>CM075468.1:7390000-7990000 GCA_037950665.1 Hypophthalmichthys nobilis | reverse complement strand
TGATCCCGGCAGATGAGGTTTAGCTGGTGTTTTACAGCAAAGAGAAAGGAGTGGCGTTCGGATTTTTGAAGGTGCAAAAGATTTTGGCTGATGTCACCGAAAGACTACCAGGCTGAAAGTCAGTTAAAGAAGTGAGAAGAAATGAAAGTGTTTGGTTTCTTTAACCCGTACCATTGTGAAATCATTCATTCTTTCTCTCTCTCTCTGTCTGTTTCCCTTTTCTCTCTCCTTGGCTAAGAGTGGGCCTTTAAAATATTCATCTTATAAATATTTCACTCATATCTAATAAAAGCTTCTCTCTTCATTAACGAGGTGACTGGTGGAGCCATTGATCAAGTTTTCTGTTTCATGGCATGAATATTCCCTCTCAGCCTCCGCCTCTCACCCTTTCTGGCTCCCTTTCTCCCTCCGTCTGAACGCATGACGCTTAGTTAATGTAGCGATGGTGGCAGCTTCTCAGCACCCTGCGTCTAATTCAACTTCTGCCAAATTACAGCATGTGCGTTCCTCTAAGAGCGCACTCACTGACTTTATTCTCTTAAAAGCATGAAGTTTAAGTTCAGTCGCCCTTGAGTTAAAAAGGAAAAACACTGAAAAAAATATTAACTTCCTGGCTAAATGTAACTTTCGGATGGATGGATGGATGGATGGATGCAAGGAAGTCAGTTAAAGGAGTGGGATGGATGATGGATTAATGGATGGATGGATGGATGGATGCAAGGAAGTCGGTTAAAGGAGTGGGGTGGATGATGGATTAATGGATGGATGGATGGATGGATGGATGCAAGGAAGTCGGTTAAAGGAGTGGGGTGGATGATGGATTGATGGATGGATGAATGGATGGAAGTCTGTTAAAAAGTGGGATGGATGGATGGATGGTTGGAAGTCGGTTAAAGGAGTGGGATGGATGATGGATTGATGGATGGATGGATGGAAGGATGGATGGATGGATGGATGGATGGATAGATAGATAGATAGTCAGTTAAAGGAGTGAGAAGAAATGGAAAAACACTGAATGAGATGCAAAACTATCAAATTCCTGGCTAAATGTAACTGATGGATGGATGGATGGATGGATGGATGGTTGGAAGTCGGTTAAAGGAGTGGGATGGATGATGTATGATGGATTGATGGATGGATGGATGGATGGAAGGAAGGAAGTCGGTTAAAGGAGTGGGATGGATGGATGGATGGATGGTTGGAAGTCGGTTAAAGGAGTGGGATGGATGGATGAATAATGGATTGATGGATGGATGGATAGATGGAAGTCGGTTAAAGAAGTGGGATGGATGGATGGATGACGGATGGATGGATGAATGGTTGGAAGTAGGTTAAAGGAGTGGGATGGATGATGGATGGATGGATGGATAGATAGATAGATAGATAGTCAGTTAAAGGAGTGAGAAGAAATGGAAAAACACTGAATGAGATGCAAAACTATCAAATTCCTGGCTAAATGTAACTGATGGATGGATGGAAGTCGGTTAAAGGAGTGGGATGGATGATGGATGGATGGATGGATGGATGGATGGATGCAAGGAAGTCGGTTAAAGGAGTGGGATGGATGGATGGATGGAAGTTGGTTAAAGAAGTGAGAAGAAGCGAAAATTACTGAATGAAATTGTGGATTGTGTTTGTGGAAATTGTGATAGCCTTTATTTGAAATAGAAATCCTTTGTAACATTATAAATGTTTTTACTCTCACTTTTGATCAGTTGAATACATCCTTGCTGAATTTCCCTTGAGTTAAAAAGGGGGAAAAGAAAAACACTGAATGAGATGCAGAAAAAATAACAATTTCCTGGCTAAATGTCACTTCCTGTTCCAGTCTACTACCTCTGAGGCTTAATGTTGCAGGTGGCACAGGATGTTCCTCAGCCATCGGGTGTGTTGGTGTGTGTCCTCCCCGTTCCTCTCCTGTGTGTTGCGTACACTTCAATAGCTTAACAGGTCTGTTTGGGCCTTTTCAGTCAGAGCCAGAGACAAACTGTTCCCAGACTGATGCACTAATGTCCGTGTCTCCTGTTTGTTCTCTCCTGAGAATGAAATTTTGGATGAAGACATGGATGAGAGGAGGGTCACAGTGCACCTCTGATGCATAAGCCTGCTGCTCGTATATTGAGCTCTTATTTAATCTGACATTGTAAGATCAATACCTCCCTCCACGTGAATACCGTTCGCACACACACAGTCACGCTATTTGTTCTGTTTCGCATCCTGGAAGGGCTCATAAAGTGCCGGTCTAGGCACTTTTATTATGACGTTAATTAGCCGACTCTCCAGCGAGTCCTGTGATGGTGAGAGTAACTCTGTCAGCACTTCGCCGAGCTTGTATAGTATGCTAGGTGGTTTCTCTCAGGTCCTGTAGGTCAGACTGAACAGGGGGATCTGTATAATCCAGCTCTTAGGATTTAATTGCTGCGGATTGGATTAGAGTGCCATACTTTAGTTCGGTGAGACAAGCTGTGATCCATGTTAATGGGGTGGAGGAGATCAGATCAAGAAAGTTAAAACGCTGATAGGTCTTATGATACAGCTCTGAGTGTGCATTTGTGCATGTATGTGCCTCGTTCTTAGGAAAAGGCGCAGTTTGAATTGTCATGACTTGCTACTGATTTAATTAGAAGGACAAATCTAGGACACAGGAATGTTATTGCATTATAGATTACTTTTTTTTTTTTTTTTTTTTTTTTTTTTACAATTTTAGAGATATTTTGAAAAATGTTTTGGTTGCTATTTGAGATACATTTACAATAAATGGAAACTGAAGCTTTTAAGTAAAAAAAAAAAGGACACAAAAGCACCATAAAAGTGTCATAAAGTAGTCCACATGACTTCTGAAGCCATACAACAGATACGTAAAACAAAAAGATTCACTGATCATCTTCCCCTCCAGTAGGCTGTTCTATTGTGAGACTGGCTTTGTGAAAAAGATCAAATGATTTATTTAAAATATGTGACCCAAAAAATAATGATTTGTTAATCAATCAAACATCACAGCTTTTTATTATTGATTATTATTGGTATTAATTAATATACTTTTTCACATTTCAGCCTGTTTCTCACACAATATCTTCGTAAAACTTGGATTATTGTTGAATATATACACCATTATTATATCAAAATATAGAATATAGTCATTCAGAAATGAAACACCGCTGTGTTGCTCGGTGACACACAACCGTTCTGCTCTGGCTTTATAGGTAATATTTTCATTGGCAAAATTGAGCAAAAGCAGACAATATATCTAGAATATAACACAATATTAACTTCTGATTTATTGAACTGTTGTATAAAATCAATATCACATTTGCACTATTCGGGAACAAAAATGGCACTCTTGTGATATCGCGCTCGTTACTGGTGTGATATTGCTTAACTGTATCATATGACAAATATGAGTCATACAGGGGCATTTTTGACCAGATATCTTGAATTTTAGGATCATTCTAACTGCATTCTATAGGCTTTGTCAAACAGGGAGTTGTTGCCCTGGTTCTTCATCAATCAACTGTATGAAATGTCAGATGACCTAAGTAGGTCAGGGGCGGGGCGGTTGCATTAATAATTTTAACTGTTATTTTTCACTGTAACTAATTAATCCGTTAAATCGACAGTCCTAATTTTAAAATATAATTTATTGCTTTGATGGTAAAGCTGAATTTTCAGCATCATTACTCCAGTCTTCAGTGTCACATGACCCTTCAGAAATCATTCTAATATGCTGCTTTGCTGCTCAAGAAACATTTATTATCGATGTTGAAAACTGTTGTGCTGCTTATGGTAATATTTTTTTGGGAACTGATTTTTTCCAGAATTCTTTACTGACTAAAAGATCAAAATAACAGCATTTGTTTAAAAGATTGTTTTTACTGTCACTTTTGATCAATTCAATGCATCTGTCACAGATTGTGCTGGTATAACTCACGCAAACACAAAGATCAAGAATACAAGGCAGTCTTTAATAAATCCACAGCGCGAGGAACGTAACACACATCCAAACATCGACGAGACCCGACAACAATGAACAGAAACAAGGGATCTTAAATACAGGTGAAAATGAAGGTGATTAACAATACACAGCTGACAGTGATGAAGACTCAACTCAGAAACCATGACAACAAACAAGGCAGGGAAAACAGTGCAAAAACAGTCCAAACAGAGGTGACTGTGACATTATCCTTGCTGAATACAAGTATTCATTTCTTAAAAAAAAAATCTTACTGACCCCCAACTTTTGAATGCTATACATATGGACATCTTTTATATGATATACATGTACAGTATGATTTTATCATTCTCTGACATGATTATTCAAAAATTCACCATTTTATTTCACAGAGGACAAAAAGTCATACAGGGTTGTAAAGGATTTGTGGTGACTAAATGGTGACAGAATTTTCATTTTTCAATAAATTGTTTCATTATAAAACAGATGGAACAAAAGTTTAAAATTCCAGTTATTATTAATGAATTCTTTATTGAACAGTGCAGTCTTTTATCATATTGCTCATACCACCAGTTAATAGGGTATATGTCGAACTTCACATGACCAAACCGGAAAACTCCGCATCCGCTTGTCAGAGAAAGTGTTAACAGCAGTAAGAACTGATGGCATATCTATGAACTTTAATCAGCGAAACTTAACTAGTTCACATTGTTATAGGTGTTTTATTCTATTAAATATCTAAAAGTTAGTGTGAAGAAGAAAAATTAAAAAAGCTTTTAAATATCAATCTGCATATGTGGGGGACAGCAGTTATGCTCATCTTTGCTCGCTCCTTTTAAGTTATCTTAAATAAAACAGCTAATTTTTTCATGAAGCACATACAAAAGACCTAAACCGGAGGCGATCTGATCTGTTTTACAGAGTACGGAAGTTAGATTGTGCATAAACCCTGTTAATGAAGGGGTTTAAGCAGTGACAGTTCACCCATTAGATGACACAGACGACCACCTATAGGACACCATCAGAGGTCAAAATGGGACAGGACTGGCTTTGGGTTTAATAAGGCACTCAGCTTGCTTTACCTGAGGAAAAATCAATGTAGCGTACAAACCTCTTTCTTGCTTCATTAAATTAACTTTTGTTTAAAGCAGTTTTTACTGATGTGTTTCTCATCAGAATATCAGCCAGTTTTCATTCATGATCCCGCTTGTAACAAAGATATTTTAAAGGCTTAGATGAAAACTAATTGTATAAACTCTTATGAAGCACTGCAGACGTACGTAGCAGGACTTTCTGCTCTTAAACTCTGTTGTTGGACTTCTGCTCCATCAGCCAATCAATGGAGCTCTGCTGATACCAGCGCATCACTTCCTCCTGACCTCCCTCTCTCTCTGTTACTGGATGCCAGACGCTCTCAATTGTCAATCATTGTCTCCTATTCTCATTTGCACTCGCCCTTGCCACTGTTTAGTCAGTAAGAGTAAATTGTTTTGCGCGCGTGTGTGTGTGTGTGTGTGACGGCAGGCTGCTAAAGAAAAACATTCAGTTTTGCCAATGTTAAATTAGCATATTAGTATTCTGCATGGAGAGGCACTTTCCATGCCTCTGTTAATAGCGCTCTACACATGCGGCTCCACCATAAGCAGAAAGTCCATGACATACTGGCCACATAATTACAGGTTGGTTGTTGGGGACACGTGACGTGATGCTGAGGTGTGTGTGTGTGTGTGTGTGAAGTGTCGGGGGTTCATACTGTTTGTACCTTCTTGGATTCTGGAGGATGTGTATTTTTAGATGTCTAAACTCCATTACATCATTCGAATGTAAAAAAGTAGAGAAAATATCTTCAAGGGAGCATATTTTCAGGATTTTCCTTGCTCTTTTGGAATATAAAAATATAGAAATGTTCTAATGAAAGCTCTGTCCCTATCCACCCAGCCAGATCATGGAAACAATAAGGTGCAAAAGTGGGTCAGTTAGAAATCATCATGGTTATGATGTCATAGTCATGATGAGTACATTCACATATGACCCCCCACATTTACAGTGCCTACACTCTAAAAATGGGTCAAATATGGACAAATCCAACTGTTGGATTTAAAATTTATTTTAAAAAATTAAAACCAACGGTTTGGTTTGTCCATATTTGACCCAAACATAGGTTGAAACAACCCAGCTTTTTTTAGAGTGTATTTAGTGTTTAGCAGCTTTGATCATTTTATTCATATACTGTAAAGACCCGTTCACACCAAGAACGATAACTATATTTGCGTCCACACCAACGAACGATAACGGTCTGTTATTCTAAACTCATGTGCTGCGGTTTTAAATTGTGTACAACATTTTTTTGCTGTTCTTGTTGCATTTACACGGCTTTAAACAGCAGATGTCCTCAGCATGCTATGTTTCGAGTGAATAGCTAGTGTAATCGATCTAATCTAATCTCAGCCTCAGATGTCACGCACACAGACCGTTGTGTGAATGTCTGATGCATATGACACACTTAACTGGAAACACTTCAGGATTTTCAAAGTCGTCATCTGCTTGGTTGAATTCTACAGGCTGTCCAGGAGATGCATTTGTCACGTTCTTTAATGGTCCGCCTGGAAACAAATGCCATGACGCCAAACCCCCTCGTGGAAGAAGAACGCCGTAGTGTTTACAGCTGTGACGATGAGCACTTACCAGGATCAATTAAACACTGGATTTTCAAAAGCATGTGACGTTCGTGGCTCCATTGTTGCAGTAAACTTGCACAATGTTCTTAAATTAATAATTTATTAGATGCACACTGGTCTGTTATTGTAGGGACATCGACTTTACCTTTCACGCCCCTAAACATGACCTAGAACAAAACGAATTGTGATTGGTTGCGTTACATGTCAGTCAAATGTCCTCTTGGGCGGTCCTTGGCCAATGAAAGCTGCACTAGATGCTGCATTCATGCAACCTTGTATTTACCGGAATCTTGAGATGACAACATGTGACGTTATAATTGGAGCTGTTCACGTCCTCGGACTGGGAATTATGCGTTTCTATGGCACCACTATCAACGCCTAAATGAATCTACAGCGGTCAGGTGGTAAACAGAAAACTCCCAGCCTACAAGCTGTAATTACGAGCTCTACGAGGACGTGAACACTTTTTATAAGCTAGAATTCTGAAGACACCTAGAGTCCAGACCTTCCGCTGTCAGGTCTGAAGGTCTGGCTACGCGAGACTAGATCCAATCTAACAGTGAATTTAGCTGACGAAGTCAATATAGTGGAATAAAAACAACGCCTAGTCTTTTTCACTGCAACTTTAAAGGAATCAAGACAATGTTGTCAAAACTAGCACCGGATACTTCTCACCATTTATTCTGAGTGTATGAACGATTGTTTTCCATATATTCATTTTCTTTAAAGGATCCTTGAAAAGGGGGTTTGACATGTCAAAATGTGGTGACTTTTTTTGGACCTCGGCAGTTAACTTCTCTGCTATGTTGTCTACCATTTAATGCGCAAGCCCTCGAATTAGAATGGATATCGTTTATCATTCAACAGCAGGAAAAAAATTATTCTGAAAGTTTATTAACATTATAAGTGAACTGACTAGAGTAATGATGCTGAAAATTCAGGTTTGACATCAGGTATAAATTACATTTTAAAATATATTTAAATAGAAAACAGTTATTTTAAATTGTAATAATATTTCACAGTATTAGTGTTTTTAGTGTATTTTTGATCAAATACATGCAGCCTTGGTGAGCATAAGATACTTCTTCCAAAAACATTAAAAAATCTTACCAAATGCTGCAAAAGTGCAGAATAGGGTCGCTTTGAACCGTAACCTCAATGACTAATGTTTAAACACATTTACAGTCTGTATGTGGTCAGTGTGTGTGTGTGTGTGTGTGTGTTTCAAAGGCTGTCTGGATTTCTCCTCATGTCTGTGTGTTAACATGTCAGACGCACAGAAGTCTCTCACATGCTGAATCTCTAGAGATTTTTAGTTCTTAATATCAGTAAACCATCTGGCATGTTAAACCTAACTGAGGAGAAGAGAAAAGACGAGAGAACAGGAGACAAAAGGAGATGGGATGAGAAACGTAAAGGAAGAGGAAGAGGAGAAGAGAAAAGATGAGATAAGGTGAAAAGGGAAGGAGAGGAGATGATGTGAGGTGAAGGTTAAAAGTAAAGGCAAGAAGAGATGAAACAAAAGAGATGAGATAGGTCGAGAAGAGAGCTGAACGAGATATCAGTATGCTACGGCATCTCTGACTGACCCACTGTGTGTCCAATTTCAAATTCAAATCCAGGAGCTCATCCACAGCTAAGTTCACCCTCCCTCCATCATCCTCCTCACACTCTCCTTTCTTTTTCTCCCTCTCTCTCTTTCTCTCATCACGCTCAATTCACGTTTTCAATTTTGAAGTGCTTTGAAGGTTGGCCAGCAAAGTCATCTCCTGAGATTGGACTGTAGCGCTTACCTTTCTCTTTCTGTGTTTTTCACTTCACTGCCATCACACCTCCCACACTCCCTCCCTCTCTCTCTCGCTCGCTCACTCACTCATTCATTCTCTCCCTTCACCCCATTGTCACCTCTTGAAAAACCTGTTTTTTTGGACATTTGATATAAATCCAGTGTGACCCTCATAATCCCACGTCTACTACTGCTACTTACTCTCAGGTTCTCAGCTTCTTCTGTCTCTTTCTCTCTCTCTCTCTCTCTCTCTCTCTCATGGAATTGCTTAGGGCTGAAATGTAACAAAACACTACAGTCAGGTGAAAACTAACCTACTTGGAAACAGTCTTTCTTTCTTTTTTTTCTTTCTTTCTTTCTAAATTGTAATATCTCATAATATTACTGTTTTTACTGTTGATCAAATAAATGCAGCTTTGGTGAGCAGAAGAAAAACTTCTTAACAAATGACACTTGTGAATTGATTATTGTTAGTAGGGCTGCCCCTAATAGTCGAGTAACCGTTAGTCGACTGGAAGAGGCTTGGATAACCAAGATTTTTTTAGTCAGTTAGTTGCAGAAAAAAAAAACTCCACAGGAAGTGGCGAAGTCATGCAGTTCGCGAGGGAGAAATCGTTAACGGCAGGAAATCCGAACATTCGCCTATCATTCATCGACCTCAAATATGGCTTATCACTTATAACAGCAAAACGTTGGGATTTTGTTAAATAATGAAAACAATCAGGATGCGCTTTCTGCCGTCTCAGTCTCAGTGAACTTGAGCACGTAACAAACATGAACCGAAACTCAGCGTATACTTGCCTCACAGACATGAGAAATATATCTATAGAAGGCTTGAAATGTCTACTTTTAAATAAAACAATTCAAATGGAAAATAAATATTTTCAGATTATGTAATTCATATGAAACACACACATAGGCACGTCTACTACTGCGAAAATGACGAGTCAGCATCGTTGACTTAATCGCTGCAGCTAAAAATACAGAAAACATTATCAATAAATTATTAAAATGTTTAGTCTCCTTGCTGTTTTTTTCACGACACACTCATAATCATTACGTTTGCCGGTGCGCTTTAGCAAACATTATGCCTGCAATTGAGCGCTGATTAGGCCATGTATTATATATAGGCACTTAAAGGCTCATTATTATGATTTATGGCTTATTAATATAAACGCGCGTTTAGTCGACTGATAGCTTAAAGGGTTAGTTCACCCAAAATTTAAATTTCTGTCATTAATTACTCACCCTCATGTCGTTCCAAACCCGTAAGACCTTTGTTCATCTTCGGAACACAGATTAAGATATTTTTGATGAAATCCAAGAGGTATATGACTCGTCCATAGACAGCAATATAATCACCACTTTTAAGGTCTTTAGTACCAGAAGGGTATTAAAGACATTGTTAAAACAGTCAACGTAACTGCAGTGGTTTAAACCTTAATGTTGTGAAGTGATGAGAATACTTTTTGTGCAGAAATAACTTTATTCAACAATCTCTTCTCTTCCCTGTCATTATCCTTACGCAGCTGCCGCAGTAAGCACAGTGAAGGCTTCCGTGTTTACATCCAAATGCCGGCTCAGTATTGGCAGATGCTGATCACTTGAGCAGCACGACGCATGTGTGTGATGCTGACGCAGGAGCCGACCAATAATGAGTCGCCGTTCTGACGTAGAACCTGGAAGCGCTGGAGGTAAACAATGTATGAGAATGACACAGAAGAGAAGACATTGTTGAATAAAGTTGTTATTTTTGTTTTGTTTTTGAGCACAAAAAGTATTCTCGTCGCTTCATAACATTAAGGTTGAATCACTGCAGTCATGTCGACTGTTTTAACAATATCATTAGTAGCTTTCTGGACCTTGAAAGTGGTGATTATATTGCTGTTTATGGACGAGTCATATACCTCTCGGATTTCTTAATTTGTGTTCTGAATTTTCATTTTTGGGTGAACCCTTTAAATGAACAACTACTACTCAACTAGAAAAATCTTTAAGTTGAGGGCAGCCCTAATTGTTTGTGAATCAACTAATCTGGGGTGCGTTTCCTGTAAAAAAAAAAAAAAAGTAACTTGCTGCTTAACTATCATATTACAATGCATCATTGAAGAAATCAACTAGCTAGTCATG
Organism: Hypophthalmichthys nobilis; assembly: GCA_037950665.1. Lineage (NCBI taxonomy): Eukaryota > Metazoa > Chordata > Actinopteri > Cypriniformes > Xenocyprididae > Hypophthalmichthys > Hypophthalmichthys nobilis. Next base: position 7,979,457 of record CM075468.1, on the reverse strand, counting down.
ACTGTTTCCCGAAACCGTATTGTCGCAAAAGTCATTCAGCAATATTGGTTAAAGATGTCATGAGATTGAATTAATGCCAGATTTTTTTCTAGAAATTACGGACATGGCATCTGAGGACTAATTCTCTTTTTTTGCTTTATTTTTCTATTTTGCTTTATTTCCAGATTCAATCATATGCTCCTTCATACGTACTAGAGCATGCCCATGCACACTATTCAAAAACGTCTCTTTAAATCTCAACAAACTACAAGACATAATTTAAATTTGTATATATTTGAAATGAAATATATAGGTTGTACTGAATGTCAGCTTGCTTATTTTGCTCTAGATAAGGATTTATTAAGTCCACATGTCATAAAAACAAGAAACTATGCTTCTAACCACACAAATTTGCGATGATGTTTGCGAATGTTCGTTGGAACTATGGTTTTGGGAAACACTGATTCGTTGAACTATGCTGATAATGACAGAGCTTGTGACCATAGTTAGCTAAACGCACCCCAGTATAGTTACTGGCAGGTTGTTTATATGACACAATGTTTACTGTAGTTAAAGATACATATTATGCATTATTCAGTAGTAAATATTATTGAATGAATTGTGAATTGTCTTACTATATAGATAAGGCCAGTTATTGGATTGCATTTATGTCACCTCTAAACAAAAAAAACAAAAAACTGAAAAGTCACTAAAATGGCTTTTGTAGCTATTTAATCTGTTTAAATGATCTCATTATTTGGAATTGTATTTTTTAATGAAATACTTATTTCTTATAAAAACGAAAAGAATCGTTAATGAACCATTAAAGAACCAGTTAAAAAGAATCAAAAACAAAATCATTAGATTCCTCATGATTCTCATCCCTGAAAGCTCCTCACATTTAGATTGTAAAGACCTGAATACTTGATACACACACTTTGAGAAGGGTTGGCATCAACTCAGCAACAGACCATCAGATCATTGTGCAATTCTCTGGCTTTGTTTTCAATAAAATGGAAAGAACAAACATACACTCTCTTTGGAGGATAATGCAGTTTTAAAGCCGCAAGCACTCTCATTCTATCCTCTTGCTTTGGCATGAATTGTAAAGCGTGCTGCAATATGTTCTGTTGATGATTCCAAAAAAAAAAAAAAAAGAGAGAAAGAGACAGATTTTTCAAAAAAAATATTTAAATAGAAGCCTGACAAGTTAGAGAAGAATGACTGTATAACTTGTTGGTCTTCTTATATGAATATTTTTCTAACCAACAACAGCAGATTTCTGATGTCATATTCAACCATGTCTTTTATTTTAAATGGTTCTGGTTTGCTGCGTGAGTGTTTGCAGATTCAACAATGATTTTTAATGAGCCCGGAAAGAGAAAATAGACAAACAGAAGTAGAGAGTCATCACGGCATTGCCCAGACAATATAGAAAGTAAATTGAATAAAATGAAGGAAATGAAGGGGAAAATAAAAGGGATAAGATTGAAAAAATATTTCCCCCTTTCTTTTTCTGGCTTTAAATCAGACCTTTTGGTTTTGTTGTTTTCTGTGTGTGACTCACATCTCTTGCAGCTCATGTAATTGTGTTTTGCTTTACTGTCACCAGGGACGGTATGGAAAATGAGACATTACAAGTATAACACAACCCAGTGTACTGCAGAATATTCACACCAGTCCAGTGCAGTTTCTCCAGAGCTGACCTTAGGAAAATTGAACCATTTAGGCGCTTTGAGAACTATTGTGTTTACTGAAGTGAGTGTGTGTGTTGCGCTGTGCTCTTTCTGTGTTTGTGAGAATAAGACAAACCTCTGTTAGTTGTACCCCAGGGTTGGAGGTACACTACATTATATCGGCCCGTTTGCTGCCCTAGTGGCTTACACACATGCACACACGCTGAGCTAATCAACCCGAGAGGATCTTCAGAAAGGAAAATTTGAGTCATCTAATTCCAAATCCTCACTGGCACTGATCTCTTCTACAGTATGTGTGGGAAAAAGAGGAGAGCAGTAGTTTGGGAACAAGCCAATGGTAATTTATTTTTGCGTGTCTTTATTTCAGCTTTATAAACACACACACATAGCCATACTCGAGGACCTGGGTAAGACTGATAGGCTGAGCGGGATTGTAACCGCAGTGACCACACCTGTGCTGCACACTTCCTCTATTAATCCCAGAATCCCAACCAACAGACCTACAGTCCGAGTGTTGTACTGAATACTAGTTAACATGTGAACACTGTGTGTTCAAATCTCTATCTCTAAGTCACCATGAAATCAAAATTGGCAATTCTTACTTTTTCATGGAATATTGCAGTATTTATTATAAATGATTTATTTGTGCACATCATTATTCTTTTTTTTTATTCATGTGCCCTCATAACCTTTAACAACAACCACAACAATGTCAGCAGAGACCATGATAACTAGACAAGCCATAGAGACAGATCCCGTGCAAAGACTGTCGAATAGAGAGCCCTCTGCACAGAACCTCAGCAAAAACCATGAAAACCTGACAAGGTCTCCGCACAGACCCCTATGACCAGTTTCAGCTCCCTCTCATCAAATATTTTCCGATCTTCAAGTTTAAGGAGCTGGATGAAATATTTTGAATGATATTATTCCACAATCTGACTTGTGATGCAGCCACAATCACACCATGGTGGTTCCTTTCGCACCTTCAGATGAAAAGTTACACTATTGTCTTTTTAGAGCTGCTTTACAGTTTATCACTGTAAAGCTGATTTGAAACGATCAGTATTTTATAAAGTGCTATATAAATAATGCTGACTTGACTTAATCAAAATAACTTCACCTCCTTCTTGCTCTCTTCTCTGATGATGTATGCACTGGCACGAGGGCGGGACAACCTGTCACTCACATGACATTACAGCAATAGCCAGTGTTGGGGGTAACGCATTAAAAGTAACTTCTGAGTTACGTAATCAGATTACTTTTTTCAAGTAACTAGTAAAGTAACGCATTACTTTTGCAATTGACAACAAAATATCTAAGTTACTTTTTCAAATAAGTAACACAAGTTACTTTTTCACATTTAGCCTATTGACTGACAGTTCTCCTGTCCCCATGTTTAGAGATATAAAGTGCAGAGGTGTTGTGTGCGCTGTGTGAACATGATGGTTATTGTAGTTCTAGACTAAATGTGGACATTCATTCACTCATCTCACTTGCACAAAAACATTCAGTATTCCTCAAAATGAATAAAAACAGTGAAATGCAATCTTACAATTTTACACAATCTTGTAATAATTAAATATATTGCACAAATATACTTTATGTATTTAAAGGTTTGTTTGAACTGCACCCTCTACTGTTCAAGCGTAAATTTGCATTTCCTTCCGCTTTAAGGCCTGTACACACCGGGACGAATATCGCACGCGCTTATCGCCAGTGTTTTTCGAGACGTTTTTTGTGTTCATACCCAAGCGATTTTCACTGGCGATGCACAGAGTGAACGTGCAAATTCACTCCCTGACAGTATATGGTGCTTGTGCTTAACGGTAGTGCAAATAAACATATTTATGATATTAATAAAGTTAAAGAAGATAAAAATGCAGATATAAAATGGCATGTATATGGCATATGAGAGATGGTAGTCAGAAACGGTAGTGCAAATAAATCACAATGACAGTAGTGCAAGTGAACGGTAATGCAAATAAACATATTTATGAAATAGACATTCTCAACTATATTTCTTGAATGTAAAAATACAGAAATAATACACATCTATTGGTGTGGCCAAGAACTGGCAGAGAACCCATAGCGTGCATCTCAATCAGCTTCCAAGTTCAGTAGTCAGGGCACTGATCAGGGAGTCGGCCACATTCATTTACACAGTATACTGATACACGACCTAGGAAGCTAGGGAGCTGTTTGAGAGGCAGGGATAGTTTGTAGGGGTCTTCCTCGTCTACTTACTTCCTCTTTGTCGTCTTGGTATCAATGTGTGCTGTTTTGTGCTTGAGCGCCACCAAGTCATGTTTTACTGTAACTTCAGCAGCTCCATGCAAGCGAAAAAAAGCGCCAATCTCATTAGTCTGCCAGTTTTTAACTCGGCGCGTCAAACCAGAAAAACGAACCGAGGCGTTTTTTAAAGAATGACGCTTTTACGCCTGGTGTTTTTCGCGTCGGTGTGACGCTCACATTGCCGCCCTTTATTTAATCACGAGGCGTTAAACGTCTGCGATAATTGTGCGCGATATTCGTCCTGGTGTGTACAGGTCTTTAGGCTTATTCATTTCACTTTTGGTGTGAAAGGGCCTTTACATTTGCCAAAAATACAACTTTTTTTTGTTGTTATTAAAAAACAAACAAGCAAGCCCAGAAGAAGTTTATTCAAGTGTACTATTAGCATACTTCTTTTAAACTAAAAATAAGAAAGTATACTTTCAGTCTACTTTTTATATACTTCTCAGAAATATACTTTATGTATTTCTGAGAAATATACTTAAAATTGCACTTAAGTATACTTGACTTATACTGACAGAAAAGTATATTTGGCCTATACTTGGACTCAGTCTTTGATCAGATATACTTAAATGTATATTTATAAAAGTATAGTATAAAAGTACATTGTTTGAAAATATTGATTTATAAAGAAAACAGATATATTCCTAATTCTGAATATCTGATTTTTTGTGTAGGCTAGTCCACACTGGTAGTATACATAGGAATTTACTTGAAATCTATTTCCCTCCTTCCTCGCCATTGACTGAATTTTCAGGCTCTACAGTAGGGGGCGCAGTTACGCATCTTCTGAAAGAATACAGAATCTCCGTATCAAAATGCAGGAGAAGAAGAAGCTGAAACAAGCGCAAATATAAAATAAAGCAATCATCAAACATTAAACAGCATATAAAAACTGCCAAACGTTATGTGGACTATGAGGACTATGAAGCTTTGGGGGTGTTTATGGACTCGATCTACTCCACCTGTATTTGATCATCGTTCTGAATCCCATCCGGACGTAGTCTTTGACAAAAATGCAATTTTCTCAGCTTTTTGTTTAAAATGTTTCCTTTTTTTTTTTTTTTTTTAAATGAAACTTACCCACATTTAAGTGTTGATAAAAAAGCTAGAGTAAAATGTTTTTAAAATGGAAAGAGTTAAAGTACAGTTAAAGATATTTCAAGTATAAAATAAAATACCTAAATAGGAACATAGTAGTATACTTAAAGTGCAAAAATAATATATAAAAAGTAAACTATAAGTGTGATGTTATGTTTACTTAAAGAAAACTTACAAGTATACTTGCACTAAACTAGTAGTTTACTGAGCGTATATTTCAAAGCGTACTTTTATATACTAAAAATGTTCACTTGTAGTACAGATGCAGTGCAAATGAGAAACGAAACTGTGAACTAGTTGTGTACTTAAAGTTTACTACTGTTACACTTATGGTACACTTAAACGTATACTTCAATTGGGCCAATTTAGTCCCAGTCAGTATTAAAATACACTTACAAGTTTACTACTAGTACATTGATACTAGTATACTTACTACATAAAGTATACTTAACAAATATACTTGAACATTATTTAAGTATACTTGTTAAAATGAACTTGAAGTATACTTCTTTTTTAAAGGCAGGTGAGAAAAAGTAACGCAAATGTAAAGTAACACATTACTTTTCATAAAAAGTAACTAAGTAACACAATTAGTTACTTTTTTAGGGAGTAACGCAATATTGTAATGCATTACTATTAAAAAAAGTAACTTTCCCCAACACTGGCAATAGCAAACCACAATGATCCAATCAGTTCCAGATGGACAAAGTCAAGCCCACGCCCTACATTTTTTCTTGTTCGAGAAGTCATTTCACTCAGATGTACAGCACAATATGGAAGAAAAGACTATCACAACTTCCAAAAAAGTGCAGTTTTAAATAAATAAAACAGTAAATAATTTCCAAAAATGCATAATACAAATACAGAATTGAATAGTAAGTGTATAAAGTATAAACTGCTAGTACACACACACACACACACACACACACACAGGTTTGTTTTGCTATCTTAGTGAGGACATTCCATAGCCGTAATGGTTTTTATACTGTACAAACTGTACATTCTATCCCCCTACACTACCCCTACTCCTAAACCTACCCATCACAGAAAACATTCTGCATTTTTATATTTTTAATAAAACATTGTTTAGTATGTTTTTAAAGTTATTTTAAATATGAGGACTCATGAAATGTCCTCATATTTCATGTTTACGTCGTAATACCAGTGTAATAATCATGTCATTATACAAATTTGTGTCCTCATGAATCACAAAAACAAACACACACACACACACACCTAGAATAAGGACCTAGAAATGCAGTCCTAAGACTCTGGTGAAACTGCAGCCTCCGGTTTTGCAGGATCATGCTACTCTGATGATTGTACTGATTCCATAGCACAATCATCTTAACTTCCTTTAATGCCATGGGAGAACCTTGCATTGCAATGATGTCATAGGTGAATCTTTTTAAGTTCATATAAAGAGTTCTATAGTTGAACAGAAAAAGAAAAAAAAAAAATGGACTGGACCCCTAGAGGGCTTTACCTTTTCTCTGTTTACAGATTGACACCTAGATTGTACCATTATGAACTTCCAAAAAACCTCAATGCCAGAAAAAAAAAAAGATTTTTCACAAGAAGGTGCTTCAAAGAACCATTAAAAGAACTATTAACACTGAATTTCTCACTACAACTTCCTGTCTCTTTTTTACAAATGTATTTTTCTTGTCCACTTTAGTATAATCACTTCCTCCTTGCTCTTTTCATTCTCTATTACTCATCTACCTAACTTCCCTTATTCACTCCATTTGTCAGACACTCCTTTTTTCTCCTTTAATCTCTCTCACACACATACATCCCCCACAGTTCTCAGGTTGCTCGTAACTGAATCTCAGGGTGCTTTACTTCCTTTCTTCCAGTATCCCAGAGTTCCCCTCCCCCTCTCAGCGTCTCTGCATGAGTGTGTGTTTGTCAGCAGGTGCTCCCGAAACTTCTGGCTTTCACGGTGGCTCAGGCTGTTGAAAAGCTCATACTGTATGCATTAGGGATAATGATGTGAAGCAGAATGAGATAATCATGTCTGTGTGTGTGTGAGAGAGAAGGATCTTGCCCCCAAGAGTTACTCTTCACAATAGCTGTAGTGTAAGCTTGGCAGAAAAGAGCAGTGAGTCAGAGGCTTTGAACCGGGATGTGTGTGTGTGCGTGTGTGTGTTTCTGCTCATGAAGTCCATCCGGAGGAAGCCAGCTTGCACTGTTTTAGTTCAGCCCTTAGAGTACAGTCTAAGAATAACATGAATGGAAATGTTCATTCTTTTCAAAACTCCCCTCTGTGGTAAATTACAGAATAGCTCTTTAATCAGTGTGAATAATAAAGAAAAGATATTCTAAGTGGATGTGATGGGGTTTGTTAAAACTTTGTTGCTTTGTTTTTTAACAAATTTTATTTTTGGGCAACTTTTTATTGAGTAAAAGTAAAAAGAGAACAGGAAATGTAAAATTAAAGTTGTTTTGAAATATACAAGTCTTAAGCCAGTCTACTTTACTTATCTACAGTCTACAAATGAGTGTCAAGTACAAAAGAGCTGATGAAGTGGATTGTGACACTATTAGACAACATTTGTTTTAATTTTGTACATGCTTTTATTTTGTTGATAAAATTGACTTTTCGAAATTCTTTTCATATAAACCTCCATTAAAAAACTCTGAACTCCACCACCATTTATTATAAGAATTTTAATCCAAAAATATAAAAATAGTCAATAAGCAGCATACAAGTTGGGAAAGTTATTGAAGTACATAAAACATAAGTTAATAATAATGATAATGATGTGGGATGATGTGTAATGTTAGTCACTTTCATAGTCAATTGGTTTATACAGTTCATTTATGGATTTCTTGGGTCAAAAAATGAGGAAGTAATTTACATCACTGTTCAAAAATTAGATTTATTTATTTATTTTTTTCATTATTGCAGTATTATTTCAGAAGGAAGGATGCATTAAATTTAATCAAAAGTGACAATAAAGATTTATATTTCAAATAAATGCTATTCTTTTGAACTTTATCAAAGAGTATTGAAAAACAATTACAGTATATCAGTTTCTACAAGAATATTAAGCAGCACAACTGTTTTGAAAATTAATAAAAATAACAAATGTTTCTTGAGAAGCAAATCAGCATCTTAAAATGATTTCTAAAGGATCATGTGACACTGAAGACTGGAGTAATGATGCTGAAAATTCAGCTTTGCATCACAGGAATAAAATACATTTTAAAATATATTCAAATAGAAAACAGTTATTTTAAATTATAATAATATTTCACTGTTTTTACTGTATTTTTAATCAAATAAAGGCGGCCGATCCCAAACTTTTGAACGGTAGCGTATGTAAAATTTAACATAACTTCTACTCAACCTCAGAAAATGATGGTCGTGTATGATAGAGATTTCATCTCTGTATCTAATTTCAAAGTGGTTAAACTAACAGTGTTACAACTCAGCCCATGTTACAACCATCTTCATTCTCCCCTATATGATTTGTCATTCAGAACATGATCACTGAGATCAAACATGTTCTGAATGGCTATGACTGCGTCCAACGGCGCAGCATTTTAACTTTAAGTGAGGACAGAATAATTGGACTATATTGATGCTGGAAACTTGGTTATTCAACAGTGTGTTTTTATCGGTCGTTCTGCATTTTTCCTTAGCCAATTATCACATATATTGACCTACAGTGAAGATCAATAAAGTCCATCTACATTGATCTAGGGAGCTCACTGAGGTGAGGCAAGTAATAATCTTTGCAGAATCCTATGGATGCTATTGAAATCCTATAATATCACAGTGTCTGGAATATCTGACCTAATTTTCTCTGTGGGTCATGTGTTTTTGATAGTGTGGCGTGACTTCCTTGACTTTGTTGAACACTTGCAGTTCTGTTGATGTTCCGTTTGTGACTGTTTGCTTTCAGAAATATCCTTGTGTTTGTTTGTGTTAGCTTTGAGTTCACATATCACATCTGTTGTGAATGATTATCTCTAGCTGTGTTCCTCTCGCCTTATCTCTCATGAGTTCCTTTAAAGCGTAGACTCTGTAGTTCATTATAAACTTCTTTAGCAGATATTGTCATATGCAGTCCTGTGAGAGGAGAACACTGAGAGGAGTTGTTGTTATCTAAGAAGCATCTTGTGCTCTGTTAAGTCAGACAAGTCACCATGAAATCAAAATGGACAATTCTTATTTGGAATACTGAGTATTTATTACACACTTGTTTTACACACTTAAATGTATTTTTTTTTTAATGTTTTCTTTCCACTTTTCTAAACGTCCAATTGTTATGGAAGCAATTTAGCCCAAAATCTCAAACTTGACCAGGGAATTTAAAAACAGTGGTTTTGTCTTGACTTAAGTAACATTTTAGATAACAAAATATCAAACAAAGTGCCAAGATACTTCTCAAAAAGTCATTTGTCTAGTATAATTTGTTTGCTGAAGCTTCTTGGTTAGAAAATTACTATCCAATGCAATGAAATTCATACATTTTAACTATGTCCAAAAGCACAAAATACATTTTGGGACCACTGAATATCAAAATCCAGACCTAAATCGAAATCATAAATTAAATTGAAAATACAAATAGATGACTGTAAGCAGGCATGACAATTCAAACAATTACATGTGGAGCTTATTCATGAAATGTACCGAATCAGGATTACCAAAAAAGTATATATATATATATCTGTGAAATGTACTGAAATTTGACAGTGAAAGAAAAAAATATGCAATCATATTCAATAAAGCCAATGTTTTGTAATTATAGTGATATAGCAATCTTTGGCTGAACCTCTGAAATTAGGAATGATAAACAACTCTGACAAGCTGTAAACACAGTACATGCGTACAAGTGACTTCATGAGCTCTGTCTAAATGTGTGTGTGTGTGTGTGTGTGCGTGCAAAGCAAGAACATGGGGTAGGAGAATGGTGGAGTAAGTTTATCTAAGTTTATCTGTGTATGTGTGTGTGTGTGAGTTCATAGAGATGCACAGAGTGGCACGCCTCCTTAAATTTGTATGTTGCAGTAATTATCTCTTTCCTCATTCAGTGGGAATTTAATGGGGTTAAATTCCCTTCCGGATGTCTTGTCTGATCCCACTGTGATGGCATATGTCAGTGGTGTACTGAAATGAAACAATTATGAAACATTTAGGAGCCAAATTGTTTTTGTTGTTGTTGTTGGTTTTTTTGTTTTGTTTTTTTTTTTACATATAAAAGTTGGCATATTACACAATTGCTTATAAAAATACCTGTGTTTTAAACAAAATGTATATTTTAGTGTATAGATTACAACTATGATAATTTAAGTTATATAAGCTATGTTTATTTATCATTTTATTTAGTATAAATTAGCTCCAAATTAATGCTGTCACACTGATGATCCTGATTTGTGCCATATAAATGGTTAAATTTATTCTATTCAATTCAATTCTATTGTTAAATTGGACAATAAAAAATCTGCAAACAGATCATGTATGCTGCCTTCAACCGGAAACTTCAGAATCAGATGATACCGAGTCCTACTTTGGAGGGTGTGAACAAGTGGACTGGATTAATGCTTTATCAAGTTATTTTAATATGTCTGTACTGCATTTTAATAACATTAAGGCAGCACATATGAAAGAATAGACAACACGAACTGATGGTGATATCTATGGACTTTTAAGGTAATCAGCTAACCTAGCTAGTTCTTTTTATTGTTGGCGTTTTATTCGTTATAAATATCTAAATGTTAGTGAGAAGAAGAAGAAAAGTAAAAAAAAAAAAAGGTGTCAATCTGCATTTGTGATGGACATAGATTTTTTAAAAATGTTTTTGAAAGACGTCTCTTATGCACAAATTTAAATTATTGCAAATTGAGGCAAATAAATAATAAAAAAAAATACCATTAATCCCCAAAAACTGTACAACTTTACTGTAAAAATATTAAAGTGAGCGATATCAACAGCCCGCGGCAAGATGCCACCCTGGGCTGTTGCCCATGTCGCCCATGCCTAAATCCGCCACTGAACCTGTTTAACAGAATATGGAAGTTTGTTGTGCATAACCCCCATTGTGGTTGTTCCTTTTATGGACTTGTGACTGCTTATTGCTAAATGAAATTTAATTTAGTATATGTAGATGCTTCTACATTTTTACTGAAGTTAAATTATTTTTGTGCTTATTTATGGGTCTGTGTAAACACAGTATTTTTAGCCAGATGGGGCTTCTACGGTGAAACCTTAATATAATTGGCTCATATTGCAGTGAGCAGGCTTCCACATAGCGTCCCATACACCAGTGGCTTCAGTTTCACTGAGCTGTCTTTCATCTGACACACACACACACACACACACACACTCACACACACATGTACAGCATTGTCAAATACCTCTCTTCTTTGTGCCTCTTTTTGGTTTTCTTCTCTTCGGGCAGGTGGGCAGGTTGTGAGTCACCTGGGGATTCCTTTCCCCCATTGTTTCTCTGTCTTCTCTCGTGAGAAATGTTTGCTCAATCATTCTTTTTTATCCATGATGGAGAAGAGTCGACAAGAAAACAGTGGAATAGTTTGGGGGAAAAAAGAAAAGAAAAAACAAACAGGGATGTCATGGTTGTCATTTCTTTATTTATTTATTTATTTAGAGAAGGCCCCAGTGGCATGTCTGGCTAACTTTGAGCTCTACAGTGTCCCAAAATAATTAAAAGTGTTGTTTTGGTGTGTGTGTGTGTCAGATGATATCTGAAATTTCAGTTTAAAATACAGTGAATGATTTACACTCAGTCTTGATTGGACTGTCATGTGAATGGGTGTTTGTCAACTTAATTATCAAAGATACAAATTATTTTATTCTTTTAAAAGTTGCATTCAAAATTTTGTTTTAAGTAACGCTTCTGACCCAAGGTGCCATTTTGTGCGCAGGGCTAGTTTACTCAAAGGTCAAATTATTTTAAAGCTGCAGTATGTAGATTTTTACCGCTAGAGGTCGCCTATTCAAAACAAAGGCGTAGCTTGATGACGCCAAATTTGAGCACAGAATCTTGGAATATGTTGTCTTCACCTCACAGCCGGTGGAAAAGAATCGGGACGGGACTTGGGCAGAAATCATGTTCATTAATGAGATTATTAACATTATTGTAGTATGAAGCAGCGGAGGGCCGAGTGATGTTGGAGCTGAACGAGGCCGCTGGAGCAATTTCTAATGAGAGACGAACGCGACACACGCCTTAAGAACAGCGGAACTTTTATTATGCCGCAGTCGCATTGTACTCTTGAAAAATCAAGAAAACTAGATTTAAACAATAAGACTAAACGTGTTGAGCTATATAACAAAAATTTGTTTTCTGTCTATAAATTTAACCAAACAGTTGTTCCCTTGTCTAATAAAACATGTAATATATTAAAGCATCTTTGGTGTTTCCATGGTTTCTACAAAATAAAACCAGAAACCGAGGGTAACGCAGATATGACGCCATTGACAGGCGACTCCTCACACGTCCCGTATCTTTGGTTAAAATTGCATTTTTCTCACGATTTACAAATAGTTGGACACATTTAGAATATTGTAAGTACTCAACTGAACAAAATATATAACATTGGCCCAGTGGTTTTTGGATATTTTACTGCAAAAATCTTACATATTGTGCCTTTAACTTTGAACGCATTCACTGTTGACCTTGACAAGTGCAGTCAGTGATAACAATTCAAAAAAGATAGAGACTGAGAGGATTTTGTCTAGATGCATTGATTGGACTTGTAGAACACAATGTCAAAAACACCATGACATTAAGAAAATAATGATGCATGCATGCCAGAAGGTCAAACATCCTTCATAGTGTTTAGTTTGCTTTTACTTTTTAACTATTTATTGTGTACATTTCCTGCTTTCTTGCTACTTTAACAACCTCTGAGTCTGGGATGTTCTCTGCAACATGTTTCATATGGAGGTCAAAGTAAAGCATGATGTTTCTGTTGAGAGGTGTGTTGAGTCATGTGAAGTCTTCTGATTCTTAGCTTCTTCTCCTAAGAACAAGACTAAGATAATATGTCTCTTCTGGAGTGTAAATTCATCTTTTGTATAGTACTTTTTATAATAAACTTTGTTCCAAAGCAGCTTTACAGAAAAATGAGAAATAAAGAATATAAAAGGAAAAGAAAATAATGCCTTTCAACCCCCAAGTGAGCAAGCCAGAAAAAGATTCTACAATAGCAGCATCATGAACTCTGCTCAGATTTGCTAATATAAAGTTTTCAATTTGATCAGAGATTTCAATGGGAGTTAGAACATTTCTTAATACAGTACCTGTCAAAAGTTGGGAAGCATTACAATTTTTTTTATATTTTTGAAAGAAATGCTTACCGCGGCTGCATATATTTAATCCAAAATACAGTAAAACAGTAATATTGTAAAATATTATTACAATTTAAAATAACAGTTTTCTATTTTAATAGATTTAAACGTAATTTATTACTGTGATGCAAAGCTGTATTTTCAGCATTATTAATTCAGTCAATTCAGTGTCACGTGATCCTTCAGAAATCATTCTAATATGCTGATTTGATGCTCAAGAAACATTTATTATTATTATCAATGCTTCTCCCTATTCATCTTAGTTCTGTATTCCTACTGTACGCTTGTTGTCTTAACAATTATTTGTTTTCTTTCTGTTTCTCTATTTTATTTTTTATTTTTTATAAATCCCGGACGAGCCCCCAGCTGTTAGACCACTGTCTTGAAATTTCAGGATGAGGGTGTGGCTCAGTGGACACCATCAGCACAGAAGGGAAGAAATGCTTTGTAGCAAATTTGCATAATGCCAGCATATGATCTTCATTGGCTGTCCGCAAACAATGTCTACTTTGACCTTCAGACTCTGTGAGCAGTAGACCAATCACAACAGACTGGGCCATCTGACCAATTAGGGCAGAGTAGGCTTTTGGAAAGGAGGGGTTTAAAGACTGAGTCCTCTATCAAGCCATTTCAGACACTGTGAGATGCTGCAGTGTATATTATGAGAAAATTAAAGTGATTTTTGACCTTGGATGTATGTAAACCAATTGGGGACCTCCAAAACAAAATTAGAAACCTTTAAAACAGCATAATAGGGGCACTTTGAAAGAATAGTTCACCCAAAACTTGGTGTAAAGTATGTGATATATGCTCAATGTCATTCCAAACCCAACTACTAGAATTTTTGGTGAAACTTTACACAACTGTTGAAGATTTCATGCAAAAACAATTCATAGTGACCACATCTGTGAAGCTCTAAAATATACAAAATGCATAATCAAAGTAGTCCATATGAATTGTGCCCTATATACCGAGTCTTGTGAATGCCATAAAATAGCTTAGTGTGAGGGACTGAGCAAGTTTTAGTCAATATTATTTACTAAATGCCATTATTCAGCTATAAAAATATCTTTCTCCATTACAAATATTTCTTTACCATTTTTGGATCTGAACGTGGCAAATGAAATCCCAGAGTTTCAGCATAGGTGAACAGATAGTGGATAGCTAATTTTCAGTCTGTTCATCAGCCAAAGCCACCATATTGCATCAGAAGATACTGAATATTGTGCATAAGAATATGTACTCTTATGATGCTTTACTGTGTTTCTTCCTGTTTAAAGCTTGACAGATGTGGTCACTATGAACTATTGTATGGGGAAAAAAAATGACTTTTTTTCTTGAAAAATCTTCTTTTCAGTTCTGCTGAAAAAAGTACAAGCAGACGGGTTTTGAATGACATGAGCACAAGTAAATAATGACAGAATTTTGATGAACAATCACTTTTACGGAAAGAAACAGAGAACTCCATCAAGTCTCCTGAGCTATGAAATAGCATTAAAAGTTTCCTCTGGAAGTCAAGAGATAGAGCACTATCCTTTTTCCAGTTCATGCTCTCGTCTCCCTCTGTTCTTCTCTTGTATTTTTATTTTTTTTATTTTTTTATTTTTTTTGTCTTGTCTGTCTCTGATTCTTAGACTCTTTCTTCTTATCTCTCCATCACTCTCTAACTTAGCCAGTCATCTCCAGTGTGTCTCTGTTTAATCCCCGATTGCTTTAACTTGCAGGATCAGTCACACCGTGTGAGCCGTTAGCTCTCCTTTTATCCCACTAATTTTCTCCCTCCATCACAAAACGATTGCTGTGTCAAATTCAGGACTCAAAAGTCATTTTAATAATGTGATTAGCAGCTAGCGATCCTCCTGTACTCTTTCCCCTCATCCCTCTTTCTCCTTCTCTATTTTCTTCCCTTTATCCCTCGCAAAGGCAAAAAGTTCTTAATTTGACGCTAATAAAGAGGCTTTTTAATGAGCTTAGGCAGTCTTGTTTGCTCCTTTCTTCTCAGCTTTGATCTTGCGTGCTGTGTGTCAGCTAATTTGCTGTTTAGTGCCGTTATGCCTGTGTCAGCATGCGCTCGCTTGCTTTGTACGTGTGCTGTTGTGTCTTTGTGTGTATCGCATAGTGATGTTGTGGTCTATAGTAGTTGTGTAGAGTTAGAGAACATTTACTGCATAGAAACTTCTGGATTTTCTCTCTTCTCTTTGATGGAGCTGTTGGTCCGGTTGTCATGCAGACTGGTAGGGTTGTTCCAGCCCAGTAATAGGAAAGCAAAACATTTGCAGTTGGACTTTTTTCCTCAGGCGATGTGCTGCTTTTTCCACTGTGTGAAAACTGTCCATCATTAAATCCAGCAACCTCCACCCTTCTGCCCTAGTGTGGTCCTTCGTATATGTCTACATACATTTATGTGTGTGTGTGTATATATGGTGTGTGTATATTGTGGGTCTGTGGAGGGGGGAAGTTGACAAAGTGGACAGCTGGCACCATTTCCTCTCCTCGACCCTGACGAGAACTTAAAATAAGACAAAGCAGGAAACGACTGCGGAAACAATCCATCCTACAAATGGAGGGAGAGAGAGAGAGAGAGAGGTTCCAGTCTGTTTTATATCTTTTATTCACCTCACACTCTCGGACTCTCTGACTGAACATAGTATTTGAAGAAAAAGGAGAGAGAGAAAGAGAGAGAGAGAAAGATGGGAGGGCTATGGAGGATGAAAGTGCCTTTATTCTGGGGCAAGGGCAATTGATTCAGATGTAGATTAGATGAATACATTTTCAAGTTTTTTTTTTTTTTTTTTCCCAGCAATACCTAACCCTCTCCCTTTCCCTCCAAATATTTCTCTTCACCTCTCTCTCACTCTCACTTTCTCTCATGGGCATCAATTTGGAAGTTAAGAGACTTCTGAATAATTCCTACCAATATTTCTACCAATTGTAGTTGTGAATGTAATATACAGTGGGGTCCAAAAGTGAAATACTATATTTCACATTCTACTTTAATACAGTTTTTTTGTTTCAAATGATAATACCAGTATAACAATTTCAGTGAAAAGTTGAATTGGGTTGGCAATAACTGAACTCCACAAGCTGCAAAATTTGAAAAGATAATAGTCTCCAGCATGTTAGTTTCACCAAGGCAGCCTGTATTTGATCAAAAATACTGTTAAAATGGTAATAATGTGAAATATTATTACAATTTAAAATAACTGTTTTCAGTAATACTTTAGAATACTGCACCATCATTAATGAATAACAGGAACAAAAGAGTAATGCAACATTAACAGTAACGTCAGGGTTCCTATATTTCATTGTGTTTTTTCCCTGTGACCCAGTTTCCCTGTGTGTCTGATTATTGATTACGTTCACCTGTTCAGTCAGTTATCTTATTAGTTCTCCCTGTTATTTAAGGCCCATTGAAGTGCCTTGGAACGCGCAGCATTATTCAATGTGTTGACGCAATTTCAACTGAAACAGGAAGACAGGGCGGACAGCTCCTCCCCTTTTTTAAAATAGCCAATAGCGTTTTGTTTATATCACAGCTCGGCCAGAGCTTTTGAGCTCGGTAAAACCTCAGTTTCCTTCTAATCTCTAACCGTTTCTCCTTCTAATCTCCTCCATATCGCTTTAAAATATACAGTATCTCACAGAAGTGATTACACCCCTCACATAAACACCACATTCTCTAGCGGTCATCAGTGCGCAGTGGTTTACCTGCACAACTCTCACTAGCTGGCCTCTGATACACATGCAATGCGACAGAGAATGTCTGTTTATCACAGCTGACGCGCAACAAAATAATGCTTCACGAAAAATAAAGCACAGATAATGAGCGAACGACAAGGAAGCACAAAAAATGAACGTACAGTACACAAGAGTAAATACAAACAAGAGTTTGTTGTTAGTTGCCAAGCACAGCAGCTCCAGACAATCGATGACACTCAAACCCAATGTCAAAGCAGCCTCCGTGTCTGTTTTCAGGTTTTCCCGCTTAGCTCTCTCCAGCGCTGGAAAGCTTTTCTAATATTAATGGGGGTCCTAAAGATCTTGCCCAGTCATAACACTTCATTCCAGTGATATTCTTTTGAGCTCTTTTGTATTGTATCTCATCTCTCTTTCTGGAGTCTTTCTTCAAATCTGCCTCTTGCTCGTTCTGTCTCCTCGACCGTCATAAGTTGCCTAATGCTGATTGGCTACATGTTTGTTGTTGATGTCGGTGCAACTAACTTCCAAACAGTATTTTTGAAATATGGCTTTCCCTAACTTTAAGCCCAATGTTTCCTGTGTTCTTTGTCTGGTGTTGTCTATGTTATGTGGATGCTTTTGCCTGTGTTCCTACATTTCTCCTGTGTGGATTTATTAAAGTGGATTTATTCCTGAACTCTTCCTCATTGTGCGCTTTCTGATAGCAGCCACGCATAACAAGTAACCACTAACTAACAAGAAACTCTTATTAACGAACTAGTATAAGTAATAGCGCTCTTTTTGCATTACATTATGTCTTAGTCACATTATTTATGAACCTGTATACAGTAGTTCTTAGTAGTTCTCTGAGAGGTTTGAAAAAATAGTCAAGTCACCTTTATTTATATAGCACTTTCAAAGCAGCTTTTCTGTGATTACAGGAAAATTATGCAACAAAGTTTGTTTTGGCTGTGCAGCAGCTTTAGAAGAAAAAAGTGTAATTGTTTAGCTTGAGTCAGTTCACTGTTGATTTAGCTCTGTGGTAAAAATCATCAGTTATTAATTTAGTGTATTTCATCTATATATATACTCATCTATATAATATTGTTGAATTGTAGGTGTCCCCAACTAAGCAAGCCAGAGGCGACAGTGGCGAAGAACCCAAGCTCCATCAGGTGACAGAATGGAGAAGAAAAAAAAAAACCTTGGGAGAAACCAGGCTCAGTCGGGGACCCAGTTCTCCTCTGGCCAACAAACAAACACTGTAAGATTATGATTCAGGCGGTGTCACAATTCAGAAGTCAGATTACGATCAGAGCCAATCTCAGAGCATTCAAAACATTTAATCCAGTTCCATCTGGTTGAAGATCGGTGCAGGTCCTCTATCTGATCTGGATACTGCCCAGTTCGGCTGACTGCAGTAACCTCTGGATAAACAGAGAGACTAATATTAGCGTAGATGCCATTCTTCTTATGATGTAACAAGTACGTTGGACGTTATGGGAAGCCTAACAATCATTTAACCGATTTGCAAATAGAAATATGTTAAATAATTCTCAGTTACCAGTTTTCTGATTTCTATTTTCTAAATAGTAGTTACTGATTAGCTAATAGTGAACTACCTCATTCAACTGAGCACTATTACTTACTAATTCATTAATCAGAGTTTCTTGTTAGTTAATAGCAGTAACTAGAATGTTATTAGCGCATTACTCATTTGCTCCTGTGTAGTTATTCTTTAATGATGGAACAGTATTCTAAAGTGTTACCTTGTTTTCTATTCAAATATATTTTAAAATCTAATTTATATTGGTAATGGCAAAGCTGAATTTTCAGCATCATTACTCCAGTCTTCAGTGTCACATGATCCTTCAGAAATCATTCTAATATGCTGATTTGCTGCTAAAAAAAAAAAAAAAAAATCTTATTATCAATGTTGTGCCATGATATATATATTTTTTCAGGATTCTTTGATAAATAGAAAGTTCAAACGAACAGCATTTACTTGAAATACAAATCTTTTGTAACATTATAAATGCCTTTTCCTTGCTAAAATAAAAGTAAAAATATGAGATGTGTATTTCATGATTAGTCAAAATGCATAAATTATGTATTACCCATAAATACAAGTATTTTCACTCTGCAAGTTGACGTGTGAACTACAACCTCAGTCGTGATGACTCTTCTCCCAGGGCCTCATGGGATAGTAAAGTATTGAATATTTTTTACTTATAGTAGTGTGTTGAAGCAGGTAGGAGCTAAACTGCAGTAAGGTAGCCCTCCAGGAGCAGCTTTGGACACCCCTGCTGTATAGTTAGAAACTTGTGTATAGTTTTATTTACCACTTTCGTGCCAAACCTATGCCCTTGGATTGATCTCCATCAGTACTAATCTCTGAGAGCTGATGAGGCTGGTGTGTAGTCCAGTCAAAGTCATGGTGATCTCAGACATGGGCATTTTGGCACAGCAGTTAAAACGGGCTTTAAACCAGTCGACCATAACATGATCCCACACAGCTGTGGGATATATCTCTCTCCCGCTCTCTTTCTCATTTCCCATCATAACATGCACTCTTGACATAGACACACACACAGTCAATCACAAGACTTCTTTCCCGTGCTCTCTCTTGATCCGAGCTGTTATGAGCTGATATACATTAGCATTAGGATGTGGCGTGCTTCGATAAGCTCTTTTTCTGGATGACGGTGTATGACACCGACCTAATTCTACCCTGTATGGGAATAACGACTTCCTGTGTTTGTTGTCTTACTGGTTGAGGTACAGAAGACAAAAAGAATGCACACATTTTTAAATCCTACAAGAGTCATCCATCTTGACACTTCCTTGTGTTTTTTTTTGTCCAATAACAATTGTCTCATTCAGTATACTTGGTTACTTCCTCCTAAACTTTTGCCAGAGCGAAAAATGGGACTTTCCGGACTTCTTCCCGTGGTTCATTTCTAACTCATACTGATGTATCATATTGATCTACTATCAATATTTCATGAAACTGCAAGTTTTCTGGTCTGAGCACAAAGCGATTCCACGTTGAGCACCGTTTGAACAGCACTCTAATGGAAAGTAATGTTGGTGTGGTGTGTTAGCTGAATGGGGAGCAATATGTGTATGCGTTTTGTATTTAATTTTTTGTAAATTGTGTTTATGTGTTAAACATACAAAATGACTCTATATTATGGATATTTGATATATATCATGGTACCGATACTCATCCGATCAAATTTTAGAGCTTGTGCTTTAGATCTGTTGTATATATTACATAAGCACACAACTAGTCATGAGCACTGCAGAGGTGAGCTGGCTCTCTTTCAAGAACTCTTTGAACACTTAGAATAAAGGCAAAACGACAGGAACATGGGCAGGGCCAGAGCAAGAACTGACCTGTGTGCGTATGAGTGTGTGTTAATGCCAGTCAAACAGAGAACACCATCTCCCTGGCTCTTACTGACCTGTTCCATATAGTGCAAAGCGCTTCTGAGACATCCTCCCCTCCTTCACCTCCTCTCTCTCTCCGTCAAATTCTTTCTTCCGGTCTTTGTGTGAGCTTTTGCTCTCTTCCAGGAATTCTCTGGGAGGAAGCATGGTCTTCCTGATCCGATAACACCTCAGTTGCCCTCTCAGCTCTCTGCGGGTCAGAGGGAAAACTTTTTTATGTTTATTTAAACACACATCCACATCCAGTCATCTTAAACTGTCCCCCATCCTGATGCTTCCTCCAGTTTACACATCTGAATGTTTTGTTCCATCGTCTATTGTACATTAATTTATTATTAGTTGCAACCTTCTTAATCAGCAGACCAAAAAAACACAACTGGTTTAAATATAACCTGATTATATCATGAAGGGGGCTCTGAATTATTCTGGAGTATATTTCTTTAGAGCTGTCGATCAATTTAATATTATAATCAAATTAATTACATGATAGGCGGAATAATTAATCAAACCTTAAATGGTTTCAATCCTATTTTAATAATAAAAGGTTCTCTGTTAGTATTGGTGAATTTATTTATGATGCAGCTCCTCTTATGTGTGGTGTCCCTCAAGGTTCTATTCTCGGACCGATTTTATTTTCCTTGTAAATGCTTCCCCTGGGGTCAATCTTTAAAAAACACGGCATCTCCTTCCACTGTTAGTCTGATGATACCCAAATCTATCTGCCCCTGCAACTTGGGTTGGGATACTTTGGTGGCTTGTCTTGCAGATGTTAAGGCCTGGATGCCCTTAAATTTTCTCCACCTCAATGAAAGCAAAACTGAGATTATACTTTTTGGATCTTCAGAAGCTGCTACTTCCCCTTGTCTAAATTTCGGTCATTTGTCTTCATGTGTGAAACCACTAGTGAAGAATTTGGGTATGTATTTGGATAATGCTCTCAAATTTGACAAACATATTAGTGTGGTAGTCAAAACCAATTTTTTCCATCTCAGAGTCCTAGCTAAAGTAAAACCATTTCTTTCTTTTAAGGTCTTTGAAAGGGTTATTCAGGCTTTTATTTCATCAAGGCTTGATTATTGTAATTCCCTTTATTTGGGTATTAACCAAGCATGTCTTAACCGTCTCCAAATAGTACAAAACACTGCTGCTAGGCTCCTAACTGGTGTGTGTAAACGAGAGCACATTACCCCAGTACTGATATCTCTGCATTGGCTCCCAATTCGTTACAGAATTTATTTTAAAGTCTTGTTGCTTGTTTTTTTTAAAGCTATGACTGGTTTAGATCCTGTATATATTTTTTATTTTAATCCTGGAAGGATTCTTAGGTCTTCCAACCAGAAACAGTTAAACATTCCTCGGGCTAGACTGAAATCACCTTTGCTGTTGCTGCACCGAAACTCTGGAATAGTCTACCTGTTTTTATTAGAAATGCTTCTACATGAGTTTAAAACAAAACTCAAAACCCATCTTTTTTCTCTGGCTTTTAATTGTTGTTGATGCGTGCTGTGTCTGGTTTGTTCTGTGCTTAAATTTATGTTGTACATGGTGTTAGTTTGATATACTGTACAGCACCTTGGTCAACAATTGTTGTTTTTAGTGATGCTATATAAATCAAGCTGAGTTGAAATTAATTAAATTTTTTATCTTTTTTTATTTACAATTAAGCACATTATATTAAAAGCCTTAATTTTTGCAGCCTTTTGACTTTATTTGAAAGGACAGTGAAGGGAGGATGAGATATGATATAAGGCACATATGTAGTACGCATTACTCTATAGCTCCTTTTGAATATTTTGAATAAAAGCTTTTTTTTTTGTGACTAAGTGCAAAACCATTTTTTATAAACACTATCTTGAGCATCACAGTCTGTAAATCTGAAAGCCCCATTTTGATGATTTCAAAAGCACTTACTATCTTGACACTAGAAACATGTTGTAGAAATGTTCCTCTCCTTTCAGTGGATTCCAGATGTTAACACCACTTTGTGTATGGCACTCGTTTTGATAAAATGCCATGATATGCCCCCTGACACAATATCCCTCATTTTCAGCAGCAGCAGAAATGAGCCTCGGGATATGAATGCTGGCTTGTTTTTTCGGAGTGTAAATTTACAAAGGCCAACTAATCCTGATTGGGTTATTGGAGGCTTTTGGATTGCTCACAAATAACCATGGAACCTGAGATGAACCTAATAAAGGAGGTGAAGTTTTCAAGTTTGAACCGCTGCTCTTTGCAGAATGAGGTCAAAGAAATTCATTCTACATCAGTGAAATGTGGCTACCCGAATGTATTGTTAGTTGCGAAAAGGTTAGAAAGTACTGTGGCAATTGACATACAGCCATGTACCCATTCCTAATATTAAAATAAGTAATAATGGCCTTTTCAACTTGTCCAAATGAAAAACCATTGTGGCAAATTACATTGAATGTAGCTCAATTGATCTCATATTTCTTGTACTTTTCTTTTGGACCCTTTATAATTGCTTCATTGTTCCCATATAATTACATTTTTAAAAAGGTTCATGAGACATTTTATGATTATTAATAATGTAATCCTAGTTTTATGGCATTAGCATTTCAGCTGACACACCCCCGGAGGCCAGCAAGTTCTAAGTGTACTAACATATGCAATTACTAGTAACTATTTCTCACAATACTAAAAGGCCTGGTTATTGCAAATTATAGGCAAGTGGTTCCCAATACATATTAGGCTACGTTCAGTCCAAATCTGATTATTTGTGTATCTGATTGGAATCTGATCTAAAATGATGGACTGTTCACACTGTGTACGCTAGACTAAGACAATCTTCTCTGCTCCTCAAATATATAAAGCATTAACCTCTAATACTATATATAGTTTCTTGAGTAAAGAAAATGCTGTACTTAATCAAACGACCAGTTCTTTATTTACCTTTGCATTGCAAAGAAGCAGAGACAGTCCAAAATGTGTGTGGCACTTCATTTAAGATTGAGGCGGGTGGAGTTATGAGGTTTTACCGACAGTTAGAGGATCCAATGAAGTTATGAGGTTTAGTCACAAGCCCTTTTTTCATTGGTCAAATATTTGCAAAACCCACAGACAGATGTAAAGGGTGACCAATGGTAAAGATTAATGAAAAAAAAAAAATAACAAAACAAAAATGATGAAATATGAAGATACAAGGTTTCCACCTGACAGCGACAATATTGTTGTAGTGGTTAGTCTACAGTAATTATCCTGAATCTCAGCACCATAGATTTTTGTCATTGAAGGACTTTAATGGTCATGGTGTCATGAAACATTAATTTAAAGCCGTATAATTAATGATTAGATGTTGTTAAGGACATAAATGATATCCCTTTTGGCCCATGTTGAGGACAAGTGGGAGTGCCCTAAGGAAGGATATCCTGGGTCGAAGGTCATGCTGTGAGCGCAGGAATTCCTCTTTCCTCTCTTTGCTTTGAGACTGGGCAGTCAGCCCAGCCATGAGTACTGCTGACTATGTAAAGTCACACACTAGGCCTATTCATACACACACACCTAGTGCTCACTGTATTTCTAATAAAATACTAAAACATAAATCCTCTCTCTGCCACCCACTATGTTTATAAATGACTTTGCTTTCATTTTCTTTCAGATATGTCCTGTACTTTATTTCCTGGTGTTCTGTAAAACATGAAAACAAGACATGTATGAAAGATTAGATGTTCCTGTTCCTGTTTAGATTCTTAATGCAACTTCCAAAATTAATAATTATAATACCACTAATAATAAAAACTATATATATATATATATATATATACAGTACCAGTCAAAAGTTTGGACACGGTAAGATTTTTAGGTTTTAAAAAGAAGTTTCTTATGCTCATCAAGGCTGCCATTATTCATTTTTTTTAAATACAGTAAAAACAGAAATATTGTGAAATATTATTACAATTTAAAATAACTGTTTTCTGTTTGAATATATTTTATAAAGTAATTTATTCCTGTGATCAAAGCTGAATTTTCAGCATCATTACTCCAGTCTTCAGTGTCACATGATCCTTCAGAAATCATTCTAATATGATGATTTGATGCTCAAGAAACATTTATTGTGTACAATTGTACAAAATATTTGTGTACAATATTTTTTTTTCAGGATTCTTTGATGAATAGAAAGTTCAAAAGAACAGCATTTATTTGAAATATAATCTTTTGTGTCCAAACTTTTGACTGGTACTGTATATATATATATATATAGTGCTGTCAAAAGATTAATCGCATCCAAAAATAAAAGTTTACATGTTTACATAATATATGTGTGTGTACCACGGAAGAAGAAGAAGGTGGCCTGGTCTGATGAATCACGATTTCTTTTACATCACGTGGATGGCCGGGTGCATATGCGTCGCTTACCTGGGGAACACATGGCACCAGGATGCACTATGGGAAGAATTCAAGCAGGATAATGCGCCCTGCCACAAAGCAAAAATTGGTTCAGGAATGGTTTGAGGAGCACAAAAAGTTTGAGGTGTTGAATTGGCCTCCAAATTCCCCAGATCTCAATCCAGTCGAGCTGGGATGTGCTGAACAAACAAGTCCCATTTTTCCTGCTTCTATAGCCTGGAACACACCAAGCCGATGATCGGCCGTCGGGCAGTTTTTGTTCATCGGCCGACTTTTCTCAGTGCGTTCTGCACCGTCGGCTGAAGTTGGTCTTCGTCGGCTTTTTTGGCCGATTCGACATGTTGAATCGGTGTCAGCTCGTCGGTCAGTCGAGCCATCTGATCATTCTGATTGGCTGTTCAGCTACTGCCACCTGCTGGTACGGAAAGGCATTTCTTCTTACGCAGGCGCAGAACGGACGTGCTACTTGGCCATCGGGTGTCGAGTGTCGGTTTGTTCTGTCAGGGCAACTTTGCACCCAGACGCTGCTGACGTGAGCCAACCCCGCAGTCTGCTTTCATCGCCACTAGTTCGTCGGCGTTGGCGTCGGCTTGGTGTGTTCTGGGCTTAACACATCAACTTTGAGGACTAAATATTCACTTGCTGTCTAATATATCCCACTCACTAACAGGTGCTGTGATGAAGAGATAATCAGTGTTATTCACTTCAACTGTTAGTGGTCATAATGCATAATGTTGCCTGATTGGTGTGTACATACAGTACTGTGCAAAAGTACAGGTCAGTATTTTCACCCCCCAAAAAGGGTTTTAAGCCAGTTATTTATATCTTTTGCTGTAGTGTGTCAGTAGGAAATATCAGTTCACATTTCTAAACATTCATTTTGCCATTAATTGTAATAATCCAGTGAAATTTTTGCATGCATGACATTGTATGACAACATTTCTTCTGAATTTCAAGTAAAACTGTCTTTTAGAGCATTTATTTGCAGAAAATGACAACTGGTCAAAATAACCAGACCTTGAATAATGCAAAGAAAACTAGTTCATATTCATTTTTACATGATACAACACCATACTAATGTTTTAACTTAAGTAGAGTTCAGAAATCAATATTTGGTGGAATAACCCTGATTTCCAATCACAGCTTTCATGCGTTTTTTGCATGCTCTCTGCCAGTATTTCACATTGCTGTTGCACATTTATGCCACTCCTGGCACAAAAATTCAAGCAGCTTGGCTTTGTTTGAAGGCTTGTGACCTTCCATCTTCCTCTTGATCACATTCCAGATGTTTTTAGTGGGGTTCAGGTCTGGAGATTGGGTCAGCCTTGACAGGGTCTTGATCTGGTGTTCCTCCATCCACACCTTTATTGTCCTGGCTGTGTGGCATGGGGCATTTTTCTGTGGAAAAAAAACAATCCTTCGAGTTGGGGAACATTGTCAGAGCAGACAAAGTTTTCTTCCAGGATAAACTTGTACATGGCTTGAGTCACGCATCCTTCACAAAGATGGATCTTCCCAATTCCAGCCTAATGCTCGGTATACATTGTATGATTTTGGGCTGTCCCAGATGAAAGATGACCAATCGTGGTGATTTCTGTGGTTGTGGCCCTACATCATACAGTGAGAGAGGTTCAAAGACGGCCGTTGTCATGGTCTTGCGACCTAAGATAGCCTGAGATCATTTTCTGACAGTGTCAAAAATTTAGCATGATCATCTCACAGTGTGTTTGCTGCTATGACCTATATGTGTACTGACTAGCCAATAAAAATGAAACATGGCGTCCATATTCTCCTCTTTCGCTTCCTCCTCTTTTTTCAGCACACATAAAAACTATAATTGCCAAATTGCTATACATCTTGCTCCATTTGTTTACCACTAGCGCATGCTGATGATGTTTTATTCTTCTATACTAACTTGCGTCGTAGCTTACAATTCAGTAGGTGTCATCATCGTTCAGTATATACATGTCATTATCAAGTTAATTAGATCCATGTCGTACAGTGTGATTTGTAATGATCTTATAGGATTGCCGAAATCTGTAGCAGGCATTACTGAAAACCCACCAGATCATCACCAATCCTCCACCAAATTTCACAGTGGGTGCGCTGTGTTGTAGGCCTCTCCAGGTCTCTGTCTAACCATTAGAGGACCAGGTGTTGGGCAAAGCTGAAAACTGGACTAATCAGAGAAGATCAGAGTCAGGCATATCCATCTTTGTGAAGGACGCTTGACTCAAGCCACGTACAAGTTTATCCTGGAAGAAAATTTGCTTCCTATGCATGGCGAAAACTATTCAAATTTTAAACTAATAAAAATGTTTTCCTATGTTCATGTCTTATCTCACCTAGGCCACAAAGTAAACCAGGACTACTTAAACAAAATTACTGCATTATGCCCCTGTGAGAGATTGTACTCAACCTTAGATAAATTGACATTCATACAGCTAGCTCAGACAGATGGATTCCAGCACATCCATTTGGCAGCTTTTCTCTTTGCTGTAAAACGGCACTTGGGTGATTTTGCAGAACCGTTTTCCATCAGGTGTGCTTGACGTCCCCAACAGCTGGTTTTATATGAACTTTTATATGACCCTACACAGCATCAGAGCTGCCACATAGCACTCCTTCAGTTTAGCATGAGTACACAGAAACACTTTCGGTCAGCCTTCACAGTTTTTTGGATAGACTTAAAGGTTGTGTTTTGAATTTGTGCAAAAACAAGGTTGAAAAAACACTGTGTACCCACAGCCTGGCTGATGAAACGGAATGATGCAAAGTATGCCTTTCTGTCAAGTTACCCTGAAGATTTACTCTGATTATTTATTCATTCAGTTCTGTCTGGTAAAAGCTCTGGTTAAAAGAAGTTTTAGTGCAGGAAAGACGAAAGATTCTTGCAACATCAGAGCCTATCAGAGACTGAGAGATAGAAGTAGATGAGAGCTTATGAATATAAGAAATGAGTTTTAGCAGTTTAGAAGCATAAACACACAAATGTATTTTTAAGTGGGACTCATCAAATTCTTCTGCATAAAATTTGTACCAGGCATAGATGCAAACCCTTCATGGCTAATGATGATTCTAATGCAATGTTTGTTCTAGGATTGAAATCATCAGCTTTCACCACTGGGCCTTGAAAATTTACATTTTTACATATTGCATTTACTATGGAGCTAGAATAGACTTAAATAATTCATGCAAAAAACAATGCACACATGTGTAGCCAATTTCACATGCATGAAACCTAATTCACATGCACAAAAAAAAAAAAAAAATACATTCACAAAAAGCAATTCACGTGCGCAAAATAAAATTATATATTCATAAAATACATTTTACAAATGCAAAACACAATTCATAGATATACAACTGTGCACAAAAGTTTTGAATGTTTATCCTCGCATTCATGTGTGAATCACCTTGGATTTGTGTGTGTGTATTTCTGAGACTCTCCTGGCAGCACACACCTCTCACCTGGGTCATTCGTACTCTTTAGCCAATCGGATTGAAGCTTATCAATCGACCAATCATTATCATGTGAGGGCGTGCCTACCTGGGTGTTGCATCATCAGCTGTCGACCAAGTCATGAATATGAATTGTGTTTTGCATTTGTGAAATGTATTTTATGAATATATAATTTTATTTTGTGCACGTGAATTGCTTTTTGTGAGTTATATATAGGGCCTAAAACTAAGAAATATATTTTACATGCAATGAAAGTCAATAGTATCCAATGATCTTTGGATCTTTTGCCACAAAGTAAATCGTAGCTCACTCTCAGAGTATTTCTGATTTTACATCTAACTTCAAACTTCCTGTGTTATGGTAGACCTATGTTGCTAGCTAGCGATTGCTAGCTGTCTCAGTTACATTCTGTCAAAATACATTCATGCCCTTGATTTAGCAAAGCTGAAATGTACCAGTGTTACATCTTTTTAAATGTGACTTTTCTCACTTCATCTTTTGATATATGCTCTGATTGTGATTCAGTTATTGCTCTTCAAAGTAAAAATGTTCTCTCCCTATGGTTGAAATGTTTCCTTTGAATCTTTAACATTATTAAGAGATGTTAATAAAAACTGTCCTTCAATCTGTTAGGAATGTTTATTAATTTAATCTAAGAGATAATTTATTAATTTAGAAATTCTTTCATCAATGCACTCTTTTTTACAAAGATGGTTAATCTTTTAAAAAGATTAACCATGCATAACCATGCATAACCCTGCACTGCTGCTTGACACGCTCATTCCATTTCTCCAAATGTGGTGAAATATCATGCATGTTTTTAGCTCTTTTCCAAAACCTGCTAAGAGTTCTTCAGCTTCAGTAAAAATACTCTTAATTTTAAGGCAGCATTGAATGTATCCTCAGTGAGGGGAAATGTATCTGAGATGATAGATGGGTTCAAGAGAAATTGTTTTTAAACGGATTTCACTCTGTACTGAGCAATTCCATCTAATTAAATATTGATATTAAGGTGTAATATGTAGTTTTTGTGCATCTTTAGCTTATCAACATTTGCTGAATGACAAACTCTTTTTTTCTTCCTTTTTTTGAAGTTTGTGTGTGTGTGTGTGTGTGGTCCTGGTAAACTCTACGTTATAGAGACAAAATGTCCCCACAAAGATGGCAATATCCAAAATCCTTGTCCTTGTGGGAACTTTTTTGTTCACCATCAGGAAAACAGCTGAAAAATCATACTAAGTTTTTTGAAAATGTAAAAATGCAGAAAGTTTTCTGTAATAAGTAGGGTTAGGGTTAGGGGATAGAATATACAGTTTGTACAGTATAAACATTATTATACCTATGGAAATTCCCCATAAAACAATATAACATGGAAACCCAACGTGTGTGTGTGTGTGTGTGTGTGCGTGCATGCACGTTTTTATGATTTATGTGGACACAAATTTGTATAATGACATGGGTATTACACTGGTATTACGACGTAAACATGAAATATGAGGACATTTCATGAGTCCTCATATTTAAAATAGCTTTAAAAACATACTAAACAATGTTTTATTAAAAATTTAATAATGCAATATGTTTTCTGTGATGTGTAGGGGGATAGAATGTACAGTTTGTACAGTATAAAAATCATAACGCCTATGGAATGTCCTCACTAAGATAGCAAAACAAACGTGTGTGTGTGTGTGTGTGTGTGTGTGTGTGTGTTTGTTTGTTTGTTTGTTTGTTTACAACAACTACAGTTACACTGTATACATTGCCTATCTAGAGCGTAACTTATGAGGTTGTATTTTGGTTGGGATTCTGCCTTAGAAGGTAACTGCCTATGTAGACAGTAGAGCGTGTGTCAGCTCAGGTTTTGGAACACAAACTGTATCACGCAGCCAAGAATTGGTGACAGCAGGCTCCATAATTAACACTTGCCACGTGCCAAATTTGAGTTTGAATCGACTTTGACAAATAAAAGTGTCCAGAAACTTTAAAAGGAACTGCAGTTATATTAATAGTTTAATCAATTATAAGAACGCCAATCAAATACCTCAAACATCCAATAAAGAAAATCTGTCTTAGCAATTCTTATTTTAGAAGTTTATCTATGTTTTTTTCTCCATGACATATGGTGAAATTTCCTTACATTAAGCCTCCACAATGCAAAAATAAGGAGCATAATCACAATGTGTTTCGTTCAGTTTTTGTGTCAGGTGTAATTTTACCAAGACTGAGAGACTGTCCTGCGAAGGACACAGCAAACTTTGCTGTTTGTCATTAATATACAGGAAAAAACGTCAAATAATTACAAAATGTATAGCAATTATCCAAAATTCAGTTTCATGTCTGATAAGAAATATTTATAACTTGTATGTTTTTTTTCACTGGCAGGTGTGTTAAAGTTAATTTTGGACCCTGGATCAAAGTGAGCGGTCTCTGTGAGTATCTTATATTCACCGGCTGTGCTGTCTCTGCAGGTGGGCTCAGATCTGTACTCCAAAGTACACCTGTGTGCAGTTAGAGTCACCTGTGCAAACGCCACCTTTGCCGACCTGCTGCGACTCCATGCATGTGGGACGTCATCTTTTTATTCCAAAGGCTAAATCTGTTTTATTCATGTAAAAACCATCAAAGACAAAGAAGTCTCTGAAACAATGATGTACATTTCTCTTTCTCTCTCACATGCTGTCTTTCACTCTCTTCCCTCCATCTGTCAGACACATTCACAGAGACATTCATGAATGGTATAACTCAAGGCCATTTTGAGTATCCCTCAATTATTTATCAAGCATAGAAATGCAACTTGATTGAAGTTCCTTTGAAGTATGGACATCATTTCTCACACTGAAGGGCTGTATAAAATGATCGCTCGACTGCTCTACAGAGCGCTCGCCCCTCAGGAGCCATGAGTTCGATTTAAATCTTTTTCAATTTTTTATCACTTTCTCTGTTCGTGTTAAATTAGGCCTGTGTAATGCCATAATAGAGGAAAAGAGGCAGATTATTAAGAATGCTAATCCATCAACCCCTTTTAGTTTATTACTACCTGGTTACGTAAAGTGCATATTAAAATTCTCATAATGAATCCCAAAAGTCATTATACGTGATTTATTGTTGTGCCAAGTAGCAGGCATTTCCGTAGTGCAATTGAAGCCAATTGCAAATCTGTATATTATTTATCAGTGGCTCTCCGTGCTGTTCTCTTTGGAGCACACACACTAATGTGAACCAACAGCATTGGCGTGAAGAAAATCTCTGTCTCTGTTATGGCCAGACAGCATTCTCATTCTACCGCAATGAACTCTTTTCTCTGTGGACACAAACAGAGACAACAAACCCCGGACTCTTCACACACACACACACACACACACACACACACACACACACACACACACACACACACACATCGACATCACTGGGCTAGATTAATGGCCAGCCTGATGTGATCTCAGAACCCATTACTGAATTTTTAGTGTTGTTATCCATTTATTTTGTTAGCCAGAATGATTTGAGCAAAGCTCATCCTTGTGTCTCAATGAGCCCCATGAGAGCCGGAATGGGATTTTTCCTCCTAAACTCCCTCAAGCAGTTTTGCCCTTTCGCAGCTGATCTGAGGCAAATTTTGGCTGGATATTATGGGATTTTTTTGCCCTTTCTTTTTGACCTGTAATGTTTGCATGGTCACCTGTTTTTGAAACCATTTCAGGCATTGTCATTCATGGCTAGCTGTTCACCACCAAATATGTGCTAGTCAGGAAACTAGATTTTTGCATTTCCTGATGCAAATGTGAATTGTAAGATTCGCTGCCACAGTGTTAGTGTGTTATTATGGTGTTGCACAATAGAATTTCTGCAAATAGTGAGGCTTTTAGTTTAACCATTTGTCAGTGGGTAACATTGCTAGTTTTTAATTTATAGCTTTGCAGTAGCAAAGATATTTTATTTGTAAAGTTCTAGGGTTAGAGCTGACAAACCATACCTCATTACCTTCTTTCCCCTGATAATATCTCAGCAAACAAGTAGTGTGTTCTTTATTTTCTGGCAGCTGTTTAGAATCAACTAGAATCAAATTCCCTTTAGTTCTTTCTTTGCAAAATCTTTACAATAAGGTTCAATTTTCTATGTGAATATAGGTCTATTTTAAAATTTTAAAATGTCATTTATGTGATGGCAAAGCTGAATTTTAAGCAACATTACTCTAGTCTTCAGTGTCACATGATCTTTCACATTAAATCTATTGTAACATTATAAATATCTTTGTCACTTTTGATCAATTTAATGCATCCTTGTTGCATAGTGTATTTGAATAGTGTAATGATTTTTTTTTGTAATGGAATAGTGTAATGGATTTTTTTGTAAGTATTGTTCATTGTAATCTCATGTTAACTATTGCATTAATAAATCTTAACAAATAATTACAACTTTATTGGAAAGTATTGCCTTTGAGCCAGTATTTAATCAAACTACAGCTAGCTGTTTTTAGTATTTCATATTTATAAAAAATACTGTAAAAGTAGTGTAAATGCAGAAAGCATATTTTTTCTTGAACTGTAGCTTAATTGACTACTTTTTCTGAACAATAGCTTTCAGCTTTACTTTTCTGTAGATTTGGAAGCTTAGCCTGCTACATTTTTTTCAGTAGCTAGTTATTAGTGGTTTCCTGAACGTTTCTGTGATGTTGGTAAGGGATTCTGGCTAGTTTCCTTCTGGTCCCAGTCAAATCCTATGATTTTTTTTTTCCAAATTTAAGTCCAAAGTATAGTTCACTTTTATAGTTCACGCATACACAAGGGTCAGTGTATAGTGCGCGAGATGTGAATTTCGTCATCAGAAGAGTATGCGCGTATTGTACACGCACCACCGGAATTTTGTAACCGCGCAGGTCGCACATGCGCATTTAACTTTTTTTGTAGTAATTAGTTTATCCACAAGGTGGCAACCATGCCCTGGGGGCATCAATTCACAAGGTAGTCAAAGAAAAACTGCATAAACAGAACAGACCGGAACGCATAAAGGCTACAGCGAAAATAGAGGCCTACATAGATGAGAGATTGAGCGAAGAGGTTAGAGGTTACAAGTCTAGCATGAAAGAATACAAAGATGTTTACATGGGTTGTAACTTTGGCGAGAGATTGCTCAAAACTCTGCATGCGTTGAAGTCCTGTGTACGCTTACGAGTCAAATGAAGTATACTTTCCAAGGCTGTGCATTTGACTGTGCACGTACACTAGCGTACATGTAAAAAACAAGGTATACCTAGGGCTTCATTGTCTGTCAGGCAAAAAATGGAAGTCTTACTTAAGGCTGGAGTACACTAATGACTTTGAACAGATTTTCAAACTCTAGGCATTGTGGGATTACAAATGTAAGAATCGGTTTAAGATCTGCTGCTCCTATGTCCTGACATAACATCACATGAAATACTAAGGTGAAGTACATTGTATTTAGCATTTTAAGGTAAAGATGATATCAGATGAATGATTCTGTTGTTTCCAGCAAGAGTTTTCTGCCAGTTCCTGTTCTCTTTATTGTGAGTCAAATGAGCCAGATTACTGGGACTCTAACCTTTTGTCTTTAATGGCTTTTAGAGCCCCTGTCCCATCCGTTGAATAGTTACACTGATTGGATTAGGGCTTGCGACACTTTAGAGTCTGGGGCGGGTTCCTATACCTGGATACTTCATTTGCATGCTTTGTTTAAGATCGTCAGCCAGGTGCTTTGTCTCTATTTCTAAGCACTGCCCCCTAAAATGTATATAAACTACAATGTACATGGCCTTAGTTGGACTTGATGACTGTAGTTACCAACATACACTTGCCGACTTTGTAAATGGTTACACAGGAAAAACTGGGCATCATATACTAAATGACTGAGGATCACACACCTCCAGACTTTCAAGTTGTTCCAAACACAACAAACTCGCACAGAAACATGCACCTCATTGCTAGGAAACGCATGACAAATGAAAACAATGTGCTCTAATATCAGCTCAAAAAATCAAATACATTTGATATCCTCCAACTGGATGGATTCATAATATGTAGCTAGAAATTCTGAGTATGTGCTCATCATACACACAATTTTTTGTGAAATCTGTCAATTCTGACTGCCCAATATCTGGAGACTGGCTCTGACTGCAAAGTGGGGCAAAAATCTGGGCAAAGTTTTTTAGTGTATTCCAACCTTTAGGAGCAGCAAGCTACATGTTCATGTCTGTTGTACAAGTGTACGGGATGAGTTATGTGGGTTATATTACACAAGGGTTACATACCATTAGATGTTTGTCGAAATTCCATTAACTATGTGCAATAGAAATAATGATATCAGCTTTAGCAAACACCATCAAACCATGCATGATAAATTACTCTCAAAAATTGTAAGATTTTTGTTAGCACACATCTCAGTTTAGATGATTGGCCAGTTTATTTGTTTATACTGGGTATTTAACTTCTCACAATTCATTGTGAGACCACAGCAGAGAGTTAAATGCATTCAATGCACACACACACTTGCTCTTGGCCTATTAGAAAGGCATATCTGTTTCAGTGTTGTATCTGAGCAGCGGAGAAAGGGGAACATTTTGTACCGTGTCACAAATCGAATAACACAGATTCCTCCAGCAAAGCAAATGCACAGCTTCCAATTAAAAAGCAGATGCATGGCAGGGCAAAGCTGTCATTAATGCATACATGCGAACACACGTAGACACCTACACAAACACAGTCAGGTTGAGTCCAGAGGCCGATAAATCTCTCATTCGTTTGTTGCTCCTGGCTGCATTATTGAGGCTCTATAAGAGTCTACAGATGACTGCTTCTGATCAACCAAACCCCCCCCAACTTACAGGCTGTTTACCCATATCTCTTTGACAAGATCTCTGCAATGCACACACAGAGAGTTCTGACATGGAGCCAGGAATGCGTAAAATATTTACTTGTGTTGAGGAAGTAAACAAGTGTTCCCTGTTTACTTGTTGGGACCAATCGCATCCTCTAGTTTTAGACTTGAAAGCGTGTGGGGGCGGAGGGTAGATGAGATGAGACGAGAGGCGTCTGTCTGCCACATGAAGGAGAGGAACGCTTCGGATGCTTCGGAATGGAAAATGCTGGTGGAACTGTCAGATCAACACGCTTGTTCGAGAGAAATCTCAGCACGCCTCAATGAGCCTTTGGTCAGAAAGCGAATGAGGACACCTAACATCCAGAGGAGATACAGGAAAACAGACAGATGTCTGTGTCAGTTTCCTTACATGCCTATCGGTTAAATCATTTGTGCGTTCATTCAGTAGTAATGAATCAGCTTCAAAAAAGAGCACTCGAATCTTCATTAATCTTAGCATTAATGTTCTTGCATATAGATTAGTCATAGTTGACTTGAGGTAACTGATCACTTGCTTTTCCTTCAAACTTCCTTTTGTCTGGTGAGTGTAACGTATGAATGTGAGTAGTGGTGTCCGTGAAGCCTTAAAGTCCAAGTCCATCTCTCTCTGGAATACTTGATTCTGATTGCAGCATTCTGCGGTCAAATATTGTCATATAATGACCGGTTAACTCCATAATTAACCGTTGTCCCTGGCAACCACTGATTTACATTGCCATTTTCTCTGACAGTGCTCCACACTCTCTTTGTCCTCACATAATAGTTTCACCTTGAGTCAATATTTCATGTCCAGTCATTTATTGTACAAGTAGCTGTGTTATAAGTGGGATAATGTACAGTCAGATGCTCATTATCCCAAAATAAACCCTTCATGGATATAAGATCCTCTGACATTATTCCTTACTGGTACACCTATTGTATCGGTTGATTCATTGTGCGTTTGTGAATGGATCAGCCTGTAAAAGAAGCATAAGTGCTCTTAGATGTAGAGATAGTCGTACTCGATTTGGGGTAACTGATCACTTGCAGTTTCTTTGCCTACTATTTCATCATCTCTTTGGAGAGATTTGTATAAAGCTTGGATTGCCAATCTTATCCCAAATTCTGCACTCGATATGAACTGTCAGCCTTGTAGTCTTCGTTTTCGCATCACAGGCTTCTTCAGATTTCACCCTGGAGGTCCACAGTCCTGCAGAGTTTAGCTCCAACCCTGATCAAACTCACTTGCCAGTAATTATCTTGTAATCCTGAAGAACATAATTGGAGCTAAACTCTACGGGACAGTGTCTGCGTCCGAAATCTGAAAAATGCTGCTTATGGAGGTAGGAAGACATAAATATATTCTTCGCTGCTTATGACAAGGCTGAAGGAAAGAAATAGTTCCCGAAAGTTGTGGTTGACACTTCTTTCAGGAGCTCAAGGTTGCTTTACAAATACATTAAGACATAAAATAAATGTATAATCCAAGCAGAACAAACAATACAGAGGCAAAAACAAGTGGGAAACACGAAACATTAAAAAAACAGTATACATAAGTGAGATTTCAATTGAGTTTTGAATATCTGGATAGATGAGATTTCATCGATATGTTAAGGAAGATTATTCCAAAGATTTGGAGCAGTGACACTGAAGGATCTACTACCCATTGATGACAATCTAAACTTCGGAAAACAATGAGAAAATTGGCATCTGAAAAATGGTGTATGAAGCAATTTCATTAATGTGATATCATTATATGACATCATAAAATACTGGTGTGATACCATTAGATACAGTAGTATTAGAACGCATACCAATTAGTATTGTGGTATGTAAATATTTTCTTGATTGTCATCAAAGCTCTCTCTGTTTTGTTGTAGGTCAATAGACAGTTAAGAGCCTTTCACACTAATGGTGGTTAAGCAACCTGAATGTACGATGCAATTACGCTCTTGAAACGAAACAATAGATTCCTGTGGAGCTATTCACACTGGACAAGATCAGTCGATCAAATCGTTTTATCCCTCGTCACCCTGCAAGGAAACTGCTGTCCAATTAGATTTGAGCTGTAGATCATGTGCCCAGAGCCACTGCTATTGCACAATAGGGCGAGATTGTTGGCAATGTTTTGAAAACCAGTGTGAACACAGAAGAAAAGTATTCGGAAGAAAGAAGAGAGTGGATGTTAAGTTCTTGTTATTATTGGGGTCTGAGAACAGATTTATTCTCAAGTTTACTTCATATTTCTTTACACAGAATTTCATTTCTGTTCATTTTCCACTAAATTATGAGATCTGAAGCGATTGAAAGAGCATATGTGTCTGTTTTTTTCTGGGTTCACATCCTGCCCTTCTGGATGACAACATCCTGTATACTTCTTCATTCTGAGTTCCATACATAAACAACTGAGAGAAACATTTCTACAGATAAAACATGAAGCCAAATAGATTACGATATGATTACGATGATATATATTCTGTATGTGTTTTCCATGTGGCTTGGGGTATTTTATAACAATACAAAACACTACAAATAATGCATGTCTACCCATTATATAATCAAAATCCAAGCACTCAATGGTTTAAAGTGTGTTTTGAGCAAAAATAGTAATAATCTCGTAAATTGTGATGTGTAGCTTGATGCTAATTGTAGCTCTAATGCACCTGTTACCCAGCTGCGATTATATTTTATGATGTATTTGGTCAAAAGAATTCTCATAAGCGTTATAGATAGTTTGTGTTTCTGGTGTAGTACCAAACTTTATTTATCTTAATTTACTGTTGTATGTTGTGCAGCAGACGAGGTTAAAGCCAAATAGAAAACCTACTAGATACATACAAAAGGAAAAATGCATTCTCGGTCAGTGCAACCTATCATGCAGGCATGAATTAGCTAAAGATGATCAATCGTTTCGCGTTCAGTGTGAAAGCACCGTTTATCTGCAATACGCGTCGCTTTATCGCATCATGCTCAGTGTGAAAGAACTGCTTCAGAAGCTTGTCCAAAATCAGTTTCGGGAGGTACCTTCAAACATAAACACTGACTGAGAAGTCATTGACTTATAGGGCACCCAGGCAAGTCAGCTGCCTAAGCTTTTGGATGCAGCCAGTGAAAAGGGTTGTGGCCCCATTGACTCTTTTCGGTCTCCTATCCAACAGTTAATACGACTTATCTAAAATAGTTGGCCAATTATATTTCAAGTGCGAGTTTTAAATACATTTCTTTTAATGTTTCACCCAACAAAATTATTGACCTGATTAGTTTTTTTTTTTAATTTGAAAAAACAAATTCATGCACCCTCATGGGCTTGCTGACTAGAGCCTTGCAGGTCATTACTGGATTACTTGACCAAACCGTGGACTCAGATAGGACCGGACTATTGAAACTGTAACATTTTAAATGACTGGTGACTGCTTATTAAAACAGTAAAACAGTAAAACCATTAAGCGGCCATTCTTTTATTACATTATCCATCCCTTCCCCCTTCCTTCCTTATCTTTCTCTTGTTTATGTCCTTGGTGCTATGAGAACTTAATAAGTGTTGGAATTTTCTGTAGTGTGACAGTTTTTGTTTTGTTTTTTTTTTTTTTGTTTTTTTAGAACAGAGAAGCTTTTCTAGCAACAACCAAAAGTGAGACTAACTGATTGCTATTTTTGTCACATTGTATTGTGCACACAGCTTTACAGCCAAGTAAGAAAATAATCAAATGTGTTCTCTTTAAATGTCGACTCTCTCATATGAAGCTTTTTGGAAGTATGATTGATGTTGGTGAATCGTTTTGTTCAACAAACCATTCACATATTCATTTGGTGTGCTCACTAACCCCTGCGTGGCATTTTATTTCTGCCTTTTTCAACAATCTCCCCAATAATGTATAACATTTTTTAACAATTTTTTTTTCAATTATGACTTTTTGATTATGATGAAGTAAATTTATCTTTTCAGATGCTGTTTACCACTAGCACTACTTGAGTGAGATCCTTATTTTTGGCAGGTAATTATTGTTCTAATTATTGTTCTGACTACATCTGTTAGTTATTAAGTGCCCCTATTTTGCTTTTACTGATATTACCTTCAATGTGGTGTGTAATACATGTGTTTGTAAATGTAAAAGGTCTGAAAAGTTTTTAAAAAACAATAAAGGTTGTTGTCTCCCAAAAGAAAGAACTGATCTTTAACTGCCTGAAACAAGTCATCAGTAATTCCAGCCTTACTTCCTGCTTGAACTAATGTAGATTTGTAACAAATTTGCATAATGCCCCCCATGGCCTTCCTTGGGTGCCTGCAAACAAGGTCTACTTTGACCCGCCCTCAAACACTGTAGTCGTAGCTGAGGCCTGGAAGAATTTGTTTTGAGTTTTCGACATGTCGAGAAGACACTGTTTTCTGCGCTGCGAAAGCAAATCCATTTTGCATGCCCTTCCAAAAGATGAGGACTCGATAAAGCCGACGCCATTGTTACTGTCCGTATCACTGTGTATACAAGTGCTAGGGAAGAGCTGAAATTCAGATGGTAATGGCCGTTTCATTTCCGACATGCTGTAAGTGGTAGATCAATCACAACATACTGGGCCATCTAACCAATCACATGAGTAGGCTCTCAGAATGTAGGGGTTAAAAGAGACTGGATCCTTGATCAAGTCATTTCAGACACTGTGAGAAAATAGGTGATGTTGCAATGTATATGTGTGAGAAAATCTATGAGAAAATTAAAGTGTTTTTGACCTTGGATGCATGTAAACCTATTGTAGGAGACCTCTAAAACAAAATTAGGAACTTTTAAATGAGCATAATAGGGGCAATTTCATCCCCCGGGGTCGCTTTTTTGCTTACCAGTGCGAAACAGACTCAAAATACTCCGGCGATTTTGGTCATACAGATAAGTGTTAAGCAGCATACTTTTATGTATGCTTTTATTTGTGTGCACTCACAATAAGAACAAAACGTTGTGTTTTCGCAAAATAAAGAAAACCAACAGGATGCGCATTCTGCCGTCTCTCTCTTAGTGAAGTCCACTCTGAAACGTGTCAGAAAATGAACTGTAAATTAGCAAATACTTGCCACACAAACATGCAAGATATGTCTTTAGAAAGCTTGAAGTGTCTACTTTTAAATTAAATAATTCATATCAAAAACAAATATTCTCCGTTTATGTAATCCATATGAAACCAGACGAGGCGTACAGTTTCTCACGTCTCTGCTCATTACCTGTAATGTGACCACACCCATACACAGCGCAAGCTATTCACATTCTAATCGTCCATGTGAGCCACACTAACCTGTAATGATGCTTCATTAGCTTCAATGTAGTTAGCTTCTTTTTATTAGAAGCTCTTTCACAAGTGTATTTTGACCGTATTTGAACTACTGTATATCTTGAGTAGCTTGTCGCTTGACAGGCCGCAGTTTCAAAGTAGCTTCCTCAACAGCGAGCTCAAGCAGGTCACCTGTTCTAATGCTCTAATGTGTGCTGAGTCGAACAGAAATAACTGGAGTACATAGACAGATGAGCTGCTCTCTGCACATAAGCCCTTACACAAAGCAAATTAATCTCTTCTACTCCTGCAGTTCCCTCATAAACCCTCCTCTCTCTACACTTATTTAGCTGCACGCTGACAAAATATTTGCTTCACAAACCTGTAAATTACAGCGTTAGACAGCAACAGTGCCATATGCTGTCATTAAGAATTGTGCCGTGACACTGCGAACAGAAAAATGGATGTATTTTATAATTTACATGGAAAAAACTCTGAATAGCCTCAGGAGTCATGCGTAAACACTGCTTTCTTCGAGTAGAAAAGCAACCACTCTACTGAAATGGAGATTTCTAACGTCTCTCTGTCCCTGAAAATAGAGATAATGTCACTGCTCATATGCCCATGTTTTATGTAGTAGAATTTATTTACAAATGTATTTTGTGTGTGTGTGTGTGTGTGTGTGTGTGTGTTTCCGAAAGCTGAAGATGTGTTTTGGCAGCAGACAGACTTTTGTGATAAGATTTTCCACAGTGTGCGTAAGGGTCTAAATGTGCTGGATAATTCTGTTGGTTACAGACAGCTAGCTGAAAAGAGCTGTATGGATTTGGAGCTTTGGGCTTTAAGGAACACAACATCAACACACTATACCATCACTGACACACTCAGATAAGCAGCTGTGTGTGTGTGTGTGTGCTTGTTTTGCTATACATGGAGCCCAAATTTTTCACAAATACCGTTAAACCTCTTAGAGGAATGTTTTAGATGGTCTGCTGTCAATTACAAGAGACAATAATTTCCAGTCCTCCCTGAATTTAAAAAAATTAACATATATGAGACAAAATGTTCAAAATGTTTTGTTTATGTGTGTGTGTGTGTGTGTGTGTGTGAGAGAAAGTCAATGTGAATTTCTGTTCGCAGCGCATTTTTGCAATCTATTTGATGGATTTCCGAGTCAAAAGGCTATTCAACAAGAAAAAATAGAGCAGGACCTTTCTCCGAATTCAAGAATTGGTTGGATGCAGTGCTATTTTAGTGTTATTTATATACTATTATAATATTTATTGATATTTTAAATTAGCATTTATTTTCAGATTTTCACTTTTCATTTTAATGTAAGTTTTAGTAATTTTGCTATGTGTGTTTGTTATTTTAATTAGTTTTTGGTTTTTCAAAATATTTATATTTACCTAATTTATTTTTATTTAAGTTTATTTTAGTAATTTTAGTACCTGCCGAGGAAGTGTTTCTAATTTTCATGTAAGTTTTTTAAGTTTAAGGGTTTTTTTTTTTTTATCTAATAATTCAGTTTAATTTCAAGAAGAAATATTTATTTACTATTTACACGTACCACCTACCTAAGCATTGTTGCAGACCATGTACACCCTTTCATGGAAACAGTATTCCCTGGAGGCTGTGGCCTCTTTCAGCAGGATAATGCACCCTGCCACAAAGCAAAAATGGTTCAGGAATGGTTTGAGGAGCACAACAACGAGTTTGAGGTGTTGACTTGGCCTCCAAATTCCCCAGATCTCAATCCAATTGAGCATCTGTGGGATGTGCTGAACAAACAAGTCCGATTCATGGATGCCCCACCTTGCAACTTACAGGATCTGCTGCTAACATCTTAGTGCCAGATACCACAGCACACCTTCAGGGGTCTAGTGGAGTCCATGCCTCGACATGTCAGGGCTGTTTTGACAGCAAAAGTGGGACCAACACAATATTAGGAAGGTTATCATAATGTATATACTTCTACATATGCTGCTAATAATGGTTGTATTGATCCCGGAAGTTTTCTTAAAATCCAGATTGTACAGGTGGTATTTATTGGGAACATATTTATTTGCATGACTAAGTATTTTGATTAAATCAATGCAAGATCCGTTTATAAATTCTGTAAATATGATAATGTTCTGCATGTATCTGCCGTTACCATATGGATCTGTATGGAACAAATAGAGACTTGCAGTGATGTTGAAGTCTTTGGAGAATTGCATCTTCAGACCTGTCTTGTTTTCAGCATATGTTCACTCACTGTGACTGTGTTCACCGTATGTGTCTTCAGTATACAGGTGTTCAATGTCACAGCATCTAGCTGTAAAGTGTTTGTGTTGGTGTCTGTGCCCAGCTGTACTAATGCGTTCCAGCTTTGGCTTGATATGAATTTGAATGATAGCGATAAACATGGTTGCCAAGTCTGCAATTTTGCTACATTTAAACTGTTACCATGGCTTGATATTTTATTTTTTCAAGACAGGTCAACTGTGGCTATGATTGTAATACAGTGAATTTACAGGTGAACTAGTGAGCTGCCTAAGGAGGCAGTTAAGGTATCATGTTTCAAAATAGACTGTATTATGTAAGCAAAAAGGTATGAGAGGATGTGCTGTATTGTGAAGAAGTCACGGCTGAAGGGCGTTGTTAGGCACGATGTGACGCAACCCTTCCTGCCATGACGTATTCATGATACAGCATGCCTTTCCGATACAGCCTTTCTTCCGCCAGAAAAAATAGTCCCTGACCGTGAACAGCAACAGAAGTTACATTATTACGCCTTTAGATGGTGGCAAAGACTGTCTTTATGAGCGTGTCAGTCAGCAGCAAAGACTTTTATATTGAAAAGACTGAATTGTTGCGAACACGGAACAAGACGGTTTGACAAATGCTTTGACTAGCGCTGTCAGTCACAGGAAAACCCCTTAACTGTTAAAAGGACAAGATAATACATCGGACATTTAAACAGATTTTTTATTATGAACAGGACTGACCTGAAGGAAAATGTTAAATCTGAATGCAGGTAATAAACTCGCTCACTCAATCTCTTTCTCACAGTACTCTTCTACATAATAGAGTAAGCTTCAATGAACAATATCAACTGAGAACAAACAGTTTACGTTGCTAAGAGTGGTTGCTAAGGGTGTTGTGTAGTGATACACAGAACTGTTGGGTGAAGCGGTCATAGCTGTGTTTTATCATGAATCAGAATCAAGGACAGGAACTAACCGTTTTATAAGCTAATATACTTTCTTTTCGTTAAATTCTAGGGTAGCATTATATGTATCTGTAAGTAGAGGGCAATATAGGCTATTGAAATGTGTTGATGGAAAACAAATTTTATATATATAGAAAGAGAGAGAGAGAGTTGTTACCTTTAACTGTATTTTAAATATTTCAAGTCATTCATTGATAAGGTTCCATGACTGTTAGGATGCTGCCTTAGAAGGGAGATACCTAGGCAGCAAGCAAGCAGCATGGGAGCTCACTTGGTTTTGAAACCGGAGCTAGTGTGTCAGCAGAAATAAGGCAATAAAGGGTAATAGTCCTACAGCTAAAAGCAGCAGAGTGCTGTATGTATTTATATTTTCCAAATATGCCCCTCTTTCCTTATGCATTGCATTTTGTTACTTTGTAAATAATACACTAGATCTTTGATGATGTAGATTTTTGTCAAGATTGGCTTTTTTTTTTTTTTTTTTTTTGGTGTATATATATAGCCCTGTTTTTGATTCAGTGTTTGTCTGATCTTATCATTGCATTAAGTGTTTTGTTTCTAGGTAACATGAAGTGTAATTTTTGCATTTATTCTGATTAAAGAATACACTGCTTGCAAAGAGGTCCAGAGGTTTGTTTGCATCCCTGCTGTGACAACTATATTACAATTAAAAATTTGGGGGTCAGTAAGATTTTTGTTTTTATGAAAGAAATGATTAATTTTATTCAGCAAGGATGCATTACATTGATCGATAATGACAATAAAGACATTTATAATGTTACAAAAGATTTATATTTCAAATAAGCTGTTCTTTTGAGCTTTTTATTTATCAAAAAAATTCTAAAAGAAAGTATCACGATCTCCAAAAAATTTTAAGCAGCACAACTGATTTCAACATTGATAATAAGAAATGTTTCTTGAGCAGCAAATCAGCATGTTAAAATGATTTCTGAAGGATCATGTGACACTGAAGACTGTGATGATGCTGAAGATCACATGGCTGCTTTGTCCTCACATGAATAAATTACATTTTAAAATGTCAAAATAGAAAAGAGTTATTTTAAATTATAATA
Source organism: Hypophthalmichthys nobilis (assembly GCA_037950665.1). Lineage (NCBI taxonomy): Eukaryota > Metazoa > Chordata > Actinopteri > Cypriniformes > Xenocyprididae > Hypophthalmichthys > Hypophthalmichthys nobilis. Next base: position 7,934,711 of record CM075468.1, on the reverse strand, counting down.
TTTCTGATCAAATAAATGCAGCCTTGGTGAACAAGAGATATCTTTCAAAAACATTAACAAAAGCTGTTTACTAATAGGAGGGGCCCTTATCCTGTCAGCCAGCTTTGGCAATAATTAAAACTCACTTGGGTTACCACTACATCAAGTAAAATATATAAATAATTTAACTTTATATCCATCTGAGTTTTGCACAAAATGGTCTATTGATTAAAATAACAGTTAATTTTATCACTTTAGTTTTTGAACAGGCTCAGTCTCCCTCGCCTCCTCTGACAGCTTGCCTTTGGGATATCTTTGTTACACAAACCTGGCAACCCTGGCGATAAACCTCTCACTCTCTCTCTGTTCTAGCACAAAACCAGCTGCAGGCTACTCTTCCCCCTGCCCGTCCCTTCCTGGTATCAAGGATGGTGGAGCTGCTCTCTCTTTTTGAAGTGTTGCCGTGGTCATGGTGGTGATTAGCATTACAGGGTTTATGCTGCTTTCATAACCACCTGCTTCTCCCCCCAGCGGAAGAGGTGGACCAGACAGCTTTTTTAAAGTCATCTCGCGGCCTCTGCACAAAAGTTTTCTCACACCCTCTTGCTCAGATCTGAGAGCTTCATTCTGCAGGTCTTCTGAGGTGACCGCATCTCTATGTCACTAAAGTTTGTGAGGTTGCATCAGTCCAAAACTCTGCAGTTCAATGCTCTGAAGAGTAACATCTCTCTATCCTGATCTAAAGTTGTGTTCACACTGACATTGAGTTGCCAGAAGGCATTCCCACTACTATAGTATCCAACTATATCAGCAGCTGGGGTATAATTGTGTGCTTTAGGTTGAATTCTGTTCAAGTTTGTTGCATCACCAATCGTTGCTGTCACTCATGTCTCCAGAAACTGCTTTGTTGTTGAAAATCAGTGTCTGAGAATGCCACTAAGATTTGTTCACCCGAAATAAGGGAAATTGTGTCGTCATTTAGACTACGTTCACACTGCAAGCCTTAGTGCTCAATTCCGATTTACTGCTCAGATATGATTTTTTCGCATTGCTGTTTTAAATGTGGCCAATATCAGATTCCAGTGTGAACAGATAATGGTCCTGGACTGATCCATATTCGCAAAAGAATGATACAAAGACATCATGCAGCATGCTGTCATATGGAATTAAACACAGATGACATTATAGTAAGCAATTAAAGCCAGTGAATTGGTGCTTAGACAATATAAAAAATAAATAAATAAACAGACGAAGATGCAAAAAAAAAGAGTTTTTAAACATTTATGATACAAGCCCTCATGTTTTGCTTGTAGAGCTGTCACTGTAATTCTTAGAAGTTCTAACACATCACTGTTCTTCCTCTGACTACCTTTCGCAACTGTCTTGATAACTTGAGTTATGTAAAATCTGACTCCCATGAGCACAGAATTGTGATGAATGTCGATCTAGAGGGACATAAGTGCCGATTTGACTGTTCAGACTGAGGTCGCATTGCAAAACATCTGACCTCTATTGGATTTAGGACCACATATGGAAGTGGCTCAAATCGGATTTGAAAAGATCAGATTCCATGTGGTTTGTGCTGTTCACACTGTCCTGAGAAAAACAGATCTGAATGTAACCTTAAACCTGTTAGACTTTCTTTCTTCTGAAGACTCTACTGGTCAATTTTTCCATGCAATCACAATGAACTGATGATTTTAAGCTTTAAAAACCATAATAAAAGTATCATAAATTTGATCAATTTAGTGTATCCTTACTGTATTATTTTCAATCAATTTAATGAATACTTCTTGTATACATTTAATTGATCTAATGTATAATAATGTATAAAAAATTCTTTGTCCCCAGACTTTTGAACTGTACTGTATGCACTTCATGGTCAAGATGGTGTCTTGGCTGGTTTGAAGAGATCTGTCGTTGTCTATTATATAATGAATATTAATTAAATAACTATACTTACAATACAATTTACAATACAATAACAGACTTTCTTTCTTCTGAAGACTCTGCACTCTTAAAAATAAAGGTTCCAAAAGAGAGGTTTTGCAACGATGCCACTGAAGAACCATTTTTGGTGAAAAGTTCTTAAAAGAACAATTTAAAAATCTGAAGAATCTTTTTCCACTATAATGAACCTTTTGTTAAATGGAAAGACCCATTGAAGGGGTTATATGATAATATGTCTTAAAGTGACAATATACAATACAGTTTAAAAATCATAATGAAGTGCATATTTCTAATTTATTTAGGTGTGTACAGCTGGCTTTGTACTCTCCCATGTTTATAGGTTCTGTAAAATGCGCTGTACACAAGCTAACTTTTTTTGTTGTTGTTGTTGTTGTACTGCTCAGGAACAGCGTTATAAATAAATCTTAACAACTGATTAAGTTCATCCATTTTCGCTAGGCCAAACACAGTGGTTTTGCTTTTACATTGAAACACACAGCATCTCCATGACATGCCGACAACACTACAGTTTGTTGAAGCCTTGTCTTCTTTTAGCATTATGCTAATAATTCACATAGAAAGTGACATTTGCAGAAGTAATATCTGGACTTCGATTGAGGTGTTTTAGGCAGGTCTGGAGCAGTGTTCTCAGAATAAATCCATTTGTGGGAGACTATCAGTCTTATAAATGCACAAACAGACACATTACACACTAAAGAAAAAGGAAAACATTAAAAAAAAAAAAAAAGCATCATATTAAAGGTTCTTCATGGAACCATCAATGCTGATAAAGAACCTTATTTTTAAGAGTGTGCTGGTTAATCATTTCCATGCAATGAATGGGAACTGTGACTTTTAATACCAAGAAGACCAAGGAAGTGATTGTGGATTTTAGGAAAAGGGACAACTTAACCACACTCCACTTTTCATTGGAAGCGAGGAGGTACAGCGAGTTCCTAGCTTTAAAGGGTTAGTTCACCCAAAAATGAAAATTAATTACTTACTCACCCTCATGATTCAAAACAAAAGATTTGTAAGCTTCGAAGATTCATGAAGCAGTGTTTTGAAATCGCCAATCACTAGATATTGTTGAATAAAGTCATTATTAAAATCATTATTTTGTTTTTTTGGCGCACAAACGTATTCTCGTCGCTTCATAACTTTAAGGTTGAACCACTGTGGTCACATGAACTGTTCTAAATATCTTTCTGGCCATTTGAAAGTGTTAATCATCTTGCTGTCAATGGAGGGCTCACTGAGCCTTCGGATTATATAAAAAATATCTTGTGTTCTTGTTCCGAAGATGAACGAAGGTCTTATGGGCATGGAACAACATGAGGGTGAGTAATTAATGACAGAATTTTCCTTTTTGGGTGAACTAACCCTTTAAGTTCCTAGGACTGACTGTGACTGAGGACCTGTCCTGGGGCATTAACACCCCCTCAGCTGTAGGAAAGGCCCAACAGTGGTTCTTCTACCTGAGGAAACTGAGGAGAGCCAAACTTCACAAGCAGCTCCTAGTGAATTTCTACCACTGTGCTATTGAGAGCATGCTGACCTGTGGAGTCTTGGTGTGGTTTTCCAGCTGCACTAAGGCCAAACAGCAGGCACTCAAGAGGGTGGTGAGGACAGTGGAAAAAATCATCGGAACCAGCCTCCTGGAGATCAACACCGTCTACACCACCCGCTGTCTCCGGAGAGTGCATAACATCCTGCGAGATCAGTCTCACCCAGCACATCACCTGTTCCACCTGCTGCCCTCAGGGAGATGATACCAGGCCATCAGAGCCAGAACCACCACACTGGCCCGCAGCTTTTATCCCAGTGTAGTGAGACTGTTGAACGAACATTCCTCCAATTTACACCCAACCCATCACATACACCACACTTCGTTTTCTACACAATTGGAGTTGGAGTATGCATTGCTGCAGTATTTATTTATACCACATCTCACAATTTGCATTATTTTTTTCATATGAACAATAATTTCTATGTCTCTGCTGTCTTGTACAGACAGAATGAGCCAAATTGTACAAGGTATAATGGATTGCACTTTATGGACTTTTAATGCACTTTTACTTTGTAGGATTCTCTGATGTTATCTCGCTGTTATTTATAACAATGATAATAAAGAACCTGAATATTTAAGCTTTAAAATCACCATAAAAGTATCATGAATTGGTCATGTATGACTTGCGCCTCATATTCCAAATCTTTGAAAGTCATACGATAGCTTATATGAATTGTGCATCATATTCCAAGTCTTCTGTAATCATATATGATAAATTTGTGTGAGGAAAAAGACTGAAATTTGTGTCATTATTCTCTGACATTATTTATCTTCCCCTCCAGTAAGCAAGAACATCGATTTGTGAACCAATCATTTAGACTGGTTTTGCGAACTTTAAACAACCGATTCATTGAAAATGGTTGTTCTTTCATGACTTTTGATCTGTTTCTTATACAGAGGTATCGTGGGGCTTCAAAAGATTTGGACCACAGCACGCATATCATACTGACTATTTTAATGATCCTTTTGTGTCCTTCTTGAAGCTTGAAATCTTCAGATCCCATTCATTGTTATTCCATGAAAGAGTGACCAGCACCAGAATTTCTCCCACAAAAAAACTAAAGAATAGAAAAAAGAAAGTCATACGGCTTTAGAAAAACATGAGGGTAAATAAACGATGGGTGAACTGTTCCTTTAACATTCTTGCTTTGCTGCAGCCTCCAGAAAGGTTTTTAAAATGTAATTTTTGTTAGATGTTACTGATGCACGAAAAAGAAAGAAGAAATAATTTCAAGTTCTTTACATGCCGTCCACAGTCGTAATTTAGTCTTGTTTGAGAGATTCGTAGGACACACTGTACCTGCAAGCTAAATGGTTCAAGCAAAATGGTCTTCATGCATAATAGACAGAGGTTCTCACTTTCATTCTGTAATAAGATTATGTGCAGACACAGGCAGAACAGCCTACGATCACATCAAATGCTCCCTGAGCCAAATGAAAAGATGGAGAAAGAAAAAAAGAAAGAAAGAAAGAAAGACACAGAGAGAGAGAGCTCTCCTCAAGAAAAGAAGGGCCCAGTGTGCCTCGTAGCTGAGACAGGGAGAAGAAGAATAAAGAATAGGGAGTGCGTGTTTGAAGTCAGACAGCCTTTTCTCCACTTCAGATATTTGATGACGGTGACGGAGGGAGAGCGAGGGAAGGAGAGAGAATGGGAAAGGTAGAAGCACCAAGATAAGGCACAGAAAGTGCTCCATATTAAATGAAAGAAAGTGAAATGACAGAGAAGGATTCGCAGCAGTAGGAACAAAGAGAAATGCAAGATAGTCGAGTCCTACACAGGATCAAAAGATATTGGCTGAGAGTGAATAACAGGAACGAAGGCGAGAGTCCCAGTGCACAATGAGAGAGATAAACATTTCCCATACTTGTTGTGAATAAATTGATTTTATTTCAGTTCACTTAAAGTGATCTTAATCCAACATCAGTGAATCAGGCTTTTGAATGTCAAATATAATCACAAATATCATTGTGGGCAGTAGGGATGTTAACTGTGAAGTCAATACTGAAGTACTTGTTTGAAGTGTTTTTTATACGCATTCACTGTGTTTCGACTGTTTGCATTACACTACCGTTTAAAAGTTTGGGGTCAGTAAGATTTTTTAATGGTTTTGAAAAATTCTCTTATTCTCACCACGGCTGCATTTATTTGATCAAATATACAGTAAAAAGAGTGACTGTTAAATATTATTACAATTTGTTTTTAACAAAGCTGAATTTTCTGCATGATTACTTCAGTATTCAGTGTCACATGATCCTTCAGAAATCGTTCTAATATGCTGATTTGGTGCTCAAGAAACATTTCTAATTATCAATGTTGAAAACAATTGTGCTGCTTAAAGGGTTAGTTCACCCAAAAATGAAAATTCTGTCATTAATTACTCACCCTCATGTCGTTCTACACCCGTAAGACCTTCGTTCATCTTCGGAACACAAATTAAGATATTTTTGATAAAATCAGATGGCTCAGTGAGGCCTGCATTGACAGCAAGTTAATTTACACTTTCAAACGCCCAGAAAGGTGCTAAAGACATATTTAAAACAGTTCATGTGACTACAGTGAGTCAACCTTAATGTTATGAAGTGACGAGAATACTTTTTGTGCACCAAAAAACAAAATAACGACTTTATTCAACAATATCTAGCGATGGCCGATTTCAAAACATTGCTTCTTGAAGCTTTGAAGCTTTATGAATCTTATGTTTCAAATCAGTGGGCTTGTTCGACTTCATGCAGTGCTGCACAGATCAATCGGCGGCTGACTTGAAGCAGTGCATGCCGGTTAGAAATTTTGTCCGACTTAAGAGCGCCGACACCATGTGACTGTGATGTATGCTTCAAAGTACTGCGAGAGCGATTCGAGAGCAGCCGACTGAGTTAGCCAGCGCAGTTCCTCAAGAGCGGCTGCACAAGCTCTGATGACGACACAGCTGTTCCACAATTGGCCGGATTCACCGCATGACAACGATCATTTGTGTTTCGTATTTATTCTGAAAACTTCAGTTCCACTAATGCTAACAAATCTGTATTTTTATAACAGTTAAAGCCCTTTTCATGTTTTTGTGATATTATATAGTGTCATGTTTATCAAAATAAAACTGATAAAAAACGTAGACCCTACTACATTGGTATTTAAATAATATATGCTTATGTTGAACTTTATTTTTGTAAAACAGACGCTGTAAGCAGTACATAAAGTATTGAATGAAAATGTCTCTGAAACATCAGTGTATTAGTCAAATATTGCTTTTATTTCACTTCAGCTGGGATAAAGTATGGAAACACAGTGTGAGCGTCACTACAGGAAGCAGAAAGTGTCCGACTTCAAGTCTCCGTTTTCAGCTCCTCCCCGCCTGCACGCGGATACTCTCGACGACCGGTTGCATCCAGCCGCAGTTGATGTTGAACACACCTAACGATTTGGAGCACCAAAGTCATATGATTTTAGTAAACGAGGCTTCGTTACGTCATAAGTCATTCATTCGAAATTTCAATGGTTCACTTTTTGAGACACGCTCCGAACCACTGATTCAAAACAAAAGATTCCTAAAGCTTTGAAGCTTCATGAAGCAGTGTTTTGAAATCGCCCACCACTAGATATTGTTGAATAAAGTCATTGTTTTGTTTTTTTGGCACACATTCTCTTCGCTTCATAACATTAAGGTTGAACCACTGTAGTCACAACTGTTTTAAATATAACTTTAGTAGCTTTCTGAGCATTTGTAAGTGTAAATTAACTTGCTTTCAATGCAGGCCTCACTGAGCCATCGGATTTGATCAAAAATATCTTAATTTGTGTTTTGAAGATGAACGAAGGTCTTACGGGTGTAGAACGACACGAGGGTGAGTAATTAATGACAGAATTTTCATTTTTGGGTGAACTAACCCTTTAATATTATTGTGGAAACTGTGATATATTTCAAGGTTATTATATTGATGAATATGAAGTTCAAAAGAACAGCATTTATTTAAAATAGAAATCATTTGTAACATTATACAGTAAATGTCTTTACTGTCATTTTCAATCAATTTAATGTATAAAAAACTAGTGTATGTTCTTCATGGTCAAGGTGGTGTCTTGGCTGGTTAAACACAGTTGGTTTGTTCTAAGAAAATTTTATGATAAATATTAATTAAACAACAATATTGGCAAGAAAAAGAGAAAAACACTTGGTGCTTTTAATTTGTTTTATTGTTCATGATCACTGATTGTCTACTTGAATAATTATTTAATTGGGAAATGCTTGAAGGCTATGGTTTCATTTTAGCATTTTTCGTTTTCATAATATCCAATTTAATAAAGGAGGGTGTTCAGTAACATATTTATTTTGCTGCTGGCATTAGAAATCGTGACATTTTCACTGATACTGGTATTGAATAAATTTTAGGCTTTGTGAAACACTGTGTGGGGAGTGATTTTGTGTTTCACATGGCGAAGTGGAATTGGTCCTGTTTCCAAAAAATAATAGTATAAAACACATACTGATAACCGTCTGTAACAATGATTCAATACCTTGTGTTGACAGAAAAGTTAAATTAACGTTAAATCACATTGATTTTGTGCAGTTAGAAAAGCACATCCGCTAGATTCCACCCTCAGTACCGTTTGTAATTGACCGCCACATTTAATAAACTAGTGCAGTCGATTTTCACTCGGATAATTTGTCACACCATTAGCCAAACACTGGGGCTCAGGAAATAGGGATGTTTCTAATACATAATTATCAAGCATATTAGTGTGTTTGCATGTTTTGTAGCAAACTGCAAATACTTTACACATTGTAATTTACATGTAGTCTTTATCATACAGAGCCTGTTTATGGCATTTTGGCAGTTGGTCAATGATAGTTCACCCAAAAACATCATTTATTCATGCTTACAGTATGTCATTCCAAACCTTCCAAAGATATCCATGTTTTTTAGTCCATACAATGAAAGTCAATGTTGTTTGAACCCCAACCTGGTTCTAAATGTCTTATTTTGTGTTCCATAGAAGAAAGAATGTAATTTAGGGTTGGAATGACATGAAGGCGAGTTATGTCTGGACTGAAAGTTCGCAAGGCACAATATGTAATATTTGCAGCTAGAGGTTACTTATTCAAAACAAAGGCGTAGCTTGATGACACCGTGAATGAGCATGGAGTTGTTGTCTTCACCTCATTAGCTGATGGAAAGCAATCCAACAGACTCGGACAGAAATCATATTCATATTCTAATGTATTAAAGTTTTTGTTGTGGTATGAAGCAGGGCGGGACAAGAGCCGCTCTTTTCTTTATGTGGGGTTACGCAGGGCTGTTTTACATGGTTAAAGGTGCAGTATATAAGAATTCTGTCCGCTAGAGGTCGCTAGAAGCCTATTCAAAACAAAGGCGTAGCTTGATGACGCCAAGTTTGAGAGCGGAATTTTGGGACGTGGTCTTCACCTCAACGGACGGTGCAAAAGAATAGGGATAGGACTCGGGAAGAAATCATGTTCATGGATGCGATTATTAACGTTACTGTAGTATGAAGCAGAGCAGGACCGAGTGTTGTGGGAGCTGAACGAGGCCGCTGGAGCGATTGCGTAACACACACCTGATGAGCAGCGGAACTTTTATTATGACACAGTCGCCGGCGCCGCTTCCGCTATTCCGGTCATGAGTATGAGGTAACACAGCTCTGTTTATCATATTAGATACATCTGAGTGTGTTGAAAATGATGTTATAGCGTTACTCTGTGCATTCGCTCAGCGGCTGCTGTGAGACTCTTGTTTGAGACACACTGCAGTAAGCTAGATCAATTTTAGAATATCATATTAAATACTGGATGGCTTGTGTGGATAAATGGCATGCAATTAATTTGAAAATGTATTGTATGATGGAGAAAATTCTGTATTACTGTTAATAAAAATAAAGCTGCATCTGATTATGCTATGTTAGCTACTTGACAAAATAGTGTTTTTCTCTGAGGCATGGTAAAGCATGATACTCACAAAAAATCAAGAAAATTAGATTTAAACAATAAGACTAAACGTGTTGAGCTATATAACAACAATTAGTTTTCTGTCTATAAATATATCAAAACAGTTGTTCCCTTGTCTATTAAAACGTGTAATATATTAAAGCGTCTTTGGTGTTTCCATGGTTTCTACAAAATAAAACCGGAAACGAGGCAGACCAAGGGTTAACGCAGGTATGAGTTAATAGTTGGAAACATTTGGGATATTGTAAGTACTCAAGTGAACAAAATATATAACACTGGCCTAGTGGTTTTTGGATATTTTACTGCAAAAATATTACATATTGCACCTTTAATACAATCATACTAAATACATTTGAGTGTGTTGAAATTTATGTTAAACCTTACTCTGTGCATTCACTCTAACTGGAATAAGAGAGTTGTTACACTTTGCAGTAATCTAGATCGATATTAGAATGTCATATTAATAAAAACTGGATGACTTGTGTTAATAAATGACATGCAATTCATTTATAAAGACATTGTATGATGGAAAAAAGCTCTCTCTGATTATGCTATGTTAGCCACAAAATAGTGTTATCTCTGACGCATGGTAAAACATGGTACTTGTGATAAATCAAGAAAACAAGCGATTCAAACAATATGACTAACCGTGTTGAGTTATATAACAATGATTAGTTTTCCGTCTATGTATGTATCCAAACAGTTGCTCATCTGTCTAATAAAACACATAATATATGGTGTCTACTAAAGTAATACTGGAAATCGAGGATAACGCCGATATGACGTCATTGACAGACAACGCAATGACACGGCCTGTGTCCTGGTTAAATTGCTGATTTCTCTGGATTTAAACATTGTTGGAAACATCTGGAATAATGTAAGTACACAAGTCAATAAAATATATAGCATTGTACTAGTGGTTGTTGGTATCTAAAAATCTTACATAGTGTGCCTTTAATAGCAAATAATGATAGATTTAAAAAAAAAAAGAACCTAAGGTATATTGAGATACTCTTGAGGGTGAACTTAAACTTCAGCTTCAACATCCAGGTCGAAAAGCTTCCTCAATTGCGTGGCATCAGTGTTTCAGAAGCAGAGAACTCCTCCACAATCCACTGTACCCTCACATTCACTACTGGCTTCATTCCAACCACATAAATTTTTTCCTTCTATTCACTCATATTTCACTCGGAAATGGTTGCGAATGCTATGTCATGATGACTTTAACAAGTCTAATAGATTCAGAACTAAACAATTTCGGTTGGAAAAAATCTTATAACCAAAAACCACTATGAACATCTTTGTATTGTGGTTGAGGGAGTCATTCTTTGAGGTTTTGAAAACATGATAGATACTGCTGTCCTTGGTCCTTGCACTCTCACATAGATAAAATGTTTTTAATTCATTGTTATTTCAAATCGGTTTTAACTCCCAGTGCCAAGAGTTAGAAACAGTGAGTCATCACATTCGTTTATTCATGTAGTGTGTAAGCGCTTGTGTGGCTTTTGTGTGTGTGTGTGTTTGTGTGTATAGTAAAGACCTAAGGGGGGAAAAAAAAACAGAATGAAAATGAGGATAGTCAACATTAAAGAGTGAAATTGCATTTTAGATGACATCATTAGCATAATAGCGTCTTTATTTTGTAAAAAAGAAGAAATAGAAAAAATTCTGTCTGGCAGAAATATTCCCTACCACCATTTGTCTACCATAATAAAGAACTAAATGAAAAAAAAAAAGTTTACAATTTGCTGGTTCCTAGCAACCATTACCTATTGGTTAAAGGCACAATGTATAAGATTTTTGGATTAAATATCCAAAAACCACTAGAACAATGTTATATATTTTGTTCACTTGTGTACTTACATTATCCCAAATGTTTCCAAGAATGTTAAAATCCAGAGAAATAAGCAATTTTAACCAGGACACGTCGCCTATCAATGACATCATGCCTGCATTACCCATGATTTCTGGTTTTATTTTGTAGAAACCATGGAAACACCAAAGACGCTTTAATATGTGTTTTATTAGACAGGCGAGCAACTGTTTGGATACATTCATCGACAGAAAACTAATCATGTTACATACAGTGCACAGCATAAATGAGTACACCCACTCTGAAACTTCTGAAAGTCAGCAATTACTCAATTACTTAGAAGACATGTTAGGGTTCTTTAGAGATATAATGTTCCAGCAAGTCTGCTTAATCAATTACCAAAGAAGCATGTCAAAATTATTCAGGAAAATAAGATTTTCTTATCAAGGTGATAAAATGTTGTGTAGCAAAAATGAGTACACCCTCCTAAAAGTTACTAAATAAAACGAAATAAAAAATTTCTTGTGTAAGTTTAAGGCAATGTTTGTTCAACAGGTAAGTATGTTGAACCAAAACATTCAAAGAGAAGTAATTTCTTGACCATTAAAAGTGTTATATAGCCCACTGAATCATTCTCAGACTTAATGCTGAGAATGATGCAACAATGTAACCACTTGGCAGAGCACTGTCAGGAGACTTATTTCTTAGCACAAGAGAGGACAGTGCTACAAGAGGATTACCAAATCATTGTTTTAAGTGTGAAAATAAAAGTAACACAGAAATTCAAAAACAATGGACTTGTGACAAGGCCCCTGAAATAATCAGGCCTTCATTTTAAGCTTTCATTTAGTGATGAGGGATTTTTTTTGCTAGAGCAGGAGAAATACCAAGCGAGTGTCTCAGAGCCAGCAAAAGCTATTAAAAGAGTGACTGTTTCTCTCACAGAGTAAGATGCAGCCTGCAGAAATGACATGCATGGTTGTGGTTGTACCTACTGTAGCCAAAGCACAATAGTCGGTTAGCCACTTCCAAAGCCCATATTTACAAAATATAGATTCTGGGGATCAATACTCTGGTCTCATGAGACCAAATCAATCATTTAGGATCTAACAGCAGAGGAGGAGTACAGTGAGAAGTGCCTGGTTCCCACAGTAAAGTTCAGTGGTAGTAAAGCTCTTATATAGTGATGTATGAGTGCTGAAGGTGTGAGGGAGTTGTGCATTATCAATGCTGTCATGAATTCCCACGCCACTGTGTCATTTAATACACAAACTTGAAACAGAAGATGTTACCCTTTCCTCATTCCCTGCATTGTTGGGCATTTTTTCAACATGACAATGAGGATATGCATTCTCCCAAGGTGAAAAACCTTTTGTGGACATCTATTGCACTCAATCTTAACACTCTTGAGCACCTGTGGGAGAATCTGTAGAGACGAGTTGAGCAACACTCCCCATTAAAGATCAGGGCATTTAAGGAGCTAATCATCCAGGAGTTAAACAGGACAGATGTGACAATTTGTCATGAACTTGTACACTCCATGCCAAGAAGGGTCAGAGCAGTATATTCAAAATTATGGAGGGCATACTAAGTGCTAGAATATTATACATTTGTTGAATTAAATCTAGGGTGTACTCATTTCTGCAATCCTTAATTTAAACAAAATTGGCTAATTTACTTATATTATGGCTATTAATGACATATATTTCTCAGCCTTCCAGCATGTTATCAGAGTTCAGTTCAAAAGCCAGCATCTCTGATGGTATGGGGGTGCATAAGTGCATACGGAATGGGCAGCTTGCATGTTTTGGAAGGCACGATGAATGCTGAAAGGTATGTAAAGGTTTCCAGACAACGTCTATTTCAGGGAAGGCCTTGTGTATTTCAGCAGGACAATGCAAAACCACATACTGCAGCTATAACAACAGCATGGCTTCGTCGTAGAAGAGTCCGGGTGCTGAATTGGCCTGCCTGTAGTCCAGATCTTTCATCGAGATACATTTGGCGCATCATTAACTGAAAAATACGTCAAAGACGACCACAAACTCTTCAGTAGCTGGAAACCTATATCAGGCAAAAATGGGACCAAATTCCAACACCAAAACTCCAGAAACTCATTACCTCCATGCCCAGATGTCTTCAAACTGTTTTGAAAAGAAGAGGAGATGCTACACCATGGTAAACATGCCCCCGTCCCAACTATTTTGAGACCTGTAGCAGTCATCAAATTTGAAATGAGCTCATTTTGTGCATGAAATTGTAAAATTTCTCAGTTTAAATATTTGTTATGTTATTTATGTTCTATTGTGAATAAAATAATGGATCATGTGATTTGAAAGTCATTCAGTTTTCATTTTATTCAAATTTAAAAAAACGTCCCAACTTTTCCGGAATTTGGGATTAAACTGTTTTTTTAGCCAGCTGCATAAAACGATGACTTTAACACTAAGCAGATGCCTCCATCAACTAGCTGAATTTGCAATGGACCAATTGAACATACAAATGAGCATCCTAGCATGGCTAATGGCAACTTACCTGCATTTTAGCAACTGAACAAACTAATTAATATTCATGAGCCTAGCTTTTTAGATTCCCCTGCACTTTTCAGATCATTCCTACGCTCCTGATTATGTGCCTGTTTTTTGTGTGCGTGTGTGTTGGCATATAAAGTGTGTGATTCTTTGTTATCTCCTGTGCTACTTTCCAGGCATGCGGTTCTTTAGGTACAGACTACTTTCAATCAAAACACGCTTCCCTCAGCGTGCAGCACAGCGCCTAATGAGAGCAGGTCCTCAAGCAGAAATAGAAATCCAAGATTAGAGTGAGTGTAGTCTCTGTCCTTTGATGGATGTTGACTCTTCTTCTACTCTGTGTACATTTGCATCGAAGCCGGTATGAAAGCAAATAGCATGCATGGAGCAAGATGAACAGTTAATAACTAGGCATGGTTTGGAGTGGGTTTATGTGTGTGTGTGGTTTTGTTGCGCTTGCAGAGGTTTTATACATTATATGTGATGATGCAATAACTTGCTGCACGTCATATGATAGAACCACTAATGCCGGCAGATAAAAAGTAACCAAAGATGGTATAACTCATGACCTAGAGTTGCGCAAGTTAGACAAGTGCAGTGAGACCACATGATGCTGGATCTGCCGTTTTTTAACTCAAGTCTTATGAATAGGCTCATTAACAATAAGGGCTGCACATAATCACTAGGGAAGCGTAACTTCATTAAAGTCCTGGCCGGTGCCCAAATAGTCTGCAAGATCTCTCCAGTGCAGCCGAGCCGAACGCTCGGCAGTTGTTGGCTACTGTTTTTCTCTTCCTGAGCTCAGCGAACTGACATCTTATTGACCAAATGATGTGTCCTTGCTTCGCTGTCGTTTTTTATAAACACGCCGTGGTTTTTCATTCCCCAGCCCGGCTTGAATCTTCCTTTGGCTCGCCTCACAGAATGCCACCTCATGCCTGTGACATTTAAACTCTACAACCTTTCCAGAATACACAAGATCTTGAGCGCGTGTTTATTGAAATGTTTCCAGTGTGAAATACTTATTTGAGCATTTCACAGTGAGTTTCCCATGTGTATTGCCTTTAAGAATTTATCACTGCTTAATGAATCGTGTGCTGTTATGTTGTGCTTCGTCAACAGTGACACTTTTAAGCTTTTTGTAACTGCTTTAGAAAACAAAGTTCAAGTACTTGCTGTTGTAAATAGACATTCTTTTAAAGCTGGTGTGTAATTTTTTTAAAATGTCAGAATAAATGTCTCCCATCCCAATTTAATGTGCGGAGACAGCTAAGTAAGACATCTGTTGGTTGACTTCCTGAAGAGTGTCAACACTGTGGCTTTGGCGCTTTCAGAATATTGCTCTGTTTGAGAGGTCCAATTATGTCGACTTCTGCTTCTCAAACCTCGGGGAGTTTAACGCAGGATTCACAAAACGCTTGGTCTTAAAATATGGATCAATCACTAGTTTATTTGGACCAGCTTGCTCCTCTGAATCTCAACCTGTAAGTATGATTATTAATTGATGTTTATATGTTCTAGCAATCCTTCAAAAATCATAGTTTTGTATGTTATGTTGTCTGTCTCCTGCTAACCGGCTAACTCACGTTTCTGTAGTGCTATTCAGATGTGGGTCCAATATTGTCTAAAAATTAGTTGATTAATGCAGCTTGTCTGTCTTATTACTTATTACTAATGATCAAGGATGGAGCACGACTTTTGTTTACAATGTCTAATGCATTATCAGCTATTCATATTTGTGCTCAGCTAACGTGGGAGTTTACAACATACAAAACAAACAATTTTTTTCCTCTGCGTTTTTATTATTGCAGTAGAGTGGAGCTCTATCTGTATTGTAATAGGATGTTAAGATGCTAGTTCATGCTAACTAGTTGAAGTATTCTCTCTATAAACAGTAAACACCCATTGTAATGTCAAACAATGATATAGCCATTTTCTTTGTTAATAACAATGACGCTGCTATCACATCTTATAAATAACTAAGGTGACACTTACCATATAGAAACGTCATACTCCATTCGTGATTGCGAATCAGTTTCTGGTTGATCGACTACTTCAGACGTTTCATCGTCGGACTCGGGCTCGAATTAATATGGTAAAATCGATGCTATCTTTTTTGTCCATACATTGTATACAATGTCTTGCGAATTGATAGCTGTCATGCAGTTATAGCAATGGCCAAGCGGTGCGCACAGTAGGCCAATCAGAGCAGTGTAGGCTCACGGAAAGGAGGGGTTTAAAGAGACTGATTCTCCCAAAACAATATTAGGAACCTTAAAAGAGGCATAATAGGGGCACTTTAAGTCCAACCTTGACTGGTGTACATGTAAGTTAAATAAATAATTAAATAAATAAATAATAATTAATATTATTAAGTAATTATTAAATTGTTTATTAATAAAATATCTGTAAATGTAATTATATTGAATTAATAATTATATAAAAATAGAAATGTCTGTTTTGTGAAGTAACACTCACGAGACGTGCCGAGATGTGCTATCTTTATGTTGTAAATATCCATTTTTGAGTGCTAGGAAAAACGTGTATGTTTTCGTGCATGTGTCTTTAAATGCAAATGAGCTGCTGCTTCCCACCCCCTTTCCAGAGTAGCGCTTCCTTCATTCATAGCCCCTGCCTGCTTCGGATACTCTGCTAGATACTAACAAAACACCTGCTTGGTTTTGATTATCATCTATATCACAATCACACTCACAGACATTGCTGTTCTTCTTCATCATGAAAGTGTATTATCTGCATGTGTTTTAAAGCTATATCAGTTTAAACTTCTAATTTGTCATTTTCTGATTTCTAATTTATTCGTTGTCTGTCTGTCTGTCTCTCAGATTTTATTCACAGATATATATAATTCATAACTCAGTGCTCTTATGACGTTAATGCCTCCTGAGAGTTAGGCAATAAATAGATACTTACTATGTAAATACATGTTTTTTTTTTTGTTTATACAGTTGTACATATAGAACATGATGCACACATCTGTACTTGTCTTCTGATTTAGATATTACTTTGTTTTTAATTAATTAATTTTTTTTTTTATTTTACTTAATCTTACTTATATAAATGTTTGTTTCTATTCTTTTGTGGTCTATATCAGTGGTTCTTAAACCTGTACTGGTGTCATGATCCCAGCCTGTGTTCTCCTGTCTTGTGGACTTTTGTTGTATTTCCTGTCCTAGTGCCATGTTTTGTAGTCTTTTGTAGTTTTTCTTGTTGATTAGTTCTCTGAATGTTCCCAGGTGTTTCTTGTTTGCCAGTCACCCCTTGTGTGTATATACCCCAGTGTTTCTTATGTTCTTTGTCTGGTGTTGTCCTTCTCGGATGTATTTTGTGCATTTGTTTTAGTTCTTGTTGTTTCCTGTTATGGATTAACCTGTTCGTTGCCTGGACTCTTGTGTTTTCTACCTGGATTTACCTCTGTTGTTTTGTTTAAATAAACTCTTAGCACATTGGATCCAGATGCAGTTTATCTTCTAAAGGGGAACAGGACAAGCCGTGTTACAGAGCACCAGACCATACATGGATCCAGCAGTGAGACTTATGCATCTCCGACAAGGACATTGCAGTATAGAGGACTATGTTCTGGACTTCATCGATCTGGCTCATTTGACAAACTTGGACACA
This sequence comes from Hypophthalmichthys nobilis, assembly GCA_037950665.1. Lineage (NCBI taxonomy): Eukaryota > Metazoa > Chordata > Actinopteri > Cypriniformes > Xenocyprididae > Hypophthalmichthys > Hypophthalmichthys nobilis. The sequence goes on along the minus strand of CM075468.1, from coordinate 7,917,269 downwards.
GTATGTCTCATGATTTTTTTTAGAGGGGGGCTATCCGAGCATCTCAGTTCAGTCATGCCTCTACATGACCCTCATTGGACGTTAGAATTTTATATTGACTTGGCACTGCAACTGAGCGGCTCAGCATTTACTGTGTGAGTTGTGGAGGAGGAACCCGACATTCCTGCTGTCCCAGCCACACAAGCCCTTCTCCTACACCTGCACCGCCATGGTCCCTTGAACTGCCTGCATTGCCATGGTCTCTTGAACTGCCTGCACCGCCATGGACCATTGAACTGCCTGCACCGCCATGGACCATTGAACTGCCTGCACGGCCATGGTCCCTTGAACTGTCTACACAGCCATGGTCCCCTGAGCTGCCGGCGTTGCCTTGGTTCCCTGAAATGCCAGCGCCACCCTGGAGGTGTCCTAGCCTGCCAGGTCTGCCCATGCTCCACGCCCCAGGTCCGCCAATGCTCCACATCCCAGGTCCACCCATGCTCTACGGCCCAGGTCCGCCTATGCCATGCCCTGGTCCATGTCCTGTTCCCCTGCATGGGCCTGGCCCTCCATCCCTCCCCCTGATCCGCCTCCGATACACCACCCTCCTGGACTCTTATCTTTTTTTTAGGAGCATCTGGAATCCGCTCATGATCCCAGCCTGTGTTCCCCTGTCTTGTGGACTTTTGTTGTATTTCCTGTCCTAGTGCCATGTTTTGTAGTCTTTTGTAGTTTTTCTTGTTGATTAGTTCTCTGACTGTTCCCAGGTGTTTCTTGTTTGCCACTCACCCCTTGTGTATATATACCCCAGTGTTTCTCATGTTCTTTGTCTGGTGTTGTCCTTCTCGGATGTATTGTGTGCATTTGTTTTAGTTCTTGTTGTTCCCTGTTATGGATTAACCTGTTCGTTGCCTCGACTCTTATGTTCTCTACCTGGATTTACCTCTGTTGTTTTGTTTAAATAAACTCTTAAACTGCATCTGGATCCAACATGCTATCTTCTAAAACAGCCGCGTTACAACTGGAGTACCACTAGCCCTGCACATTTAGTATTTTTCCCTATAGAGGGATGCATTGACGTCACATTGACGTCCTGCCAGAACACGCTCCCTCAGCCGGACTGAATTGGAAACTGCGAAAACGCGAGTAAAATAAATGATTAAACTAAAGGTTGGACTAAATAGTGTTCCTAGTGTTACAACTTACCAAAGATCCAGTAATCCATAGATACTGACATGCAGCCAGGAATCGTGTTTCCAGACATTTATATGCGCCTGATTTCGATGCTGGGGAAAAACGTAAAGCAAATTTGCCTGTGAACACTGCCTGGAGTCCAGTTGTTTCTGTGTATTGTGGCGATCCATTTGCTTCTCGTTTCTTTATCTTTCGTCAGTCTGTAAAAATATACCGCCAATTTCTTGTAAAATCTATTTGTACAGTCAATCACAAAGCTCTTTCCCTTTTTTAATGTGTTTTGTGTGTTTTTCTCGGCATTCACGCTGAAAACCAATGCTGCCACTCAGTGGGCATAACCGGAGTCTATCTAGCCAATAGTGACGTCATGTGCATACCCTCTATATCTGACACAGCCATTTCAGGTCTTGTAGTCTCTACTAATGAGCTCATGAGTTGAATCAGGTGTGATAGATGAGGGAGACACAAAATTTGCAGGGCTGGTGGAACTCCAGGACAGGTTTGAGAACCACTGTTCTATATGTATGTATGTATATTTATGCAATTCCTTGTGTGTTTGTGCACGTGGCAAATAAAGCTCATTCTGATTTTTTTAAGCATTTGCAATATGGAAATACCTGGTAAAAATGTGGTTGATAATCTCAGCATCATGTTTTATGCAATATTTCCTGTAAATGTAGACATGTAAAAGAGATTGCCTACAGTGACGTCTCATATCCTGATTTACATGGTCATAAAAGGTAATATTCCATTTCCGCAATACTTATATCCAAAGCAATAACCACTAGGCACACTGCAGGGTTGAGGTTAAATGTATCTCTTTAACGTTTTGGTGCTAACCCCTCAGAGATCCACTGATCCTTTAGCGCTACGCTCTCACAGTTTGAGCTTTACATTTAATGCAGTTGGCAGGAAGAACCTCAGATGTCGTGCTGTTAGACTCCTCAAGAAAGTTACTTTTTCGGGTCATCTCAGTTCATAGCTCTTTCAAGAGACCTCCCTCTACCCTAAATGTTTCACTTTTTTCCCAATTTCTTCATCTTCTGGCCATTCTCTGTCGGATTCAGAGGGGTGTCTCGTTGAGCTTGGACGAGCTCTCGCTAATGCTCTCTCGAGCACGGACTCCAAGCCAAGACCGCTTACCAAATGATTCATTGCTCCGTCAACACACATTATGCTAACTGATTATATAAACCGAGCAGAAATTAAACGTGTGAACATAAATTGAGGCTTGTTTTCTGAGTGCAGAGAAGATTTTTGATGCTGCTTGTGTTTTTAATGTCAGGATGTTAACCGATACAGAGGGCTAGCTGGTCACTGGACACAGATTAAAGACGGCACTGACTCACTGGCTCGACATGTTTCACATACAGAAATACACACACACAGTCTGTGTGAGATCAAGAGTAAGTCATTGAGTGGGTTAGAGGATGATAGTATGACTCGGTCCAACGGCTATGCCACTACTGTGAGGAGGGAATGCCACTTCCTGTTGACTCACAGGGAGAAAGAAAAAAAGAATGAGAGAGAGCAATGACTGGTTGTTTAAAGTTTTCTTTCAGCAGCTTGCTGCAATTTGCCTCCGGGAGGTTGTGCAACATGTCTCTCTCTCTCGATTCTGTCTTCAAAATGAAATAAATGTAAGTAGGGGAATTACAACTCGAATTCCAAAAAAATTAGGACGTTTTTTAAATTTGAATAAAATGAAAACTAAAAGACTTTCAAATCACATGAGCCAATATTTTATTCACAATAGAACATAGATAACATAACAAATGTTTAAACGGAGAAATTTTACAATTTTATGCACAAAATGAGCTCATTTCAAATTTGATGCCTGTTACAGGTCTCAAAATAGTTGGGACAGGGGCATGTTTACCATGCAGCTTCTCCTCTTCTTTTCAAAACAGTTTGAAGACGTCTGGGCATGGAGGTAATGAGTTTCTGGAGTTTTGGTGTTGGAATTTGGTCCCATTTTTGCCTGATATAGGTTTCCAGCTGCTGAAGAGTTCGTGGTCATCTTAGACGTATTTTTCATTTAATGATGCGCCAAATTTTGAACTGAATGCTGAAAACGCGCTGGAAGGTCTCCCTCCTCTTTAGCCCGGCATCCGTGATTTCCAACAAGGATGTCACATTTGGACTCGTCTGACCATAGAACACTTTTCCACTTTGAAACAGTCCATTTTAAATGAGCCTTGGCCCACAGGACACAACAGCGCTTCTGGACCATTTTCACATATGGCTTCCTATTTGCATGATAGAGCTTTAGTTGGCATCTGCAGATGGCACGGCGGACTGTGATTACCGACAGTGGTTTCTAGAAGTATTCCTGGGCCCATTTAGTAATGTCATTGACACAATCATGCCGATGAGTGATGCAGTCTGGTCGTCTGAGGGCCCGAAGACCACGGGCATCCAATAAAGGTCGTCGGCCTTGTCCCTTACGCACAGAGATTTCTCCAGTTTCTCTGAATCTTTTGATGATGTAATGCACTGTCGATGATGAGATTTGAAATTTGACGTTGAGGAACATTGTTTTTAAAGTATTCCACAATCTTTTTATGCACTCTTTCACAGCTCTGCCCATCTTTACTTCTGAGAGGCTCTGCATCTCTAAGACATCCCTTTTATAGCTAATCATGTTACAGACCTGATATCAATTAACTTAATTTGTTGCTAGATGTTCTCCTAGCTGAATCTTTTCAAAATTTCTTGCTTTTTCAGCCATTTGTTTCCCCCGTGCCAACTTTTTTGAGACCTGTAGCAGGAATCAATTTTGAAATTAGCTCATTTATTGGATAAAAGTGTAAAAATTCTCTGTTTAAACATTTGTTATGTTATCTATGTTCTATTATGAATAAAATATTGTAGTGTTTTCATTTTATTCAAATTTAAAAAACATCACAACTTTTCCGGAATTTGGGTTGTATGTAGTGAGCAAAAAAAAAAAAAAAAAAAATTTTATTGGTAATACTTTACAATAAGGTTTTATTTGTTAACATTAGTTAATTACATTAGTTATCATGAACTAACAATAACAAATACCTCTAAGGCATTTATGAATCTTAGTTCATGTTAAAAGGATAGTTCACCCAGAAATGGAAATTCTGTCATTTACTCACCCTCAAGTTGTTCCAAACCTGTATGAATTTCTTTCTTCTGCTGAACACAAAAGAAGATATTTTGAAGAATGTTGGTAACCAAACAGTTGATGGACCCCATTGACTTCCATATTATGGAAAAAAAATATTACGGTAGTCAATGGGGCCCATCAACATATTAATTCATATTAAATTGCTTTATTTTAGTCTAAAGAGGGCAATATGTGTTGTATCGGTGAGTATTACAGTACATGATGTCATATCTCTCTGGACACAAGAAAGTGAAAAATGGCAGACGAAGAGACATCTACGGATATACTGTACGACCTGCACCATCATGTATAAGTGTATTATTCAACTTTTTGCCATGGTCTAGAGTTAAAAAATCAAAAATCGCAATACATAGCAATATCGAATCACAATACTTGTAAAATTGCAATTCTTAAAAATCACAATACAAACGTATCGGCACCCAAGTATTGAGAGGTTCGGTTATATCACATTCAGTTTAGATCGGTTGAAATTTTCCTTTGGTTTAGATTGCGTTCTGGGGTTGGGGGGGTCAGATCATCGCTTGATATCATCACATCATATGACGCCAGGCCTGATTCAACTAATCCATAAAATAAACAAACATTTTTAAATGTTTGTTTACAACAAAATAAAATAATATTAATAATAAAAGTAAAAAATAACACTGTTTATGTTTCACTACTTATACAAATATTTCTGTAGCATCTGCAGTAAACTCCAGTGAGTTGAGGGTGATGATTTTACAAGGTACAGACAGTAGGCAAGGCAAACACATGGTGGACAAACACATGCACACATCCACAAGGGTAGCATATGACTCTGAGGTTAAGCAGAACATACTGTACCCACTTCCTGCCGTCATTCGCTCTATCGCTCTCAGCCCCTTCCTCTCTCTCTTGCTCTCCTAAACTCTTTGATGTGGTTTTGGGCCTGGATACTTAATGAAAAATGTATAACAACCCTTCTGTTCTCTCTCTCCTCTTCTCTCTCTATGTTTCCTTCACAATTTTGTACCCTAATCCAAGCCTCCATGACAGGACTGTTTAACAGGCAGAACCAAGAGCTGTGTAGACCATTAGTCATTTTACTCCCTGAGACCTCCCTTCTCCATCTCTCCTCCCCCTCTTCCTCTCTCCTTGTTTTTTTCTTCTCTGTCTTACCCTCGCCTCCCCCTGATCTCTGCCTCTGTGATCCTTTCTCCGTTCAGCAAGAAAGAGCATGCTTTATCTGTCTATCTTCTCTCCATTTCCCTCACTGCTCTTTCTGTTTTTCCCCCCACACAGACACTTCACTTTTATTAACTTGAGAGTAGATGATGGAACTTCAAGGATGAAACACTCTTGTTCGATTATATTGCTAAAAGTTTCATGCACTGCCAGTCAGTGGCTTGGACACACTTGACCAAATGTTTCTCATTATTTTATAGAAATTTTAATCTAAACACTCATGCTTAAAGGGTTAGTTCACCCAAAAATTAAAATTCTGTCATTAATTACTCACCCTCATGTTGTTCCAAACCCGTTAGACTTTTGTTCATATTCGGAACACAGATGAAGATATTTTTAATGAAATCTGAGAGAATTCTGTCCCTCCATTGACAGCTACATAACTGACACTTTGATGTTCATACTTCAATATTCATACTTCAGCTGTGGTAAACAGAAGCTCAAGCATGTTTGCTTGATGTGCAAGAACCAATTAGGTTCATTCTTGTGTTACTCAGCATGTTCGAGCTTCCACAATAGGTTTGTTCTCACGCCTCAAGTGTGTTCAATTAAGCTTCTGTTTCTATTCGCTGATCAATGTTTATATGTGAATAAAAGCTTAAATTCTATCTGTTCATCATATAAATTGATCATGTCTCTTCAGAAAATTTGGACTATATTGCTTAATTCATATTTATCATATTTATCAAGCGTCAAAGTGGTAGTTGCGTAGCTGTCAATGGAGGGACAGAAATTGCTCAGATTCCATTAAAGATCTTTGTTCGTGTTCCGAAGATGAACAAAGGTATTACGGGTTTGGAACGACATGAGGGTGAGTAATTAATGACAGAATTTCCATTTTTGGGTGAACTAACCCTTTAAATGCTTAAAATTAGCTTAGATTGATCCTATATATTACATTGTAGTAACACTTGACAATATGGTTTCATTAGTTAACTACATTAGTTGACATGAACTAAGAATGAACAATACTTCTACAGCATTTATTAATCTTAGTTATTGTTAATCACAACATTTACTAATACATTATTAAAATCTAAAGTTGTATCTGTTAACATTAGTTAATGCACTGTGAACTAAAATGATTAACTAACATTAACAAAGGTTAATAAATGCTGTACAAATATATTGATCATTGTTAGTTTATGTTAATGCATTAACTAAAGTTAACAAATGAGTCCTTATTGTAAAGTGTTACTGATTTTTTTTTACTACAAAACGGACATGGACAGGTTGGACCTGATAATGAAGGACACATTTTTTTTTTTCATTCATTTATTTAAGTATTTACTTGTTAACATACAATTGTTAATATTTAATTTAATATTTAATCATCAAATTTATTAATCAGGTGTCGCGCATGAGTGGCTGTAATGAAGTGCGCAATGATAAGGAATATCACAGAACAGTCTTTAATTGTGAATCCAACACGGAACACTCGGGAGAATAACCAGGAGTAATAAATAAATAATAACCATGTGACACAAACTATACCAGACAATGAAACACAGGCAACTGAGGGCTTAAATGCACAGAGGATGAGTGGCTAAAACAGAACAGGTGTAAAGACAATTAATAACCAAGGAAACTAACTAGGAATTTAGGCAGGTAAAACAGGAAAGGAACACAGGGAAAACTAAACCAAAACCGACTGTGTTTCATCAGGATTATATCTGCATTTAATTTATATATAATAAATGATTATTTATTTATTTAATGTATTTACTATATTATTAATTATATTTTTAATTAGATGCACACTATCAGTCAAGTTTTTTATAGTAATAAGTACGGTTTTATGGATGCTGACAATTTTTTTAATAGAAGAATTGGACTGGTTAGTAAGGGATAGTACCTTACATTCACCTCATGAAGTTGGTTAAAAATTAATTCAATTCTGGCTGTCAAAATGCAATGATTTATTAGCTCCCATTACATTTAATTCACCCATAACTTTTTTGTTAGTGAGGCTTGCCAATTTGTAGTTTTAGTTTGAAGAATCAAATCTGTTCCTCTGTGTAGAATAACAAGTTTTTTTATTATTATTATTTTGCTTGCAATGATCAAAACAGTTTCTTCTGGAATGAATGATCACCTGAGGCATGCTTGCAAATTGAATTCCATTACATTAGGTAAATGTCTGCTCCGATTCCACTCAGAACTGCATCTCCTCCGCTGATTTCTCCTCTCAGTCACCATGATGAGGTTCTCCAACACTGATTGTTTTTACTTTCTTTCTTTCTCCATCTTCATCGCTTTCTCTTAGTCCTACTCTCTCGATATTGTAATAAGCTCCCTGCTGTGAAATGTTTCATTAAATACAGTTGTGCGTATTTCTCCTTCTCTCTCCATCTGTTTTCTCTTCTGTCGGCTCCAGCCTCAGGTGATTGCTTCTATATTTACAGGCTGCTTGATATTATTGTTTTTCGTACCACATCGTCTCATTTTTGGTGCATTATCTTTGCCGTGTGAATGTCAGCAGTACTGTACGTCTCTGCCGTCCATCCGGCGGGCTCTTCTTTCCCTATGGAATACGATATGTTCTCATATCAGCATATGAAGGGAATAGTTTACTCATAAATTTAATTTGTGTTATTTACTCACCCTCATGTTGTTCCAAACCCAGACACAAAAGGTGATTTTTGAAGAGTATCCTGGCTGTTCTTTTCCATATAATGAAAGTGAGTGAGAAATGGAGCTGTCAAGCACAAAAAAAGGACAAAACAGCACAATACAAATATCATAAAAGCATGCCTATATTGCAAGTCTTCAGAAGCTCTACCATCACTCTTAAAAATAAAGGTTCTTTATTGGCATCTATTGTTCCATGAAGAACCTTTAATCGCCATCACTCTTAAAATAAAGCTTCCAAAAGGGGTTTTTACAGTGATGGCATTGAAGAACCCATAAGACATTGGTTCACCTTTGGAACACAAATTAAGATATTTTTGATGAAATCCGAGAGGTTTTTTTTATATCCCTCATAGAAAGCAACGTAATTACCATCATTCATGGTCCAGAAAGGTACTAAAGACATTTTTAAAATAGTCAACCTTAATGTTATAAAGTGACGAGAGTACTTTTTGTGAGCAAAAACAAAACAAATCTGTTGAATAAAGTCGTTATTTTTGTTTTGTTTTAGCTCACAAAAAGTATTCTCGTCGCTATTAAGGTTGAACCACTGTAGTGACGCTGACTATTTTAACAATGTCTTTACTACTTTTTTGGACCATGAATGACGGTAATTATGTTGCTTTCTATGGGAGATAAAATAAAACTGTTGGATTTCATCAAAACTATCTTAATTTGTGTTCCGAAGAAGAACGAAGGTCTTGCGGGTTTGAAACGACATGAGGGTGAGTTCTTAATGACAGAAAATTCATTTTTGGGTGAACTAACCCTTTAAAGGTTCTTCATGGAACCATAAGGGGCTTTCAAACCAGAGAAACGTTTTCATAGTTCATATAACTATTGGCAGAAGTACCTGCTTTTCGGGGTGTTTGCACCCCAGGAACTGATTTTAGTTATAGTAATGGCTTTTGAGGGTACTAAATTAGCTCCTACTTCAGATTAGGCTCTAACCCAGCACACTAGGAATTAGTGACATAAGTGTACTTTGATTGCCTAAAGCATGCCATACGAGACTTCACTTTCACCACTTCAGAGTTCCTACTGGCATTGCAAATGCAACCAGGAAAATGGCCCTAGGGGAAAATTTAGTTCACAGGGGACTGCCCTGGTGGCTAGTTCCTATAACTGAGTTCCTATAACTACAAAGTGCGAAAGCCCCTGTAGATACCAATATTTTTAAGAGTGATGGAACCTTTTCATTGGACAAAAAAGTCTTTATAGTGGAAAAAGGTTTAGTTCTTCACACTAGGCAAAAATGGTTCTATTTTAAGAACTGTTCACTGAAAATTGGGGAACCCAAATGGTTCTTATATTGCATCACTGTAAAACCCCCTTTTGGAACCTTTATACTTTGTGTGCCAAACAAACCAACAAAAGAAAGCTATATGGGTTTGGTGATGGTGACAATATTAATCTAACTATCTCTTTAAAACATTAATTTTGTGATTTTTCTCATTTGATCTCCCTCACTCACTCTCCCTCTGCGTTTTTTTAAAGGGGACATCGGATGCCAATTTTCCTCAAGTTATTATGATTCTTTAGTGTCTTCATGAAAAGTCTGTAACATACTTTGATTAAAATTTCTGAATGGTTGTGTAAAAAAACACCCTTTTTACCTTGTCAAAAACAGCTCTGTTCACAGCGAGCCGTTTCGGTGCATGTCCCTTTAAATGATAATGAGCTACTGTTCACCCCTATCTTCCGTGGGCAAGCTGTAAACACTATTTGGCAGGTATAGACCTTATGCGGCAGAGAAACAAGTGCGCCGCCATCTTTATAATATTGTCTTAGAACTTCCGTTTTTGTGGTAGCTCTGTATATTTCTATGGCATCCCTGTCAAAGAATAACTAGCTGGTGAAGTGGATTTACTTGTTGTAGAGTTAATGAAAGCTATCGTGAGCATTGTAATGTTTAAAGCAGATGTCTTAACAAATGTCAGTATACCGGGAAGATTTTAAAATTAGCAGTTCATTCATAAATACTTATGATCGCAGTGAAAATACAAACTGGAAGTCAAAAGACAACGAGCGCAGGGGCTACATAAGGTCTATAGAGACAGAGCGCATTTAGGCCACGCCCACACCGGGGACAATCCAACCATCTCCATTGACTTTGTATTGCGTGAGGCTGCCTCCTTGTCATTTCTGACTTATAACAAAAAACAGAACAATGTCTAAAAGCTGCTTTGTGACAAGGTGTACAGCAACAAACTAAAAAACCCAGAACTAAGTTTTTATAAGCTACCAAACCGTAAAAGCCAGCCTTTAAGAAGACAAAAGTGGATACAGGCAATAATACGTGAAGCATCAGCAGGAAGAATGGCTAAATTTTGGGATCCTGACACTCAGTATGCCTCATTAAGCCTACATGTGCAGTAAACATTTAGTCACTGTTAAGTCAAATATCCAAATGTCAGTTTTATATATTATATTTCCTGTTGCTGATTACGTTACCCTCCAGTGGGCATAGTTCTCATAGTAATATGACATGTCGCGCTCTGTCTCCACTTTTTAGTCCTTAAACGCTCGTTTTTTGGGTCGACATCTTATAAAAACTTCTGGGTTTTTGGTTCTGGGGTTTTTTTAGCTTGTTTTCTGTACACCTTGTCACATAGCAGCTTTTAGACATTGTTCTGTATTTTGTTATAAGTCAGAAATGACAAGGAGGCAGCCTCACGCAATACAAAGTCAATGGAGACGGTTGGATTGTTTTCCCCCCGCTGGGCGTGGTTTTCAGATTATGACGCTCTTTCTCTATTGCATTGAACTCACCATTCTTATTTATGCAGTTATAAATGCTCAAAGACGATTAAAATACATTTGAAAATGACTTGTTAGTCATTAACTAACACCTTTATAAACCTTATTGTAGTGTTACAATGTTATCTTTACATAAAATGTACACAGTTTTTAATAAGACAATCACCTTTAATGCATTGTTCATTATAAACGTGCAGTTATGAATTACAGTGAGAAGGTTCTAAATGGAAATGACGACATATATGTTTGTTCAGCTGTATTATTTTGATAATAAACAAGCTGCGATGTTACGTTTGCAGTGCTTTGTTGCGTGTGCGTGAGGCGCCGGCGCGATCAAACAGCAGTCTTTGCAAGGGACTTGCTCATCGTCATGGCAGCGGTTTGTGGCCAGGTCAGATTACGTCAGAGTTTGTTGTCGTTTCTTGGAAAATCATATCACACTGCTCAGACATTCCCCGACCCAACAAACGCCAATTAAAAATGTTCAGTCGGGTGAAAGCAAACTCCGACCAACAGCAACAGACGCCGACAGGGGTATCACACTAGCTGCGTCTCATTTCGGAGGCTGCGTTCTGATCCAACAAACTCCAACAGACGTGTTTGTTGGCGTTTATCTGTGCGGTGTGAACTGGCCTTTAACTTTAGCCGCATTCGTCGTGGACTAATGCGTGGACTAACTAGCACATAATTAGGAAAGACGATTTCCAAAGATTCATAAAAAAATCTATAACGTTACTCACTTCTTCTGGAAGTACTGATCCATCCTTCAGGAACTTTTTAGCAAAACAAACTTTTTAGCGCAGACATAAACGCATATAGGTAGATCCGGGGGCGCATTCCCTTCAAAAACAAAATTAATCCACTGCGTCTTCAGCAGCTCAGATGTCAAGAGTAAAGGACGACTGCTATCTTCATTCTTATATCCAATAACAAAACGCCTTAATTGCTTAGGAGACATTCTTGTCTACACCTGCGCGGCGTCGAAACAATGGCAGACTGTCTGTTTACAGCTCACTCAGGGCGGGTCTATGCTAAAACAGCAGTGTCTGTCAAGAGTTGTGGGAGGGGCCTGTGCAAATTTATGTCACTTTGCCAAGAATCTGTGAAAGGCTTGATCTGACAAAGTGCTTATGATTTGTAGGGATTAAAAAAAAAAGCACTGGGTGGATTTTTATTATTATAGGGTGGTTGTGTAGATATACTGCCAACACACATTTATGTCCAAACACCATGTAAAAGTGAATTTTGCATCCGCTGTCCCCTTTAATGTAGTCCCTCTGATATCTCACTCTCCCAGCTTGACTTTCTCAACATTGTGTTCCATCACTCAGGCCCCCCACCCTTTCCTGATGTGCCTGCTCTGTCTATCTCTAAACTGAACTGAAGGTCAGCACAATCATCGGTCCATTAGGGAGCACACAGGGAGGTTCCTGCCAAGCTAGAGAGAGAGAAAAAAGTGAAAAAAGACTGTAAAGGGTCAGAGTAGGCCGTCCCCCAAAGACACAGCACTAGTTGCACTTTTCCCACATCTAATGCGTGTGCACATGCACATGTGTTTGTTGCTCTGCAATTTTCTGTCTGTCTCCCGACGTAAGTGCCTCGCAGTCTGCCGTAACCTTTTGAAATGGCACAGTCTGTCTGTCGCTGGCAAGCAGCCCTCCCGCCCGGTGCCAGCTTGCTCGCTTTTTACGCTTTTGTTTCGGTCAACACTCGCGTTCTATTTCACGGCAAGCTCAATTGGCTGCAACCTACTGAAGCTTTAGTTAAAGCATTTAAAAATCGTTGATTAAGTGCTTCAGCTGTTCCTGTCAGCTAGGCAGAGGAAAGAAAATAGGTTAGCAATCTGGAATTTTTCTGGCTTTGAAAGGAGATGCAGGCAAAAGATGAGTGTGGGGAATAGACAAAGAAAAAGCTATTGTTCAAAGGTTGCTCTTCATAGTTACGGAGACTTCAAAGTGTTCTTGCATATGATTTATTTAAAGAGGTCATGAATTGAGAAATCAAGTTTTCCTTGAGCTTTTGACATATAACAGGTCATCATACTACAAGAATATACTGTAAGATCTAGAACTGAAAGTTTCCTTGTTAGTCCCAAAAACTGCTTTTATTGAAACCAAGCTCAGATTACGACCTATTTGTGCCTATTACGTCATAGATAGATGAAAGACCACCTCTGCAGAAGAAGGTCAACACCTGCTTCGTTACAACTGTAGTCCTGCCCACTGATTCGAACATGACAAATAGTAGAAAAATAACAGACGTGACGCTAACACTAGATCAAGCAACTAAGCAATAAACTTGCCTTTGAAGAGTGCAAAATGTTGTGCAGTGTCAGGTTGTGGAAAAACACAGTAGGTGCATTGGATTTGCAGAGAGCCTGAAGTTAAAAAACAATGCCGTGCCTTCTATATTGGATCCAACAGGAACGGCGCAACACACTTATGTGAGTAATAAAGTTTTTATTGTATCACTATTGCTTTGTTACAGGTTGTTTGATATGTACAGATTATGTGTACATGTCTTACCAAAATCACCAGTGACCAGTGTAATGTAATGATTCAGATGTTCTTTGTCCGAAAATCATTTATTATCAGTAAATCAAACCAGTGACTAAACGGTCAAATTCACATTGATTCTCTTAGGATGAAAACAATCTGTTATTTAAACTGTGATTAAATTATTTATAGAAAGTGATCAAAGAACGCTCCCTTTACAATCGCTGGAGCTGTCAATCAAACAGCGCGAGGTTATCAGTGACTGAGTTCTGGACTCTTGCCAAAACTCTAGTTAGAATCAATAAATCACTTATATACATTATTGTGTTTGCATTTTATGATGAAAGCATTTGTTAGTGTGCAGAAATCGAGTTACAGTGACGAGATCACTGCATTCATGCACTCTGTGATTATCTGCATGCTCATCACTGCAACCTTTCATGCCACGATCTAAATATAATGCTATAATCAGCACTTTTCACTATTAGTAAACCTTGAGAACTGTAATAGTAAAAACAAGCTAAAAGTTTTTGAGAGAGTAATACTTAGCTATTTTCATATGCAAAGATGTTAGCCAACCACAGCAGTGGGCGTTTACACTGAAGTTTCACAGCAGACATGCCCCTTAAAACAGAGCATTCAAATCAAAGGGCAAAAATCAGGGTAGGAATAATGCCTTTTATTTCTAAACTATGACAAATTTTGATGTAAAAATCATACATTATAAGTGCACCCCAGGAAACATTTTAAAATAATAAAATAATGAAGTTCATGATCCCTTTAAATTTCAATTTGGTCTTGGATGTTTTTTTTTTTTTTTTTGTTGTCAGACTGTTGTTGACAAGTGTATGTACACTCTTAAAATAAATTTCCACTATAAAAAATCTTCTGTGCAGTGGAAAGTTTCCGTGGATGTTAAAGGTTCTTCATGGAACCATAGATGCCAATAAAGAACCTTTTATTTAAATTTTATTTAATATATCTATTAAATAATGGCGAGAGATTTGATGAGTTCATATTGAAATCTTGTTATGACAGTCAAATCTGAGCCTTTGAGTCATTGAGAGGATCTAGAAAAACTGAGAAGCTGGAGACTTGAGTAAAAGTCTATTTAATCTCATTGCTGTCTAGGAGAAACAATTAAGATATTAAAGAGGTCTCATTTGTGATTCTTCTTTACTATAGGAAAGGCTAAAATTACATTCTCTTGTCTACATAAATCATACATAACAATGTCTCTCAAGCTCCGCTGGCTGTGTTAAGAGATATCATGATGCAAGGACACTCTGTTATGCATGTGATGCCAGCTTATTTTCTTTTAAACGGAGCATAAATAACAGATTTGTCAGGAAACATTGTGAAGATTTGCTTATTTAAGCATTCGGAACAGCTTATTTATTTACCTAATGTATTTGTGTCATTTTTGGTATTTAAATAATACCATATGAACTGTTTTATTGAAGATCAGTGCCACTGTGATTTGGCTGTAGGCATGAGGCTGCAGGCTTTTATACAACAGTTCAATAAGCAAGTTAATATCAAATAACTTGCATTTTAGAAAGTGTGGGCAGTTATTTTTCCTCTGGCAAAGAAAATATTTCCAAAAGAAGCCAAAGCAGAATCAACTATTGTGTTGTAGAGCATTGCACGGCCTGACAGCCAGTCTGGAACCTAAAAACTAGAGTGATACAAACAGTGAAATGTGCCAGTGGACTCTTAGAACCAGGGTTGAGCAAAATTCAGAATTTATGAATTGGCTCCCTTTCTAGTCGTGAATGTGAATTTGAATTGTCCATAATACACAGGAGGCTGAACTGGGATGTGAATTTGCATATGTGAATCAAAGTAAATATGAATCTGTCAGTCTTGATTTTGTCCATGGGGAATTGATTGGATTTTTGTGGTTTGCTATTGCTCGTGTGAGTGACAGGTTGTCCCGCCTTCGTACCAGTAAACACATCATCAGAGAAGAGAAGAGATATCGAAAGAGAGAGGGGAAGTTATTTTGATCAAAAGTAACTAATTAGTTAAAAGTAACTAATTGTGTTATTTAGTTACTTTTTATGGAAATCAGTGTCACGTTACTTTTGCATTACTTTTTTCTCACCTGGGCTGGACTTGTTTTTTTTTTTTATAACAAAAAAAAAAAAAAAAAAGTTAGGTTGAATTTATGGCAAATTTAAAAGCTCTTTCACACAAAAGTGAAATGAATAAGCCTCAGGCTGAGATAGAAGGTGCAGCTAAAACAAACCAAACACAAATGTGATGTTTATTTAAAGTCATTTTTGCTTATTAGTATGGTTTAATTAGATCATCGAAGGCCAGCAGAGAAAGTTGCTGGTTAATAAAGTGAGATTAAATACATAAAGTACATTTGTGTTATTTAACATTTAATTATTGCAGGTTTTTTTTTTTTTTTTTTTTTTTTTGCATTTCACTGTTTTTATTCATTTTAAGGAATACTGAATCGGTTTTTGTGCAAGTAAGAGGAGTAAGTGCATGCTCATTGCTCACATTTAGTCTAGAACTACAATAACCATGGGAAAACAAAGTAACTTGCATTACTTATTTGAAAAAGTAACTCAGATATTTTACTGGAAATTTAAAAAAAAAATGTGTTACCTTACTAGTTACTTGAAAAAGTAATCTGATTACGTAACTCAGGTTACTTGTAATGTGTTACCCGCAAAACTGGTTATGACAATGATGAATTTGTGCTTGTAATGAAAAAGGCTGAAGAATGAAGCTCACGCTCACATCGCTGAGAAACAAACAAGAACGTATCTGACTCCACTAGCCTGTAGCTAAGTACCTGTCTTCTGTGCAATTGTGTGAAATCACTGCCGCTTTGTGTGGATACTTGTGGGCATTTTTCAATATGAAATACAATGAGAGATTATTTCTCAGTCCTGTCGTTCCCTCCCCCTCTGTATTTGTGTATTAGTATCTCATCTCTCTTCCCATCTGTCTCTGTCTCTCTCTCTCTCTATCTGGCCTCGGTCCTGCTCCTCAATTGGCTTAGAGGTGTGTAATCATCCCCTGACGCTCCTGCTGTCACAGTCTCTCCCCGGCTAGACTGATCCTGGGATCAGTAAATACCCCCCGCTGAACCCAAACCTTTTGTCTTTGTTAAACGGGCGCCGTACGCCCACCAGGTCCTGCTCTCGTGCGGGGAGTGAGAAGCCATGCCTTATGAAGAGTATCCACTTGAACTGGCAGTCTGCGTCTCACTGAATCATTAACAAATCACACTAATTCAGAGCTTGATGAACACTAATTTCAGCATGGTCATGTGCGTATATGTGAGCACAGCCATTTGCCATTGAGCTAATCCAGGACTGGATAAGTGCACCCACTCATTAAACACCCACTGACAAAGCCAGACTTTTGACTGTCAGTGTAATGTCTGGTCCACGTTGTTTCTTATTCTGGATAACGACACCAGAATAAGAAACTGTAAACTGCAGTTTGCATGTCAGTTTTTTATACTGTATGATGTTTAGGGGTGGGTAAATATGGTATGTAAAGGATAATAACTGTCTGATGTTACATTATCCCACTTATTAAAGTCTGAAAATCAAGTTTTTAATGTTGTTTATATGCCTATGTGGTGTTTTGAATATGCTTTAAGACAAACCATGTGCAAATTCATAAGTCAACACCATTGCTGAGTATTTTCTCTTTAAAACTGCAGTGATCTAAAGACAGTCTCAAAAACACGGTTTGAAATTGCTGGTGTTTGTGATGTCACAAACTACCTTGTAACCAATCATGTCAACGTGCCGGCAGGCTTTAGCATATCATTAACTGACCGTGCAAGGGAGTCTCAAAAGAATCCAGGTTATTCCAGTATATTTTTTCTGTTGATATTAAAAAAAATCAGGTAGATTTTAGCGGGTGTTTTACGATGTTATAATGAACTATATGCCTTTCTCCACTGATGTTCTAAGTTGTTGGATGCTGATTATTAGAAGACAGCTGTCTGACTCCGAGATGGTGAACATGAACATGATTTGTGTAGCATTAGCAACAATTATTAGCTGTTTGATAATGTAGTCAAGCAAAAGGTTAATCATATAAATTACCGTTATGTGTCCAACGTTGTAAAGAGCAATACCATTGTGCAGCGTTTACCTCAGTAAGTTGACTGAGTGGATCTCTGAGCTGGTGTGAGTGAGTGGAGGCAGGGCTAATTTGCATATCCATGGCTCCGCGTATACTAAATGAAGCAAGGGTGTAGTGTTTCATTCAAGCTATTTTAAAGCATGAAGAATTATTTTATAGGGGGAAAAAAAAGCTTAATATGTCATTTTGGTGATCAAAGATGATTTTTAAGGTATAAAAATTATTGAATACAGGGGGTGTTACGTAACGTGTGTACAAAGACACAAGGACGAAGGAGAATACAAAGAGTGATATTTAATAACAAAAACAGGCAGGAACTCACTATACACAGCTTAATATTAACGTGAACAGACAAGGAATGAGGGAGAACACAGGGTATATATACAAGTGGCAAACAAAGGGAACTTAACAAGATAATTAATGGGACACAGGTGAATGAAATGACTAATTAAACAGAACAGGGGAAAACTAGGTCACAGAAAACACGGGAGACGTGACAGGAGGACTTTAAGACTGAATAAATAAATAATATTTATTTTTATTATATTATTATATGAAATAATAATATTATATGAAAAATATATGAAATCTTGATTTGACCAAAGAAAGGTGTGATTGATCAATCAGAATCAGGCATTATGGTATATAACCCTCTGTATAGAGTACCGCTCAAAAAATTGAAATTGAAAAATAAGTATACTTAATAATCTTAATGTGCTCAATAATTTTAAAAAGAAAATACCAGGGCCAAATTCAATCCAAGAAATCGTTATTGCTGGTTAATGATAATTGCAAGCTTCTTTAATGTATTTTCTTTAATGACACAGATTAACGCTGAAATGTCCAAAACCTGGGGCATGTCCAAAGTTTTAAAAGGCGCTGTATATACTTATAAACCTGCGTTAAGCCAGCCAATCCAATTGGAGCTTGCTGTTTAGAGAAATCTCTTTCCTTTTTGTGTAGTAGGCACAAGCGACCGTGTGAATGGCCCATGGGCGTGTCGTCTGAGCTTGAGAGTACTTCTCAGAAGTCTGCATTATGTAAAACTGACAGAAGAACATAAAAGCGTACCGATGCTCTAATTCACAGTTTCCACTTTAAAAGCTAAAAACACAAGTTCACCATTCCTACCGAGACGAGAGATGATTTGAAAAGCAACTCTGCCATTTGACTGCACCAAATGACTGCGCAGGCAAAAAACCATGAATAGACATTACAGAGCGAAAGTGCTGCCTTTCCCGAACGTTATCCTGACACTTCAAAGGAACCAATCAGAGGCCAATCCGTTCAATTCCACCGTGAGATTGCCTCGCTTTCCAGCTGTCATCACGACACATGCGATGACAGGGATGGAGAGTCTGGATCGTCAAAAAAGACATTTCTGGATTTCTTGGTAATGTTGAGATATTAACATAAAAAGAAAAAGATCTTCGGATGAAATCCCACATATCTTATTAACATGAAAATAGCAGAGATGTTTTGAACTCTGAAGAGCCTTCGGCTATCAATCATGTATCTGTGAAATCCATCAAATCTGCTGTAACTTTTACTAGGAGTTTTACTATGCAGAGTTTGTAGCATCTGTCGAATGGCTTGAGGGCCAAATCCTTGAGTTGATCTTGAGAATGAGAAACGTGTGAATCATCATTCTAGGTCAATCGACAATAATATTCCTGGAGCACATTAGAACTGCAGCCTCCCATGATGATACACACAGAATCGCACTCGAATACACACGCTAACACACACAAATGAGCACGGGCTCGCACGTTGATGTACTTCATACTTGTTGCAATTCATTTAAATGTGACCTTGTCATTACCTTTGAGATAACGGTGTGAAGGGCAGCATACATGATGTAGAAAAATGGTTTGGTAGTGATTAGGCCATCAAGTGGGGAAGTGAAGTACTTGTGTATGCGTACGCACGCCTGTACACACACACACACTATCACACACAGAGACGTGTAGGCAAACAGGCACACTGCTCTCCTTCTCTGGCTTCAGGCTACTGTTGTGCCGTATGTGTCCCTCTCTCTTTCTCTTCCTCCTCTCACTTCTTCTGCTTTTCCTTAACATGTTTCCTGTCTCCATTTCAGTTCTTTTCTATCCTTCTATCTCTCCTCCAAACCACTCCCTTGCTCCTCCCCCGTCCTCTTCTTGATCTGCTTCTCAAGGGTCCTGTTCTAATTCAGCCCCTTTCCTTCAACCTACTTTGCTGTGTTCTAATCCTTCTCTTGACTGGATACGTGGCCTCTCACTCCTTTCCTCTCACCGATCCTCTCATCTCCCTTGATCTCCTCTCCTCTATGTTGATCTCTTCTTCTCTCCCTTGATCTCATCACTTCTTCTCCTCCTACAGTATGTTGATCTCCTCAGATCTCCTTTGTGTTGTTCTCCTCTCCATGTTGATCTCTTCTCTCGTTTTCCTTTCCACTCCTCTCTCTTCATCTTCTTTCATTTATCTTTTTATCCTTATCTCCCTTAAACTCTTCTCTGCTCCCCTGTTGATTTCTCAACACAGCAGTTCTCATGGCAGTTCGTAACTGTTTTATGTTTTGGCGAATTCATATGAATTTGTACAATCTCATTAGTATGTTTTTACACTGTTTTCGCTCTGTTGAGGGTTAGGGTGGACTTTTATGCATACATATTTTTGTCTTAAAATTCTACCTTATGGCCCAGTTTCACAGACAGGTACCAAATTAGGGTTCTTCAACTTGTAACAATAGCAGAACCCTTTTTTGGCACTAAATAGAACCCTTTTGATAAGGTTCCATAAAGAACCATGCTTTGAAAGTGCCATGGGACCTCAATAGTGTGATAAAGGTGATTCGTAGGAAACCAGTTACAATTTGAAAGTTAAAATTTATAGACATTTTAAGAAAGAAATCATTTAGCTGTTAAGAGTGTGTTGACAGTCTATGCAATTGAATGGCTGAGCTCCAGAAAACCAGTAATGATGTGGCTTTGACAGTTACAGATTTGAAAAACAAAAAGGTGGGAAAAAAGAACCCTAAACTCTAACACAAAGACTATTTCAGCATGTAAAGGGTTCTTCGGGGTCATGCGGTTCTAAACTGTTACTATGTGTAAAGAACCTTCAAAGGACCATCTGTTTTTTAAAGTGTATACCATGTTGTAAATGTCAGTTTTTGAGTGGAAGGAAAAACATGCTGTTTTTGTGCGTGTATCTTTAAATGCAAATGAGCTGCTGCTTGCCACCCTGCTTTCCAGAAGAGGGCGGAGCCTACAGCTCGTGCCTCAGATACTCTGCCAAAAACTAACAAAACATCTGTTTAGTTTTGATTATCATTTCTATCGCAGTCACGCTCACGTGACATTGCAGTTCTTCATCATCATGAAAGTTTATTATCTGCATGCGTTTTAACCATATCAGTCTAAACTTCTAATATATGGTTTTCTGAGTGCACACATCCGAAGCACGCACACAGAAAGCTGGATGTCAGACGGCGCGTCCCGTGAGTATTAAACTAAGTTATCGTTCACGTCTTATTGTGCTTAAACTGTCAAATACACATGTCATAAACACACAAAGTTCACATAAACACAGTCAGTTATATCTGTGAACATAAACAGCAGGGAAAGAAATCGCATGTGTATATTAGATCTGTGTATTAAAATGAAAGCAGCGTTAATATTAATTAAACAACAAAAGATTAACAGAAAATCACTCACTGCTCTTGATTGAATAACTTAGTAGCTTTAATAAGAATATATTTCTTACTTGAATGCTGCTGTTAAATGCTCTGATGAGGAGATAATGGCGGACTGTGTACAGGTCACTTTATTGAAAAAAAAAAATAAGTCTCTGAAATAAGGCCTCAAAACACATACTAAACATTTTTTCACAAGACTTCTGGGAACTGTCTATTTTAGTCAGGGCGGGGTCTATGCTAATAGGGCAGAGTCCATCAGCAGTCGTGGGCGGGGCCTAAGCATTTGTGATGTCACAAAAGCTACAATCTGCAAACAGCTTGTTCTGAGACACTGCTTATGATTTATGGGGATTAAAAAAAGACAAGTGGGTGGATTTTTACCATTATAGGGTGTATGTGTACACAAACTGCCAACAAACATTTATATTCAAAAGTGAATTTTGCATAATAGGTCCCCTTTAATACAAAATTTCAAACTCTTAAAATGTTACTTTTTTATCATGAGATCAGGTTGTGATTTCCTTTCCTTTAATCTCTTTACATCATGTGTCATCTCTTCTTCCCAAATCTCCTCCTACAGTATATGTTGACTTTCTTTTATTCCCGTCTATGTTGATCTTTTTATCTCTCCCATCATCTCCTTTGCAGATAGGGAAGCTGCTTTGAAAGTTAAGCTACAATCAATCATAATTTGAAGCATTTAAATTACAGTCAAGCTAATGCTTTGAAAAAGTAGCTCGCTAGGATACAAACTACAAACATTACAAAATTAAGTTACTTAAGGCGATGGTATGTTTTTATAATTTAAAAATATAACTGTCCAATAATATAATTTTTTTTTTTTTTTTTACTTCATTCGAAAACAATGAGGGTTTTGAATAAATCTCAATTATTTTGACAGTATCAAATTTGAACAGGTAAATTTATACCAAGTACAACAAAACATATCATTCAAAAGTTTGGGGTCAGTAAGCAATAACGTGGCTGCTTTCCCATCACAAAAATAAATTACATTTTACAATATATTAGAATAGAAATCAATTATTATGTTAATAATATTTCAAAATATTGCTGATTTTACTGTAAGCATAAGAATCTTTCAAAAATTAAAAAGAAAAATGTTTAAATGCTACCGACCCCAAACTTTTTAACAGTAATGTAAACTATTATGAAAATAGCTAAAAAAAAATGTGGTTAGTAAAACGTTGCTGCTTTTAGTTGGTTACTTCTCAACACTGCTGCTCTGATCTCCTCTCCTCCACTACTGTATATGCTGATCACCTATCTTCTCCTCTCAAATCTTCTCATCTCATCTATCTTGAACTTCTCTCTTTGTTGATCTCCTCTGCTTTCCTGTGCTGTGACATACTTCAGAGACTGAAAGAGAGAGTGGATTCCTCACAGAATTATGCAAACACACGCTGATCCTCTCTCAAACCTTTCACTCTTTTCTTTCTTCTGCACAAACACACCTCACTCTCCTGCTGCAGTGACCGCCTGCAGTTTGACAAGACACACAGTTTTATCAGTCGTTCTCATGCTTTCAAAATGTGTGAGACATACTCCTTTTTCTCTTTCATTTTTGTAAGCTCTCAGTTCCAAACAAGCACAGCATACAACAAAACACTTATACATGCATAAAGTACACACATTCTTACAGAACACACACACTCAAAATGGATGTGAGAAAATCATGGCTTGTTTGCAGTACAATTACAGTACAATCTCTAATTTTAAATTGAGGTGGCAAACAACACTTAAAAAATTAACTTTCACTGTTATTAGTTTTTCCTTACACTCAAACCATCCTTACTTAACCCTCTGGGGTCTGAGGCTGATTTAGGGTCCTGGAGTAGTTTTGACATGCCCTGACATTTGTGCTTTTTTCAGTTGCTTATAAACATTAATGACAAAAGTCTCATTACACTGTATTCAGCAGAAACTAGGCTACAATAATATGTGAGCAACAAGTATTTACATGTTTGTATTTTTGAAAGAATTATGTATATGCATGGTTTTTGAAAAAAATAAAATTAAATAAGTCACTGAAATAAGGCCTCAAGACACATTTTTTCACAATACTTTTGGGAACTGTATATTTTAGTCTAGAAATCATCCTGCCTACTCAGTCATATAAAACAACGTATTGATTTTAAATTTCTAAGGCACTTTTTGTTTAGGAAGGCCATATGCTAGGAGGCGTGAATCTTCATGAATAAAAGAAGACATTCTATAGTTTCAGTTGATGTACAGTATTACTTTTGTCTGTATGACAAAAAATATTTTAAGTTTATTTTGCTGCTATGTGTAAAAATCCAGCAAAACACGTGTTAAAAGTGTTACAAAACTCATGTAAGTACATGAACTTCATTTAACTGAGTTGTTTCTACTAAAAATGAGTATTTTCAGCTTTACCTAATAAGTGTTTGTTCAGTCAACTTAACATTGCTGAGTGAAATGCACAAATTAATGTTGACATAACTAACTGGGCAGTGGATCCGTAGTTCCCAACTACGCTACTATGCTTTGCAAGGGACTGCATTAGGAGAGTAAATTTAGGGATTGAAGTGTTGTTTTATGTGTTTTTCAGTAAAGGGGATGATGTTGTTATTTTATGTTATTGTTTAATGTTCAGTTATGCTGGACATTTAGAGGAATTTCTGTAATGTGAATTTTGTGGTTACCATTATGCAGAAGAGTGGTGCCTGTGTTTAGACTGTGAGCACTCATATAGCATAGGATGGAATTCCTGCTCTCAATTCAATCAAGTTTTGTTCAATGAGTTTGTTTGTTTTTTTTTTTTGGAGTGCATTTTGTAGAGCAAATAGTTAATTTAATAAGATAAATTAAGTCAATAAACGTGTTTACCTTATGTAATAAACATAACATTATTAAGTAAACATAAATATTATGTATCATTGACAAATTCAATTGATTTGTATTTACTCAAGGACATTTTGTCAGCTTTACTTGAATTTCTTTTGTTCATACAAATAAATTGTTATTTGTACAAATTACTCAATATAGTTGTGTGGAGCCACTTGACACTGTTGAACAAATAATTTTTTTTGAGTGAAGATGCAGAATTCCAATTTAAATTTGAATGTATGGAAGTAGAATAAATTTATGCGACTAATTTTTAACTAGAAAAAGCAAAGCTTGTCAAGATGAACTTGCAATGTTCTTTGAAAAAGGTTTTAAAGTTTTGAAAAATGTTTTGAAGTCTGAAGGTTTATGGGATGGATGGATGGATGGAACAATGCAGAAAAGTGCTCACAAACCTTGTGTCCACATTGTACTCTCAATGCAAATTTTGTCTGCTGTTTCCCTACTACTGAACAATCTATGCTGCATTACATCACTAAAGTTTATATTCAGAGAAGGATTGCAACAGCTGAGGGCATCATTCTGGACAGGGACTTTTGGTTTAATTCTCTTGGTGGCATCTCAGACTTTTTCTATGCAACAGAAAAGCTGCATTGTGTTACATTCTGTGTGTGTATGTATGTGTGTGTGGGCCAGTAGACATGCTGTCCTCTTCAGTTTCTCCTTCACTGCTATGTGTTGGTCACCTGAGGCAGTTTATACACTCACACATCAGCATCTCCCTGATGCCTTTGGATCTGAGACTGCCAGACATGAGAGCAAAGTGTGTATGTGTGTGTGCGCGCACAGAGGAATACTGTTGTGATGAAAGTGTGAATGGAAGATTAGCAACTGTGATGGATGTGTTTGTGAACCCTGTGTGTGTGTGTGTAGCCACGCTCCGCTCCAGCCAGCAGCCAGCGGGCCGTACCTTGGCTCCGCACGAGTGGTAGCCGAGAGGGACCGGGCGCTCCCTGGAGAGGTGAGGTGTTTAAAACAGGGGACTTGTGACTGAAGCCCTGCCCTTCCTGATCTCCCAATGGCACAACATCAGCGCCTCCAGTAGTTCAACTGTGAGCCTGATGACACACAAACTAAACACACACACTGAAGAAAGAATGAGAAAATGAAGGGAGAACAGGGAGAAGAGGCGGGTTGGCGACAGTGCTGGGACTTGAATGCTGATACACAAGTTATTTTCTTCCTACAGAACTCAAGTAGCTGTGAATCAGAGCAGTTGTGTTTGAATGGCACGTGTGAGCCGCTGAGATTCCAGTGCAAAGTGAGGTGAAAACATAGAGGTCAAAGTGTGGGATTGTGTGTGTTTGCATGCAATTGTCTGAATTCATGCATGTCTTAGGCTACATGTACATTAATCTAGATACATTTGAAAACAGCGTTTTTATCTCAAAATGTTCTCCGTCCATGCTAGCATTTTAAAGCAAAATATCCCACCACTTACTTATGCGCCATTCTATATATGATCTAAAACACAATTGCCCTCATGATTTGCTGCAGGTTAGCAATTGTGAGTAAATTGCCTGTCTTTCTTTGCAGGAATATAATATAAAGTTTGGACAGTTTTCAAATTCATAAACTTGGGAGATCAGATCTCTGTCTCAGTGTGGACAGAAGGCCAAAAAATGATCAAATGTATCCAGTAAACATAGCCTTATACCGATTCTCTTCGAGTTTTGTGTGTGTGTGTGTGTGTGTGCATGTGCTTTGTGATTTATGAGGACACAAATTTGTATAATGACATGGGTATTACACTGGTATTACGATGTAAACATGAAATATGAGGACATTTTAAGAGTCCTCATATATAAAATAACTTTAAAAACATACTAAACAATGTTTTATTAAAAATGTAAAAATGCAGAATGTTTCCTGTGATGGGTAGGAGTAGGGGTAGTGTAGGGGGATAGAATGTACAGTTTGTACAGTATGACAATCATTACGTCTATGGAATGTCCTCACTAAGATAGCAAAACAAACCTGTGTGTGTATGTGTGCTAGTCTCAGAAAGAAATTAGCATCTCGCTCAGTGTGAGTAGTTTTGATGCAAATATTGCTGCCAAGTAGAGTGGTTTTGTCACGTTGGAATGCTCACATGACTCAAGTGGTTCATGAGATTATTTACCTAATGAACATTAAAAAAATCTGACTACATGGCAGAAAACGCACTTTTATGTAAAGTTAATTCTTGCACGTAATGGATAGGGATGCATTGTTTTGATTCAAATAATGGGGCAAATTTATGAAAAATGGTTAAATAGGCCTTTAGACCTCAACTCTTCTGGGAAGGCTTTCCACAAGGTTTAGGAGTGTGTTTATGGGAATTTTTGACCATTCTTCTAGAAGCACATTTGTGAGGTCAGGCACTGATGTTGGATGAGAAGGCCTGGCTCGCAGTCTCCGCTCTAATTCATCCCAAAGGTGTTCTGTCGGGTTGAGGTCAGGACTCTGTGCAGGCCAGTCAAGTTCATCCACACCAAACTCGCTTATCCATGTCTTTATGGACCTTGCTTTGTGCACTGGTGCGCAGTCATGTTGGAACAGGAAGAGGCCATCCCCAAACTGTTCCCACAAAGTTGATAGCATGAAATTGTCCAAAATGTCTTGGTATGCTGAAGCATTAAGAGTTCCTTTCACTGGAACTAAGGGGCCATGCCCAACCCCTGAAAAACAACCCCACACCATAATCCCCCTACACCAAAATTTACACTTGGCACAATGCAGTCAGGCAAGTACCATTCTCCTGGCACCCGCCAAACCCAGACTCGTCCATCGGATTGCCAGAGAGAGAAGTGTGATTTGTCACTCCAGAGAACATGTCTCCACTGCTCTAGAGTCCAGTGGCGGCGTGCTTTAAACCACTGCATCCGATGCTTTGCATTGCACTTGGTGATGTAAGGCTTGGATGCAGCTGCTCGGCCATGGAAACCCATTCTGTGAAGCTCTCTACGCACTGTTCTTGAGCTAATCTGAAGGCCACACGAAGTTTGGAGGTCTGTAGCTATTGACTCTGCAGAAAGTTGGCGACTTCTTGCGCACTGTGCGCCTCGGTATGCGCTGACCCCGCTCTGTGATTTTACGTGGCCTACCACTTCATGGCTGAGTTGCTGTTGTTCCCAATTGCTTCCAATTTGTTATGATACCACTTAACAGTTGACCGTGGAATATTTAGTAGTGAGGAAATTTCACGAATGGACTTATTGCACAGGTGGCAACCTATCACGGTACCACGCTTGAATTCACTGAGCTCCTGAGAGCGACCCATTCTTTCACAAATGTTTGTAGAAGCAGTCTGCATGCCTAGGTGCTTGATTTTATACACCTGTGGCCATGGAATTGATTGAAACACCTGAATTCAATGATTTGGAGGGGTGTCCCAATACTTTTGGCAATATAGTCTATGTCTCCAGTCTCAGATTAAAATTTGTAATGAGATCAGTATGAATCATTTTTTTTGGGTCGTTTCAATTTAATTGTGGTGTGAATATGCTTTTATTAGGAGACCAGTTCAACACACTTTGAGGTCATTACATTTTGGTCAATTTGTGGCTAATTTGTATGAATTTGTACAATCTCGTTTGTATGTTGTCCTACAATCTGCTTACACTCCATTGATAGTTAGGTTTAGGGGTGGACCTTCATGCTTACTTTTCTAAAAATCATACAAATTAATTCAAAATTGTATAAAATAGTTATGTTTTCTCATTATATCAGGTTGGACCAATGATATGAATAGATTCATTTCTGTCTGATTCTGTCGAACATTTCATAAGCGTCACATGACCCTAAAACACAACCTAATCTGTCTGCTTTTTTTTGTTTGTTTTGTTGGCCACAATGAATTTTTAGGGTTTATTATTTCATCATTTAACTTTAAGTGGGTTTTAAGGTTAAAAAAATGAGACAAAAATTCATAGTAAGATTTATTTTATTTTATTTTTTCTTCTATTTTCTGAGAAGTAGGAATCTTGAAAGCCGGTTCCCAGACAAATGACCCAAAAATAGGTCAGTGACTTCTTTTGCTGAGCGAACAGAAAGTTCAACATACACAGCAAAATAAATGTTGCTTCGTCACAGGAAGTGTGAAGGGGTTCATAGTGATGCATTGTTTCAATTTCAAAAGGCTTGTTGCAGCAAAACTCAGTGCTGTAAATTCACTCTTGGTGTGAATAGGCCAACTGTGTGTATGTGTGTTTGTGTCCTGGCATGTTGGAGAACAGCAGTGGGCATCAGGCGTGGGAGAAACAGAGGTAGAGAGCGGGAGGGGGGAACTGGACAACAGCTTTTACAGAACAGAGACTCATTCACCCGTCATCCCACCACTGAGGCCGCAGGGGCACAGGAAGTCGTGTTACATTTGCATCCACATCACTTTGGCTTCTCTTTCCATAAACGTCTGTCCATTCATTTGTGCGATATTGTGAGTGGACGCAGCAGATGTTACTGGAGGCTGGTTGGGGTAGAAAAAAAGAAGGGGGGTTTATCATCCCGTTGGGGGCCACAGTGGACAGCTGGCCCTTGTCTGTCCATACCAGACTTTGTCTGGACAATGAACGACAGAGAGAGAGAGAAAGAAATAGACAGAAAAGAAACAAGGGTGGGGAAAAAGAAAAGAGAGAGAGAGATTGATTGTACCAGTGTCTGCTCAGGGCTTAAACAAGGATTGACGGAAGGGATGATGCTGCAACTGGTGGTAACAAGATCTCAGTTCCTTCACCACACATGACGTGCATTTAATCCTGAAGTTTTCCTCATCCCTTCATACTTCTTTCCCATTGGAAAGACATATCACAAAAGCGCTCTTTAATATTTAATATTTTAATAAATGATTTTCTCAGACAGAATTGAGATTAATGGAGAGCACATATTTTCTCAGATTGTTTCTCCTAAAAAAAAAGGCGTTCATTTTTGTTTCCCAAACTTTTCCTAGGTACCCCGCCATTCTTAAAGAATCAAACACTGAATCAATCAGAAATTTATATTCTGGGAAAAGTACACTACTATTCAAAAGTTTGGTGTCTGTACAATGTTTTTATGCCCTTGAAAAGTTTCTTATGCTCACCAAGGTTGCATTTTATTGTATCAAAACAAAACAATAATAATGTGAAATTTTATTACAATTAAAATAACTGTTAAAATATTGATGCCAAAGCTGAATTTTCATTCATCATTACTCCAGTCAAGTGGTGTAAAGTATTTGAGTAAATGTAATTAATCACTGAAAAACTCCAGAAAAACATCTACTTCTGCTTCATTGATTATGCTAAAGCCTTTGATTGTGTGGATCACAACAAATTAGGGCAAGTTTTTAAAGAAATGGGAGTACCAGACCATCTAATCTGTCTTCTAAGAAACCTATATGTGTGTCAAGAAGCAACAGTTAGCACCAGACATGGAACAACTAATTGGTTTAAAATTGGGAAAGGAGTACGACAAGACTGTATATTGTCCCCCTACCAATTTAACTTATACGCAGAGTACATCATGCGAAATGCCGGGCTGGATGAATCACAAGCCAGAATTAAAATTGCTGAGCGAAATATCAACAACTTCAGATATGCAGATGATACCACTCTAATGGCAGAAAGCGAAGAGGACTTAAAGAGCCTCTTGATGAGAGTAAAAAAGTTGGCTTGAAACTAAACATTCAAAAAACTAAGATCATGGCATCCAGTCCAATTACTTCATGGCAAATTGAAGGGGAAGAAATGGAAGTAGTTACAGATTTTATTTTCTTAGGCTCCAAGATCACTGTAGATGGTGACTGTAGCCATGAAATTAAAAGACGCTTGCTACTTGGGAGAAAAGCTATGACAAATTTAGATAACATACTAAAAAGCAGAGACATCACCTTGCCAACAAAGGTTCGTATAGTCAAGGCTATGGTTTTCCCAGTAGCAATGTATGGCTGTGAGAGTTGGATCATAAGGAAGGCTGAGCCCTGAAGAATTGATGCTTTCGAACTGTGGTGCTGGAGAAGACTTTTGAGAGTCCCTTGGACTGCAAGGAGATCAAATCAGTCAGTCCTAAAGGAAATCAACCCTGACTGTTCATTGGAAGGACAGATACTGAATCTAAAGCTTAAATACTTCGGCCATCTAATGAGAAGAGAGGAATCACTAGAAAAGACCTTGATGTTAGGATTGATTGAAGACAAACGGATAAGGGGAAGGCAGAGGATGAGATGGTTAGATAGCATCACAGATGCAATGAATATGAATTTGGGCAGACTCAAGGCTAAAACAAACAAACAAATTAGTCACTGTACTTAGGTATCTTTTTCACTACTTTGTTACTTTACTGACTATCAAAGATATTAGCAACTTTTACTCTCTACTTGACTACATTTTTGAACAAGTCTATGTAGTCTTTACTCCAATACATTTGTGATGAGTAATGGAATTACTTGTTACATTTTACATGGCATCTAGTCTTAGCCTCAGACCTCACGCCCACGGACTGTTGTGTGAATGTCTGATGCATATGGCACACTTAACTGGAAACACTTCAGGATTTTCGAAGTCGTCATCTGGTTGGTTGAATTCTACAGGATGTCCGGGAGACGTGTGTGTCTCGTTCTTTAATGGTCCGCCTGGAAACAAATGCCGTGACGCCAAACCCCCTCGAGGAAGAAGAAATCCGTCGACGATGAGCGCTTACCAGGATCAACTAAATGTAGGATTTTCAAAAGTATGAAGTTTGCGGCTCCATTGTTGCAGTAAACGTGCACAACGTTCTTAAATGAGTAATTTATTAGATTCACGCCGGTCTGTTATTGTAGGGACATCGACTTTACATTTCACGTCCCTAAACATGACGCAGAACAAAGCGAACTGTGATTGGTTGCGTTACATGTCAGTCAAACGTCCTCTTGGGCGGTCCTTGGCCAATGAAAGCTTCAGTAGAGTCCAGACCTTCTGCCGTCAGTCTGAAGGTCTGGCTACACGAGACTACATGGCACCTAACTTATCTGCAGATGTTTACTTCTGTTGCAATAGAAGCGATATCACCATCTACAGGGCATTGAAGGTGCTATATCTTGTGCGTTTTGCCCTTACTCACCCAAACTTGTCAACAAGGCTACTTTACGCGAATGCGAGTGTATTAGCAGGTAGTCGTGAATCGCAGATGTTTCATATGAGTTGAGAATATGGCTACAGCCGGAGATGAAGCCGAAACCAACACGTCCAGTGCAAGTAGGCTTTGACTAATTAATTTTACTTCACATTCTTTTATTTATCCGTTATATTGAAGAGACCTTTTTGAAGTGTATTGGTTTACTTATTCTGTTTTTGAGCAATTGAGCTTAACTAAGATTTGAGTGTTTGTAGATATTTAAGAGGCAAAATTGATTTGTGGTGTTCAGTTTTATTTTGGTTTTAAAAAATAATTGCTCTCCTCACAAATCAACTGTTTCTTATTTTTGACTGGCATGTCTCTTATGTGTTGAGGACTGGTGCATCTTTGAGCCCTCATTAAGTGCAAGTAAAATTTATGTACTGTTAAAATCAGATACTCTAAGATAGATACTCTTCAGATACTCTTGTAATGGAGTCATTTTCACTGTAAGGTATTGTCTTGAGTGTCACATGACCCTTCAGAAATCATTCTAATATGCTGATTTAGTGCTCAAGAAACATCTCTTATAACTATATATATTGAAAACAGTTGTGCTGCTTAATAGTTTTGTAGAAATTTCAGGACTCTTGATAAACAAAGTTCAAAAGAACAGCATTTATTTGAAGTAGAAATCTTTTGTGACATTATAAATGTCTCTACTGTGATTTTTGATCAAGTTAATGTGTCCTTGCTGAATTAAAGTATTATTGTACTGTACCAAATGTTTAAACAGGAGTTCTCTTTCTTTTAAACAGAAGTTTAAGTGCACTAGTTTGAGAAACTGTGAGATCTGTTATTTTATAATTGCATTTTGTTTGAAATTGGTTTGAATTGAGACATTTAATGGGATGAAAATTAAAAGCGTTGTGTTGTTGTGGAGAAGTGTAAGTGAAATGAGTAAAGAGCACTATTCTGTTCTGCCTCATTATTATTTCGCTTGCTTTCTTTAGTAACTCAATGTGTTAAGCCAATAATTACCAAAATATTAATAATAATAAATCACAAGTTTAATCATTTTGACCTATTGTATCAGAATGTGTGTGAACATACATGAAGTGTGTGTACACACACAAACACACACGCACACACACACATATATATATATATATATCATTTTAATTATTATTATTATTATTAGCTAAACAAATTAAAAAACCTTTTCTTTCAATATGAACTTCCTCCAAGACCAAAGTATATGAGCTCTAAACTCTTGTTATATGTCAACAGTTGTCTCATTTGTGCCTGTTTTTATTTCCCCTGAGGTCGTGTAAGAGAAACATCTGAGACAAAGTTCATACTTAAATATAACTGAGAACTCCATGAAGTCTGTTAATGCTCTGAGCAATAACATTTTTCTCTGAGCCCCTTTCTTCTTTTCCAGTACATATATGTATGTTTGCATCTGAGAAAAATGCTTATCCAACCCTAATAGTAACTGCAGAAGTTTTACCCCCATTTTATGTAGGACACTGATGCAGCAATAAGCCCATTAAATATTTACATCCCTCTTCCCTTTGTGTCTGCTTTGTTGTCTGGCTTTCTCTCATTCCATTGTTTGAGCCTTTTTCCATTCTTTCCTCATGTTAGGGTGTATTATTTAAAAAAAAAAAAAAAAAAAAAACTGGGCATGCTGCCCTACTGAGTGGAGCATTTTATCTGTTAAACCGCGAGGCATATCACAATCTAAACGCTGGCTGAGGTCCTATCAGACGGAGCTGAGAGCAGACGAGATGAGATGGAGAGGAAGTGAAAGCCTCTGGCCATCTTAAGAGAAACTTAAGCTTGCACACACTCACGCACACACACCTCCTGAGAATTAATCTGTGTTCAGCTGTCCTATCAGACTTGGCACGGAGACAGTAATAGTTGTTAAAGTTATCTCAGCACCTCTTCCCCTGGCTCCTATTTCATGTCAACCTCTCAGATCTCTTCTTTTTCACATCAGAAGTTTGCTTTTAGATGAGTTTTACTGCTATTGTGTATCAGGATTTGTTTTAAGTGTCTACAGATGCTAATTAAGCCAAAGTCACGGCCTAGCGGTTAGAAAACATCCTCCAAATTGCAAACAACGTGAGCCTAGCTGTGTTCGGAATGGAATACTGATGTAATGGTTCTCAACTGGTGGGTCACAACCCAAAAATTGTATGAAAGTCTGTATTGAGTGTTGTGGACAACAGGGAAAAACAATGCTAAATGCAAATAATAAAATGCAACTAACCATATAATCATGCATCGTTAGGCTTATTAGCTTTTTAAAGCATCCCATATCTTTTGTTGTTAGCATCAAAGGCCTACTCTCCATTTAACTGTTTGATATTTTGCTGCAAATTTGATTGGGTCTCCACTTGATGTCTAATGTAAAATCTTGGTCTTAAGGCAAAACCAATTAATAACAGCACTAATAGCGTACTTCTCACCGCATACTGTACAGTTTACTTTCAATACTTGCTACTTTTTAAAATAGTATGTGAAGCAGTACACTTTACTATGGAAGCTTGTTTCTGCCATGGAATAAAACAATTTAAAAGATAATTGCACCTTTTTATATCACAATTATGACTTTTTTTCTCACAGCTGCAAGTTATAATGTCAGAATTGTGTGTTATAAAGTCAGAATTGCGGGATATAAACTCACAATTGCAAGAAAAATAGTCAGAACTGTGAGTTTATATCTTGCAATTCTGACTTTTTTCTTGCAATTATGAGTTTATATCTCACAATTCTGAGAAAAGAAGTCAGAATTGCAAGATATAAACTCGCAATTGCAAGTTATAAAGTCTAATTCTGAAGGGGGAAAAAAATTGACTTTTTTCTCAAAATTGCGAGTTTATATCTCACAATTCTGACTTTATATCCTGCAATTCTGACTTTATAACAATTGCGAGTTTATATCACGCAAAAAGTCAGAATTGCAGGATGTAAACTTGCAATTGCGAGACAAAAAAGGAATTGTGAGATAAAAAGTCTCAATTACCTAGTTTTTAATTCAATGGCGGATAAGCTTCCATATTTTATGCAGCATAATGCAGTAATAACTTACATTAACTTATTTATGTTGCATGTTTAATTCAGTGAGAATTTAGTAATGATCAGAATTTAGAAATTAAACTGTTTACATTGCATGTTAATGCTAGTTTTGCAAAGACATCTTCAATCACGCCAAAGGGAAGTTCAAGTGAGTCAAGCACATTGCATTATGGGATACAGTCAGTAGCGGTTTTTGGCACGGGCGAACCAGGCAGCTGCCCAGGGTGGCATTTTTTTATGATACGTGGGGGGCGGCACGAGCAGTTAAAAAAATAATAATAGCTAATCCTCTGCGCTGCCGCCGCAAAGCGGTTTTCTATTATCTATCATTTAATTGTGTGGGAATTGGCAAATTGGCGCCCTTCTTGCTGAGAAGGTGCCGTACACAGAAGCTGTGTGAGAAGGGGAAAGGGGAGCGGGGCGCGGCGCGGGGGACAGTTCACCTCTGGGTCTCTCCCAAATGGAACGGACACGCTGTCACAGGCCTATAGTTCCTGCACATTTTTGTTTTTCTGAATTGTGTGAAATGGCTAATAAAAACAGGTAATACAAAACGATTATGTGGTCACCAAGGTGAATTGGTTTAGTCTTGACTTCTGGTCGTGAGTGACAGTGTTGGGGGATGGGAAATCTGTTGATTGTCGAGTGCCAAATAAACACAGAGATGGACAGGAAAAGGTCAAAGCCATCAGGTGCCCAATTTAGAAAAAAAAGAAAAGAAGAAGAGGAGAAACGAGCAAAAGATAAAGGTATGCAACTGTTCTCTCTGTATGGTTATTACGGTATCCATGTCATGAATGAAGGGCTAATGTTAATTGAGGGGTATAACTCTTAAGTTTGTTAGCCTTTTTGCTATGATGCTTGCTATGCTTATACAACAATAATTTGGTTTTAACTCAACAAACAAGAGATCTAATTTCACCATAATATTGTGCTTTGCAACAAAACTGTTACAAGTTCAGTTATTATTTATTTCCATCAGTTGGGTTAACGTTAGATTCTCTCTTTAGTGTGTTTTCACATTTGTGTGATGAAGGAGTTGTGCTATTTAGAATATTTATTCTATATTTTATTTGTATATTAATCTTAATATTTTATATTTTTGTTGCTCTCTGCTCTTGTTACAATTTTTATATATCTGATTGTATATATTTTTGGCACATTTATGTATATAGTGTGTATTTATTTAAGTTCTGATAACTTATACTGTCATATTTTGTGCAGAATTGTGTTGTGAGGTGGAGATTGTGCACCTTAAAAAGTGTGTTTCCTGTTGTAATTGCAATAGTTAAATAACTGGATTCTCTTAAGTGTGTTTTTCAAATGTTCTAATTTCTCTTTCACTTATGTTGTTATAATAAAATATAAGTGTTTGTGCAGAATTTTGTGGGCTCGAAGGGGGTCTCACCCAGGTTGTAATTCAATGTAGAACCGCCACTGGATACAGTATTCCACTTCAAAACACTGTATATCACTACACAGCAAACATAAAATAAGTAGTTTTAATGCATTATTAACTTTTTGTCCTTTAAGGACAAACAATTGAAGTTCTTTACTCACCCTCATATCGTTCCAAACAAATGCTATTTATTTTATTTTATTTTCCATACAATGGAAGGCAATGTTGTTCTTCAAATTATCTTCTTTTATGATCCGCAGAAGAAAGTAAGTCATTCAGATTTGGAACAACATAAGTGCAAGAAAATGATTACAGAATTTTCATTTTTGGTGAACTATCCCTTTAATATTTTTACATTTTTCTAAAGCAATTAGCTTGTTTTGTTGTACAACCATTACAGCAAATTCACATTCTGCACACACAGTATACTATGAAAAAAGTACTAGTATGGATGTTTGCTAATTGGAACATATCCTTTGAGTTTGTCTTGCATGTTATTTTGATCTTTGTGATCCTGTATATTCTGCCTCCTATAATTCAGTATCACTTAAAAATTAATCCAAAAAACTTAAAATATGCAAATTACAAAGTATTTAACATAATAAAACATCTCTCTCTCACACACACACACACACACAGACAAACACGCACATACACATTTTCCGGCCTCACGTCTCAGGCGTTCAGCCATCGGTCATACGAGTTTTCACATGATCTTCAGAACAACAACAACAACAACCTTATTAAGAAAGATGGCATGAGAGAAAAAATTAAAACAGAGTACATGCATAAAACCCAAATCACCCTAAAGTCATCTAGAAGCTATTAGATAACAAATCTCTGTGTTTCTCATTTGGATTTGTTTTTAGTGCTGTGATGTTTCAGAGGGCTGCCAGGCCCAGATGTGCTCAGTCTAAATGAAAACACAGTTAAGCCTCAGTCACAGGTCTGCTGCTGCAAGATTGCAACAATTAGCCCAGTGTTTCTTCCTCTGCAGTGCCTGCAGACCAGCAGCCAGCACAGCAGTCTCTCTCTCTCTCTCTCTCTCTCTCTCTCTCTCTCTCTCTCTCCCTCCCACACTTTCTCAAACTCTGTGCCTTTGCCTCAGTACCCTGAAACCACCTTTTTGCACTATCACATCCCTCTAAACACACTCGCTGTCACTTCATTTTAAGAAATAGTGAGGAAAGTAAAAGCACAGTGAGGGGGTGCACAGACATGCTGGTTGTGATGACTATATATATATATATATATATATATATATGTATGTATGTATGTATGTATAAAGTGATATTCTTTTTTTTACTGTTTTAAAAGTCAATGAGGTTAGTAAATTAGGGCCCTACAATTTCAATGCGGAAAATGAAGACAGAATTGTGGAATCCAATCATAAAAATGGAATCTAAAATATAATGCGGAATGTCATGGAATCTGGCAGATTTTGGAAGCATAAATCAAAAGTAGGTCTGTGCAGTGAATCAGATTGCAATATGGACTAGTGTCTGTGAATAATAAACCACAAAAATACTGCTAATAAAATATGAAGTCTGCATGTTCTGCATCTCTGTTTGAATAAAATGCAGAACAGAAACTCAAAGGTCTTCGCAACAATCCGTCCAAATAAATGTTTGGTTTAACTTGAAGAAATTGTGCATTACAATTGTACAATACATTACTATACAGTTGTGTTCATCGCAAAGTAATAATATTTTTATTTATTTTTTTTCTTCCATTGTTTTTATTTTAACAGAAAACCTCTTGTTAAATTTTCATTTGATTACATTAAATTGTTAATGTTTTATATTTTTATTTGATTACCAGTAATAATAAGATCGTAATAAATCCAGAAAAATTAAAACAGAAAACACAGAATGTTTTGGGGGTGGAAGAGAAACTTAGTTATAATTGTAAGGGAATTATCATTCAGTGTTTTCTTTGCTTCAGGGGTTTATTACAACTGGTTCGGAGCAGCGAAGTTCCAGATTTGACACAGCAGCACTCCTTCACACAAAGACACCTGTTCACACATTTATCTTCACACTTTTTTATTGTTTCTTCCTTGTGAAAAACAGAGCATGACTATTTGAAGGAAAGGAACAGAACTGGTTTAAGGCGATAAAGTGGGGTGCCTCAGATCTGATTGGTCCTTGTTTGCTCTCATACTGCATTGGGGAGAAGAAAAGCACCGCTGGTAAAGTCATGTGACCTGCGTTATGTCACATGTACACTGATTCTGTCCCATATGGAATAGATTAGATAACACGGCTCCCTCTTCCCCCCTCTTCCCTCAGAGACTGTGGATGAAAACAGTTAGTTTTGTTGTGTGTTTGTGATATTTGAGCCTTTACTGGGGCTTGAGCCCGGAAATACATCTGATCTGCCTTGCCTCTGTTTCCACAACTCATGCTCATTATTAACATCTAAAGTTTATCCTTACTTGTTTAATTAATGTGACTTCTTTAATGCCATAATTTTCGTGAAATTTGTGTATTACCTTTTATTTTATTTTATTTTATTTTATTTAGTTTAGTTTAGTTTGCATGGTTACAATTTTATTTGTTAATATTTCTTGTTTATTTCATTTTCACTTTTTGATAATCCTTTCAACTTAACACGTTAATTTAGTGCTATTGTTTATATTAAAAAGAAAATAAATAACAATAAAAAATGAATGCAATTAATCATTTTACTTTCTTATGTTTTGTTTGCACAGTTGTTAATATTATTACTTATATACTCCATTTCCCCCATTTTATGGCTTTTAACTTATGTTAATTTAGTTCAATTAATTGTGAGGAAAAAAAAAATGCAATTAATCTTTTTTTGGTTAATAATACTGTTTGGGGGATTTTTAACTTAATATAGTGTGATCACTATTATCCTTCTTAATTAATTAATTAATGTGATTTACCACTAAACTGATTTTTGCACATTTTAATTTTTTATTTTATTTTATTTTTTTATTTTATTTTATTTTATTTTATTTTATTTTATTTTATTTTATTTTATTTTATTTTATTTATTTTATTTTATTTTATTTTATTTTATTTTATTTTCCTTTTTGCCTACCGCTACTTTTAGGATGCTGTTTCCACTTAACATATTAATTTAGTGTGATTGATTTATATATATATATATACACTACCAAGTTTGGAATCTGTAAGATTTTTAATGTTTTTAAAAGAAGTTTCGTCTGCTCACCAAGGTTGCATTTATTTAATTAAAAATACAGTAAAAACAGTAATATTGTGAATCAAAAGTGACAATAAAAACATTTATAATGTTACAAAAGATTATATTTCAAATAAATGCTGTTCTTTTGAACTTTCTATTCATCAAAGAATCCTGAAAAAAAAAAATATTGTACACAAATATTTTGTACAGTCGTACACAATAAATGTTTCTTGAGCAGCAGATCAGCATATTAGAATGATTTCTGAAGGATCATGTGACACTGAAGACTGGAGTAATGATGCTGATGCAGCTTTGATCACAGGAATAAATTACTTTATAAAATATATTCAAACAGAAAACAGTTATTTTAAATTGTAATAATATTTCACAATATTACTGTTTTTACTGTATTTTTAATTAAATAAATGCAGCCTTGGTGAGCAGACACTTTTAAAAACATTAAAAATCTTACGGTGTAACTTTTGACTGGTGTGTATATATATATAATATATGTAGTTTAAAACATTTGAAAACATGTATGGGTCAATGACGTGACGGGTCATTTTTTTGTCCAAAGGCCTTAATAATAATAAAAAACAAAGATATGACATCCAAAGTATGTAAAGTAGTGCAAATAGATCTCTTTTATTGAATCCAAAATGTTTTAATTATATTTTGCTACATATAAAGGTATTTTAAAGATTTTGAAGTGTCAAAAGGTCATTCAGTTTAACCGTCCAAAGGCCAATACAGACATTTAATTTGTGATTAAAATATCTATATGTAATAAATGTATATATTTTTTATTCTGGCATAATTTTATAACATCATATATCAAAGTAACCAGTATAAAGGGACCATTTTGGATCAAGTCATGTGGTCAGTATCATGTGACATGATGTGACATCATTCAGACACCTGCAAAGGACCACATGATCGTGTCTAAACTAACTCACTAACTCGCTCTTAACTATTTGAAAAATTCATGTTTTCACTTGCTCATACACATGTCCCAGAACATCAGGTCATTCGATACAACCGCTATTAAACATGGAAAATGTTGTAATATTTTAAAAACTAAATGCAAAATGTTTGATTGTCCTTTTGCTAGCTAGCAAGCAAGCTGGCTAGATATCAGCCTGTTAGCATTGTTTGAAAATATCGTCATTCGGTATAACCAAAAATGTCATTCGGTAAAAGCAGTGTTAATTGATTATAAAAACCACATAATCTCATTGTTAACACTTAATAGAACTTCAAAATTAATTATATCTCCATTATGTTTTTTTACACTTTTAAAAACCTTATTTGTCAATGACCCATATGCAATTAATCAAGCCCGCTGACCCCAGGTCAGTGCCAGTGCTAGGCTTATGTTCAGTGGTATGGAAATAAAACAAATAATTTACTGACTTTTTGCTATGTTTTATAATGTAAAGTCAGTGCTTTCACCTGCAGTGTGAAAGTACTGTATCTCTAGTTTTGTATTAGTATACAGCAGAGGCCTAGTTCCCTCAAAACATGAGGGATGCTGCCAGTTCAAACACATCTGGAGTGAAGCTGAATCTTTTCAGTGCGGCCTAGCTGCAATGAATACAGCAGGGGGACTTTGCCAGCATGTTCTCCTCACCTCTGAGACAGGGCCCGGTTTAGGGCAGGTTTAGTGCGGTAATTACTACAGAGCTGCGTCCAGCCCCCCGGGGACCAGATTTGGGAGTGTTTGAGCAGACGTGTTTTCTTTGTGTGGCGGAGTCCCGCTATCACATTACTGCACACATGCTGATGCAGCAGTGCCACATAACCCCGCCCCCAACCTACCATCCCCCACCCCTCTTTCCCTCAGGACCCCGATTTTCAGACAGACACAAAACGCCCGTTATACCTCATTACAGTTCGGTTCTAGAACTGACTGTTTGTTCTAACTCAAAGAACAAATGCTTTTTGTTTTCTCTTTCTTTCTATCGGCAGAATTAGCATTTGTATTTCCTTTTTTACCCATTGTAACGGACCGAATTTGCCACAGATCAAACGATCTGACTGCAACTCTCTCACGCTGTGATGAATTTTTGATCAGTAGGCATAACCTGTGAGAGACCCTTAAATCGGCCAAGGCACATGAAATATAAAGTCGGAGGCATTGGAAAAGTCTAAAAAACTGTTGAAAACGGGAAATATTCCTGTGGGCTTCTTTTATTTCCCTCCCGGTAGAAAGACGCTCATTGACGCTTTAGGAAATTGCTCCTCTGAGGTACGAGAAAATTTATTATTTGAGTATTTCAAGGGGGAGCCTGTAAAGTCAACAGCCGTTGCCATCGTACATGATGATTTTTGTAATAATCCTGCTTTTATTAGTGGGAGTAGCGAGGGGCGGGTGCTCTGTAGTCATAAACGCACAATTCATGTTCACACAAAAGCCGAACTGTACTCACTGATACTGTACTGTCTGTTTCTGACTGCCAGACACACATGCTACTGGAAAAGTGGTTGTGGTTGTGTAATGTACACAGTACAAGGCATATGAGAGGGCACGTGTGTGTGTGTGTGTGTTTTCAGTCAGCAGAACGGTAAGTATATGGGTGGGGGGTCTTTTATGACCTGCTGGTGTTTGAATAACTTATTCACAGTTGATCTGGAGTTTCTGTTCGGATTTTTCCACAGCTGAAAATACTCTCATACAAAGCGTATTGTGATTTAGCCAAGGAGGGCATCTGTTATTTTCTTCTCATTTTAAAGGTAGATAATGGTAATTTTTTTTTCTTTTATACAATTGATATTTTATTTAATATTTTTTTGATATTTTTCCATCCACATCCATCCATCATAAACATATTCCATGCGGCTCTGGAGGGTTAATAAAGGCCTTCTGAAGCGAAGCGTTGAAAAAAAAATCCATATTTAACAAGTTATGAAGTAATATCCAGCTCCCGCCAAACCGCCTTCCGTATTCAAATTACGGAAAAAAACGAAACTGGCGTCGCGTCAGTTAAATAGGGAAGGCGTAGGACGTATAATAAGGAATAATAAGGAAGGCGGTCTTGCGGAAGCTAGATATTCTACTTCATAACTTGTTAAATATTGATATTTCTTTACACAAACGCATCGCTTCACTTCAGAAGGCCTTTATTAACCCTCCGGAGCCGTGTGGAGTATGTTTGTGATGGATGGATGTGGATGGAGACACTTTCTTCAGCTCATACTCGTTTGGTAGCGCACATTACTGCCATTATAAAGGTCGCATGCGTCAGGATATTTATTAATATATCTCCGATTGTCTCCGTTAGAAACAAGAAAGTCATATACACCTAGGATGGCTTGAGGGTGAGTAAAGCCTGGGGTAATTTTAATTTGAAAGTGAACTAATCCTTTAATATAACGATTTTGTTTTAGAGCTTTAATGTATTGTAGGCTACTTGATCGTAATAAAATAAGATATTATAAATAACTGTATTCTTATTTATGTTTTTTTTTTTTTTTTTGGAACAACCAATCAGATTTTAGCCTGCACATTTAACCACATTTGTATCAATTTATTATTTCTTATAATTTTAGGCATAGCTATTGGTTTTTTTATTTTTTATATTATTTTCTACAATTAATATTTTATTTAATATGTTTTTTATATATTTTTATTTTGTACTAAATATTTATTATTATAAAATATAATCATTTTATTTTATATTTATTAATGTTATTTTCTAATATTACATGTTTGCTCCTTGAGCCATCAGTTTAACCTGTTAATTTATTGTGACTGATCATGAGATAAAAACAATTATATTCTTATCAATTTGTATTTTCTTGGATCAACCAATCAGACTTTAGCATTAAAGTTAGAGGTTTAAGTGCTTGACCAAGTTAATGGTTAATGGTTAAGGTTGAATAATATGAAAAACAATAGTCATGGGCATAGAATACAGGGGACACACACATTTAATAAAATGTAATTTCGTCCCCTGCACATTTTGGGGTGTTCACGTAGGCCTAGAGGTTTTCATGGGCCAATGTGAATCTAGGTTTAATTTCAAAGAGACAAGATAGTCTATTTATGACCTGATGTTTTATTCTTATTCAAAATGTGGCAATGTGAACATTATGGAGCGCTAAACACTCTTATGTAATGAAGCCAGAGAGTGCTTTCTTACAGAAAGTCCAAAACGGACTCGTAGAAGTAATGACTTATGACGGTCCAGGAAATCCCTTAAATGGACAAAGACATCCAGCTATTGCTGTATAGCTGAATAAAAAGCAGAAACATTTTGACTGATGAAAGAAGATAAAAAAACACACGATTGTGACAATATATGATTTATGTGTTTTTCAAGCCATCTCTGGATATTTTCATTACAATAAAGTATATGAATAATGCAGTGCTAATTGACATTTATTTTTAAATAAAACCTGCTGTTTATTACAGTACAGAAGCTATAAAAAATATTTTCTGTGGTTAAAAAAAAAATTTTTTTTTTACATAAAGTCCATGATGGCTTAATCCACAAGTGTTTGTCGTACATAAACCAATCATAAAATTGTCATTAGGACAATATAGGAAAAAATATTATAGAATAAATATTATAGGTAATTGTTCAGCAGTGTATTTGATGCCAGTTAAAAGCAAGAGATAAAAAAATAAAACCTGTCTATTACACAAAGGTCAGAAAAAAATTGGTACCACACTTGACATTTTTGTCCCCTTCACTTCTGAAATGATGGCTACGCCCTGGCAATAAATAATAACTGATTAGTATTGGTTTGATAGGAATGTTGTTC
Source organism: Hypophthalmichthys nobilis (assembly GCA_037950665.1). Classification (NCBI taxonomy): domain Eukaryota; kingdom Metazoa; phylum Chordata; class Actinopteri; order Cypriniformes; family Xenocyprididae; genus Hypophthalmichthys; species Hypophthalmichthys nobilis. Next base: position 7,873,674 of record CM075468.1, on the reverse strand, counting down.
CAGAAGAACCAAAAAATGTTGAACCAGGATCATGTCTGGCTAAATCAAATCATGCAAGCACTCAAAATACAAAGAGCCAACAGGTTCTAATCCAACTAGTTAACCAGTGAGGTTTATTCCAAATAGCCTGGCTGCTTTTGTAGATGGAGGTCCATTCCGCCACATGAATATAAATTACGCTTTTAATTCCAACAGGTCAGCAGAGATTCCTTTGACCTGCCGAGGTGGACATTTAAAGACCACACAAATCTGAAGCTAAAACACACACGTGGGAGGATTAATAAAATGAAAATGAATCTTTAAGAAGAACACCATATGATGAAATTAAAATAAATGTTTGCTTCTCTTCTCAGATGAAATGAAAGGGCCGCTCCGAAACCATTACCTCTCTGAATGACGTTTGGAGGCAGCGGAGGCCAAAAATGACTCTTAGGCCAATGGGTATTTAGCAGACAGAGATGAATTCTGGCTGAACTTTCCAGAAATGAATAATTTGCCCTTTAGGACTATGTGCATGCCTATGGATTCCAGTGGACTCTGAATGCACAGTAGAACAGTGTGGTGTTGATATGAAAGGGCAGTGGTGGCCATTGACAATCCTGGATAGGGCTATGCCAACAAAAAAAGGCTTTTTCGAGAAGTGGCACGTCTGTTTTGAACAACTGGTGCCATATGAACGCCTGGCATCTGCTGGCATCCTTTAAGCACATTTGCTTGCATATTGTGTTTGAGCACATGATATCAGTTGCCTTAAAAGCCACAAATGTGTCTGGGGCAACAGATATGAGGCGGGTAATTGATTAAATCACATTAAGGCAGACGCATTATGAGAATGAACATTAGATTAGCTGATTCTGGACAGTGGGTGGGGCAGTAGTTTTCATGGTGCTTGTTGCAAGGTGATCTAAACCAGGGGGACTGTGCAAAACCAGAATCTGTAACACCTCAGAACAGTAAAATATATAATCATCAAATGCACTCTAACTCATCTAAACTAAAGAAATGCTATTTATAAAGCGCATTCCTAAATTTGCACCTCTTGTTTGTGCATATCAAGAGTGTTTGTTTTATCATCTCTAAAAATGTTCTGGAAAAATGTCAGTTGCTTGGGCTTTTGCACCTACACAATATATGCATTTCTCAGATCTAACTTTAGAGATGAGGGTAATTGGTTCATATCAGCCTGGTTACTAAGCAATGTGCAGTGAAGCCAGACCTTTGTACATTTCACAGCGGAGACCAAAGGCAAAATGTCAGCTTCAGAATAATTTGGATGTCTGACCAGGCCAGAGTTTGATCAGTTCAAGTAAAAAAGAAAAAAAATAAATAAATAAATAAAACCTGTAAGGTTGCATGTACTGTTTAAGAGCTTACCGAAAATGAAAATTCTGTCATCACCCTTATGTTTTTCAAAACCTGTGTGACTTTCTTTCTGATTTATACATGAAAGCAGACATGTTCTATAATATATAGTCGCTCATTTCCATGCAATTATAATGAATGGTGCCTAGAGATTTCAAGCTTCAAAAAATTGCAGAAGTATCATAAAAGCAGCCATATGACTCATGCACTATATTCCAAGTCTGAAGATATAAAATAGCTTTATTGATTTATTTTTGACGTTTTTGCCGTTATTGTGACAGAACAGTAAGTTGACAGGAAGCAAAGTTGGAGAGAGAGGGGGACGGGATCGGGAAAGGTCCACAAGCCGGCATTCAAACTCGGGACGCCTGAAGCGAAACTGCGCTATATGTCGGCGTGCTGCCCACGAGGCTATTTAGCTTTGCATTATTATAAACAAACTGAAATTTAACATGCTATTGTTAATCTATCCCTCCAGTGAGCTGTTAACAACTGTGACCGGATCATTGAATCAGTGAGCTCATTTTGATTCATTAATCATTCAGACCAGTTTTTGTGAACTGGATCATCTGATTCACTGAAAAGATCTGACTTCAAAGAACAAATTGTTCTCATTGAATCAATGAGCTGAACTAGAGATCCAAAACATGTTGGTTTATGAATTAATCATTCAGACCAGTTTTGTGAAATTGATTTATTTAAAAGATCCGACTCCAACGAGCAATTCATTCACTCTGCTAAGGAGAACTAAGAACTCTAAAGATTTTCAGTGAATATCAAATTAATTTCAGTCTGTTTGTCACACAAAACTCTTGTATGGTTTCAGAAGGCTTAGAATATAGTACACAAGTCACATGAGCCATGTTTCCACCGCAGGAACTTTCTCCAGGAACTAGGGACTTTGGGATGGTACTCGGTGTGTTTTGACCGCAGGAATCAGGGTCTAAATGAAGTTTCGGGTAAAAATTTCCCCCTCAGAAAGTCCCTGCTCACGAGGTAGTACTTTTTTAAAGTTCAGGAACTTTCAGGGGTGGGACTTGGGCGCTGAACATGCTGATTGGTTGAGTTCACGCAGCATTTTGATTGGTTGACTCCACGCAGCATTTTATTTCAACCACCATTATTAAAAGTCTGTTGAGGTGCGTGCAGTAAGAGTTGTTTGCTATTCGGGACGAAATCCAGCGGGAACCGGAAAGTCGCACACAGTCCCATATCACCGAACTATCTTTATGGTACTTTAGACCGTGATGGAAACACAGCCAGCAACAGGTCTGGGGGAAAAAATGTTCCTGGGACAAATTGTTACGGGTAATTTTGGTGAAAAAGCAGCTATGGACTGCTTTTACAGTGCTTTTTGGAACTTGACAGGCCCAGTCCTCATTTATGTTCATTTATATTGAAACAACTGACTAGGATATTGTTCATAAATGTTTCCCTTCATGTTCCAGGGTAAAGAGTAAATGATGACTGAATTTACATTTTCATTTCCTTTAACATTACCACACAGGTGAAATTTCATCTGGCCTGACATCAATGGTCCCCTCTATCTCGGAACATGGGGAGAGTTCTGGAATAAGAACATTTTCTCTTTGAACTTCCATTGAAGTTCTAATAGAACTGAGGGGCTTAGCTGAATTCTAATGGATTGTGTTATCATCAGAGTGCTCTGTGATGTGAAGCAACTGTTCGTGTGTGTGTGTGCTCATTAAAGTGAGCAGACAGCCAGAGACAGCCTGGCTAGGGAGGAACAGAGAGCCGGTATAGTCCCCTGAGTCTACCCAACATGCCTCCCTCAGCACTTTTCACTGTGCTGCACAATGGAGTAGCCAGAGGGGATTCAACCCAGTAAGTCTCGAACACAGTCCAAATGTGCTCGCGACTTTCCTAGTTACGTCCCACAAGACATTTGCATAGCGCAACGCGATAATGTGACTTCAGCAGAGCGTTGGCCTTGGTTGTTGTCAAAAACACGAATTCTCAGTTGCGAATCTGTGATACGTCTCATCATCTTCCATGATGAGCAAATAATCCATCCCAGGCGATTCCATCCGAGCTGCTCCAAAGAATGAGAAATGGCACAAGTGCGGATTTATGTTTTATCTGTGAATGACTGACTGCACCGTTGTACAATATTTAACAGCGTCCCTGCATATTCAAATCTAATTAAACATTATCAGATGGAATTAACATGCTCTCATCAATTTGTAATTGTGCAAATGAATTCTAAACACATTCTTCCCCTTTGAGCCTCTTAATTCTACTCTTTCTTCTCAGGATCATCCCGAAGCGGCCATCCAGCTGCGTGTTTGTAAGTTTATTTAAAATTTTCTGCTGCGAAAAGTGGCTTTAAAGTGAAATGTGCCTTTTTAAAAAATAAAAAAAAATGATGTGCTACTCACAAGAAATCGTGCAGCACGGGCATGTAATTTCCTGCTGGAGCCACAGAGAAGTGTGTAACTCATCTCCTTCCGACATCTTTTAATGCCTTTCTCAGATGTTAATGAGTTTCGGTACTTTCTGCCAATATTGAAAAATACCACCCACATCTCAAATACATCAGGGCCCTTCCTGCGTACCCGCATATAAAAATCACTACACTTCAACCGGTTATGTAATGCCGAGTGACAGCTCGTCATTTTAGGAGACCTGGGTTCCTGTCAGACAGCCAATGTACCGATAAAAACTCACAGACAAGTGGGGAGATGTATCTGTACACAGCTTCAAACTTCACAATTCCATTTCACTGCTCATAACTTCTTATATGGTTCATTGACAACGCTATAACTGTTAATTGTGTAGTCTAAACTTACTGTAGATGGAACGTTTCTCCTGTGTTTTATTAATTGCGAGAGCTGATGGAGTGTGAGTCTGGTGTTTCGGTGCATGAATGAGTGATGAACTAATCCAAAATGACACTTCAAAATGCTGCTGCAAAAACAGAGAGTAAATTGGACACCTGTGAAACACTTACAGAGCCATTCATCAAGATGTCTTGCAGGGTTAATGAGAAGGGGCAGGAAGGAACAAAATAAATAAATAAACCTTTTATTTATCTCCTTGTTACATCTCTTCAAAGATTCACTCAAGGTGCCTCGTGTGGCAGATGACCTATTCACAGGTGCTGTATGTCAAGATGACAGGAGAGTTAGATCAGTCTGTTAGATCTATTACACAAAACCATCACAAAGTCGGTTGGGGTTCAATATTTCCCTAAGGACTTTCTTAAATAACCCTAAAGCCAGGGCTGGGTAGGTTACTTTTAAAATGTATTTCACTACAGATTACAAAATACAAGATTACACATTACAAGGTAATTGCGCATTTTTATCTCACAATTATGACTTTTTTCTCAGAATTGCGGGATATAAAGTCAGAATTGTGAGAGAAAAATGTGCAATTACCTTGTTTTTGTGTTACATACTTATTAGTATTCCAAAGTATTCTAAAGTATTTAGATTAAGTTACAAAACTTGGGTAATCTAACGAAATACGTTACAAATGTATTTTGTTATCTGTAGTGAAATACATTTTAAAAGTAACCTACCCCTGCCTAAAGCCTATGGGGCACCATGTGTAACCTGACTAATTTTGTGGACTGACATTAATTGTAGTATTTAATGACAAAATGCAGTTTTATTGTAGTTTGTACACAGAAAAACAAAAGTCAATTGGATATGTCAACGGAAATGTCAAGTCAGCACTATGATCTCCAAAGAATATGCATTTTTATGCGTATGCTGACTTTATGTTTTTGTTAAAGCTGCAGTCCATAAGTTTTGCCTCTTTGTCGCCATCTCTGTTTGAAACCTGCAATTGCAGTTATTTGCGGAATTATCTTCTTTACGTGGGTTGTGTATCAGCACGACACCTCAGCGCGGATGAATCTAATATGTGGCTGTCAGTCACCGCACCGGTGGATGCTGTACTTCAGAATCACAGATTATACGTCTTGGAAGTATGACCAAAATAAGAATTTTTACCGGAAGATGTCATCTGAACAAGTAAGTAATATGTCTGCCATTTTTGTTTTGACCAACTGAGAAAAAAAAGCATAATAATAAATCGCTCTGCCAATGTTGAGTAAATCTAACGATCGCTTAGCTCGGATCATGTCAAAACCTGCAAATTTTTATTATTGTTATACTTTGTTGTCAAAATGTTAACAACATCAGCATTGTGTGACTATGTGTATTTAGTGTGTATTAGCGTTACCTGTAGATTTCAATTTCTGCAGCCACTCCGCAGTCCAAAGTCTTTTGCTTTTGACTACGGGTGAATCTCCAGTTGTCACTGATGATTGTCATTTGTACCTTTCTGGAATACAATCTGCCATCAAAATGATAAGTTTAATTATTGCAGATGCTGTGAGAAAAGACTATAAATGATCCGCCACCTGTAGCATCCTCCACATGCCATATAGCCTACTAGCTGGGACTGAAATTATGCATTTTGCACAATACTGTTGCAAAGTTTGGGATCAGTAGGACTTTTTAAAAAGAAATTGATACTTTTATTCATCAAGGATGCATTAAATTGATCAAAAATGACATTAAAGACCTGTAAATTGTTAAACAAAAGATTTATATTTCAAATAAATGCCTTTCTCTTGAACTTTCTATTCATCCTGAAAAAAATGTATCATGGTTTCCACAAAATAGTTGATGATAATAATAAGAATAACATTGATAATAATAAATGTTTCTTGAGCAGCAAAGCAGCATATTAGAATGATTACACTATAGACTGGAGTAATGATGCTGAAAATTCAGATTTGCATCACAGGAATAAATTACTTTAGAAAATAAATTAAAATACAAAACAGTTCTTTAAAATTGTAAACATCTGATCATATAAATGCAGCCTTGGTGAGTATAGGAAACAAAATCTTACTGACCCCATGCTTTTGAATGGTAGTGTATGTTTTGGGGGTTTTCTTTTTATTTAGATAGGACAGTTTGAGAAGAGAGAAGAAATTATTGGAGAGGAGAGAGGGAGATGGGATCAGGACAGAACCACGTGACGGGGTGCTGTTACATCATTTGCTCAAGAATATGGCTCAGTCTGGCCCTCAAAATTAGTAAAGTCAAGCAAGTCCCAAACACACAGGCCTGTGTATTAGTAGTCTACACACTGTCTCTGATATCATCGCTGTCTGATCAATTTAAAGGTGAGGTGTGCTTTTGAATGTTAAAATAGTCTTTGTCCAGGAAACCTGTGTGAAAACAGTCACTATGTTTGCAATTCACTTTGCTGATGCTTGTGCCAAAAAATGACTCATTTCACCTTTAAAAGCTAAGATTGAGTAGCTCGCCCTTACTTGATCTAAGGACCTCATTAAAGGGTTGCATTGCTCTGACGTGATTAGATGCTGTTGGCTGGCATCTCGCAACTGTAGATGCTTTGCAATCCATCAAGTTTGTTTTTCTACACTCCTAACATCACAGTTCACAAATATCAACTCACAGGGAAAGATAAAGAGAGGAAGAGAAGAAAAGAAAACAACATATCGGATGTTTTGACATGGCATCTTGGGATATTGGCCCTTAGCTTCAGCTTTCACTGAAAAGGGCATCTGTTTCTTTTCAGGTGTTTATAAGGTGTTAACTCAAATGAGAACAAGCTGTTGTTGTGAAAGAGAATCCATCCTCTCCCTTCTGTTGTCATTGTTGACGATCATTTGAGGTTATTTGAACTTTCTGTTCTGTGACGCCTTTAGCAAAGATGCTATCATGTTTGATTTTAAATTACCCTTCTGGATGCCGTATCTTTAGATGGGATGTGGAGGGAACTAGCGCCAGATTTTACTTTCTTGGAAAGCCCTCACAGCACTCTCCGTTCTGAGATTATGGACGACATGGTGCTAGTGCACTTTGTGCATGAATCTTCAAAAGTTGGGCAGGGCTCCATGTGAACTGAAAGATCTGAGCTAGTTTTTGGTGCAGGATGAAAAGTTGCCAGAACATCTCAGGCAGTTTTTTCATATCTGAACTTATTCAAGCATTCAATGAATTCATCACCGCTTTGGCAGAAAGTGTAGTGCCAGGCAGAAGGAATTACCACAGCTGTCCAAAGTATTCGTATCCTGTGAAACCTTCCAGCTCTCAGATGATGCATTAGTGATAGAAAAATTCTCTTTGGAACACGCTCTTTCTTGCATGCAAAATGAGTGGCTTGGTGATTTCAGCGTTGGCCAAAGAGTTGTGTGAATAAGCAAGGCTTAATTAGGCCTCTACATGCTGTGCCAGATACTCGCTGTTTACCTAAAACCGATGACTAAAACAAGTTCTCATCAGCATTCATTCCGTTTGAAAGTGTGTCTCTGCATCAGTAAGACACCAGAATTCTGCAGCAACCCTTCAACAGTATAACATATTAAAGCCACGATAGAATTTAGCTTCCTGCAGTGGTACGTAGTCCTTGATCTTCTTGTTTTTCCCCGTTTCCATCTAATTCTGCAGCACTGAGCATTTTTTCCTCCCAACTACAGGTGCTGGTCATATAATTAGAATATCATCAAAAAGTTGATTTATTTCACTAATTCCGTTCAAAAAGTGAAACTTGTATATTATATTCATTCATTACACACAGACTGATATATTTCAAATGTTTATTTCTTTTAATTTTGATGATTATAACTGACAACTAAGGAAAATCCCAAATTCAGTATCTCAGAAAATTAGAAAATTAGAATATTGTGAAAAGGTTCAACACCTGGTGCCACACTCTAATCAGCTAATTAACTCAAAACACCTGCAAAGGCCTTTAAATGGTCTCTCAGTCGGTTCTGTAGACTACACAATCATGGGGAAGACTGCTGACTTGACAGTTGTCCAAAAGACGACCATTGACACCTTGCACAATGAGGGCAAGACACAAAAGGTCATTGCAAAAGAGGCTGGCTGTTCACAGAGCTCTGTGTCCAAGCACATTAATAGAGAGGCGAAGGGAAGGAAAAGATGTGGTAGAAAAAAAGTGTACAAGCAATAGGGATAACCGCACCCTGGAGAGGATTGTGAAACAAAACCCATTCAAAAATGTGGGGGAGATTCACAAAGAGTGGACTGCAGCTGGAGTCAGTGCTTCAAGAACCACTACGCACAGACGTATGCAAGACATGGGTTCGCATTCCTTGTGTCAAGCCACTCTTGAACAACAGACAGCGTCAGAAGCGTCTCGCCTGGGCTAAAGACAAAAAGGACTGGACTGCTGCTGAGTGGTCCAAAGTTATGTTCTCTGATGAAAGTAAATTTTGCATTTCCTTTGGAAATCAGGGTCCCAGAGTCTGGAGGAAGAGAGGAGAGGCGTTGCTTGAGGTCCAGTGTAAAGTTTCCACAGTCAGTGATGGTTTGGGGTGCCATGTCATCTGCTGGTGTTGGTCCACTGTGTTTTCTGAGGTCCAAGGTCAACGCAGCCGTATACCAGGAAGTTTTAGAGCATTTCATGCTTCCTGCTGCTGACCAACTTTATGGAGATGCAGATTTCATTTTCCAACAGGACTTGGCACCTGCACACAGTGCCAAAGCTACCAGTACCTGGTTTAAGGACCATGGTATCCCTGTTCTTAATTGGCCAGCAAACTCACCTGACCTTAACCCCATAGAAAATCTATGGGGTATTGTCAAGAGGAAGATGCGATATGCCAGACCCAACAATGCAGAAGAGCTGAAGGCCACTATCAGAGCAACCTGGGCTCTTATAACACCTGAGCAGTGCCACAGACTGATCGACTCCATGCCACGCCGCATTGCTGCAGTAATTCAGGCAAAAGGAGCCCCAACTAAGTATTGAGTGCTGTACATGCTCATACTTTTCATGTTCATACTTTTCAGTTGGCCAAGATTTCTAAAAATGCTTTCTTTGTATTGGTCTTAAGCAGTTTTACTAATTTTCTGAGATACTGAATTTGGGATTTTCCTTAGTTGTCAGTTATAATCATCAAAATTAAAAGAAATAAACATTTGAAATATATCAGTCTGTGTGTAATGAATGAATATAATGTACAAGTTTCACTTTTTGAATGGAATTAGTGAAATAAATCAACTTTTTGATGATATTCTAATTATATGACCAGCACCTGTATATATTCAACCTGCCTTGTGTTATTTTCTCGTTTTCATTTAATTGCTCTAGATTAGTTAATAGCAACGCCTTGCAATAGCTCTGCTATCATCTTCCTGCTGTGTGCTATAGTGCAAGTCAATTCCAGGCCTGTCATCCAGAACTGAGCGTGTTGGCTTTCTCCCTGAACTGTAGCTGAACCTGGCAGCGTTTCTCTTTCGGCTGCAGGTAAATAGAGTTAGACGATAGACACGGCTAGCCTATCCACATCACTCCTGGGAGTCAGGCTGCTATGGAAATGCTCTAGTCACCCTAAATTTATTTAGCTGTTAGGACAAAGTTAAGACTTTTGAAATCACGTGCGCCTATGATAAATGATGCATTTAATAAAATTATGCATTTATGATGAATGCAGCCATATGGGATTTTTGGTAGATGCCAGTAGATGATAATTAATTGATTTTAATGTTATGGTCGAAAAACCATATATGAGGTTCATATTATAAATTTAAATTGATTTATAAATTATATATATATATACACTGTATATAAATTTTATAAAACGGTCAGTTCCTGTCCTTGATTCTGATTGGTCAATAGCTGTGTTTTATTCACGATAATCACCCAACGGTTCTGTGTATCACTACACAACACCCTTAGCAACCACTCTTAGCAACGTAAACTGTTTGTTCTTAATTTATATTGTTCATTGAAGCTTACTGCATTATGTAGAAGAGTGTTGTGAGAAAAAGATCGAGTGAGCGAGTTTATTACCTGCATTCAGATTTAGCTTTTTCCTTCAGGTCAGTCCTGTTGATAATAAAAAATCTGTTTAAATGTCCGACGTATTATCTTGTCCTTTTAACAGTTAAAGGGTTTTCCCGTGACTGACAGCACTAGTCAAAGCATTTGTCAGTTGCGTCTTGTTCCGTGTTCACAACAATTCAGTCTTTTCAATGTAAAAGTCTTCGCTGCTGACTGACTCACTCATAAAGATAGTCATTAGTCTTGCTGTTCACGGTCAGGGACTATTATTTTCCGGCAGAAGGAAGGCTTTTAGTGAAACTTTACTTCATGAAAGTTGCATTGATACATATTTTTGGCTTTAATATTTGTATTGTGTGGTAACCGTTTTATGAAAGCAATAAGATACTCGAGGCTAGTGCTGTATCATGAATAAGTCACGGCTGAATAAGTGAATACGTCACACACACACACACACACACACACATATATATATATATATATATATACCTTTATATTGTCATCTGGAATGTAAAACCTTTACGTTTTTATAGGGCAATTGTACCATTTTTTTTTTATCAGTATTATTTTTATAATTTAAAACTCAGACTATGTACTTGACATCTCTTTGTAGACCTATAAGAAGCAGTTATGTGTCAAAAGTAACTGATATTAAGGTACTTTACCTCACATAAGAGCACATCATTACAAAAAATTATTACAGTAATGTTTTTACATTTATATGATACTACACTCTTAAAAATAAAGGTTCCAAAAGGAGGTTTTCAAAGCAATGCTATAAAGGAGCCACTTTTGGTTCCCCAAAGAACCTTTCAGTAAACAGTTCTTTAAAGAACCACTTTCTCTTCACGTGAAGAACATTTTAATCAGAAGAACCTTTTTTTCCACTATACACTATAACCTTTAACATCCATGGAATCTTTCAATTGCACAAGAAGTTCTTTATAGTGGAAAAATTTTCTTTAGATTTTTAAAAATAAAGGAAAAAAATGGTTCTTTTAAGAACTGATCACTGAAAGGTTCTTTGGGAAACAAAAATGGTTCTTTTATGGCATCGCTACAAAACCCCTCTTATGGAACATTTATTTTTAAGAGTGTATAAAGAACTATACACATACAATGGAAAGGTTCAATGGAAGTTAGAAGTTCTTTATGTGATGCCTGTCACACTATCACACCACATGGACATTTGTTTTCAGTCAGTACTGTTTTCCCATACTTCGTTTGTTGTCATGGACACTCTTTAGTTTCAGCTGTGCACAAATCAATCATCTTATTACCACCTCTATTTAAGTTCAGTTCAGTTTGTGTCTTTGTCAGGTCTCATCTATGTGTAATTGTGTTTTGGATGTACATTGTGGGATTTGCCTCGCTGGAATTAAAGCCTGTCAACCTTCTTCATCATCTTCGTGTTGTTCATGTGTTTAGTCTCTACCACAAAACCTGTGACAGAAGACCCGACCAAAGAGTTAAAGTGGAAAGTATCGAAGCGGCATTTCTGTTGTGTTTCTGTTCCGTTTTCAGTTTGTGTTTTATTTCTGTTTTTTTTTTTTTTTTCGACAGTTATCTTGCTTTTAAGCTGCTTTGCCTTGAGCACATAGACAGCTCCTTTGAGCAACACCTGTAGGTGTTCCTGGACCTGGCATATCAAACCACCTTCCCGGATGACTGCCTCTACGAGTTTCTACGTGTGGGATGTTCCAGAGAACCTCCTTGAGGAAGCTTCACTGACTATGTGGAGTGGGTGCTGGTATCCTGTGGATCATCCTTCACCATTGATGATGTCTCCAGCCCCACTTCCACCCCAGTGCCCAGCCAGAACCCTATGGTCAGGATTAACTACTTTCAGACCTTCAAATCAAATAATTCTTCATCTTCGATCCCGTCAGTCCCACCCTGCCTCCCTCTCACACCACCTCATCAAACCATCTTAGAGGGCTTAGCCCTTATCATTGGACTGTGATTGACTCTCCAGCCTTGTCCTCAGCCCTCAGCCAGAGTTAAAGTGGAAAGTATTGAAGCGGCATTTCTGTTGTGTTTCTTTTCCGTTTTCAGTTTGCCTTGAGCACACAGACAGCTCCTTTGAGCAACACCTGGAGGTGTTCCTGGACCTGGCATATCAGTCCACCTTCCCGGACGACTGCCTCTGCAAATTTTTATGTGTGGGACGTTCCAGAGGACCTCCTTGAGGGAGCTTCACTTACTATGGTGGGTGCTGGTATCCTGTGGATCATCCTTCACCGTTGATGACGTCTCCAGCCCTACCTCCACCCCAGTGCCCAGCCAGAACCCTATGGTCAGGATTAATCAGTCTGAGCCCACCGCAGACTTCGAGTCCTTCTCAGCCTCAAGCCCATGCCATCGAGGGTGTGTGCCCAACATCGACGCTAACCAGGTGCACGTGCCGGCTGTGTCATCCACCATCGAGGGAGCTTACGTGGAATCGGACGGCAAGGAGGAGAGCCCCGCCCACCCTCCCGCCACTGAGAGCGAAACACTGTCATCACCACTTTCAGACCTTCAATCAAATAATTCTTCATCTTCAGTCCCACCCTGCCTCCCTCTCACCACCTCATCAAACCATCTTAGAGGGCTTAGCCCTTATCATTGGACTGTGATTAACTCTCCAGCCTCGTCCTCAGCCCTCAGCCATTCCTGTTATCCACTCATCACCATCTCCCACCAGCCCCTCTGGTTCCTCTCCTCCTCTCAGTGGCACGGATCCACCTCGGGCCAACTGGGTGCCGTCTTCTCCTGGGCTAGAGGAGCCCACAACTCTGCCTATGATCTCGGCGGACGTCGCTCCTCGACCTGTCACCCAGACTTCCTCGCCTATGCTCCTTCCACCCTTGATTCCAGCGTGGACCACTGGCCATTCAGCATTGCTGGTCACCACGGCCTTCATCACTCCCTCGCCTCGGACCTTCGACTACGCGGTGGGCTCTCACTCCAGCATCATCGCCTCTGGCCATCGCCCTGGTAGCGTCAGGACAATCACCACCATGGCTCTTGCCTCCGTCAATGCCAACATGGAGCACAGTCCTGGCTGTAGCCTGGGCACCTGCCATCATGCTTCTGCTAAAGGCTTCTCCCTGGCTTTCACCACCGTCTTCACCGCCCTCGACCCTCCAGTTCAGTCTCCTCCCTGTCAGCTTTCCTCCACCTGAACCCCCTCCAGTTTCCTCTGCCGTTGTGCCTACTCTTTGCCATCCCTTCACCATCCTTTCACCAGCTCCTCATCCTCCTCGCCTCTTTGTCACCACGGCGTGAGGATGCACCTTCTGGGAGGGGGCATTCTGTCACACTATCACATCACATGGACTTTTGTTTTCAGTCAGTACCGTTTTCCCTTAGTTAATTTGTTGTCATGGCCACTCATTAGTTTCAGCTGTGTAGTAATCAATCATCTCCTTACCTCATCTATTTAAGTTCAGTTCAGTGTGTGTCTTTGCCAGGTCTCGTCCATGTGTAGTTGTGTTTTGGATGTACTGTCTTGGATTTTCCTTGTTGGAATTAAAGCCTGTCAACCTTCTTCATCTTCATGTTATTTGTGTGTTAAGTCTCTCCCACACAACCCGTGCCAATGCCAATAGTGTAATTCTTTTAGATGTCAGGAATATTTTTTTTTTTTTAACTCTAAAGACTATGTGGGACCGACATTATTTGAAATGGGGGGAAAAAAGTATATTTTTACTATATTGATCAGCTGATGCATCAAACAAAGCACTTGGTTAGATACATTAATTAAAGTTCATATTTTAATTTACGTTTTAATTTTTCTATTGTCATACAATTTATTTATTTTATTTTTTTATTATTTTTTTACAGTTGCCTCCAACATCATAGCCAAGATAAAATATTGTATGATTTTGATCTGATTTGATCTGAAAAGAAAGAAATGTACATAGAAATGCATAAATGTATCTACAAATCTTTTTTATGTAAAATGTTTAGAACAAAGGCTGCTTTTCCACCATCACTCTAGCTTATTTGTGATTTGTGATCACAAATCGCTTATTTGTGATAAGTCATTTAGTGCATTACTATTTCCCAAATGTCAACAATATACAGTATTGTGCATCGCAAGGTTCTTCATTGATTCACAGATCTGAGTACTGTCTTCTCGTATGTACATTTCTATGCATTCACCTAAAGAATGAGGAAATCTAACCTTGTTAGTGAAGTTGTGTGGTCATCTACTGTATTTTCACTATCATGACTGTGCATGCTTTCAGCACTGTGGTTTGGGCTTAAATTAGAGCATATGAACAGTAGTAATATATCTATAGCTGTAGCTTTAGGGATTGGACCTCTGGACCCCATCCTAATGAGTGTACACCTTACCTCTTTGTCCTGGCCTAGTTTCCACATTTGTCTGCTTCCTGTGCTATATTCCAAGCTGTGCTTGTTCCACATGACTAATACAACCTTGCTGAAGCAGGAACTGTGAATAGAGACAAAGTCTGTTCTCACTTAAAAAGTGATTCTGCATTTCAGTAGAGTGCTGAAAGGGTTTTTTACTCAAAAGGCAACATCCCCTCTAGGTTCAGCATGCATCAACAAGACTCACCCTTGTCCGTATCTTGATCTGAATTGAGAATAACCCCTGGTAATCCTTCCATCAAGGACAGAAGCTTCACATAAATAAAACCAGACAAGGTTTGCACGTAAATCCTTTGCAGTGATGCAAGCAACAGGGTTGTTTCACTATGTATTGTTTAGTGCTATTTATTTTGATATTCCATAAGAAGCCTATAACATTGCAGCACTAAGAAGACAGAGGATAATTGCAATCATACATCTGCATTTTGCATTCAGTTTATTTACAATATTTGAGAAGTGGCATTAATTTTGGTCAGAGGAACAATTTTATGGTCATAGCAGCAGTGTTTATTGCTGGCACGCCATGTGTGATCAACATAAATACTCAATATTCCCAGCAGATAAGCTGTTGAAACATCTCACAATGCAGAAATACAGATCAAAACCTTCTTCTCATGTCAAATTAACCTTTATAGGTACTCCACATGCCATGGCAATTGCATATTTCAGCAGGCGACTTGGCATTGATGGAGATTGTTTTTGTTATAATATGAAGGGTTTTGTAGATTCCTGTGGTCTCCTGGGTCCTGCTGCTGTGGACTGGTGTCCATTATCCATTCGATTCGCCTCCCAGAGTAAATCCTCATCCAAACAGATTCTAAATAATATCTATGCTTCCTCCATTCCCAGCGCCTGCACTCAAGGCTTTTATTCGTGAATCTGAGGGGCCTCTGGGGCAGGAGGCTTTTATTTAAGTAGCCTTTGCCACTCAGAAATATAATGAAGATTTCCATTATGATTACACTAGAGGAAGCACTGCCTATAATTGAGTGTCACAACTGCAGTTGTACACGTTTAGTTTGAGAGGTATAAAAGGCTCCGTCTACTCAAGTGAAGCCAGCCCAAATGTTCTAGAAAGGCCCCTCCTCATTCAGATCTGCTGCAGTCCCTTGATTATACATGAAGGATCCACCAGTACAGTTTAAGATGAAGTATAATTGGTTATGTGCTTTTCGAAAGAAATATGTTGAAAAGAGACACACAACAAGGTTGAGATACATTTGAATACCCCTTTCTTTCATTGTGATGTTTAAATGCATATAATTTAGGTTAATCCTTTGCGGATATTTTCTTTGGCTTTGGCGAAGACAAGATGCTTATCTCTAAGTATAGTATATTTATGTGGTAGATTGTTAAGCTGAGGATGCAGACAGACAGATTTATTCAAGTGTTAAAATGCAGAGACGGGCCATAATCCATTGAATCTACTAAAATGAGAATATACGGGATTATCCGGGTTGTTGTTTTGCTTCCTGTTGCTACATCTCTAATGCTTCAGTCATAACCCAAGACATGCACATCTGTCTGTCTATCTATCTATCTGTCTGTCTGGCTGTCTGTCTGATTTGGTGACTGTATATTTTAATTCATAACTACATTCACAACAAACCATATATTTCACATATACTGAACCATATAGTTTCAACTGATATAAAAAAGAAAAGCAACTATGCTATTATTATTATACTATATGTGACCCTGGACCACACAATATATATTTGTAGCAACAGCCAAACATACATTGTATGGGTCAAAATTATCGATTTTTCTTTTATGCCAAAAATCATTAGGATATTAAGTTACGATCATGTTACATGAAGATATTTTGTACATTTTCTACCTCAATATACCAAAGATATGCATTGCTATGGACTTCATTTGGACAACTTTAAAGGCGATTTTCTGAATTTTTAGATTTTTTTGCACCCTCAGATTCCAGATTTTCAAATATTTGTATCTCTGCAAAATATTGTCCTATCCTAACAAACCATACATCAATGGAAAACTTATTTATTCAGTTTTCAGATGATGTATAAATCTCAATTTCAAAAAATTGACTCTTATGACTGGTTTTGTGGTCCTGGGTCAGATATGTATAAATATATATATATATAAATATATCTATATCTATCTATCTATATATATATATATATATATATATATATATATATATATACACACACACACACACACACACAATATTTTACTTACTGAATATAGGCCTATATTTTAAACTTTTACATGTTTTATCCTGTTAAATCAAAAATAACTTTCACTGTAATGGTAAGGTAACTTAAAGTCAACCAATTAAAGATTTTACTGTGGCATTTTTACATTATTTTTCCTTTAAAATTAACAGCATTTTTACTGTGTATCTCTCTTTTTAGTCAAAAAGGGTGCTCATGTTACAATATAAATAAGTAGGCTACTTGTGTGTATATTTAATTCGTATTTTTTACATTTACTATATAGCATCTTGTATGAATGGTAACTGTAAAGTGTTAGAAAAAGTCATTAAAATAATGTAGTAGGCTTCAGCACAGAAGCCCATTAGAGAATGACAAATGCTTCACTTCTGATTATGATGATATTCCGGCCCCGTTCCCGTACAGGACAGGGGAGATTGGGGCGGAGACCTGTTTGTACTGCTTTTGTGAGCCACCGGTCCGCCTCATCGCTTCCCCGATACCCATCAGGAGGCAGTATATCCTCCAGTGCAGTGTGTGTGGCGTACTGGAGCTGCGCTTCCCGTCCGCTAAGCACCTTTGTTTCTCTCACAGTCAGAGCTTCACTTTAGCAGGGCGCGGGGTTCAAGTTGCTGAGACGGAGGAGAACCGCTTTGAAGAAGTGGATCTTTACGGGTTTAATACACCCTCCCTCTCTAGAACTACTACAAAGGGAGTGAACGGAGAGAGTTGCGCTGCGTAAACCGACACACTGACCATCGCGCCGCTCGCTCGCTCTCCTAGCCGTCAAGAAAGCAAGCATGCGGGAAAACACAAGGAGCTGAGTCTTTCTTTGGAAAATGTGGGATTTGTTGGGCTCGTTTTGAAATGGTGGTTCTCTGAGACCAAGCGCTGTGTGCGTTTTCATGCGTTTCTGGACGCGCTGACAGTCCGTGAGCGTTACGCACCGACTCGCCAGAGGTAAGTTTGACGCTTCCAGTACAAATACAACTGGATTATTGCAGTGTTCTATTATTGCAGCGTTGCGTTCTGTTATAAATTGACGTCACAACGTCACGTAATTAGTGTTTTTGTTTGTAAAATGTCGTTTATTGCAAAAGCGATGGGGGTGGAAAGGATATTTGATACCGTCATTAAGTCAGTCAGTCATTCAGTCGGCGGAGCTCCAACTGTTGCCATATTGTTTAGATAAGTTTAAAATCCTAACTAAAGATGATTGTAATAAATGTAGAAGGCAGTTTGTGTCACTTAGGCGACAACGCAGTGCGGTTTTAATTGGACACATCTCAACGTGCAAACAAATAAGACACTAAAATCTTTATGTGCCAGATTGAGTGAGAGAATAAACGCTGACTGTTTGTTGCATATGTGATGGGATTTTATAAATTTAAAGCACAACATCAGCACTTTTTTCTTAGTGCAATTAAAACGTTTCTGCCACGTTCACAGCACAATAAAACGCTTCTCTCTGAGGTTTAACATTATTTAGTGACTCAGGTAATAAGCGATAATGGTTGTCTTTGGGAATTATATATAGCCTAGCCTAAAAGTGATGTTCAGAATCACACAATCATGCTGGAAGATTGACCACCAGCAGATGTTTTCGTGCTGTGACACATACAGATTGCGTTTTCCTTTTTTTCCTTTTCTTGTGACTGGTTGTCTGTAATGAAATAAGTGCGCACTGCATACTGGAGATTACAGTAATTACAGCATAAAGTGGACACTGGTGTTTTCATAGGCTGGGTGCTCATCCAGACAGAGAAATGGTCAAAGGGACAGTTAAACTAAAACTAAAAATATATAGTAATTATGTAGGCTACTCACCGTTATGTTGCTCCAAGAACTTATGACTTTCTTTCCACGGTGGAACACAAAAGAAGACATTCTGAAGAATCACTGTTTTCCATGCATTGACAATAAAATGTGACCGAAGATGTCAAGTCTAAAGTAAGATCGGCATAAAAGTGGTACACATCCTAAGTCTTCTGAAGATTTACAGTAGCAGTCGTGTGAGTCGACGCAGAAATTTAAGTCATTATTCAGTGATCTTCCCCTCTATTGAGCTGTTAACAGCAAGTTGATAAATTGAACTTGAGAATCAGATGTAAACAAATCATTCAGATCAACTTTATGAATCGAATTTAACTTTTTTTTTTTTTTAACGAACTGACTAAAACAAATAATTTATTCATGAATCCGACATAGCTAGTTCTCTCGTGTACTCTTATGAATTCATCAATAAGCGCTCGGATGAATGCAAGGACTTACATTTTGGCCTGTTTGTCTCATAAACCTTTTGTTTTTTTATGGAGTCTTTGAAAGGACAACTTTTATGATACTTTTGTGGTGATTTCGTGCTCTTTTTGAGGCTTAACGCCTTCATTTACCATTTACTGCATGGAAAAGATCAATCAGTCAAGGGTTTGGGTTGATGGTGAGTTAATGATTACAGATTGTTCTTTTTTGGGGGGTGAACTATACCTTTAACATACTTTTTTTAGGGTGAAGTGTGTGTTTGTGTGTGTGCACATTTAGTAAGGGGTCCTCTTATGAGGTTCAAATGGTCCAAATCATGTCTTAAAAGGATAGATCACCCAAAAATTAAAATTCTGTCATCATTTACTCACCCCATGTCGTTCCAAACCTGTATGACGTTCTTATTTCTACAAAATACAAACAAAGACATTTTGAAGATTGTTGGTAACCAAACAATTTCAGTTCCCATTGATGTCCATTGTAGTTTTTGTCCATGTAATCAATATAAAGTCAATGAGAACCAAAACTGTTTGGTTACCAAAATTCTTCAAAATATCTTCTTTTTTATGTTCTACAGAAGAAAGTCATACAGGTTTGGAATGACAAGGGTGAGTAAATATAATTTCCATTTCTGGTAGAGCCCCCCCAAAAAATTTAAAATGACAAAAGGTGTATACAGGTTGAGAACAATGGATGTCAGTGGGATTTTATAGCTTGTGTTTGTGAGTATGTGAAATAGCGAGGTCACTGTGTATCATCACATCCAAGAACAATCAATTATCTATTATAGTGATTCAAACAAAGCTCTGTATTATTGTGACGTAGGGCTGTCTTACGCTCTCGTCGTTGTTAATGAACAGTGGAAGGAGAGGAGAGCAGTAACTGTAGAATTGTGCTCCATTCATGTTTGTTTTCAGCCTGCCCTGGACAGTGTTCCCGCATTAAATGCAACTGGCAGGGAATAGCTTGCTGGGGGCCCATACACTGTCACCCCTTCAGCCCAGATGTTCCTCAAACCCATTGAGAGTCAAATTGGGCTCCTGGAGGGAAGACCTTCTCATTGTTCTGCCACAATGGACTCGCATCCTTCCTTAGTCAATAGTACCTAAAACTGAATCACACACACACACAGATTCCCATACAGGATTTAGTTCATTGACATGAGGGATTCGCAAGGACAGGAAAAGCTATTAGTATTCTGATCATCCGGTCTGGAATCTAGAATGTTGAATTCCAACTCCTAAAATTAAGACTTTGATATCAGACTCTTTAAAGAGAGGTCAGTTAATGTAAAAATGTTCTTCATGGGGTAATATCTAAATTAACCGGTTTGATTCAATTCAAAATTATTTAAAATGACTGGTTATACTCCAATGTAAGAATTTTAAAGGCTCAGATCAGGTAGAAATATGTAGCCTACTAGTCTTTTCAGCTGCATGTTCACTTTTATAGTGTATTTATTCTTAAATAATTGCTATCCTTGAGCTTAAAAAGCTGTTCGACTAGATCCAAACCATAATTTGACTTTTTATGCAACTGTAGAGATGCATTCATGGGAAAATGTCAGGAATAAACCATCGACATTAATAGGATCATCATCACAAATGTCACAATTCTCAGCTAAAGTGCATGAAAAACGCATTATAATGTCAACAACATGCAGATTGCACAGAGCCATCGGAAGTACCTGTATGGAATTCGAAATCCTCTTTTCTAAGTCATCCTGAGCGCTTGCTGTCTGCCCCTGCAGGAACTCATATCACATGAATGAATTATTGGATTGCATCCCTGACATCATGAAGCAAATGTTCTGGCCTTGGGTCTTGTTATAATAGTGCGTTTTTGCGGACACTGTCGTTCAATTAGCGCATGCAGCTAACCAATGTGACGGTGTCCCTGAACCGCTTCTACGTAGAATGAATAGAAATCAGTTGGCAAGCATGATGCCTCGCCTTGCGTAACACCTTCCGTCCTCTGGCTTATTGTGAATTGTGTTCCCTATACAAGCCCGTACAAGGGTTATTTGTCCCCCTTTCTCTGCTGGGAGTTGATGTGTGGTGGCCGTGCGTATTGACGGCGACCCCTTCGACTAGAACCCTCATTATTCTCTATCAGTGTCCGCTCCTATATGCCATTTCCTCTCTGCCTCTAGTTAGTCTCTCTGGCTTCCACCTGTATTTGTAATAAGCACAATGGTACTCCAGGAGTCTCAGGAGTGATGTGTAAAAGTGGAGAGAGGTCATGCAGTCAAGGCGAGTCCGTGATCTGGAGTGGACACAGGCGGACGGCTCGTCTGGTGAGAGCGGTGAGTGAAAACAGCAGGGGCTGGAGATGGACATGGGTGATGTTTAGATAAGAGGATGGGGAAGAGTGTTTTAAGAGCAGCACTGCAAATATAGAAGAGATTGCGCGTGTTTTTGTGAGTGTGTGTGGATGGAAGGGCAGCTTGTGAGCATTTGTGTTAAGGGTAGTGCTTCTTTCCACCATCCCCCAGTGTGTTTACACATATTGGAATGATGTGATGCCTCTTGTGTGTGTGTTTGCCTGTGTGTGCAGCTGTGGGCCAGAGGTGGAGAAACACATCTGCACAGAGCTGTGAAAGTGATACAGGCTTGACTGTTTTAGAAAAATCAAGTTTCGATAGACAAACATTTAAACAGAGAGTTCATCCAAAAATGAAAATTCTGTTATCATTTACTCTCTTGTGTCATTCTAAATCTCTGTAACTTTATTTCTTCTGCAGGCCAGTGTTAGTTCAGTATTTTTATATGCTATTTTAGATTTTAGAATACGTTTTAGTCATTTTGTTTTGGGCTATTATTAGTTGTTGTTTTTTTAAATATATTTATATAGCTTTAATTTATTTTTACTTCAGTTTTAGTCATTTTAGTACTTCAACTTAAACTTCATTTAAATTAGTTGTCAAGGCTAAATTTGTCATTTTTATTTCAGTTGTTTTTTTTTTCGGTTTAAGCTTCTCATATTTTATTTTATTTTATTTCAGCTATCAGCTATTACAAAACTATTTTTAATAGATTTAGTTAAAAGGTTAGTTCACCCAAAAATGAAAATTCTGTCATTAATTACTCACCCTCATGTCATTCCGAACCCATAAGACCTTCGTTATATATACTGGATATTTTTAATAAAATCCAATGGCTCAGTGAGGTCTCCATTGCCAGCAAGATAATTAACACTTTCAGATGGCCAGAAAGCTACTAAAGACATATTTAAAACCGTTCATGTGACTACAGTGGTCCAACCTTAATGTTATGAAGCGACGAGGATACTTTTTGTGTGCCAAAAAACAAAATAACGACTTTATTCAACAATATCTAGTGATGGGCGATTTCAAAACACCGCTTCATGAAGCTTCGAAGCTTTATGAATCTGTTTGTTTTCGAATGGTTCGGAGCGTGTATCAAACCACCAAAGTCACGCCCCCCAGTGGTGAACCATTGAATTTTCGAAACACTTATGACGTAACGAAGCCTCGTTTACTGAAATCACGTGACTTTGGCAGTTTGATATGTGATATGTTTGTGTTCAAACAAAATGAGGGTGAATAAATGATGACAACATTTTTCATGAACTATCCCTTTGAAATGCATATTATACCTCATCGGCCCATAAATTTCATTTTCGGTAGCATTCCTTCACCTCGTTTTCCTCCTTCCGCCCTGAGGCTCGTTTTCCCGGTGCTGAGATGGATCCATCAGGCCAGTTTTGCGTGTCTTTTATGAGCTGCATATGGAGGCCACGCAGAGGGGAAAGGTGTAGAGCGTAGGCCCTCTCGTTTGCTAGCAAATGACCAGTATCGACCATCTGCTATTTTAGTGTCCTTCCCCGCAGGCTCTGCTAGTGATTTTTTCAAGCTGTGCATTTGTTGTATATGTATGAGAGTGAATGTATGCATTTGTGTTTGCATGGCTTTTCTTCCAATCCATCCCAAAATTAGGGTCATATGTTTTGTTTTTCACCATTCAAAGCCTGGCAGCCACAGGTAGGAGCTGAACTGCATTAAAAGGGGCGGTCAATGATTTCCTTTTGTGTGAGTCAGTTCCAAATGTCCTTTTGGAAATTGTGTTTACAGAAATGTTATTTAGAAGTGCAATCACATGTCTGTGCTTTTGCTTTGAGCAAGTGCAGCTTTTCTCCTCCCTCGCTGCTCTTTTCTGTCTCTCGCTCTCTTCTACTCGTGCGTTCCTAACAGATGTTTGCCCTAATGCATCTCGAGCTCAGGTTGTTTACTGAGCTTACATCTGGTTTGGGTGCTTCATATCCCCCTTTGCCTGGAATTAATGGGTGTTTTTTTCCCCAAAAGCCAAATGTATTTGCTTAAGTGTATTGTTGCACACAATGGAGTTGGAACGGTGAAATCTCTGGCTAGTTTCAGAGAGTATTTGGTACTCAGTTCAGTTCGGGCTGTAATGTGAACATTGCAGTGTTTTAGGCCCATCTGCACAAATAAGCAGTTGGGGGTTGTTCAGCCTTTACAGATCGTATTATTAGTGGTGCTAGGTTTCGGACAAACCCTTAAGCCTAGGCATTAAACTTAAGTACACAACTCGTCCCACACCATTTGTGCAATGGGCTGCACGATTAATGATAATAAACGCTTATTATTCGTCGGTGTTTGCAGCATCTCAGAGCAGTTTCGGTTCACATTAAATGCTGCTGAACTTGAACTCCAGCTCTGCAGTGAAATATTACTATGGTAATATTTCTTTTGTTTTTATTTAGTAATAATAATAACAATAATAATAATGTTATTATTAGTGTTATTTTATAGCCATATTCTATGGAAGAGGATTAGGGCCAAGACATAAAAAAAAAAAAAAATGAAACCATCTCGAGATTAAAGTCATTATAATGCGAGATTAAACTTGTTACATTTTGAGAAAAAAGTCAAAATACAATGTTGAGAATAAAATCATTTAATTTCGAGAATAAAGTCGTGTTTTGAGAAAAAACTTTTTAAATTTCGAGAAAAAAAGTTGAAATAAAATGTTGAGAATAAACTCATTAAATAAAGTCGTTTTGTTTTGAGAAAAAAAAACGGTAAATTTCGAGAAAAAAGTTGAAATAAAATGTCAAGAATAAACACAATTTATTCAGTGCAATTCAGTGGGATCCAATGTTGTTTCGTTTAAGCAGTTAGATTAGATTTGTGTGTGTGTGTGTGTGTGTGTGTGTGTATAGACTTCAGATATCTACACTGGATTGGCTTTTTTCAGTAAGAAACCACTTAGCAACACCCTAGCAATCTTAGCAATAGCGATGCCCTTTCAACCATGCACAACAGTGCAGGCGTTTTGCAGTGCAGAAACATGTTTTGGGGCAATGTTTCTTTAGAAAATGTAGCATTCTAACTCATTTTGGCATTGTTTCGCCCTCTAACATAATCCCTTCCCGTGTGACTTGAAGATTGAATCGTTAGCAGCAGGAAACACCAGAGGAACAAACAGTCAAGCACACCAGCATTCACACACACAATAAAAGTGGCTGTGTGTTGCCATTGGGGCAGAAACAGAGCCAGGGAAACAGCTCCACAGCTGGCCTCGGCCCCCTTCCCTTAGCCCTCCCCCCCTCCCTCGGGAGATACGTTCGCAAAAACCTCCCCGCACAGGCCCGGACCACCCCAACACCGCTGCCTCCTGGTGTAAGGCGGGTTCCTCTGCCCGTTTCTACAGCTTGATCCCCAAAGCAGATCCCCCCCCAGATGTGCAAGACCCACAGGATGGAGTAACAATAGCGAGGCTGTTGGACCATTAGACCCTGGTGAGGCGGTGTGTGCGAGCGCTTAGCCCTTTACCCTCCCCCATCTTCTGCAGAATGACCTTTAACCCTGGTTCGCTACATGCTGCACACCTCCTGCTGCGCCTCTCACACGCCGCCACACTAGCTCTGTCACTCAGCGAGATAGACTAATGCAGATAGAGACAGCATGGAGGGCAGAGAGCTGATATAAAATCAGCAAGTAAGAGAAATCAAATGCAAATGCTACTGGGGGAGGATAGATATGCATCTGCAAAATTCATATTTGAGCTGCACACCCTCAGAAACCACTGTGATCATCACATTCAAGTTGTCTGTGCAATAGAGAATTCTTAAAGCAATAGTTCAGCCAGAAATGAGCAAAAGCTGTCATTATTTATTCAACCTCATGTTGTTCCAAACCTGTATGACTTTATTTCTTCCATGGAACAGGATACTTTTATGGTGCTTTTTGTCATTTTGAAGTTTGACAGCACCATTTCACTGTATGGAAAAGAGTGACCAGAATATTCCTTATAAAGTCATGTGATGTGTTTGGAATGACATGAGGATGGATAAATGATGACAGAATTTTGATTTTTGTAATGTTCTTGTAATGTTCATTCTGTCTTTGTTCTGTGCTATTTTATTTTTATTTTTTTTATTTATCATTTTTGTTTTACTTAAAAGGGCTCTGGTGTCCCCACGCCATTTGTGTGTGTGTCCCTTTAAATGCAAATGAGCTGCTGCTTCCGCCCGCTTTCCAGAAGATTGCGGAGCTTTAACAGCTCGCGCTTCAGTTGCTCAACAACAACAAAGCTGGAGAATCTCACACAGCCAGAATGATGATTGTCAGTAACAGTGATTCGACTTATCGACTGGCATGTGGTTTATGTAAATTTTGTTTTTTCTTTTTTAAATTTTGGGGTTTGTGATGTCACCAACCCGGGAAGAAGCCCATTTGTTGTAGTCCTTAAAAAGCAATTTCTGTTAAAGAAAATATCTCCCTTTGCAATGAACTTTGAGCAACTTTGCAGATGTTGTTTATGCTCAAACAGCAACATTACACACTAAATAAAGTTTAAAAAATGAAATCATCAAGGACCCCTTTAAATTTAATTTAGTTTTATTCTATGTTTTATTTTATTTTGTTTTGTCTTATTTGTCTAATATTATATTTTAAGATTTTATTTTTCTAATGTTTCATTTTTTATTCCAGTTTTTCTCTCTCTTTTTCATATTGGTGCTTTGGCAATATAGTATGTAAAGTACTTTAAATGAAAACTGAGAAAGAGAGAGAATTTCTTTCCAGAAGAGGCAAGAGAGAGAGGAGCAAAGCATGGGAGCACCCGTAAACTCTGGACCTGAGAAACAGAGATAACGGCAAACCAGCAGACAGCAAATACAGCATCAATCTCCTCAGTCACTCCTTCCCTTTCTGCTCCTCTCTCCATCTCTTTTCCCTCCAGTGAGTCTTTTTTCCCTTGGATCCTCATGCCGAGTGCTCCTGTGTGTTTGTAATAGACCCTTTCCACGTGCTGCCTGCTCCCTCTCTCTTTTCCTTTGCCTTGCTCTCTCTTTCTCTCTCACCTCTCCAGCACACATGGAACAGTTTATCTAGGAGCTTATTTTTTGCGTCTATTAAGCAAAGTTCCTTCTCAGAAAAAAAAAAAAGGCAGCCATAGAGAGAAAAACTCTTTTTTATTATGATTGTATAGCAGCACTTCGAAACAGGCGGAGAAAAAGTGAGAGAGAAACCGAGATAGAGAGAGAGAGAGAGAGAAAACCCCTGGTAAGCCATGGCTCTACCACGCATGAGAAAATCAATAAAGCATCTCTTTAAAAGAGGTTGACGGATAATGGAGAAAGACGGGTGGGAGAAACAGACCAGGTCCCATGGATACCTTTCTGCCCTTTCTCTTTTCCCACATCCCACAAATACGCCATCCACGCTGTGAAAGTGCAACAAAATTGCATCGCTGTCATTATTATCTCACAAATGCGTGTTTGCGGTGTAGACTGTCTTGTTAATTGTAATGGGACCAATATTGTTGTCGTGTCACATCAGTATAAGCAGTGTCAAGAACATCTGTAATTTCTGAAGAGAGCTATCGGTTAGCATTCCCATTCATCTCAATGGCAGTTGCCCCAACCCCAGCTTCGAGTCATAAACTTGGCATATACATGCTGGATGTCTATATGAGTCGTGTCTATCAGATTTTGTTAGAATTGGACACAAGGTGGCGCTCTAATGAATAAATGTAAATTTTTGCAAATGTTTCTGGAACTTAGGGGCCAGAATGTAAATCTTTCATCTGAATCCGAGCGTGTCCGCATCTAGATTCAGAGTTGCAAACACCTTCTAGGCCATTTACCACACAGTATAAATCATCTACAAACAGACCTGGTAAAATATGTATCAACAGAATTTTGATTTCTGAACCAGTATGTTTTTTGGTGCATGGCTATTTGACCTGGGTTGCATTTCCCAGAAGTATTGTAAACCTAAGTTGGTCTTAGGCCGCATTTACACTGCAGGACTTGATGCCGAATACCAACTAGCTATATCCGTTTCCGATATTGTTGACTATATCTGATTTTTTTGACGACCAGCTACATCTTTTAAAATTTCCCCTAAGAAACTTTGCGTTCGCTCACAAAAAGAAAGGGAAAGAAAGAGAAAACCCCTTTGGTAAGCCATGGCTCCACTACGCATGAAAATAAATAAAGCATCTCTTTAGTTTTCTCGCCAAACTTTTGCGTTAAAGTTTCTCGGGGGAATGCAAACATTTTGCAAACAAATGCAAAGTTTCTCAGGGAAATGCAAAACATTTGTGAGAGGACGCAAAAGCTTGAAATATAAATTCTTTGGGGAAATATAAATTCCATGTTCCTTTGGGGGCTCTGTACATATTGGATAATGGTGGATATCAGATATTTTTGATCATCCATTATTATATTCTTAAGTATGTGCGCTGATGTAACAGACGTAGGCTAGTAGGAGCTGTGCGTGTAAACCTCCTTGTTAGAGTGCCCAACTCCCATGGCGGTGGACCCGGGTTCGAGTCCTGCTTAGAGTGGGTGGTTCAAACAGGAGGGGTTACATTGGTGCCGTGACCCGGATAGGAGTGAGGTTTTTAGGGGGGTGGATATAACAGATGTAGACTAGTGGGAGCTGTGTGTGTAAATCTCACTTCCTTGAAATCAAGTGGTGCTCTTGCGACTGACACAAATTTTTTTTTTTACTGTACATTATAATGTTGTGATGCCGAAATTTACTTGTGGCATTTAAAAGGATTGATTTTAGCTTTTAGTGTTTTATTTTTAATTTCATCAACTCTCGCTTGCCACATAGACTACTTTGTTGATTAAAATAGGTGCGGTCTAGTTTTGTTGCATTGCACTGCTCGCTTGCAGTGTAGACTGCATTGTTGATTATAATGCGATCTAGTTTAAACCACTCATTATGATTTCACTAATGTGATCAAGTTCTGTTTCATCGCATCGTGCCACAAGCTGAAAAAAGAGTGCGCTACTGCAACACAGCGTGACATTACCACTCTGTCTTTCTCTCTCTGCCCATCCAGCCTTCTGATGCTGTTATTGAATGTGTGCTGATTAAATTCCCACAATCCACACACCCCCTCCTCTCCCTCAGGGAGCTTTTATTTAATTAATAACGCAGGCTTACCATTAAAACACTTGCTGTGCGTGTAGGTGTGTGTCTGACTGAGCGAGTCTCATGGCTGTTGTGGTTGTGATCGCCGTGTGACGCTGTGTGTGCACTTGTATTGTTATGGTGGTGGGGTTCCCCTCCCAGCGTTAACAAAGCAGTATTGTGTGTCTGGTTATTGTCGTGGGTTAAGCTGTGCTCAGGGCTGTCGTGGCTAATCTGCAGCGCTTCACTCCATTAGTATGTACCTGGAGATACAGGTATGACTTACATATTAATGCTGGATTGTATTTGTATCCATTGATTGATTGTATCCATTGATTGAATGGATCATGTGTCCTGGAGTATTGATGGAATGTAAGTGCCGGTGTTTCTGTAGGGATGCTGCTATTTTTAGGGATGCATGATATAGATTATTTGATAATTGTAATGTTTAAAATAACAGGATTTATTTGAAATAGAATTTTTTGGTTTCATAACTCGTGAAAAAAAATATTTCCTGTGTTATGCTGGCTGTTTATTTTACTTATTTGGGTTGAGATTATTTTAATTATATGAAAATAAACAGACTGTGGAGTGATACAAGATATTTGAAATTAGCACAATCTTAGTTTTAAATCACGTGACCAGGCAGGCAAAACATCCATAAAACTGCATTACAGGCCTGTCAATTTCCATATCAAAAGAAAATCAAAAATATGTGAATAAAATGCAAGTTTTGGGAATCCATATCCAACACTTACTGCAGTATTTCAGTCACTAAAAAGAGCGAGAAGTTCTAAAACGCCTAATGTGAAAACACTTAAAGTGTCTTAATGTACTAAAACAGTGATATTAAAGGACCAAATTCAGTATACAACTTATTCATGATGAATACTATATAGAATACTATACTGGTGGGCAATGGAGGAAAGCCTTGTTTTATAAGTGTGTGACGTCATGTGAAAAGTTTGAACTGGTA
The DNA here is from genome assembly GCA_037950665.1 of Hypophthalmichthys nobilis. Classification (NCBI taxonomy): domain Eukaryota; kingdom Metazoa; phylum Chordata; class Actinopteri; order Cypriniformes; family Xenocyprididae; genus Hypophthalmichthys; species Hypophthalmichthys nobilis. The sequence goes on along the minus strand of CM075468.1, from coordinate 7,844,270 downwards.
TCCTGGGACAAATTTTAGTTTACAAGAATATTTGACCACAGAATGTCAGAATTGACCAATTCCAGAGTGCCAATTGTAATAATATATATAAACATACATATTCTATATCAGTATATCTCATTTGTCTTGCTTAACCTGTTGCAAAACTCACAGATTTTGTTTGGAGAATGACTCATTTGGATTTGTATGTCTATTCTTCGTTTGACTGACTGTATGTGTGTGTGTGTGTGTGTGTGTGTGTGTGGCTTCACTTTTTACTAGTGTAATCAAGGATGCTGCACAGGTGGCCTGCATCCTCTCAGGAGGAGACCTCTCTTCTCTGCTGGTTTTTCCTCTTTCTTTTGTTTTTCTGTTCATGGCACTGACCCCAGGCCAGCCCGGTGGCATACTTCTCCCCATCTTTCCCTTCTCTCTCATCTCTTTTTGTGTGTCTTCGTGCCTCTCTAAAATGTTATTTTCCTTCCACCCCTTAACGGAAAATATATTCTCATTTGAAAGTGCCAAATCGCCTGTAACCAAATCACTTTGCACCCTGAACGCATCAATTTAAAGATGCGCACGAAGCGCGACGTGAGCTAGCTGCACTGAAAGATTTCACAGTCATTGATTGGCTCTGGGTCCGTTGCGGATTTTAATAGCGGCTTTTAAACTTAGCAACATTTACCAGCAGTATATTAGCTGACCATTGACCGAAAGTGGTTCTAAATGAATTTAGACCGAGGCCAGAGAGGGCTTGAGAGCGTCTGCTTGGGTTCCGCTGAGTAGAACAGAAAAGGGGCCTCCGCTTCCACTTTCTTAGCTCTTTGCCTATTAGAGATCCATTACCAGAAAGTCAGGACTAGCAACCCTATAGAGCAGACAGATAGAGTTTCAATCCTTATCTACTGAGAGTCTCTTGAAAATAAAAAAGAGTGAGATACACAGCCTTTAGGAGTAGGTTAGATTGGTTTAATGGTCAGTCTGATGGCTTTGAGTAGCTAGACTTCAAATGAGCTTGCTGGAAATCTGATGTACTATTGGTTGACATGATATCAAAATTTCAGTAATCAATACCAGGGGAAGAACATTTTACATGGACTGTTGGGTCTGTACCAGTGGTGGCATCGAGGTGTTCCTTGCGTTCTTGTGGACTTCACGGACATGCTTCAGCAAAGGCCCCAATAGTGCAAGTGCACCATAGTGGACAGTGCCATTAGCAAGCATTTTTAGAGCTGTGATGTAAAAGCTGTTATGCCTAGTTGATGCCATAGGTCAGAGGAGAATGGCCAGACTGGTTCAAGCTGATAGAAAGGCAATAGTAACTCAAATAACCACTTGTTACAACCGAGGTCTGTAGAAGAGCATCTCTGAACACACAACACGTCAAACCTTGAAGCAGATGGGCTACAGCAGCAGAAGACACACTGGGTGCCACTCCTGTCAGCTAAGAACTGGAAAGACTGGGAAAACGTTGCCTGGTTTTGATTTCTGCTGCTACATTCAGATGGTAGGGTCAGAATTTGGCATGAAGAACATAAAAAGTATGGACCATCTTGCCTTGTATAAACGGTTCATGCTGCTGGTGGTAATGTAATGGTGTGGGGGATATTTTCTTGGCCCCTTTGTACTAACTGAGCATCATTTCAACACCACAGCCCACCTGAGTATTGTTGCTGACCATGTCCATCCCTGTGTGACCACAGTGTACCCATCTTCTGATGGCTACTTCCAGTAGGATAACGCAGCATGTCACAAAGCTCAAATCATCTCAAGCCAGTTTCTTGTACATGACAATGAGTTCACTATACTCAAATGGCCTCCACAGTCACCAGATCTCAATCCAATGGAGCACCTTTGGGATGTGATGGAACGGAGATCCCCATTATGGATGTGCAGCCATCTGCTACAACTGTGTGATGCTATCATGTCAGTATGGACCAATATCTGTGAGGAATGTTTCCAGCACCTTGTTGAATCTATGCCACAAAGAATTAAGGTAAAATGGGTGCTAGCTAAGTGTTGTCTAAAATACCGACTTCGATACCAAGTCGATACTGAATTTTTCTGATTGGCCATTGTGTTCACACGCTCAACAAATATGTCTGTGATTGGCTACAATGATCAATGCACGGGAGCATTTAAAAAACAGGGCAGTGTTTGAATTTGAATGCGGGAGCAGGAGCGTTTGAAAGCAGGCATCTATCAGCGGACCATCTGTGTAAGTGCTCGGTGAAGAGCGTCATTTATGTCTATTTACCAAATGTTTTTGAACCGTTGATCATTGTAGCCAATCACAGACATATCTGATGAGCACGTGAACACAATGGTCAATCAGAGGTGTTTGTGAATCCACTCAACAGCGCTCAAAGCATCATATATATATACACTACCAGTCAAAAGTTTGGACACGGTAAGATTTTTAATGTTTTTAAAAGAAGTTTCGTCTGCTCACCAAGGCTGCATTTATTTAATTAAAAATAGAGTAAAAACAGTAATATTGTGAAATATTATTACAATTTAAAATAACTGTTTTCTGTTTGAATATATTTTATAAAGTAATTTATTCCTGTGATCAAAGCTGAATTTTCAGCATCATTACTCCAGTCTTCAGTGTCACATGATCCTTCAGAAATCATTCTAATATGCTGATCTGCTGCTCAAGAAACATTTATTGTGTACAATTGTACAAAATATTTGTGTACAATGTTTTTTTCTTTGATGAATGGAAAGTTCAAAAGAACAGCATTTATTTTTAACATTATAAATGTCTTTACTGTCACTTTTGATCGATTTAATGCATCCTTGCTGACTAAAAGTATTAATTTCTATAATTTCTTTAAAAAAAAAAAAAAAAAAAAAATTCTTACTGACCCCAAACTTTTGAACGGTAGTGTATAATGTTACAAAAGCTTTGTATTTCAGATAAATGCTGTTCTTTTGAACTTTCTATTCATCAAGGAATCCTGAAAAAAAAGTACACAACTGTTTTCAACATTGATAATAATCATAAATGTTTCTTGAGCAGCAAATCAGCATATTGGAATGATTTCTGAAGGATCATGTGACACTGAAGACTGGAGTAATGATGCTGAAAATTCAGCTTTGCCATCATAGGAATAAATTACTTTATAAAATATATTCAAACAGAAAACAGTTATTTTAAATTGTAATAATATTTCACAATATTACTGTTTTTACTCTATTTTTAATTAAATAAATGCAGCCTTGGTGAGCAGATGAAACTTCTTTTAAAAACATTAAAAATCTTACAGATTCCAAACTTTTGACTGGTAGTGTGTATATATATGTAGATGGTTGAGCTTTCCCAGAGAATGCATGCAAGTGACTGTTTGAAGTCAGTATGCGGTACTACAGATACTGTAGAAAGACTAGTGTTTTGTTTTATTTTAGTGTCGACTTGGTACCAAAGTACCGTTACTTTTGGCATCCCTAATCACAGCGGTAAAATGTGCAGTTGGCAGTAAGACAGCAGTATTTGAGTTACTCTCTCTCTCTGTGTGTGTGTGTCTCACTCTCTCTCTGTTTCTGTTAGCTTTTGACAGATGTGCCTCTAATCCATCCAAGCTCCCAACCACCACCATGGCCCTGCATAACCTCTATTTTTCAGTCTCTCTCCCCGTCTTTCTTTCTTTATGTTCTCTATGCAGCGTTCTCTGACAGATCAGCTCTGCTGAGTTATATCAGGGGCAACGTGTCCTACTAAACAAACTTTTACACACACATACACAGGGGAACACAGGCACACATGTGCATATTGTCCCATTAAAATGATCCCTGTCTCTGCACACCCCAGCCTGCCTGTTTGTATTAGTAGGGGTGTTATTAATAAATATGACCTCATCTGTGTCCGCAGAGAACTTCCTCTCCCTTCCCAGCTCTCCCTCTGTGGACTTCATTTGCTTTTCCCTTCTTTCTTCGCACTGTTCTCAACCCCCTTTCTCTCTGTCTCTTGCTCTCTTTCAATGCAATACATCTTTCTGCGTCTCCACTATATCTTGCCCTCTGTCTCTCACCTTTTCTCTGTTCTTGTTTGGTTTCCTCTGCTGTTTTTTTTTTTTCAGTGTCATCCATCTGCCCACCCTCTGTTTCTCTTTACTCTAGTAGTCTGTTTCTGCCCTTCTTGTCTTGTCACTCTCTGGCTCTCACATGCTCAGCTGTACTCTCATATTCTGTGTGTGTATGAGAACACAGAGAGACCTCTTTACCAGGGCGAAGCCAACAAAAACACCCTAAATTCAAAAGAGAAAATACATATTTTACCTTTTTTAGGTAATTATAATGTCAATTCAACATTCAGCATTTAATGACAATGTTCTCATTATTTTAATCCATCCATATATTAGATTTGAAATAGAATAAATATGTAATATTAAATATTTATATTACTGTAATACATTGATTTAAATATATATATATATATGTAGTGTATATATAATAATTTATTTAATATATTTTAATAATTTTTTAATTATATATATAATTACAAATAATTAAAATAAATATATTAAATAATATATATATAATATTTAATATAATATAGTAAATAAATATAATCTTTTTAGCAATATATATATTTTAATTATATATATAATTATAAATAATTAAAATAAATATATTAAATAATATATATATATATATATATAAATAATATTTAATATAATATAATATAGTAAATAAATATAATCTTTTTAGCAATATAGTAATGAGGTTAGTATTCAAGATTGTACCTGATAAAAAATATTTTTATGTAGTTTTGTGTGCAAGTAATATCACATTGCAACATATAGTTTATTATTTCTTCCTTTTGATGTTCTTGACACATTTCTTGAGATTCACTCACATTACTGTTAGCCTATAATTCTTTTATGCACATGAATGATTCACTCTGGTTGTTTTTCTGTTTTTTGAGAATTCCAGCTGCGTATCTGCATGAATGTTTTGGTTCGAGATGTATCATAATTAACCTTAAGATAGCGTGTACCTCATTTATTTTAGCGATAAACAACTGGCAGCTGGTTTACTCTAATTTAACATTCACTGGATGCATTAGCTAATTTACACTGACAGACTGCCATCAAACTATTTACCTGATGTTTAAACAGAAACATTGATTCATTTTAGAGCACCGGCCATATGTGAGAATTATTGCAATTAGAACCAGCATGTGAGGCTTATCCCAAAGGCTTGATGTCATCACGTCATAATTAGAGCCAATGATGTTTCTTTTATGATGTGATGTTTTATACAGGGTGAAAAGGTGTATTAGGATGCATCAGAGACTGCAGTAATCAACTGGATACCATAGTATTTCTTCATTATAGCGTGTAGCAGCTCCTTTGGGATGGAGTCTGAGGTAAACAAATGATCTCACCTCAACCTTACCTCACCTCTGTGTGTCTGTGTGCGCAGAGGTGAGCCATCATATTTTTAACGGTCAATAAAGCATGTCAGTATGCACTTATTTGAAATGGATATGTGCATTTTTCTATTATTCATATCTCATGAATAAAATTCTTCTAATATATTCAGTTTTCTCCAGTCTCATCGAACACAGCTGAGATATCAGTAACCTTTGGAAAACTGACACATAAGCTTGTCTTTCTCACCCTGCATGGACGTCTGTAGACCTCCATAGGGCTCACAAACACTTGCCATTAAAAACGGAAACATCATTAAGAGAATATTATTTATTCAACTGACAAAAACAGATAAATGAGAGAGCAGATTGTTTTATAGCAGAGCTGAACTAATGCGGAAAGCAAGACCGGCTGATTTTTAAACAATTGAAAGAAAACTAAATTACTTAATGTTGTTTTTCATGCACCATACAAAGTCACCATCTGTCGCTTTCACTCAATTTCTTTGTGGTGTACAGCACAATATAATTACGGCCATTGTGAGAAAGGTTCTTGAGAATAAGGTGGTAAAAATTCTGGGTCGTAAAGTTTACCCGTATGAAACGTCATCTAACGAGACAACTAGTTTTATATTGTGATAATACGAGATTTTCTTTACCCTGAGCAACATATATAGGAACACTTAATTCTGTGCCCATAAAAGAAAGAAAGAAAGAAAGTTTGTTTGGTGGGGGCAGGTTTGAATCCAGTGCTTGAGAGCAGCTGTTTATATTAGTGGGCGTCTCCTAACATGGGATTTGTTTGGTTTGTACTTTTTTTTATGAGAAAATTTTCAGATAAATCTGACATAGCCCTGGGGTTTGTTGTGAAAAGGCTTGAAATGAAGCCAGAGCATTACTTTGTGATCCTCCCACTTATATAAAGACACACACACACACACACACACACACTAAGCAAACGCACCCAAAATCTCTCTACCCACTCTCATATAACAGATCCTCTCATATACTTTATAATATAATATAAAAACACTCATTGGTGTGCACACTTTGAATAAAACATACCCAATATGGGAAAAAATACATGTTCGGATATATTTTTTAATATATTTCAAAATATATGTCAGAAAATATATATTGCAAATATAATAATAAAATGTATATATATATATATATATATATATATATATATATATATATATATATAAAATACAAATCTTACATAATGATATTAAAATATAATTAATATTATTAAAAATAAAATATTAAAAAAATGTTATCATATATTTTTAAATACATTTTCAGTCTAAATATCTTCATATTGTCAAAAATATAATACATTTAATTGTATTTTAAGAATGGAAATATATTGTCTTGCCCCTTGAAATATATATATATATATATATATATATATATATATATATTTCCTTGCTGTTTACAACATTTTTAGCACATACATTTATTTATTTATTTTTTGCCACATGGGACACACACACATGCTGTTCAAAGTTCAAATGAAACACATTTGCACCAAACACTATGTGCTGCAGTGAACTTATTAAACATTTCACCATTTCTGGACTAAAAGTTGCACAAGTTCTTTCAAGGTCACGGAGCTCTCAAAAGGTGCTGCATGAGTGAAACTATTTTAGCACAGAAGATTCTCTAGACTGTTTCTCAACAGTCTCAGAAAGGCCGTCCTCCCACACACTGTCTAGTCATAGAGTGTGTATGTGTGTTTGTATGTGTGCGAGCGTCTCCATGCTGGCCTTGTTGGCGGGTTGCTAATTTCTTGCCAGGCCCAGCAGCAGGTGGAGGGTATTACATGGTTCTTTCCCCACACATTGGCATAGTTAAAGAAATAACAAAAGCAACCCACGGCATTTTCTCAGACAAGCTTTTATCGGCTCAAACACACCACAGCCAAAGCCCACTCTAATGAATGCAGCTCTAGCTGTGCGACTGTGCGACTAAATATTCATATTTGTCACAACCACTGCTTCTTTCCTTCTTTTTCTTCAATTCTTTCTATTTTTAGTGGATGGAGGGTGAGGGTCAGCGTAGCAGCAGGCTAATTTAAAGTGAAGGTCGGCCATCATGACCCTATGAATAATTGGCTTCTAGGGGCCAAAGGTCAATGCAAAAGTGCAATCACTCAACAAAGAGGGCACACACACTGGCCAACACTTCTGCTTCACTGACCCACACTGCTTCTCTTATGTGTGGACAGACTTTTATGGCCTTACGAATGAACTTGCAAATGGACACTGGTAGAATTGAAGGACACTTTGATCAATACTAGTGCTTACAAGCATGCTAATATCCACAGATGCTGTTTACATACAAAACTGGTTTCACTCCATTTCACACACTATTAAGTATGCACTACTGTTGCATTTCCAGCATCTTAAAACTCATTACTTAACAATTTTAGCATTTCATCATTGACTGTAGAGTGTCTCATTTGTCATTTTATAATGGTACATGCGAGCACCCCCTTTGTAGTTGATATACGAGACTCTCCTTTTCTATTCTGCAAAGGATTTTGAGTACTATTAACAAACTGTGCACAAATCAAAAAATACATCATTCAGACACTTTTGACATACTGTTTTCAACATGCTAGGATTTGGAACATGCTAATTAGGATGGGTAGTATGCAAACTGGGATACAGAGCAAGAGTTTTACACTTAGTTTTCAGTGTTCCAAAACGAATGACGTCCGATACGAAACTAATGCAGTAAGCTCTAAGCCAACACTCTCATAATTAGCACTGCTAGCACCAGTGTCTTCACCATACTCAAGCCAAAACCGGCCTCAGATAAGCATCAGAGAGCATATGACTCAGCAGTGTCTTCCCTCTGCTCTGCACGGCTGTGATTAGCGTTAGCGACGTCAGCTAATGAATCATCCGTATTATGCCGCTGTCACGCTTGATTTCAGGGTTTAATAAAAGGATGTTTTAATTTAGCTCTGACTGCTCTCTGTTCGCTTCTCTATAGGTGAGAAGGTGGTCAGATTGGTTTGAATTTATTCATGGCTGAGGATTTTACAACAGTACTGTTTCCGAAACTCATTTACAGTGGCCCATGGTCGATTTGCTATTAAACGAGAGGTTTTAAACAGCATGCTGGGCTACGCATGTCTAATTCATGAGGCTGTTGAAAGGGTTTCTGAGTGACACAGAAAGTTTAGAGACAAATTCACTGAAACTTGTTAGTAGAAGTTATCTAAATTTGATCAAAAGAACATTTTACCAAGGGAAAAACTGTTTCGTAAATAAATAAACTGTTTTTTTTGGATTCAGTAAGTTAAGGTTAGTTTTTAGTAGTTATAGCTAATTAAGTTTGTATCAAGCTAGCATTAAGATAGCTACAGTATGTAAATGCTTGTGTGCGTGTGTGTTCTGAGAAGATTAAAATTCAGGAGTTCAACTTTTTGTGCAACAGTTAGGGTGTTTCAGTCAGCTCCCTACTGGTATTAATGAACAACAGCAGAACTGATATTTTTCTGACATTATTATTTTTTTAATGTTATGTATGTATATAATGTTAATGTTATTTTTTAAGTACTTTATAAAACTTTATTTCTTGATTGTCACATATACCTGCAACATTTCAGCTGTAAATGAATTATAAATGTTAGCTAGATTACATTCACTACCTTTCTAGTGATGCATTATGCTCAAATATAATTAAATAGCACTGATGTGTATTGTGTTGGCTCACACAGTTTATCTTTCATGCTTCAGAATTACTGTCAAGGCAACATAGTGAGCATCGATGCTCCCTGGTCTTCATGGTGCATTATGGGACTTTTTAGAGAGCAACGTTTCTGTGCACAGTGATTTTGCGATTAAGACAGTCCTTAAAATGGCTGATTCCCTGACTACTGAACAAGGGGCTGATTAAGATGCACTTTTAAGTTAAGTTTAGTTTCTAGTTGTTAAAATGACCTGTGTATCAACCTAGTAGTGTAGTCAAAACTACCGACTTCGGTACCAAGTTGGTACAGAAATTTTAAAAATGTGATGTGAGCGTTTGAAAGCAAGCATCTATCAGCAGATTCCTAATATATCCACTGAGACGGATCCACTGATAGACGCCTGCTTTCAAATGCTCCCGTGTGTATTTGTGTAAGCACTCAATGAAGGGTGTCAAAGATGTCTATTTACAACATGTTTTTGAAGTGTTGATCATTGTAGCCAATCACAGACATATCTGTTGAGCGCGTGAACACAATGGCCAATCAGTGGTGTTTAAAAATTCGTTCAACAGCGCTCAAAATGCTAGGGGCAAATGCTGGTATCATCTTATTTTTAAAATTTCAGTACTGACTTGGTACCAAAGTCGGTACTTTCGACAACACTATGAGCTAGCATTAAGATACAGTATGTAAACGTTTGTGTGTGTTCTGAGAAGGTTAAAACTCAGAAGACCAACTTTTAGTGCAATAGTTAGATTAGCTTCAGTAAGTTTAGTTTTTAGTAGTTATAATTAACTTTGAAAAGCTAGCATTTAGATAGCTACAGTATGCCAAAGTTTGTCTGTGTTCTGAGAAGCTTAAAACTTTAAAACTTTAAGTTCACAGGTGTTTTTCAGATCCCGCATTCTCTACCAGAAAAAAACATCCAACTCTACCACCGGATCCGTTTAGGATGTTTATACTGTATCTTGAGTGTGTGTGTGTTGTAGCTCTTTCTACATAGGTGAAGAAGCACTGGAAATAAAGTTTTTTTGATAGCCTGTTTATTTTGGAAAATCAGCACTGAGCACAGTAGCAAAACGTGCCGGCAGACATTTTGTACACCAGTGTGTTTTTATGTGTGCGTCTGTGTATTTTCCATACAGTTAACCATTAGTTTGACATTTCCTTGCCTTTAAGAAGTGTGCATTCGTTCCCAATGTGTCCTAGACTTTGCCAAACAGATCGTAAAGCCATTGGGATATTTTTTTTTTTTGACTAGTGTGGAAGGTTCAACTCCAAGCAGAGGGACACTCTTTTAGGGGTTAAACGTTTTAACAGCCACACTTCTGCAGAAACACACACACAATAGCTCTCCCAGATGGGTTGTGCTTCTAATTATGGCCCAAATTGAGTTTGCAGGTCATTTGATTAAAGTAATCTGATATGAGATATTCGCAGAACTTAATTTTATGTGCGTGGGTGTGCAACTTCAACATACTCAAAGGGACAGCGTCCCTTTTTTTCTTAGTGATTCAATGTGACTGTGCTTTATTATAGCATGTGTAACTATATCTTCTAATCGATCACAGGGTGAAAGGATGAACTCTTCAGAAACCTAATCTGTTTAAATGTCCCCTCCTGTCTTATTCGTTACTTTGTCCTCTTTTTTGTGCTGTGTTCTCATTGCACTATGGATTCTTTCATCTATTATATGCATCTGTGTGACAGCTGACAGTCTTTTTCATGAGTATTTCAGACACCCTGGCTTCATCTCTCCGTCCCCTTTCATGTGGATGCATTTCTATCTCAGAGAGAAAGAGAGAGAGAGAGAGAGATCAGTCTCTAGAGAAGGACATTAACCTGATTGAAAGCGCCCACCCCTCACCCCCCGAGCTAGCGTGACCTTCAGTCACTTGTCTGTGTGTGTATCTTACACTCCCACAGGAACTTGAGTGAAAAAAGGGTCCTCTGGTACTTTTAGTGAGAAGCAGAAGAAAGACTCAAGATAAGAAAGACCCAGAGAGAAGATGGCTGTACTTTCTGAGGCCAGTACACAGCAGGTCACAGCAGGGGAGTGATCATGAGAGACTATAGGGATGAACGGTATGATGAAATACCATGTGACGGTTGAACTATGTCAACAGGTAGAGATTTTATACAGCATGGCGCAATTTAAGACATCCAACACAGAGCAGAAATTTACATTCGGCAAACTGTTTCACAGACAGCTGCTTCATACAGCTTTGTTGATTATAAAGGGAGTGGTTTAGATTTTGATGCATCTAGTCTTTTACGCATTTGGCAGATGCTTTTATCCAGAGTGACTGGTGTTACATTTAAGGTATATATTTTTTATCAGCTCATGCTGGGAATCGAACCCAGGATTTTGCTTTTGCTGTTGCTAGCAAATCAATATTGTTTGAGCTACAGGAACGCTAGCTTAATCACTTCCATCCAGTATAGACACAAGATGTTTATGATGCAGCACCAACTTATGGCACGACTCGGCTCTGCACAGCATGGCTCGGCTCGCTTTACTTTGGCTCGGTTTGCTTTTCCACTGCAGTTTAGTACTGCTTCAAAGTGGGTGGGATTATAGACTTATCGTTATAGTTGCGCCACAACTATAGTCTACTGCCGTTTGGTTTGGTGTCTCGTATCGCAAATCCAATGACGCTGGTAGTGATGATTCTCTCTGACCAATCAGTGATCTGCAGTGTTTACACATCACATTTTAGTATCAGTACGGCTCGCTTGGAAATTCAACCAAGGTGGTACTATTTAAAGTGAGCCATACCGAGCCATACCATGCAGTGGAAAAGCGCCAAAAATGAGCCCTTTTCAAGGAAAGTCTGTTTACTCAGCGGCCATATTTGCAACGCCTGCGGACAGCTACTTCGGACATCCAAGACCAAGTCCTATCTTTTTGAAAGAGGGAATCCTGAAATCTGCTTGGCGAACTCGCAATTAAATAACATATTTCAAATCAGCTACAAAATCTGACATGAACTGTCCCATAAATGTTGTTTCTTATGCTCAAATAGTGTTAAAAAAGCTTATTTTTCAGACTAGACGAGCCAATGTGCATGTGCAGTCCTATGCGCGAATCTCAGGTTTCTATGGGAACCGGAGCTTCTAACGGCAGCTGCAGTGATGCAATGACTTTATCAATCATCGATTGGCTCTTTTACCTAGAAAGCAGGACATATTTCACCATATTGCGTGTTGCAGTTTCTCCCATTCATAACTAATAGGAGTGAAAAGCCAATAGTGCATTAAAGGGATGGTTCACCCAAAAATGAAAATTCTGTCATCATTTACTCACCCTCAAGTTGTTCCAAACCTGTATGAATTTCTGCTTTCTGCTGAACACAAAAGAAGATATTTTGAAGAATATGGGTAACCAAAAAGTTAATGGGACCCATTTACTTCCGTAGTATGGAAAAAAAAATACTATGGAAGTCAATGGTGTCACATTAACTGTTTGGCTACCGACATTCTTCAAAATATCTTCTTTTGTGTTCAGCAGAAGAAAGAAAGCCATACAGGTTTGGAACAACATGAGAGTGAGGAAATTATGATAGAAACTTCATTTCTGATTGAACTACCTTTTTAATATCAATAAACAATATCTAATATTTGTTTGTGCTGTGCATTTTTGGGCTTATTAGAGTACCTTCTCATTAGCAAATGGCTTACATCATAATCCATTGGAATCAATTGTCTCCTGTGCACTTCACGTCTGTTGAGCTGCTGCCTATGAAGAGCGTTCCAAATCAGTCACTTTTGAGGATTCTTTTCACTTACAGTAGCATGCTGCGTTTAATGGAGGCAGTGAACAACAAAGCAGCTCACTAGGATTCCAATTTTAATCTTCCATCCATGTTCTTAAACTCAAACCAGCATTACTTGTGTTTGTTTTTAGTTTTATGTTTCTAAAAGGCCCACTGTAATACGCAATGGACATTTTAAGAGTGCTGTAGGAACAGCTGAACTTTATCAAATCAAACCTGTCGAGCGTTTGACATATGAATTGGTTGTAATGAACTGCATTAGGTAGTTTTCAGAAAAAAGATTTTTTTTTTAAGCTAGAAATGTAGTCTTAGATACTTTATGAGTAAAAAAGGAATCTGAGCAGCAAAAAGATGTGAATAAGAGTTTCGGAATAGAACAGGGAGGGGGCCGCAAATGAGATGAAAATTACAGATATTTGAGAAACTAGTCAAAGAGAAGAAGTGATTTATTCCACAGATAGCTTTCTCTCCCCTGACCGCAGCACGGCGGTGAAACAAATAGGTCCGTGGGGCGAGGAACAAAACAGAGTGATGGAGATGGCGAACGAGAGATGGAGGGATGATTTGGGTGAGATTGGGGTAGTGGGGCGTGCGGGAGAAATCAGAGACAAATTATTGTTGTGTGAGGCAATTGTTGCGATAGAATAAGCATTCAGTTAAATTGAAGACCTCAGACTTTTGCAAATTGCCTGAGATAACAGTGTGGCAAAAACAAGGCGAGTCGTTTGTATTCCCGTCGTCGCCGAATTCACACACAAAAGAGGGCCTCTCACTCAATCAAGAGAAAGAGTAAAAATAACCCCCAGCGATCCCTTCTTTCCATCTCTGTTTATGCTTATCTCACTTTATCTCTGAAGCTCTCATTTGCGTACAGGAAGCGAATGGATTGACTCTGGCCATTGGTTGATGATCATAAATAGCTTTACGGCGCCTAAATCCCACTCTCGCATGCTGGGAAGGAGGAGGCCGGGGGAAGGAAGATGATAAAAGCAGGGTGCGGGGAGGAGAGAAGAAAGGAAACAGGAGGATAAAGAGGGAAGTCTGAGGTGAAGTGGGCTGGGAAGGGATTTGAAAAGAAGCGAAACTACATATCATGACAGTAAAGACATGCATTTCGATCACGCAAACACTACAGATATCCGGAGTTGAGTGCAGGGACCGATGGATTAGTGGGTTTCGGTATAGACACCACAGTGCCTTCTCAGCAAAATAAAAGAAAAACAACACCAGCGATACGAAAAGCCAAATTTGTCCCAACATGACATACGAGTGCATCACAGATACTTGAGAATCAGCATAAATACAAGCCAGTGTTCCTACAGATGTGCCCTGGATGTTGATTAAACCCGATCTGTCCTCCTTCCGTCACTGAGATCCTTCCTGTTTACATCCCACCAGATTTCTCATTGATCTCTCATCTTATCGTCTGCTAAAATGCTCTTCCTCTTTCGCTCTGTTTCTTGCTCTCTCTCTCTCTCTCCGTATTGAACAGTGGGATGTGTGCCGTGTGGAATGAAGGTGTCAGTTTCGTATCGTACAGCAATGCTAGACAATTGCAGAGCAGCACCGCATGACTCCCCATTAACTCCGCTAACAGGAAACACTAGAGAGGTGCAGAGGTGTACCGTGGCCTTCTCTCCACCCCTTCTCTCTCTACTTTCACTTATTTCAGCTGAAAGACATAGATGTCAATGAGAGAAGACACAAATAGCCTCTCCACCTCTGCCCACCTCTGGCCTCAGTACCTCCGGCTGTCAGGAACTGCAGGGCGAAGGGAGAACGATGAGGAAAAAAGTATGGCCTACAGGACAATTAACCCCCAAGGGAGAACAGTGGGCGTCCTGCACTTCCAGCCTATTAGCATACAAAAGTACTCAACCCGAGTAAAACACAACTATACAGATGGCCCAAGGGGGGTTACACACACACACACACACACACACATAGAGAGAGATGTACAGTTACACATTATCTGTCTATCTATCTATCTATCTATCTATCTATCTATCTGTCTGTCTGTCTGTCTACAGTATTTATCTATCTGTCTATCTACCTGTCTACAGAATCTATCTATCTGTCTGTCTTTCTGTCTGTCCATCCGTCTATCTATCTATCTATCTATCTATCTATCTATCTATCTGTCTGTCTGTCTGTCTGTCCATCCGTCTGTCTATCAATCTATCTGTCTGTCTTTCTGTCTATCTATCTATCTATCTATCTATCTATCTGTCTGTCCATCCGTCTATCTATCTATCTATCTATCTATCTATCTGTCTGTCTGTCTGTCTACAGTATTTATCTATCTATCTATCTGTCTACAGAATCTATCTATCTATCTATCTATCTGTCTGTCTGTCTTTCTGTCTGTCTATCTATCTATCTATCTATCTGTCTGTCTGTCTGTCTGTCTGTCTCTGTCTGTATGTCTACTGTATCTATCTATCTATCTATCTATCTATCTATCTGTCTGTCTGTCTGTCTGTCTGTCTGCATGCCTGTCTATGTATCTATACCATAAAAAATTAAAATGGTAAATATATTAGTAGTAAAGTAAATTTGGTATCTCTCTACAATGCTCACCACTTGCGTTCTGTCATGTTTTGCTGGTTGTGTTGCGATGAATGTGGTGGCGTAGGATTTGTGCGTATTTCAATATGTATAATATTATACTCCTGCACAATAACTGTATCAAATGCAACTGTGTCCCTGTAAGATATTGTACACAAAATACTACATTTTCCTCCCAGGCTCCTAGCCAGCTCTCCAAACATGCTACAGTTCTTTGCTGAAATGATTATGCGCTCCAGTAGTCATTGCTGAAATCATAAAAGTACAACATAACCATAATCGTTATTGCATAATGTTAAAGCCAATCCTGTCGCATAGCTATTTCCTGCGCTGATCGCTGGTGTCTTTAACAGAAACACAGCAGCCTACATGTCTCTCTTCTAAAGGCCCCTGCGGGACCGTATGCACACAATGTGGTTACCGTTGCATTGTCTGCTAATTGCTGTTGTTCTGTTGATGTGCTACCGTGCGCTAACACAGCATTCACGTGAGGTGGGGAATCAACCTATGGATGTGCTCACACATGTGAAAGCAGCTGGGTAATGAGGTTGTCGCGGTTGTCGTTAATGAAGCTGATTGAATTGGGAACACATGCAGCATTAATGACAGGTCAGAGAGGGTATCCCAGCATCCTCTGCTCCTGAGGGCATGGGGCAAAGCAGGGGAGGCATGGAAACACGTGAGTGTTGCCAGTTTCTGTCTCTCCCACACACATGCCCAAACACACACTCACTCAACAGTTTTTGCTTAAAACACATCATTAGAGTAACTGACAGAGCAAGGTCAGAGAGAGATGGACTACATTCAGAGAGAAAGGTTTATAGAGAGATGATGAAAGAGAGAGAGGGGGGGAAGAGATGTGGTTTTACCAACCCACGATCATTGGAAAAATGTGCCTGTGGCGACATGTCTGCAAAATGACATTACATTGCGTCTTGCACCACACATTTCGCAACACTTTCAAAGTGAAATGTCCATTGAGTGGCGATAAAAGATAAATGCTCTATCTCGTTTGAAAATAATGAACCACCTGGTTTTGTAGTTTCTGCAAATATAGGCACTTTTGTCACTGCAGGCTTTTGGAAAGACACTCTCTTAAACACACTTTTACAATTTTTTTTAATTTTTCTACTAACAATGTCCTTACAAGTCTATACATACATAAGAATTATGTCATTTTTATATATATATTTTTTTCATTCTCATTTCCACCACAGAATACATTTATTGTGTTTATTAGCATTCTGTGCTGAAAATAGTGGTTATGCACTGTGAAAAATTATTTTCTTGATTTATCACATTTTTTTCTTTTGTCAAATCACCTTCAGTAATTAATGTGGTTCAGATAACATTATATTTTGTGTTTCTGTTGATTAAACCAATCGACTTCATTGTATTAAAGGGTTAGTTCACCCAAAAATGAAAATTCTGTCATTTATTACTCACCCTCATGCCGTTCCACACCCGTAAGACCTTCGTTAATCTTCGGAACACAAATTGAGATATTTTTGTTGAAATCCGATGGCTCCGTGAGGCCTGCATTGGGAGCAATGACATTTCCTCTCTCAAGATCCATAAAGGTACTAAAAACATATTTAAATCAGTTCATGTGAGTACAGTGGTACAATATTAATATAATAAAGCGACAAGAAGTTTTTGGTGCGCCAAAAAAAACAAAATAATGACTTATATAGTGATGGCCAATTTCAAAACACTGCTTCAGGAAGCTTCGGAGCATAATGAATCAGCGTGTCGAATCAGCGGATCGGAGCGCCAAAGTCACGTGATTTCAACAGTTTGGCGGTTTGACACACGATCCGAATCATGATTCAATACGCTGATTCATTATGCTCCGAAGCTTTCTGAAGCAGTGTTTTGAAATCGGCCATCACTAAATAAGTCGTTATTTTGTTTTTTTGGCGCACCAAAAATATTCTCGTCGCTTTATAATATTAATATTGAACCACTGTACTCACATGAACTGATTTAAATATGTTTTTAGTACATTAATGGATCTTGAGAGAGGAAATGTCATTGCTGGCTATTGGAGGCCTCACTGAGCCATCAGATTTCAACAAAAATATCTTAATTTGTGTTCCGAAGATTAACGAAGGTCTTACGGGTGTGGAACGGCATGAGGGTGAGTAATAAATGACATCATTTTCATTTTTGGGTGAACTAACCCTTTAACTCAAATTTTTAATTTCAATAAACTCAAGGCAACAACAACAATTTACTTCAATAATGAAGTAAAATATAATTTCCACACTGTCAAAAAGACTTGTTGGTTTAACTTAAAATAGTAAGACACCTGATCTTACTATTTTAAGTTAAACCAACAAGTCTTTTTTACAGTGTTGAAATTAGATTTTACTTCATTATTATAACTGTGATCTTACTGTCATTACTTGTGTAAAAAAATACATAATTTTCACACAGTAAATATTTAAATAGTTTTTTATTTCACTCTTTGTTTGATCATCAGAGATTTATAGTGTCATAAGTTATTCTTATGATGTATTTTTTATCATTTAAGATTTAAAGTTTGGGTTTGGGAAAAGGGTCAAACAGTTTAGTTTTAGAGATACATTTTATAGCTTTTTGAGACTGTTTTATATGACTTTTATATAGCAAAATAAAAAAAAGTTACTTTTCATGAAAATTAACCCATGGGACATAAAAGTTAAAGTAACACCCATAAATGAAAACAAATGGTGAGATCTAGATAACTGTAAACACAAAGTGAGAAAAAAAAAAAATAGGGTACAGATGATCCCGAAGGGCATCTTAACACTCTTTCCTTCCGTTTTTCTTTTTAACTCCTGGGTTGATAATTTAAACTGTAGTTTAGCTGTTTTGTCCAGACTGAAAGGTGACCTTGATCGTAGAGCTGTTGCTCTATGGGCCGAGGGCCTCTGGGAGGGGGGATCCCGGTGACAGGAAGGTTTTCCTGTGGGATAGGAAGTGGGACGCGCCTGCAGCTGATCAAACTCCATTTGATTATTAAGACTTTCATCTATTCTCATTCACTAATGAAACATCACACTGCCTGTTGATGTCCAAGAACAGACACACACACACACTCAATCATTCAACACACACACAAGCTGTCAGCCTCCTACTCTTTCACACACTCCCACTTCTAACATCATCAGTCACACTTACAGCACACATGCAGTCCGACCAATACAACATTCACACTTTCTTCTACAAAAAACACACATTAATACATGCATGCCAGCTGCAGGCGCTGTCACAAAGGCATAAACAAAGAGCAAACAGCATTAAACCTTCAGCTAAACACTTTCATCACTGCAGCCTTGAGAATCTCTCTGAAGTCCTGAGACTCTTTCTGAAAGGCTGAGGGCTGAGTTCTCTAAACCATCACGCCACTTTTGTGTGTAGTTTTTCAGTGCAAAATGTCTAATTCATTTCACAAACGCAATACAGTTTAACCAGGTGAAATGCAGCTGCTGTGCCGTGTTATTCAAATTAAGTCATTGTCATTCTTTTCAGTGCAAACACACCTCCTTTCTATGTAAATTAGGCTTATTATAGATTGTGCCTAATTCATAAATCTCTTTGCCTGCCGCAATTAACATTGTGCTATTATTACCTGCGGAAAGCAGGCGGTAAATGGAAGTTCATTTAATAGAGGTGTTTGTTTCAGGGTTGTTTGGCATTCAGAATTGAATGGAGAATGCCTTTTAAATTTGAATTCGAATGTAAGGAAGTTAAATTAAAATAAATTGAAATGTAAATAATTAGTATATCCATAATTTTAACTCAAAAGCAAAGTTTGTCAAGACAAACTTTATATATTGCCTTGATAAAAACTTAAAAAAGCCTTAAAGGTTTATGGATGGATGGATAGATGGATGATTCACTGACTGAAACACCATTTTTCCAGTGCAGTAACATGCATTTAAATGCAAATTGATTTCATAAAAAGATTTTAAATCTAAAAGTCATCATCTTAAGGCTAAAATATAAACTTAGGTGCTTTTTTTTTTGTCTGCCTCTTGTATATGACCAACTACCTTTTAAAGTGGGTAGACATAAACTACATTTGCTTTCTGATGCTTACTGCTGGTTCACCTGATATTTTCGCTTCATTGTTGCCTGACGTTTTGGAAAATAATGCAATGGAAAATATATAGAGTAAACAGCTCTCAGTGCCATTGAGATGTACATGTCTGCGGTGGTTCACGCCAGACTGAATGCGTCAAGCGTAAACAAGACTTAAGGGGCAGGACAGAGACCTTGAGAGGGTTGGTGGCTCCTCTAACCACCTACTGCCCTGCTTCTGTGGCTATAAAAGAGCTCTGCCTGTTACTCTAGGGGATGAAAGCATGCTGCCGTGTTTTGACTAGTGCCATCTGATCTTATTCCGAAATAAATAGATCATATGCTGAAGGCAGATTTCTTCTTTTATTCAGATCATTCTGTTTATGAAATGTACATTTAGAGACAGTCTGGGTTTGACATATGTGCTCTTTTGAGGATTTGTTGAGCAGCTGGTGTTGAGTGGTCAGTTTCTGCAATCACTGACATGGTGTAGAGATAGTGGCAGGATGTTGGGAAATTACCGGCCACTGACATGCAAAGGGCTTTTGTTTAACTTTCATTAAAAGAGGGATGATGGGGGAACGAGGGATGGAAGGAAGGAGGAAAGCTCTTGAGTGTGACACTGGAAAGATGTGTTTATGTTGAGGGGTGGAGTTGTTTCCTCTTCCGTATCCGTATGGTCACAGTCCACCTTCATCTCACGGCCATGCTTTTGCCTTGACATCTGCTGTCTCTTGGGGGTCAGTAGTTCATAGTTCAAAGGGTCTCATTTTAGTTTAGATGATGAACATGGTGATTGGCTGTTAGTTCTAGAGAAGAGCTTATTATTGACAGGAAGACGAGCAGATTGGAAGGAGATGGGAAGCGCTTTAGACTCACAAAGGTGGTCATCACTCAACCTTTGGCCTTTTTCCGGACATGCATGAAAAATGGAGGAAGAAAGGCCGTTTGTTTTCTTTAGGGAGGAGTTCATTTCAAAACATGCTCTTTGAGTATATGTCCATGTTCACACAGATCACTTCCTTTGGCAGAAGCACAATGTTTATTACTTATTATGTTTATATATATATATATATATATAAATTATTCAGACACTAGATATAATTTTTTATATTTTTTTACTAGTGGGTGCAGGACACTATAGTTCATTTATGTAAGTGAGGATAGCAAAATAAAGTAAACTGTGACATATTATACCCAAAAATTTTTCATACAGTGGACTAAAAAAATTGGGATCAAAAATTATTCAGACACTTTGACCTGACCATGTTTTGCTTAAGTGTTATCTGACATAATTAAGATAATTTTTTCTGACACAGTTTAAGTCTGAGATCTTGTCATATTTTATTACCATTTTTTTAAACTATAGTGAATAAACTGTAATAATGAATGAAATGTTCAAGGTGTCTGAATAAATTTTGGTTTGACTGTATATATATATATATAGAAACTAATATAGCTTTTTATATTTGTTAAATGGTCTGCAATAGCAATGTTCCTCCTGATTCGCACTTGACAACTGAGATTTACTCTCTGTTCTTAGTGGTTGAAATGGTTGTTTTCCGGAGATTTAGCACAAGGTCTTTGAGAGCTGCTCTGTTGCTTTTGGAGCTCTACCCATAATCCCTCAGTAGGTCAAGCCTCTCAGTGAAACAGTCAGAAATCTGTTAGCGAGGAGCGCAAGACACAGGACTTGTCTTATATATATATATATATATATTCCTTTTCTGCAGCATCGATATACCAATACCAGCTACACATTCTCACTCTCTCTTCTGTCCGACGGCGAATTGACACACATCTCACTCACTCATTCGCTCCGGTTGAATAGTGCTTGTATTGCGCATAATTTTTCTCATTCCCGCAGGTTTCACGCTTACACCAAATGCGCGCGCACCACTGATCTATATAAGTGGCGCTCACGTAAAGCCGCCTCTCAAACAGCTTGCAAGTACCAAATTGAGCTCTTTTTCGTGGCTTATTGTGCTTAAACGGTCAAATACATGCAAAATTGTGTCAAAATGCCCATCTTGCCGAGTATTCAGGTGTAGACCCTCCAGTTCGAACCACCCGCTCTAAGCGGGACTTGAACCCGGGTCCGCCGGCATGGGAGTCGAGCACAATAACAAGTCTCTAGTGTCAGTTGCTAGAGCGCTTCTTGAGATCAGGGGAGTGAGGTTTACATGCACAGCTCTTACCGGCCTACGTCCGTTACACAGGTAAACACAGTCAGTTTTGGAATGTAAATAGTTGTGTAACAGTATATTGGATATGTGCATAAGCTCTTAATGTGACAGCAGTCTAATATTCCTGTTGCCGTCTGTCATATTAATCAAAGAACAAAAGACAAAGAGAAAATCACTCGCAGCCCTTGACTGAATAACTTTTGTAACTTTAATTATAAGCATTTATTTATATTTAATTTTACAATGAAACCTATCCAGTGTTATTTTACATTTGATTATTTCATTTCTGTAGTATTTCTTACCTGAATACTAATGTTAGACCCACCTGAAAAATCTTCCTCTGTATACTAATATATATATATATATATATATATATATATATATATGCATACACATACTAAATGAATAAACTGTTGTACTTGCCATAAAAAGTTATAAATATAATCTGAAACTAATTTCTAATTTTCTAATTTAATTATATTTTATATGCCTTTTTATTATATACTTTTTTACATATGCAGGGAGAGAGCAACAGAGCACATATATTTAGTGTGGAACTGCCGTGCAAAAAACCAGTGCAGAGAACACAATCACCTGTTTTTAAAAGTCGAGTAGACACCACCTGTCACAACAGTCTGACGCATTCCAGTCCCTCCCCGCAACACAGATATAAGCAATGGCGCATCGATCCAATATAAAAATGGCCTGCAAGTGGAGATGTGAGTCATCGAATTGCTATATTGCAACCCCTCTATTACGGACAACTCATTTGGAGCGAATCGCCACCATCTCTGACTTCTCTTATCTGTCTCTCTCTCTTTCATGCTAATGAAAAAAGAAAAACAGAAATCAATGGTCGTGAGATTGCTACCGCACAGGTCCACATCTCAATCCAATGATGGCAAGAGGCCGCCCTTCCACACTTGCTTATCTTTGCGAACATTTAAATTCACACAACCTTTTCAGACTGAATGATAAAACACAGTGCAGGCAGAGAGAGGTTTTTTACATTGTTATCTGCACCGCTAAACAGTATTTGACATTTGACGCACATTTAAAAGTCAATGGGTTTGCTCTCAAATCAGCAAATATTATCAAGGCCCTAATTTCCCTTTTTAATGGAGAGAAACAGGTGTGAGTTGATGATTAGAGCAAACGTGTGAAAACGGCTATTGCTGAACAGACTGGACCGCTCAGGCCTTCTTTTTTTTCGCACTTTTTCCCTTGAAACCTTGCTTCGGGCATCATCATAATGCATTCGGGAGAACGCAGACTCCAGTTATAATTACAAACGCATTTCTCATTTGTCCGTGGCTGTCAAAAACAGGCCTTCTTCTGTGTGCGACATGTTCTTTGGTAAACGATTGTGAGTTGTGTTGATGCTGCCTTGCTCTGACAAGCATCCACAATTTGGCTGGTGGTCTGCCAAGATGCATTTATCGTTGTACCTTCTGAAAGAGTGTAAAATCTGTCATTAAATTGTCCTGACTGTGTTTTGTCACTCCATAAACAGTTCCAGCTCTATTGGGATAGCGACAAGAAGGCTCTAGGGATGTTGGCGTGCATCTCCTAATCACTTTTGTTTATGCTTTTTGTTTTCTTTATCTCCCCTGACAGGAGCCGTTGTGCGCATCTGGAGCCTCCACACCTCATCGTCCAATCAGAACCCTCGCTCCTCGTCCAATCAGCATTCCGTGGAGCAGAATAAAAGGAGTGGGAGCGGAGAAATGGGGTGTGCAAAAGTTCTTCTTGTGATGTTCATGATCGGGTTTGAAAAGGGGATTTGCGTCAACTGGAACCCCGTCCCACGCAAGACCGTTAAATATAATGGTGAGTATCTAATGACCAAACAAAACTGTGAGCGGTTCCTCCCAGCTGTGACTTGGCAGCAAATGAGCCCACTGTCCTGTTCCCGTTTTTCTCACAGTATTTTTATGGCACTCCTCTTTTCTTTATTTGTCTGTCTCTTTCTTCTTTTCTTGAGTCGACCCCTCCCTTCATTCTCAATGCAGATTTGAGTTGAGGTGTGATTTTTGCTTTGAATTTACTGAGATATCACATTACTGCATGTTTTTATAGGCTTTTGTGGTAAAGAGCTTACCTTCTTATTCATTTGCACTCGCTCCATTTGTGCCTGTTCTCCCTTTCTCACACTGTTTTCAATGCCGCTGCTCTCTACTTCTCTTTTTCTCTTATGCTTCCTCTGGAGGGAATTCATTAAGAATCAATTGTGCCTGTTGAGAGTGCTGTTTAGAAAAAAAATATCTTTTTCTTTATCAGTATTTTTGTCTTTTCCAGGAAAAGCATCTAAGCATCTATAAAAATGCATTTACTTGAGAGCCAAAATTGCACTATATTTTAAGATTTGTTTTCAGATAATATCATTTGAATTATGTGTATTTTTCTTATCTCTTTGTCAAAATATTTTTTTAATTTTTAAGCATACATCTGACTAAATTTAATGAGGTTTATGCTTAAAGGAGGAGAAAAACAATTTGCCAGTGGGGTAATAAAAATAATTTTGGACTTCAGGCTAAAAACGTTCTGGAAGCTTATTTTCACAATTTTGTTTCTCAAGTAAATCTGTCCTGTTTTAGGCATTTGTAGATGTTTTTACACCAATATGGGATAAAAACCTGTATAAGAGACTGATTCTTGTGGTGTATTTGCATTTGTTTTTGCACTAAAATCAGGTTAATGACACAGATATACCCTCAAAATTAGCACTGGTCTCAATTTGTATGCTTTTTGCAGGCAGGTTCGGAATAAAAGGTTGTGGAGGATGCAACAGACTAGCGTGATCTGGCATACTATGCTGAGACTGTAAAACACCACTTCACTACTGTAGTCCAGACACCTGAATCGGCTCTTTAAAATGCAGAAAGTGCACTAGGCTACACTGCACGTCTGGATGTATGCCCTGTTATAATGCTCTTCTCCATCATTTGATGAATTACTTCTGTAAAGATCAATAGAAAATGTACTCAAACGTCTTTTTTTATTAAACTTAATTTAACGTAATATCACAAAGTTAATTGTGCAAGATAAATAGCACTGCTTTTTGTAAATAAATGTTCAAAAGTTTAAAATAGGTACGAGTTTTAAAAATAATTTTGAAAGAAGTGTCTTATGCTTACCAATGCTGCATTTATTTGAACAAAAATAATACAGAAAAAAGTGATATTATTTTTTTAAAAAAAATTCAATCGTAGACTTTTAAAAAGGCATCTGAAATAATAAACTAAGTGCAATGCATACCAGCTGTGCTTTCTCTCTCTCATCTCTCTGACAGCGAATTGACACACAAACCCGCCTCCCCTCACTCGTTTCATTTGCTGCGGATGAATATTGTTGGTGTTACAGGGCTTGAATTTCGGCGCGGGATTGCGCGTATTGTGCATAATTTTATTTATTCCCGCAGATTTTGTGCTCACACCCAAAGTGCGCACACATAAAGCCGCTTCTCAGTACTAAATAGATTTTTTTTCCACTGCTTATTGCACTTAAACAGTCAAATACACACAAAATAATGTCAAAATGCCACTTGGCGAGTATTCACGTAAACACAGTCAGTTATGTTTTAAGTGAACGTAAACATTTGAGAAAGAAAACACATGTGTAACAGTATAATGGATCCATGCGTCAGGTCTTAAAGTGACAGCAGCCTAATATACCTGCTGCGAATTATGAGATAATATTAAAAATATCTATATGGCAGTTTTCCCCCATGGTATTGATGACAGAATTGTGGCCAGTGAATGATTTTTCAGGATTCTTTGATTAATAGAAAGTTCAGAAGAACAGCATTTATTTAAAATAGAAATCTGTTGTAACATTATAAATGTTTTACTGTCACTTTTTGAAAAAAATATCTTGCTCACCCCAAACTTTTGAACCATGGTGTACATAGAAAGTAGGCTTGTAAAATGAATGACATGGCTTAAATTAAGTACTTTTGGCACTGCAATATTGTAGCTTAGCGACTAGTTCAACTAGATTGCTGAAATGCTGCGTGCAAAAGCGGCACTATTTAGTGAATTTGCCCCTCCATCTTTTCCTGTTTTAATCTAAATCACTGTTGATAATCAAAAAAATCAGCTACAATAAACATTAAGCAGTAGGCATGATTTTATATGTACACCCATAAACTGATAGCATCTCCTTTTAAGCCCTCAGTAGAGATCGTAGCGGCTGGGAACACAGCCTTAAATGGACAGGAAATGACTTTAGTTGAGCTACAGCGAGAGAGAGAGAGAGAGAGAGAGAGAGATGTCAAAGAAAGTCCAGAAAGAACAGAAAAGTACACAGTGTGTCTGCAGTGTGTGTTTAACTACTGTTTGAGGTCATGTGCGACTTCGTTTGGGCCCTAAACCACATAAACAGTAGGCCTGCGCAGCACACATGCGCTTTTTGGGGAGGATGAAAGCCAGAAAAACAGGCAAAGCATTGGAGTGCACTTTAACGTTTGTGTGTGTGAGCGCGTAGAGTGCTTAGACTGGCAGTCTGAGGGATTTAGAGCTCCAGTGGTGTGTGTGTGTGTGTGTGTGGTTGGAGGTGGAGAGCTGGATCACATCAGAGATAATATTTACCCAGTACTTTCCACACCCACACCCCCTAAAGACCCCTCCTCCACAATTATCCCCATCTTAAAGACACCGGGGATTCGCAAGTAACGCAAACACGTGTCTTTAACTAAACGCCTACTCATTCCCATTTTCCCCTTCTGTTCATTATCAAAGCGCAGTGCGTGTCTCTGTGTTTTCATTTGATTACATTTAAAAATTTAATTAAAATTAAATTATTAATCTTTTATGCCTTAATTTGATTATCACCATTTTTGATAATAAATTTATATTAAATTATAAATCCAGAAAAATTAAAACAGACAACACTGAATTTCTAAAAAAAAAAAAAAAAATAGAACATATTATTGTAAAAATGTTTTTTTTTAAATAAAATTGTTAAAGTTTTATGAGTTTCTATTGATTACACATGCTTTTTGATTATTAAAATTTAATTAGACAACTAAAATAGAATCCAAAAATATTAAAATGCAGGGAAAAATACAAAATTTTGAAAAAATAAAACAAAATTTTACTATTTTTTTATTTAATATATTTTTGTTAAATTGTTTGTTTCATTATTTCAAATAATTAGACATGAATAGTAAAATTTAATTTAAACATTAAAATGGGATTTTTCCAGAAAAAAAATATTTTTGGGCTTTTTGCCTTTATTTAGATAGGACAGTTGGAGGACAGACAGGAAATCATGGGAGATGATAGAGGGGAAAAATTAAACAGAAAAAAAAAAGGAATTCAGGAACAAATAAGCCAGAATATGAGAAAAAATAAAACCGATTTCATAGGGCCCTACTTATTTTGGCAGCCATTAAACTGTTGTCCACATGCTGAAAAACAGCTCTGAGAGTTCAAAGGGGAGTCAGAAGCCCCGCCTCCTTCCACGCCCCACCCATTACTTTCCACAGTAGAGCTCCACAACTGCCGTCTGGCACAACGTGATCGGAGAAAGAGACCGAGAGCAGGTCAAACAGAAAATTAAAGACGAATTTCAACAGAAGCCAAAGGAAACTCCCGCTTACTTTGACTAGAGCAATAGTATGAATGTCCAACGTGCTGAGGATGGCAAAGCTACAGAGAGAGAGAGAGAAAGGGACTGCCTGCCTAGCACATCTCTCTACCCTCCAATTACTATAATGACGGCCTCTGCTCAAAAGGACAGGCCCACTGTGTGTGTGTGTGTGTGTTTATGTAAGTCCTATCCGTCTATCTATGCCGAACTCCTCCCCACACACAGATATACACAGACGTCTGTGATTTATCCTCTCTAACAGACGCCCTCTCCTGCACTTGTACGTTTCATTGTCTGTAAAAGTGTGTTGCTTTTTTCATTCAATAAATCTGTCTCCCTTACCCTTTGTGGACCTGTTCACTACAGAAGGAGGCTGTTAAAGGGGACAGAAAAAAAGAAAGTCTTTTTTTCTGTGCTCGCCACTTTCATGAAAAGGTCAAACTCGGTACAAGCTGTGAGCTCAATTCTCGACTGCAGTCTCCCCCCCGGTCTGTCAAACGGCGGCCTATTTTCAACAACCTTTCACACGTCTCTCCCTTTTACTGTCATCCTGTCTCTTCCGTTCACTCTTTCATTTTCTTTCAATCTTGCATTCCCCCCCCCCCCTTTTACTCCCATACTGTTTCTGTCATTTTCTAGCACCCACACCTTTTTTTGCTCTGTCTGCCATTCCTGCATTCACTCTTGTTGGGCCCTGAGGACAGTTTCATTGCTCTGATGTTGCTTTTTCATAGCTCAGGAAACTTAAAGTCAACATGAAATCAAAATGTACTTCATTGATGTTCCTAATGCACGTTCCTGGTCTTATTGTGCAATCCCCCCCGCCTATGAAATGACTTTGCTTTTTAATTTACTATCCAATTAATTCATGATATTAAGTCCTGTGCCACGTTTTGTTGTTATTTCCTCTGAAATACATAACATTATGAATGTATAATGGTTGTGAATGTCTTTTCATGTTGATTTAATGTTTGAGATCTTATGTAATTCATTGAAGACTTTGGTAATTTGATGACCAGCTGTTGACTAGCAACTTTCCAAAACCCAGCAACTAGCATAAGATTTTATAGAGAATACTAAGGTCTATTTCTCAGAAGAAAAACATAATTGGCTTAAAAGTGCTGTAATTTCAGCTAGCAATTTTGCTAACTCCCACCATTTTTCTAAATTCAACCACGTCGTTCTTTCAAAACCCCTCTAAAACATGTTAGCAAACCAGATGTCAGCAATCATGAACATGCAAAATTGCAAAAAAATGAACATGCACATTCAGAGAGTGTTTCGGATAGGCTAGTCTTCAGGCGTGGGCCGCTCCCCTGACTCTTTTTTGCTGTTTACACAGTCTAGTGCTGTCACTAAGACACATATTCTAGTGACATCTGTCAGGAAGTTGGGATGTCTGTCAAGTTTATGTGTTTTATTCCACAACATTTTTAAAATCACCATGAAATCAAAATTGACTATTCTTATTTTGGTCACACTTACTAACTAACTATTAACTACCACTTTTGCCTCAATAAACTCCTAATTACTGCATATTAATAGTTAGTAAGTTAGTTGTTAAGTTTAGGTATTGGGTAGGACTAGGGATGTAGACAACGCTATCTCACAACCAATTCATACGTATTTTACGAGGTGGCTAATTCCTGCGAATTTCTTACGACCTCACTCATACGAATTTATACGATTTGTCTAAACCCCAGTGATGGGTAGGTTTAGGGGCGGGGTTAGGGGTAGGTCATTCGTATAAATATGAATTAGCCACCTCGTAAAATACATACGAATTGCCGTGAGGGTTAGGGTTAGGTTTATTACATAAATCTTATGTAATACTCTAATATTTATACAATGCAGTATTTATATTGTACATTACAATGGTGTAATGCATAAATTCATATGTAGCATACAAAATGATTTATTTTATTTTATTTTTTTAATTATTTCATTTATTTAACACAAACTTTTGGCTAAAGATTAGAGATTTTTATCATTTTCAGCCATAAAATGAAATGAATTATCAGCTTATCGTATTGTCCTGAATTTTAACATTGATCATTCTGATTGGCTGTTCAGCTACTGCCACCTGCTGGTACAGAAAAGCATTTCATCTTACGCAGGTGCAGAACGGACGTGCTACTTGGCCGTCGGCTGTCGAGCGTCAGTTTGGTGTGTCAGGGCAACTTTGGACCCAGACGCTGCTGACGTGAGCCAACCCATCAGTCTGCTTTCGTTGCCACTAGTTTGTTGGCGTCGGCTTGGTGTGTTCTGGGCTTTTCTGGTTGGGATCTGCAAGTGCGTCCTGTCCTACTATGTGTAATTGTATGAATTAGCCACCTCGTGAAATACATACGAATTGCCGTGAGATCGGGTTATAATTGATCAAAATTAATCAAAATAACTTTCCCTCCCTCATGCAGCAATATCTCCTCTCTTCTCTGATGATGTGTTGTAATGTATAAACACAATTTTTCACATATTTTACATTATTGCTGCACCTCTCTTCCCAGTCTGTCAGTAACGCTTTGTTTAGTTCTGGTCTCTACAAAGCCCCTCCTTCCGAAAAACATAATGTGGATTGATGATGTGTTGTGATTGGTCAACCGCTTCAAGCGTTTCGGAAATGTCACGGCCCTTACCATAACTGTGAGTTTCGATGCACTGCTAATGCAACTCAACCAGGCCTCATCCCTATTTTTTGCGTATGCCTTGGGCTGGAATTAATTATCTTAAGAAGAAAACTCAAAACTACATTCGAGGCATTTCAGGGAGTTCAGAAACAGTTCAGAAACAGTGCTTACTGATATAGAGATTAACTCCCTTTGGAGTGGACTTTGTGCTTTGTAACTTTGCAGACCTTGCAGCAACATTACACACTACAGAAAGTTGAAAATGTAAAAAAACATAATAGGTCCTCTTTAAGCAAAAAACTCTGTTTGCTAAGCATTTCATTGCTAACCAGGAAAACCAGATATACTAGAGATCTCATATTATATATATATATACTGTCGAGTATATATATATAAATGAGATCTGTAGAATATATACATTCCCATATAGTGTTTGTGTCATTTTCTCCACACCACACC
This sequence comes from Hypophthalmichthys nobilis, assembly GCA_037950665.1. NCBI lineage: Eukaryota > Metazoa > Chordata > Actinopteri > Cypriniformes > Xenocyprididae > Hypophthalmichthys > Hypophthalmichthys nobilis. Next base: position 7,813,932 of record CM075468.1, on the reverse strand, counting down.
TCTTTCTGTCGACGTTCACTCGCTTGCTCTCTGCACTTTAGTGGCGTTTGTGAGTTTTTCAGCCTATTGTTGTGGTAATCCATTCTGACCATTTCCTGTTGCTGAGCCATGTTCTCCTCTCTTCCCTTCCCAAAGCAGCAGCAGCCCCACCACTCCTTCATCTAATCTACTGCAATTACAGCACTTCCCCTCGACCCCCAACCTCCCACTCTCTCACGCTCTTAGGAGCACCGTTTGTGTTTGCGTGTCAGCGTAAATGCACCACCTGTGTCTTTCTTAATGTACTTTTTTTTTTCCCCTTTCTTCTCTTTTTAATTGTGTCTTTATGTGTCAGCATCAGACGGTGGCTCCTCTCGTCTTTGTCCTGGAGAACGTGGGTGTGTTTTTATAGCCTGTATATGAGTGTACGCGCTTTTCTCTTCCTAATTAGTGTGTGTGTGTCCATTTTCTGTGTTTCTAAGCCATTTTTTGTATCCATGTCAAAGCTTCAAAGGCCTTAAAATAGGTCTTTAATAGCAGAGTGTGTGTTTTGAGTGCTGTGGTTATGAGCTATAAGCAGGGCAGGACTGTATTTATAGCAAAGCTGCTTTGTAAGGAGCCATGGAGGAACATCAGAGGGAAACTGCAGCCTTCAACTTGACTCGTTTCAGTTTTGCGGCTCGATTCCCTCAACCAGAGCTCACTGCCCTCTCATTCGGCCCTGCTCAGAACTTGTGGAGGACAAAGACACACACACAGAGTTCACCTCTGTTCCCTTTATGTTGCTCACATCTGGATTCCATTTAAAGTGACATCTATTTTTAGGTTGTTCCTTTTTTAGTCCATACACATGTAGATAGAGACTCACTCTCTTCCCATTAGATATGCTGCTGTTGGCTTTGGTTAACATGTTCTATGTGTATTCCATGTTTTAGAGATCAGCTTGGTCAGTTTAATCAGTTTTACTTTTTTAATTAAACACTGCTAACTATACAAAACCAAGTTTAGCATCAGCAATCAGCCCCTACTGGTAGAAGCTGTAACTGCACCATCTGGCATTCATTAAAAAAAACCCCAAATATATATATATATATATATATATATATATATACAAAGTTTGAAATTGGTAAGATTTTAATGTTTTTAAAAGAAGTTTCGTCTGCTCACCAAGGCTGCATTTATTTAATTAAAAATACAGTAAAAACAGTAATATTGTGAAATATTACAATTTAAAATAACTGTTTTCTGTTTGAATATATTTTATAAAGTAATTTATTCCTGTGATCAAAGCTGAATTTTCAGCATCATTACTCCAGTCTTCAGTGTCACATGATCCTTCAGAAATCATTCTAATATGCTGATCTGCTGCTCAAGAAACATTTATTGTGTACAATTGTTCAAAAGAACAGCATTTATTTGAAATATAATCTTTTGTAACATTATAAATGTCTTTACTGTCACTTTTGAAAGATTTTTTTTTTAATGCATCCTTGCTGAATATAAGTATTAATTTCTTTAATTTCTTTTAAAAAAAATCAAAATTCTTACTGACCCCAAACTTTTGAACGGTAGTGTATAATGTTACAAAAGCTTTGTATTTCAGATAAATGCTGTTCTTTTAAACTTTCTATTCATCAAGGAATCCTGAAAAAAAAGTACACAACTGTTTTCAACATTGATAATAATCATAAATGTAATATTTAATATTCTAATATTTATACAATGCAGTATTTATATTGTACATTACAATGGTGTAATGCATAAATTCCTATGTAGCATACAAAATGATTGATTTTATTTTATTTTTTAATTATTTCATTTATTTAACACAAACTTTTGGCTAAAAATTAGATTTTTTTTTTTTTTTTATTGTTTTCAGCTATAACACAAAATGAATTATCAGCCTATCATATTCTCCTGAATTTTAACATTGATGCACCCCTAATTTGTCCCTGTCAGCTGTCGTTCACATCACAACTCAGAATAGTCACTATAGTGAATGGTTTGGCACTATATATATTTTTTTGTGATACCATCAGCCAGAACACCTTCTTGTTCAAATCAGACAAAGAACCCCTTCAGTGGAACCCCTCAGTTTGCTCAACGTTGCCTCTTTCTGGTTGGGATCTGCAAGTGCGTCCTGTCCCACTGTGTATAATTGCCATCTTCTCTGAATAATAATTAGAAATGACACTCTCGGCTCAGCACAAAGCTCAAATAACTTGCTCTGTGACTGGCTAAGAGGCATTCGAGTCATTATGCAGGTATTTAGAAGTGTGAGCATGTGTGTGTCTGTGCACTCTGTCACATCTCCCTGGCTGTTTGCAACCCAGCAGATGTTCTCTGTCCTCCCTGGGGGAAGTCTGTTTCCCCTCTTCTCTTGGATCATCCAGCCCTCTTATATGTTAACAAGCTGCCGCTCTCCAACTAATAACCACACGCTCTCCTGACTTCCATCCTGGCAGAATCTTCTTCACCACTCATGGTGTCTCTCTAAGATGCCTTTTCTCCCCTCTTGGAGCACTTGCTCATCATAACCCTCTCTCCACTCTGCACCCATCTGCCATGGTAGCGGTAAATCTGATGAGGCACAATGTTCTTGTGTGTTCAAGGATGCATGGAATACTGGTGTCCCCTCGTGGCTTCTTCACTGACTTAAGCCAAGAGTGAAGATGTCACCCTCTGTTTTAATTCTGCGAGAAAGAACCACAGATCATCTATCTATCTATCTATCTATCTATCATGGATTTGCTACTGCTAATAGATACACAGAAGCGTGCATGTAAGATATGCTGCATAAATAAACATACATAAATCCCATAGCAGATCTAGGCAGGTGGAGCTGGGGGAGGTGGAGGGTTTCTGAGGAACTCTGATAGCACGCTGCAGGACTAGCATAAAGCAAACAATGAACCAGACTATTTAAATGTTCAGCAAGCAATCTCATTGGCTGCAAGATCAGCAGAGGCCAATCAGCTTGTCCCATGTGGTAATGATGTAATTGCTTGCAGATTGCATGTAAAGGATCAATCAGCCTGTGCCCTCTAGAGTTTAATGACTGAACTAGATATTTATATCTAATATAATCTAATCTAATGCTAATTTATACAACTTGAAATGTTAAGACCACCACCAGCATAAACAAGCCTGAATCCTGTAAATTTATTTTAGCCCAAATTAATCTTTTTAACACATTGCCAACCAAGTTAAGCAAAGGTTATAAGTGTCCATAGAAATTCATGCTTGCCTAAGTTGGCATTTTCAGCAGCGACGTTGTTGAAAATAATAAATGTGAGAGATTTTTTTAAGCCCAAGAGTCATATTGGATCAGTGACATTTGGATCACATTTAATACCCCTAAAAACCTTTTTTTCCTGTCTTTTTTCAGATGTGCAGGACAGTATGGCGAGGTTTCACGCTGCTGGGGTGTGGAACTACACCATGTTGACCCTGGCAGAACATGAGAGGGTTTTGTACGTGGGCGCCAGAGAGCACATCTTCGCCCTGGATCCCAACAACATCAGCAAACAGCTCCGACCACAGGTATGTTCTGTGAAGAAAAGGCTTTTATACATTTATTTCATTCAGAAAACTCCCAATGCACCCAATAAATACTAATCTACAAGTCATCAAGCAAAAAGGGCATTAGCATTTTATCATTCAAAAATATCAGCATTTAAAAATGACTCACACTTTCAATGCCACAGCCATTTGTAGTAAATTGCCAGTTGCGGCAGTCAATAGCGAGTACAAGTTTTACATGTAGAGTGCTATTTGCTCGTAAAAGTCATGTCTCTTTCTCTCTTAGATTGAGTGGTCGGCTCCTGTGGAAAAGAAAAGAGAGTGCGCAGCGAAGGGGAAGAATAACCAGGTACTGGCTGATGTTGCATCCTTTATGTTTTAACAGCTTTACTTTGTCTGGCCCCACTGAAATACATTTACTCTCCCTCCCTCCCTCTCACCTATTTTCTCCTTGTGTCTCTCTCTCTTTCCTCGCCGTCTTTTCAGACTGAGTGCTTCAACTACATTCGTTTCCTGCAGAGCTACAACCACACACACCTGTACACATGTGGGACGTACGCCTTCCAGCCCAAATGCACTTATATTGTGAGTGTGCGCTCTTATCTTTGAATCAAAAATCTGTCCGACCCACATTATCAAGTGGAGCGGACTGCAATATGATGGAGAAACTGTGTGTGTGTGTGTCTCAGCAAGTGGCTTCCAATGTGTCAAAGTGAAATATATCAAATGTAAATGAGGTTGTGTTCTCACGCAGTGCAGACAATGTGATAAGACTGTGTGTGTATATATATATATATATATATATATATATATATATATATATAGGGTTATATATATATATATTTTTAACAATTCAAATTTTTACAGCATTTAAAAACATACCCTACTAGGTTTTTGGTAACACTTTGCTTAAAGCCTTTATATATAATGCATTATAGAAGTATTTTTAATGTATTTATTATACCTTATAATGCATTGTATGATCTCATGAATAATTGTAACCACAGATATAATACATTATAATACTATAATCTATTTATTGTTACACCTTTAGAAAGTATAATGCATTAACACACGATAAGCAACCAATTTCAGATGTAACAAGGAATCTGCAAATATTATAATTTTAATTTTGGTTACAGTTATTTATTAAAAGATATCATGCATTATAATGTACATAATGAATAGCTTTATAATGTATTATACATAAAGGCTTTAAGTAAAGTGTTTTTTAATGTTTTTCAGTGAAGCCTCTAATGCTCACCAAGGCTAATCAAAATACAGTGAAAACAGTAATAATGTGAAATATTATTATAATTTAAAACAACTGTTTTCTGTTATACTTTTAATATTTGAATGTACGTTTTAAAATTATGACATTATTTTAATATTATTATTAATATTATTAAATATTATTATTTTAAACATTTTTGACATGTAATTTAGCTAAATTTTCAGCATCATTATTCCAGTCTTCAGTGTCACATGATCCTTCAGAAATCATTCTAATATGCTGATTTGGTTCTTATTATTAGCAATGTTGAAAACAGCTGTTTTGCTGCTAAATATTTTTGTGGAAAATGTGATAAGACGGCATGCATGATGTGGCTTGTGTGTGTGTGCATTTATTTGTATGTGGACGATGCAAGAGGGCTCAGCTGCTGCTTAAACTTTAGTTGGCAAACATAGCCGGTAGCGCAGTGTGTGCGTTAGGTCATGTGTGTGTGTTTGCTAGATCCATATGTAACTGTTTCTGTCTTTGTCTAATAGAATGCAGATTATTTCACTCTGGATAGCGCCGCCCTGGAGGACGGCAAGGGAAAGTGCCCCTATGACCCCGCCAAGGGTCATACAGGCCTTATTGTGGGTGAGTCATCCCTATGCACACATTTCAGACATGCAAAAACCTGCATTATTGTTCTTGTGCCTTGTGTGTGGGTGTCCGTTTATGCTCTGTGCCGCCCGTGGATGCGTTTATGCCTCCTCTCTCTTCCCACACTTGGGAGAGAATGGAGTCCCTCTTTAATATCTCATAACCGTGAGGCTGTAGACAGGAGTGTGTGCATGTGCGCCTGTTCCCGCTCTAAGCGTTCTTCTCCTTTTCTAGACAAAGAGTTGTACTCCGCCACCCTCAATAACTTCCTGGGCACAGAGCCCGTAATCCTGAGGAACCTGGGACAACAACATTACAGCATGAAGAGTGAATACCTACCGGCTTGGCTCAACGGTAAATCATAAAACACACACATACACAAAAAATATATTTCATTCCCCTGCTGAAAAGACCAGCTTATATTATGTTGGTGCCCATGACTGACCAGCTTTACCTGCAGCAGGACAGAGGGAAAACCGGACATGGATTACTGTTATCTGGATTCAATTATTGGCAACTTCCTAAACAATCCTATATATATATATATATATATATTAGATATAATACTAGATATACACTAGATATAATTTTTATATTTTTTTTACTAGTGGGTGCAGGACACTAGTTCATTTATGTAAGTGAGGATAGCAAACTGTGACATATTATACCCAAAAATTATTCATACAGTGGACTACCAGTAAAATTGATAAAAATTTGGGACCAAAAATTATTCAGACACTTTGACCTGACCATGTTTTGCTTAAGTGTTATCTGACATAATTAAGATAAATTTTTTCTTGTCATATTTTATTACCATTTTTTAAACTATAGTGAATAAACTGTAATAATGAATGAAATGTTCAACGTGTCTGAATAATTTTGGTTTGACTGTGTGTGTGTATATATATATATATATATATATATATATATATATATATATATATATGACATGGATTACTGAAGTATCTAGATTCAATTGTAGCCGACTTGACACAATCCTGTATTGTTTCATTCTCCGAAGCTCATCTCTGAGTTGTTGTCATAGCAACAGGTCCTTAAGCTCAAACCTTTTTTGTTTAACGTAAACAGGATTAGATTTCAGATGTTGAAGTCTGTCCCAGCATCCGCATCATTCTTGTGAGCACACCCAGGGGATGTAATAATTTAGTATTATTATAATTATTTTAATAATAGCCTAATTTAAAAGAGCATAATCATTTTGTAGAAGATAATAGGCACAGTCGTTTTACTCTTTGAGATGTACTGCTTTAGTCGTGAGGGAATAATTTACCTCACATTAGCTGTACAGTTTGTCTGATCTGTGTATTAACTGCAAGGCAGACGTTGTGCATTGGCCTTTGGATCTTTGTGTTTTCTACAGCTCAGGAGATGCTGTCTGTCATGCCATTAGAGAAGAGTACCCTGCCCTCTTACGTAATAAGAAATCATTTATGATTTTTGTTGTTTCCCAGGCACATAAGAACGCAGGCTTTTACAGAGAGCTTTTATGCCATGATGCAATGGCATTACAGGGCCTGTTAAATTAAATGTTAAGTTCATCTGGATACATTAAGATCTGATGCATGAAACCTGTTGAAATGCAAGGGAAATGAAAATGGAAATATAATGTAACAGTTAAATATTTATTCATTTAAATCATCCCCAACTTTCACCCAGCTCTTTCTCCTTATAGTTGCCATGGCAGTGTTTCATTGCTCTTTTAAGGCAACAAAACAGGAATCTGCATTTATAATATAATATAATTAATGCTTTTATCCGGCATGAACAGAAGTGATGGTAGAGACTTTTACATTGTTACAAAAGATTTCTATTTCAAATAAATGTTTTTTGAGCTTTAAATTCAGAATCCTGAAAAAAATCACAGTTTCCATAAAAACTGCAACTGTTTTTAGCATTAATGTAAGAAGAAATGTTTCTTGAGCAGCAAATCAGCATATTAGAATGATTTCTGAAGGATCATGTGACGCTGAAGACTGGAGTAATGATGCTGAAAATTCAGCTTTGCCATCACAGGAATACATTAGAATACAGTTATTTTAAATGGCAGTAACATTTCACAATATTACTGTTTTTACTGCATTTTTGTATCAATTAAATTCAGCCTTGATGAGCAAAAGAGAAAAAACACAATAATCCTTCTTAAATAAGTACATGTATTCATATGGTCTATATGCACAGATTCATATATAAAATAGCAATAATATACAAGATATTTCTATTTTATATGATCTCAAAAACTCATTCCAGGTGTGCTAATCAAACTGTGTGTTTGAAGAACTGAATCAGCCAGAAAGGAATTATCACAATTAAAGGATCTGGGCTACGTTTCCCAAAAGCATCGTAAGCCTAAGAAGTTCGCAAAAATGATCATACGACTATTCTTAATATTACGGTTTGTTTCCCAAAAGCATCGTAACTTAAGTAGCACTTGAAAATGATCGTAGATCTACGAGTGCTCTGGAGTAATAGTAAAGCCCTAAGTGCATCGTAAGAAGACAGAATTATGAGGTCACCTACAGGACAACCGGCAGATTACACCTTTATTACACCTTTTAAGTGCAATGTATAACATAGCTAAGGTTTTGACTGTATTTCTCCTATACTCTTTTTTGTTTAAATGAATTTATAAGTGAAATAATTAAAAAGAAAAGGGAAGAAAGTAAAAAAAAATAAAAATACACATGATGTCATAAATATGTAGAATAGTGCTGATAAAACATGTCTGCACTAAAAATTTTGTCTGCGCCCCTGTAGAAACTGGCTAGATGAAGTACATAATTTGCGCTACTGTCACCCTTAATATATAAAGTCATTCACTTCAGAAACACTTGGAAGAACATAGGGCCTTAGGCCTTGGTTGAGCAAACACATGGACATCAAAAACACTGAATCACAGTTTGATTGATTTCACACACACAAACACACACACACACACACACACATATATATATGGGTGCAGGAAACTATAGTTTTATTACGTAAGTGAGGATAGCAAAATAAAGTAAACTGTGACATATTATACCCAAAAATTCTTCATACAGTGGAATACCTGTAAAATTGATAAAAATTTGGGACCAAAAATTATTCAGACACTTTGACCTGACAGAATTACATCTTTGTTTCGCTCTACCTCCTCCAGAAGAACATTCATTTAATCTTTTTGAAAGGTATCTTTATTTATTTATTTTTGGTGACGATTATGTTAAACGTTAAAGGATATGATTCTTTAAGGTAATATTTCAGCACTTGAGAAACGGACAGCGACTCTTAAGTAGCACGTAGAACGCGTTCTCGCACGTTCGTGTTAAGTGCATTTTTGGGAAACGCACGTGGAATTGCGGCGAGCGTTCGTAACCTCGCACGTGGAAAGCGCTCTTAAGAGCTAAGATACATTGTTATTGGGAAACCCGGCCCTGGTCTACAGCATATTATCTCAGCATTAAGCGATGTACAGGGAACAGGGGCCTGATCTTTCCAGCAGGGTTAATCCAAAATCAGCTCAATAAACAATGTCCCAACGTGGATATTTAAGATCTTTTATCTGTTTCATCAAGTCCCTTATCTATTAAGTGCTTCCATATCCTTCCATATCTTCCCCTTTTGTCTGGTACAGAGCCAAACTTTGTGGGTTCGGCGCTGGTCCGGGAGAGCCGCAACAGTAAAGATGGAGACGACGATAAGATCTACTTCTTCTTCAGCGAGAGAGCGTTGGAGCTGGACTGCGACAGCGATCTGACCGTTGCACGGGTGGCACGTGTGTGTAAGGTGAGAATGTAAACTCTGAACACCAGAAGAACACTCACATACACCAGAAGTATACGACCAGAAGGTTGCTGAATGAGCAAGGCACTAGGGCAGGGTTTGTGAGGGAACAGCAGGGGGTTACGAGAGTTGATGAAAAGCTAATCATTAATTAAATCAGATGTAACATTAAAATAAACAAATGGAGTTGCACAATTAATTATTTTTTTTTCTTGTTGTTGTTATTTTATGGGGGTTTTTTTGTAAGTTTTATTTAGTTTTATATATATATATATATATATATATATTGTATATGTCTACATAGGTTGTATTCATTTTATTTCAGTTTTAGTTAAGCTAAAATTTAAATGAGAAAGATTTTCTTGGCAGCTTGCTGAAAAAAAAGAATTTTATATTCTATTCCATTACAGTTAATGTTTTTTTATTTTTAATTTTTTTATTTTAAGTAACAAATCAAATTACTCACTGCAGAGCCATGGGTCGAGTATAACCTCCAGCTCCCCCTCTCTTGACCTACTGTGGGCATGATGGGTGGAGCTGCATCCCCCAACCACACCCTAACCCTACCCATAACCAAAATCCAGCATAAACCAGCATGAATTCCATGTTGGTCCAGGCTGGTTTATGCTGGTATAGTGCTGGTCTTGCTGGTGGACTAGCATAGTCATGCTATTCTCAAGCAAAACTGAGCTGGTTGCTTCCGCTTCCCATGCTGGTGACCAGCAAACCAGCATCCCATGCTGGTTCCATCATGCAAAAAATACGTTATTCTGTTGACCAGCAATGCTGTATTTTTCAAGCAATTAGGCAATTAGGGCAATTAGCTCTAGAGTAATTGTACTTGTTTGAAGTGTCCTGCAAATCACTTTGAACAAAAACGTCTGTTAAAGTCTACTTACTTCACTTTTCAGGGAGACCTGGGTGGCACACGGACCCTGCAGAAGAAGTGGACCACCTTCCAGAAGGCTCGGCTGATGTGTTCTTTCCCCGAGCGCCACATCACCTTTAATAACCTGCGGGCCGTCTTCACCCTGCCTGGGGCGGACTGGAAGAGCACTAGTTTCTATGGCATCTTCCATGCGCAGTGGTGAGCGAACCCTCCTGCCATACCAGTCTGTGTCATAAATATTTCTCTCTCTTCCTCTTCCTGACGTAGTTGTGAAAGTCGCTCTGTCCTTTGCGTATTTAAAAGTGTCACCGTGCCAAACGCCCAGCCGTGTTCCTCAAGTGTAGATAATGCTGCACTGTCATTATGTTGACAGTAAGGCTATTACTGTAATAAACCAGCCAATGCAGCGCAGTCATTTTGTTCAGACTGACTGGCTACTTTTTTCTCTCTTTCTCTTTCTTCACCCTTTTTTCTCTCTCAGGGGGGATGTGGATGTGTCTGCTGTGTGTCAGTACCAGATCGGAGAGGTGAAAAATGTGTTCGACGGGCCGTATAAAGATTACAGGGAGTCGTCTCAGCGATGGGTCCGATACACTGGTGCCGTACCCAGTCCACGACCTGGAGCGGTGAGCTGAGCAGCCGTTGAGATGAGAGGTCGAGAGGGCGTCCGTGACTAAGCACTAGGCTAAAAATAGCACAAGATTTTTGTACACACAGTAATATTTCACCCCTAAATGAGAACTTTATTCCTGATGGAATATAACATTTTATAAACATCCTAATGAAGATTTTAAGTTAGATTATGTCAGAAAAGGTTTGAGGAAAACATCATTTGGACAACTTTTTTATGTAATTTCAGGTAATGTAAATATTTTGGGAAGAAGTGCAAAAGTATACAGTGATGTTGCCCAGGGCTGTGGGCCATTCAGAAGTACATTGAAAATACCATTTACAGGACCGTTCAAATGTTTAATGAAATTAATACTTTTATATAGCAAGGATGCATTAAATTGATCAAAAGTAAGAGTAAAGACTTTAACATTGTTATAAAAAATTCTATTTCAAATATTTTTTTGAACTTTGTTCATCAAAGATGAAAAAAAAAAAAGTATCACGGTTCCCACAAAAATATGAACTGTTTTCAACATTGATAATAATAAGAAATGTTTCTTAAGCACAAATTCAGCATATTATAAAGATTTTTGATGTGACACTTAAGATTGGAGTAATGATGCTAAAAATTCAGCTTGTATATTAAATATTACTGTTTTAATTTTTCTTCCTATTATTCCAATTCAAAGTCCAGAGCTGCGTCCAAAATCGCATACACTCTGAAATAGGTACTTTTTTTTTTTTGAGTAAGTAAAAAATAATATATACTTAATGAGTAATTACTTCTACATAGTATGAGTATGTGTAGTATGGCTGTAATCTGAATGTACTACATTCGCCTCGTCATTGTCATGTGACTTACCAGCGTCAGTTGCATCGCTTCACTGCCATTCACAAATCCTCTCCAAGTTTTTGCCTACTCTTTTGTGAGTACTGTGAATTCGAACATACTTCTTTTGCCACATACTGTTTTTCACCTACTATATAGTAGGGAAGTTTGCGATTTCAGATGCAGCCCAACTCATGAACTGACAGGGAGTCAGTTTGAAGTTTTGTAAATGTCAAAGGATTACACAAATTGAGCATACTTTAGGCTACTGGTTGTATTTTAAATTTGTATGATGTTGTTTAAAAAAATACCCAATATGACGTGCTATATATTAAGGCATCATCAAGTAAAACTGCCTAATCAAGTAAAAATACTTTACTTTCTTTCTACAGTGCATCACAAACTTTGACAGGGAAAGCGGCTACAACAGTTCTCTTCAGCTACCTGACGCTACGCTAAACTTTGCCAAGAAGCATCCACTAATGGAGCTCAGGGCAGAAGCTCGCCCCCTGCTGCTTACTAAAGGCATCAACTTCACCCGACTAGCAGTGGACAGAGTGAACTCACTGGACCAGAGATCCTACAACATGCTCTTCATAGGCACAGGTATGTTATAGATGGTTACATACCTACAAACGCATATGTGGATATATTGTACGAAGTGTTACACGGCTAATAAGAGCAGTGTTTCTTTGTGAAGAGAGTTTTTTGACAGTCTTCTGCAACGTCCTTCTTGTTCCTTTGTCCTTTTGTGTACAAATATAAATAGAGCAGCCAAAGAAACCATTTTATTAGCCATAATGTTGTATCTAAGTGGAAATGTCACCTCTGCCAATTGATTCTTGTCATGCAGGAAGGTCAGTCCTTGAAATAAAAATTGAAAAGATGTATTTGGCCTTGGCACTCTCATATAAACACGCTCACACTCAAGGCTCAACCATCATTGGTATCCAATGAGTTCAGTATTTCACCAGTTCCACACAAAAGACAAATACGTCTAGACAAAGCCTAGTTAGTTGACATTAAATATTTTCAGAAAGTTGCCATCCTGTGGGTTTTGCTGTTTTCTTTATACTTATTATTCAGTTTAAAGTGAAAAATGAAAATATGAATTTTCTGTCATTAATTACTCACCCTCATGTTGTTTAAAACCCGTAAGACCTTCGTTCATCTTTGGAACACAAATTAAGATATTTTTGATGAAATCCAAGAGGTTTTTTTTATCCTCTATAGAAAATAATGTAATTCCCACATTCAAGGTCATTCTCCTACGCTGTTTACGTTGTATAAACAGTGCAGGCTTCTGTGTTCCATGTGTCCATGCCAATACTGAGCCGGCGTTCGGAAGTAAACATGGAAGCGCTGCACTGTATATACAATGTAAACAGTGTAGGAGAATGACAGGGTAGAGAAGAATTTATTGAATAAAGTCATTATTTTTGTTTTATTTTTGCGCACAAAAAGTATTCTCGTCGCTTCATAAAATTAAGGTTGAACCACTGTAGTCATGTCGACTATTTTAACAATGTCTTTACTACTTTTCTGGAACTTGAATGTGGTAATTATGTTGTTTTCTATGGGGGATAAAAAAAACCTCTCAGATTTCATCAAAAATACCTTAATTCCAGAATACCTTAGTTCCAAAGATGAACGAAGGTCTTACAGGTTTGAAATGACATGAGGGTGAGTAATTAATGACAGAAATTTCATTTTTGGGTGAACTAACCCTTTAAGCATAACTATTATGCATATAATATAGCAGGACTGTTTAAAATTTCTAGTGGAAGCATAAATGATTTTATGACATATTAATTGAAAAACTGCATGAATATTATTATAAAACATATTTTGTAATAAAATATAAATGTTTTAAATATATTTTTATATTTTTAAAAATGTTTTGTCATACCACAGGACATCATTTTAATTGAGAAACTATATGCATAAAAAAAAATACATTTTATAATAAAATATATATTTTAAAATATATTTTTAAAATGTCACACCACATGATTAGTTAAAACGACTAATTGAGTCAAAAAAGGAAAGAAAGGCCTAAAATATACACTTTCCCCTTATACATTCATGTATAGTTAAACCCGTTTTAAGTGCAGGCAGCACCTGAGGCAGATTGTGGGTTTGTGTGTGTGTGTGGCAGAGAGAATCAGAGTCTTGGATTGAGGATTAAGAGTGAACATAGATACTCTGACATGAGCAAAAGTGCCAGGGTGGATTTGTAAAGCACACCCTGTAGCTCTTCAACTCTCCTCCGTTATCCCTTTTCCACACGTTCCCTTTTTTCTCCCAGACTGAGAGAGAGGTCAGTGGCACATTATCTGTGACAAGCACTGTGTGAGAGGACGGGATAAAGTACACACACAGAGTTATGATAGGTCACGGCACCAGCTGGGGTGTATTCAATTTTCCTGCCGGTAATCGGCGTAACCTTGTTCCTAAAATCCAATGACGGAAAAATATGCCACGTGTTGATGATACATTAATGGACTATTTGTCTCTCCTCTCTTGCCTTTCACCCTCTCTGTCCCCATCTCATTATTTCTCCCCCTCTGAATATAATCTATCCCCCCATCTTTCCTCCCGGTCTCTTTGTTTGTCGTTCAGCGGATGGATGGCTCCAGCGTGTCGTGATTTTGGGTTCAGAGGCCCATGTGATAGAAGAGATCCAGCTGTTTGATCGGCAGCAACCGGTGGACAGCCTCACCATCTTGCACAGCAAAGTAATTTCTGATCTCTTTTCTTGCTGAGCCAATCTCTTTGAAGCCAGATCTCCCGCCTGACTAGCATTAATCGGTTTTGTTCAGGAGTATGAAACCAGAATGCACTGAAAATAATTTACTTTCTTATATTGTTTTCCTTCATTTATTCCTAAATCTTCCCATTCTTTGTCTGCAGAAGTATTTGTACATTGGCTCACGCTCTGAGGTTCTTCAGCTGCCCTTGGCAAACTGCAGCCGGTACCATTCACAGCCAGACTGCCTGCTGTCCAGAGACCCGTACTGTGCCTGGGACAGCGAGGGACGCGCTTGTGTCCGCATCGACCTCCACCGCGGGTAAATTCATCTATCTTTTGGTTCTACTGCTAGCATCCTTGCACCATCCTCCATCTGCTCCTTTTCCCATTTCTGTATGCCCTCCTCTTGATTTTCTTTCCGTTTCTACTCTTGCTCTCCTCCACCCCTCGCTCCTCATCATTTTGCTGGCTTTCCCTTTCCACCCCCTCTGTTCTCCCCCACAGGTCCCTCTTTGTACTTTTAAGCTGCATCCCCATAGCAGTGTGTCTAACAGCCTTCTGACACATCGTCAATATTTGTGCTCCCCCCCACAGCTCCACATCCACACTTTCGCAGGACCTCATGCTGGAGAGGTTCAACCGAGGAAAAGCCAAGTTTGATAAGCCTTTCTCCATCCCCAGCCCTGGTACGTCAGACTTACGCTGCCCCCTACAGGCCCCCCTGCAGTGAGCGGTTTTCCATTAGGGGACACGCACATTTTTAAGCCAGTATATATCTGGTCGATGAAATTACAAACACAAATAATAACAAATTTCATTTTAAAATTACTTTTGTATTTTTATTTTAATTAAATAAAATTAAGTAACAACATAATAATAATAATGTAAAATATTAACAATGCACTAACGTTTTCTGAAGAAGAGAAATCTAGAAACAATATGATTTGTTTCAGATAATCCAGTCATAATCAATGTCATGGAATTTACCTACTTGAGATGCATGAGTTGAAGCTGAACAAACTAAGGGCCAGATTTACTAAATGGAAAATTAGCGTGAGAGCGCAATTTTAAAAAAATCGCAGATGGGAGTTGAAAGTTCTGCGCGTGATCTACAGATGACACACAAAATTAAAGAACACGGACGCAGCCAGATCATTTCCATAATGACCAGCGCAATCTACCAAGAGCAGCTCAAATTAGCGTCTGGTTTAAAGTCTGCTTAAAATCAAAATGTATGTTTTTTAACTTTTAGTATGGATATGTTAGCCTTAAGGTTATGAATAAGCTGGTGTGTTCCAAAACAATGACAAAATTCGCATTTAGGAGATAGGGTTAGAAAAACTTAGTCTCTCACTTCCACTAAAATGGATCACGGATTCTCATGACATCACTGCGGATTTCAGCTTCTCATCAGATCTTCTGTCCAGTCAAATGCTCTCTAGAATCTAAAGCATCCCGCCCCCTACATTATAAATAGATGCTGATACTTGTTCACACATTTACTATTTTCTACATGGTGAATGGCACATAGTGCACTATATAGGAGATAGGGAACGATTAAGACAGTGTAAATATGCTTTCCATTGTGGCAAATGAAGTCTGGCTTCACGTTAGTGTCACGTGAACCGCAGCGCACACAGTCTGCTCCGGTCTAGAGACACGAGAGCACAGAACGGATCATATCTGCGAGTCGGCGCAGACTACAAAACATATCGGACACATTTGAATTCTGCACAGAATGCTATTGACGAAACGCTATTGGCTATTTTAAAAAAGGGGAGGAGCTGTTCGATATGTCCCGCCTTGTCTTCCTGTTTCAGTTGAAATTACGTCAACACATTGAATAATGCTGCGCGTTCCAAGGCACTTCAGTGGGCCTTTAAGACATGCTTTTTTGGGCGGTAAATAATGGTGCAAAAACCAGTAAATTGACTAGCGTAAACTTTAGTAAATCATCTTGCATGATTCATTTAAATACTCTCCTTCCATAAATTTTGCGTCTGAAAGGGAAACTCCTACAAATGGATATGCAATAAGGTCAGCCGCAAAAATAACCCTGTCCATGCCTTTTCAGCGCTAATTTTTCACTGCATGTAGTACATGTAGTTTTTTAACGCCAAAATAGGGTTTGCGTCTGCGCAAGCTGTTAGTAAATCTGGCCCTTAAACAAAAAGCCATGTAAAAAAATTACACTGTTTTAATTAATGATATTTCAGTTCTTTTAATTATTTTAAAAGCGAAATAATCATAATATTTATTTTTTTTCTAGATCATTCTAGGTTGAGAAATGTGACTGTGGTCGTTGGGTCGGATCTGGTATTGCCCTGCAATCTGGTTTCCAACTTGGCCCAGCCCTTCTGGGAGCTCAACGAACGTGAGCTCACCCTGGTGGAAGGTGAGGCCATTGGGCCGCGATTCGACCGAGCCCTCCGTGCCCTCGTTATCCCCCAAGCCGGTTCCCTTCAAGCAGGCCGCTATATCTGCTACTCAGAAGAGCAAGGGGTGAAGTTCCAGACGGAGAGGTACCAGGTCGCAGTGGTAGCCAGCGCGCCAGTCTTCATGGAGGCCCGCGCTCCTGACGGCAGCATGGGTTTATTCTGGGTGCTGGTGATTACGTTGGGTGCCGCTTGTCTTTTGCTGCTAATTGCGTCTTTGTACCTTCGTAGAAGACTGAAGTTGGCACTGGGCAAAGGGGCGGAAATGAAGCCGTTGGAGAGCACTTTAGTGTACCCTATTACTTTACCCAAAGAGCCTCCCAGCCGGCCATCGTTCGTGCCAAGCAAGATGGCGAATGATGAGGATCGCTTCTGGGAAACCGGAGCTAATTACTACTACTCGGACGGCTCCCTGAAAATCGTGCCCGGGCATGCAATGTGCTCCACCGGTAGCTCGGCATCTCCAAGTGCTATTCCCGGTCAGCCCATTCACTCACCGAGCAGGTTGAGCCTCACCAACATTCGAAACTCAGGCACCAACGGATACATCCGCCTGAATCTGAGCACGGCCGGAGAGGAGAGAGCGAGCACTGGATCGGGAATGGGCATGGGAAGCGGACTCGGGCTGGGCGGCCGAGAGAACGACTACGCCAGTCCTTTCAAAGAGGAGCTCCGGAGAACTCTGCAGCAGAGGAGCGTGCTTCCTGACGCCAATCCCGAGGAGTCTTCTGTGTAGACCTCGCAGGAACCACAGAAAACCTCACCTACCTCCCTCCTGCTTGGGGAACTCTCTTCATCTTACTCACAACCTATTTCTTCTCTGTCAACACTTCTCTGCCGTGGCGAACATCTCCTGTGCCATAAGGCCACCGACATTCCCTTGGATTATTCTGGTTCTCATACGTACTAACACTCAACCGAGACTGAACACATCTCGCAAAGCTTTTGTAAATGTCTATATTTAATGGACCAGACCGACAGGGCCTTGTGTTGATCTTGGCTAACAGGCGAACACAGGTACATCTCTGAGAGGAACCCAACCAGCCAAATGTAGCTGCCAGTCTGATCTGCGTTGGGGCAGAC
Source organism: Hypophthalmichthys nobilis (assembly GCA_037950665.1). Lineage (NCBI taxonomy): Eukaryota > Metazoa > Chordata > Actinopteri > Cypriniformes > Xenocyprididae > Hypophthalmichthys > Hypophthalmichthys nobilis. Next base: position 7,796,175 of record CM075468.1, on the reverse strand, counting down.
TTCTGGCAACCTAATCATTTGGCAAGATGGAGGATACAGAGCTTATTTTTGACGTCCAGAAGTTGCTTGCCTCAGTTAAAGCAGGTGTTTTGTACCTTTTTATGGGTAGAACACATGAGAGAGGAGACGAAAAGGACATGCATAAACTTAAATCGCAAGATGACAATCACGCTCTTCTCTCAAGAGAAAAGCAGAGGAGAAATTGTTAAAGAGAAGAGAGGGAAAAAACAACTGAGTGAGCTGTAAAATCGAAGCAGGACTTTATGAACAAATGCTTTGCCTTTCTTTCTTTACAGCTCAATAACTTTTTTTAAATTTTGTCTTTTTTCTGAGAATGTGTACTGAGACTTGCAGCACTAATATATTGTGAGGTTTTTTCATGTCTGTTTATTGCAACTGTTAAAGAAGGATTTCTTCTTTTTTTTTTTTACGATTAATAGTTTCATCTGAAATGTGAAAGGATTACCAGTGGTAGTAGCATGAGGAAGGCGTGAACAGAATGTTGTACTAAGACTTTGTTGGATGTGACAGCAAGTGCATTATTGTATATATTTGGCTTGAACTGCCAAATTAAGTACAACCCCAGTGTTTGCCTAAATGATGATGGAATGAAACTTTACTTCTGGAATGGTATAGAAGACTCCGCCCATGTTCTAAAGCCGGATTGTTCTACATGAAAGGGATCCTTGATAAGATCCAGAATGAGGAAGCTACGGCTGATCAAACACAGGTAAGACTACAGCAACCATATTTTACCTTGATTTTGTCGTACCATATAAAAACTATTAACTGACTATATCTTTCTTATCTCTTTCAGTGTGGGCTTTGCAACTCTTAAACAGAGACTAAATACAAAAACAGGGTGAAAACAGAAAGGACATTTCATTCCATTGACTTTGATTGTGAAGACAAATGAAGGAGATTTCGATTATTCATGACCCTGTGGGTGGAGAGGCACTACGATGCTCATCACTGGTCCATACTTTGTTGCATGATGTTCTGCAAAAATATATTATATAAGTTTCAACAATAAAACAATAGTCTCATGTTTAAAAAATAATATGAAAAAACTTTTCGTACCTGTGCCTCTTCACCTTGGGTGAAGCCAAAGCAGACTGCAGACATGTTTCTTCTCTGTTTCCTGTTTTTCTTTTTTTTTAATTCTCTGCTTTATGTTTTTTGGAATTTGTCCATTGCACAGAACTCAATTATTGTCTGAAATCTTTGTTACTACTACTCTTGTTTTGGTGGAATGCTATTCTTTGTGGCATGAGAGCTTTACAATTTTTCAAGCGGCTTTCCATTCTGTCATTTGCTCTTTTCTAGTCTACAATCTAGTGTGCGCCACATAGCATAAGAGGAAAGTTTATACTTGTTAGAAAAGATCTTTGTACTAAAAAGTATGCTGAGAAATGTCAACAAGGACCGAATACTTTCTGCCAGGCCTTCTCAGGGTGGCTGTCTTGAAATAATTAAATTTCACTGTTCTTAATTTCACTAATCGCTTTGATAAGCCTGTCTAGTGACTTAAAGTCAGACTTTAGTCTGACATGATTTCACTGAGCGACCAGAAGTGTTGCATATGCTTGTTTGCATCATGCATGGCTTTTTCGTACTGACCAGTATTCCCTGCTTGATAAAAAAAAAAATAGAAAAAAACGGTCATCTCAGTTTATTCGGTTCATCTCACATGGCTTTAAATCTGCTGTTTCTTTGTGAATTTTTGTATTACAGATTTTCTCTTTTCTTGCATTTCAAGATATCTTTAAAAATGTTGCTGTTGTTTTTTTTTTCTTTTTTAGGTAATTATGTTAAGTAACTTATTTTGCTTGTACAAAAAGTTGATATTTATTACCATTGTACATATGCCCTTATTTTTTATATATGTATATATCTACAGAAAATAAAAGTAGAGATCAGTTCACAGTGAGTAGGTTGTGTATGCTTATATGAGTAACTGTGTTCAATTGACTTAAAAGAGGACCTATTTTTTGTTGTTGTTGTTGCTGTTTGTGCGTGAAAAAAATACTTCCGGGAGCGTTCACGTCACAATATTCCTCATTTAAATAATTCCAGCCCAAGGCATATGCGAAATAAAGGGGCGAGGCCTGGTTGAGTTGTGTTAGTAGTGTGTTGAAACTCAAGGTTATGGTAAGGGGCGACATTTTCAGAAACATGACCAATCACATCACACTGGTCCAGCCAACCAATCAGAGCACACTGCGCTTTTCAGAAGGAGGGGCTTCGTAGCGACCGGAACTAAACAGAGCGTTACTGACAGACTGAGAAAAGAGGTGCTGCAACAATGGAAAATATGTGAAAAATAATGTGTTTTTTGAACATTCAAGCAGGAAAATCTTTTCTAGTAGACCCCAAAAACAAAATCAAAACTAAAAGGGTATAATAGGTCCTCTTTAAAATGCCATTGAAATGTCAGGCGCTTCAATTGTTGGTAATGCAAAATGGCTATATAGTGGTTTACATATTGCTAAACATATTTCCAGACAGTCACAGTGACACTGACCTTAACGCTTGGACAACAACTAGTGCAGTCTCTCCTGCTTATATTTTTATCTCTTTCATACTGTGCATCTAAACACACTCTCACATGTATAGGTGACAGAGCAGCCACGTGCCGTACGGACAGTAGCCACAGCTGTGTGTGACATCAGCGGTCTGGTCTGAGTTCATCATCAGTGTCTACACAGCTGGGCCTCTACTTCTGGAACAATCTCTATACCATTATAGGACACCAGTCACAGCTGTCTATAAAATGAGAAGAAGAAGTGAGAAACACAGAGATCACTGCATATTATATAACACAATTACTGACATCACGATTATCACTGAGAATGGTGAAGGAAAAACAACCAGTTATGTAACCCTGTTTAATCTGTTTATACTGTGAAAAATAGAAATATTACATAAATATATACAATATTATCTGGAAAATGTTTGCTTTCTATTAAGTTGGCACTGTATCATTTTTATACCCAGCATTGCAGTACTGTTAGATAAGTTTTCTTTTTAAACTAATACTTTTATTCAGCATGGACACATTAAGTGGATTTTGATGTTTCAGTAAAGGCATTTATAATGTTAAAAAAGATTTAGCTAAAGATTAGTAGCTAACTGCCACAAGAAAAACAATGTTATTTTAAAGGCCAACATACTGACATTACACAGCATGTTATTGATGGAGATAACAATAATAAGAACTACTTTAACTACCGCTCCAACCAGACCAAACTGTCATTCCAGTTTCAGATTTACCTGAAGTACTTTTATTCTTGGTGGCTGCTGGTTGACTCAGCAGATACAGCATTCAGCCACCTCCAAGTCTTCTACTGTTTTCAAGGACTGTCACAGCTAGCAAAGGCTTTTATGGACGAAAATGCATGGCATTTTAAAAATAAACAGTGCTTACTGGTCTCTGGCCCAAAATGAATTGCATTAGCCTAAATAAACAATACAATGTCTCTTCAGGTATTCCTTTTTTTTTATGCATCCAGTCAAAAGATCAATCACAAGCATGAAAACATTTGAAACATTTTTATGTGCATACATTCACATGAAAAATAAATTACCTTATTTTTACATCACTTGGAATGATTACAAGAACACTCACATTTCCACTCTTTGTTTTTACTTCAAGGCTTCCTGGATCTTAAGACTTATCTCAAAACTATTTCTGAGTGTCCTTCTGCTGGCATAAAGAATATTCACTGAATCATTTTCTGTTCATACAGGCTTCACATGAAATCGCAAGAACTGGCATTAATTATGAAGAAATAGTTCACCCAAAATAGTTCACCTGTCCCTCATGTTTCCAAATCCCAAGACAAAATGCTCTTTTGCCAACACAGTCTCATGTCATGACAAATCGTAACTATTTTATGTTTTGGCAAATTTAAAACATGAATTTGTATGAATTAGCCTAAGTTTTGTACTATCTACTTACGCCACCCTGGCGGTTAGGTTTAGGGACGGACCTTCATGCTTCTTTTTTTTTCTTAAATTTGTAAATTATTGTGCAAATCACAAAAATTACTTCATAATGCTAGCACGGAAAAAGTCATAAAGAGTTTAATGTCAGCATGAAACGGAAATTGTGTCTTTTTTTCCCTATTCTAATGTATATCAGAGTGAAAATGTAGGGCGGGACTTTTATTCATGGACAATTGATTGGATGGCTGTGGTTTGCTATTGGTCGATCTCATGTGAGTGACATTTTGTCCCGCCCTTGCGCCAGTAAACACATCATCAGAGAAGAGAAAAAATATCGCAAGAGGAAGGGTAAGTTATTTTGATTAAAGATTACAAAGGCAAAAAAATAACGATGTGCAAAAAAAGAGGAATTTTGATTTCATGGTGACTTTAATGGTTGGTTATCTGATGTGATTTCCAAAGGTGTCATTGTTTTAAATGTTAAAGTCCCCCAATGGTGAAAATCACGTTTTTAATGTTGTTTATATGTCTATGTGGTAAACCATGTGCAAATTCATCAGTCAACACCATTGCCAAGTATTTTCTCTCGAGAACTGCGGTGATCTAAAGAAGCAGCAGGGGAGTCTCAAGAGAAGGTTATCCTGGTAACGTTATATTTTTCTGTTGATATGAAAAATCGGTAGATTTAGCAATATAGGGGGTGTTTGTACATTATTAGCTATGTTATGATGAATATAAGGTGTTCAAAGCGTTTTTAAGGATAGGCCTACTGATTTTTAGAAGGCAGCTGTCTAACTCGCAAACGGGAACATGGTTTGTGTAACATTAGCAACACATTATTAGCTGTTTGATAATGTAGTCCAACAAAAGGCTAATCATATTACCGTTATGTTTCCGACGTTGTAAAAAGCGATACCATTGTGCAGCGTTTACCTCAGTAAGTTGACCAATTGGATCTCTCTGGTGCGAGTGCGAGTGAGTGGAGGCGGGGCTAATTTGCATATTCATAGATCCACATTTACTAAATGAAGCAAGGGTGTAGAGTTACATTCAATCTATTTTAAGACATAATTTTTTTTTTCACAGGATAAAAAACGTTTAAATAAGTCGTTTTGGTGATCAAAACGGTTTTAAGTTTTAAGGGATAAAATTATACAGGGGGACTTTAAGGCAATGACTCATGAAGGAGTCTTTCTTTGTTTTTGACCAGCTCCATGTATTTTAGCACATCTCCTGCCATCATGTGGCAGGAAAAAAATACTTTGTTGTGTATGTGTATGGCAACACATCCAGCAGTTTTTGATATGCATTATGCACCTGCCATGATATCTCATTTGAAAGTAGAAGCCCTACCATGTTTCATTGCTGAAAATTTTCCTTGTAGTTGAAAGTACATTTACATTCATGCATTTGGCATACGCTTTTGTCCAAAGCTACTTCAAGCTCAGCATAAAATTGTGACCTTGATATTATTTAACTTAGCTGGAGTCTTTTTGCAATTTTTATACATACTGCAAAAATACTGTACACTACTCAGTTAGCTTACTAAAATCTGTCAAAGCAAGGAAAGATAGCAGTCGTAGGGAGCAAACGTATGTTCAAAGAAGACAGCAGACAGTTTCTTCAGACATACACACTTAGCTCAATCTCTCACAAAGAGGCACCTCCAGTCAAACAGAGCAAGATATTTCAAGATCACACGATTTATTTCCTTCGAGATGGAGGCTGTTTGCAGTGCCTGACTGAATATCTTAAGGAATAAATTATGACTGATCACTTTCGTTTAAAGGAGCTTTTGATCTTGCACTCGGCAACCTATAAACTGTGTCATTCTCCTTCACATAAACAGATACAAAATGCAAATTTACTGTTTGGAAGGTTTTTAGACTAACATGGAAAACTATAATTACAATCTGTCTAAATAACAGAGGGGGGATATAATGTGATTATCAGCTAAGCTTTAAAACCCTAAAGATGAAATATAGTTGTGTGTGTGTGCTAAAGTTAGAGGCATACTGCTAATAAATCAAAGTGGTGTTCTGCAGCCCAGCTTAATGCTACCAACAGGCATCAAAGAATTAACGTGAAAAAACATTCAAGTTCTCAACAATATCTGACAGAATTGGGGTGCGCGGCAAGAGCACGTCAAAGAGACAGTGACTCAGCCATAACTGTCACTGGATCCAAATTAGCGGATATCTGTGGTGCTTATGGTGAAAGTCAATGCTAAACCAATTCTCTAAATTTACATGATGTGTGTCAAGCTTTCCTGCTCCGCCCTCTTTTACATCAATAACTCTTAGACACATCATGTCAATTAGATTTTCTATTGGTACTTTGTTTTAAAATGGTAAGCTGTCATAATTTTATCAACTTGGTTGTCAGATTTTCTCTGTAGCTACAACAAATGCCACCAGACAATGGAGAACAAAGAGTGCACCAAAATTAAATAAAGCAATCAAATATCATTTTATTGATTTAAAAAAATCCAAATTAATTTATAAACTGTGAAATGGCATTTACAAACAGACCCTATGATTAAAACATATTTAAATGTCTATTTATTTGCCCATTTGAAAAGTATTTATTTTTCATTTTTTAATGCAATCTAATTAAATATCATTTTAAATGTCTGTCTGTCTGTCTATTTAAAAAGTGTCGATTTTCTTTTTTTAATTAATAAATATAAATAGGCCTAACTGAAATTACGTGGCACCCCTATAGTATTCCAGTACAAAGAAAGCCAAATTTTACCTGTATGAACCTGTACTTACAAGAAAACATGGCATTACCACAGTACCACATCCAAAAAAGTAGCTATAAATGGATTTTAGGGAACAAAATAACCTGTATGTCAGGACACAGACGGAGGCAGCAGGTAAGTATGAACCAGTTCTTTATTAAAGGACAGAGGCATGGACATGGCAGACAGAATAGCAGGTGAGTAGAGACACAAACACGTTGAACAGTCACTTAGCTTGGTGAGGTAATAATAATGTCTTTCTTGCAGGAATAGATCAGAGAAGGCTGGAAGGCAGCCGAAGGACAGCAGATGACAGAAGCTCGGGAGGGCTGATGGAAGATGCAGGTAAGGAGTCTGTAAGGTACATATCGACACGACCAGACAAAGACATGCAGGGGAAGTGAGTCTTTATAGGGAGAGGTGATGATGAGGTGCAGGTGCAGGTGATCAGAACTCCGGGGATTGTGAACGAGTAGGTGGAGCATGCTGATCTGACGATGTGCTGTTATTGGAGGGTGCAGGCTGTGACTCCGTGACAACAAAACCTGTACCCTTACAAGAAAACATGGTAGCCTATTACCACAGTACCACATCCAAAAAAGTAGGCTATAAATAAATTTTAGGGAACAAAATAACCTGTACCCTTACAAGAAAACATGGTAGCCTATTACCACAGTATCACATCGAAAAAGTAGCTATAAATGGATTTTAGGGAACAAAATAACCTGTACCCTTACACGAAAACATGGTGTTACCACAGTATCACATCCAAAAAAGTAGGCTGTAAATGAATTTTAGGGAACAAAATAGTAACCTGTACCCTTACAAGAAAACAGGGTATTACCACAGTATCACATCCAAAAAGTAGCTAAATGGATTTTAGGGAACAAAATAGTAACCTGTACCCTTACAAGAAAACATGGTATTACCACAGTATCACATCCAAAAAGTAGCTATAAATGGATTTTAGGGAACAAAATAACCTGTACCCTTACAAGAAAACATGGTATTACCACAGTATCACATCCAAAAAAGTAGCTATAAATGGATTTTAGGGAACAAAATATAGTGCTCTTGAGTTTGTCTATAAAGGTTTAATCTCTGCAATTCTTAAATTTGTGTACTACTTTCATGTCTCAAGTGACCTTTTGCTTGTATTTGTTTACGCCACTTATTTTTGGCGTTAAATTAGCTTTGGTTTTATGGGGCACACCAAAAAAATAATGATGTTGGGGATGGAGGCTTAACAAACAAATACTGATGTTTAAGTCATAAAAGGTCAAACGAATATGAAACAGAAAAGTTTATTCATTAATAATGGTATTTATCACTACAAAAACTCATCAGTATGAAATGTCAGTTTATGAGGAGACATTAACTGACAATTGGAGAGTACCATAGCCTGAAGCAGCCTCCTCTGCATCCTGAAACACCTGGGCTCTCCTGGCACGTACGTCTGGATCCCATTCGTGGTTCTCAGCTCTACATTCAACATAATCAGACCAGAGCATCTCCACGCCAACCAGCAGAGACAAACGTCACTCCATCATCCATCTGCCAGCGGATCAGTCTTTCAGATAAACAAAACAAAGTCTTTATGACGCACGAACGTCTACCTGTCAAACCTCATATCTGTGAGACTCCTGACAGACCTCAGGGTTCTCTACTCCATGATCACTAAATACTGCACATCTGGATAGACCCTCGGGCAACTGCTAAAATATGCAGATCACATCATTCAAAGTGGCATCTGTGTTGGGAAGAGTTACTTTTAAAAGTAATGCATTACAATATTGTGTTACTCCCTAAAAAAGTAACTAATTGCATTACTTAGTTACTTTTTATGAAAAGTAATGTGTTGCGTTACTTTTGCGTTACCTTTTCTCACCTGGGTTGGGCGTGCTTGTCTGTTTTTTAATAACAAAAAAGTTCTATTTTTTTGGTAAACATTAAGGCCTTTTTACACCAAATGAATAAGCCTCAGGCTGAAGGAAATGCATATTTACGCCTGTACAGTAGAGGGCGCAACTCAAACAAACCTTTTAGCTGTGCTATCATTCTGGATTGAAGAATATGATACTGGAGAAGGAAGTTCAACACTCTTATTTCTAAATCTAAAGTAATTTTTGCTTATTAGTATGGCTGAATTGGATCATTGAATGTCAGCAGCAAATACTTTATTGGTTAATAAAGTGAGATTAAATACATAAAGTATATTTGTTTAATTTAATATATTTAATTACTACAGGTTGCATTTCACTGTTTTTATTCATTTTAAGGAATATGAATCTGTTTTTGTGCAAGTGAGATGAGTAAATGCCTGCTCACATTTAGTCTAGAACAGGGGTGTCCAAACTCGGTCCTGGAGGGGCACTGTCCTGCAGAGTTTAGCTCCAACTTACCACAACACACCTGCCTGGAAGTTTCCTGCATGGCTAAAAACTTTGATTAGCTGGTTCAGGTGTGTTTAATTGGGGTTAGAGCTAAACTCTGCAGGACAGTGGACCTCCGGGAGCAGGATTGGACACCCCTGGTCTAGAACTACAATAACCATCATGTTCGCACACAGATATATCCATCTACAAATGTCTGGTCTTATACGTCTTATGTACACTACCGTTCAAAAGTGGTCAGTAATATTTTTTTAATGTTTTTGAAAGAAATTTCTTATGCTCACCAATTCATTTAGTTGGTCAAAAATACAGTAAAAAAATTGTGATATGTAAAATTATTCCTGTGATGGCAAAGCTGAATTTTCAGCATACTTCAGTCTTCAGTGTCACATGACCCTTCAGAAATCATTCTAATATGCTGTCTGAGAAATATTTATTATTATTATCAATGTTGAAAACAGCTGTGCTGCTTAATATGATCAGTTTAATGCATCCTTGCTTAATAAAAGCAGCCTATTAAATACATTTAAATAAATCTTACTGACCCCAAAATATTTGAACGGTGTTGTACCTTCTTGAGCTCTACGACTTTTATTTTCCTCCAACAATAAATGTAATACTTTCAGAACACCCGGCTACTCTTGAATGTCCAGCTATGAAGAAACAGCATGCTTTTTGCCTGCATAATGATGTAGTTATGGCATCTACCAGCAGGGGCTTAAGATCACCAGCCAGCCAAACCATGCCCCGCTGAAATTTGCCTGCAGAAACCCAACAGAGATGAGCCTGTTCCTCTTGCAATAGAGGAGGTTGAAAAGTGTTTTCCATTTAAAAAGATGTTTAGTAGTTAACTGCACTCTATGACTCTAACGGCAGTCTATAGCACAATAGGCTAAGATAGCATGCAGAGAAAATTGCTGTCACTTTAGAAATATTTCCTCATAAGATACTTAAGCTCAAAAAAAACAGCAAAATGATAACAGCATTTTCATTTTTTTTTTAAATACGCTTAATTTAGAGTTTTATGGAATGTTTATTTATTTATTTTGTTCTTACAGCCACATTCTACATATAACGGATAGCACATTTACATTTTTATTTCGAAATTATTTCTAAAAAAATATATTTTTTAAACTCTCTCCATCAGAACTACACATAAACGTGACAGGCACGTTCGGTAAGCCCGAATGTGATTGGCCGTTTTGAAGCACATGACGCATTTTCTTAAACCTGATTGGCTGATTCATATGAACAGGGGGTTGTTGCCAGATGGACAGCCAGATGCGTTAGAACTAGTAGTGCTCTCTCTTGTTCAGAAAATACACATACCAATACAATTTTAAAACTTAGTAATATTTATATACAAATGTACTGTAGACTAGTTGCTGTAGAAAGTCGTTTATTTTAAGTATTATCCAGGTGCTTTCGGGTTCCTTCACAGCGGAAGAATATTTGCGCCGTTTTAACGTGCGGTAAGGAGCGAAGTTTGAACATTTTACTTCAGTACAATAGAGATAAATATTTGTTTTTACATATTAGATGCAACATTTCGATATCTAAACTAGTTGTCGTTATGTTGTTAGCTACACTGCAGGGTAAAACTATGCAAATATGTAAGTTAATCTTTCTTAAAGTAGAGGTTACACATCGCTGGCCTGATGTTTTGAGATGTTAACAGACGTGCATAAAGCAAATCTCTCCTGACCAGGAATGGAAGATCTTTTGATCTTACTATCTGATGTTTTAGTATGACCGTCTCTTATCTTCAATTAATTTATTTACTCAGATCTCATATCTTATGTACTGGACTCAAGCATGGAGGATACTGAAGCCATGGACAGCAGACCACCACTGGCAGCCCTCTCTCCCTCTCGGCAGAACACTAAAGATGTGGATTTCTCCAAACTCACTCCTTCACAGTTTGGCATATCAACAGACAGCTTCTTATCGTCATCCAAGATTAAAGGTTAGCAAAAAAATAAATAAACTGGATTTAATAATGTCTTGCCTTATGCCTCAATGATTATTCGTGTCATATAGAGTTCTTAGAATATAAATAAGCACCTTTTGTTCAGTTATTGCCTTTTATTGTTATTTTTTATTATTACTATTGATAATTTTCTTTGAAATGTAATTTTATTTTGCACAATTTTACTGTAAGCAGTTCTGTCTTGTCAATAAAGCACACTAAATTCATTTAAAATCAAACTTTTCATACTGAATTATCTCCTCAGATAAGTCCAGGGTGGCTCAGCTGAAGGCAAGGAGGAGATCCACGATTGGGGTCCGGGGATCTCCAGAAACAAACTCTCTCATCTGCTTCAGAGCTAGACAAGCTGCAAAAACACCTCCGCAAACACCACAGGTAGATGCATGATGTGACATGGCTGTTTTTGCTTTAGGACCCAGATTTTACATTGAGCATCAAGTGGTGACCCAGCACAGTACCAAAGTGTTTATCAAACAAAAGTAAGCACAATTGATTTAATCATTAATTTTGGCATGAGACAGAAGTTGTGATCGTCTTTTCTTCCCTATTGTGACGTATATCCAAGTGAACTGGCTTCTTGAGCAAGAAAATATATAAGGACTTGGTTTTGCTCATGAATTGATTGGATCATTGTGGTTTGCTGTGATCTCATATGTGAGTGACAGGTTGTCCCCCCTTCACGCCAGTAAACGTATCATCAGAGAAGAGGTGTCATTGCAATAGGGAGGGGAAGTTATTTTGATTTAAAGATTATGAGGGTACATGGATTAAAAGAAAAAAAGTAAATGTATATATATTATAAGAAATACTGCAATATTCCATAAAAATAAGAATTGTCCATTTTCACTTGAATTTTATGAATGCAAAAGTGATTTTCTAGCCTAACATTTTGAATAAACAACACTGAGAAAATACAAGTATAGTAAGTCAAATAGTCAAGTGACAGAGAAATTTGTGACAGAATACCATATAGTTTTATTAGAGAAACAGCCTTTGACATCATCAACAAAAGATATGAGTCCATTTAATTTGCTATCCAGAATGCATAATTATATGATTATTTGCATTAAGGATCACTTTTTCCCATTAATGTCTACAAACCTATCAGGACAGAATGGCGATCCATTTTTGAGACACATTCCACCAATTAAGAACCTTTGGTGTAAAACAACATGTATATGTTTCAAAGAGTGGATCACATTGTTTATCATCATTATGATGATAATGAAGAAAGTTCTTTGTATTTTCTTTATCAGCTGTAACTTTGTGCCCTGTCCTTATGAAGATTTTGCAGGAGAGTCCGTTTCTTTCACGCTGTGATTCTCTGAAGAAGAAGATGGCTGCTTTCCAGTCTTTGATGGAGGAGGAGGAGGACGAAGAGGATGAACAGAAGAAAAATGAGGAGAATGAGAGTTCGAAAAGTACTTTGGCTAAAGATTCTGAGAACGGTCAGTCTCTCCTCAAACTGTTGATTGCTGTGTCTTTCAGATACAGGCTTGTAGGACCAGATGAAATTCTGAAGTTATTAAGAGAATGTCATACTGTCATTGCTTGCTATTTCCAGCTAATAGAACTTATTCAGAATAGGCACCATAATAAATCTGATGCAATTTGATTTCTTCCATTGATCCTAGTTAGAGCACAGCAGGATGATGTGCAGAATAAATCAAATTAAGCTTATGAGCCTTAAAATAAATATCTTTACATTTCAGAGGGCTTTCAGTGTTAATAAAAAGATTGAAAAAGCATATCCAGTCTGAATAATCTCTGATCATGACACTATGAATATGTAAGTTTTATTCAAATGTAAACAAGACATTTGAGGGATGTCAGTGCAGTCATTTTAATACAATCTCACTTTTAAAATTCATAATGTCAACCCGGGAGGCTGGATGCCATTTAATTTTTAATAACACTAAAACCCCTTTGAAATATGAACACATTTATTTTAAAGTTTATAAGCAACTGTTTTTCCATTTGATTTATATGTTAGCAGCAGGTTTCTGTCTTGCATGCTGTTCTTTAACTGGTACCAGTAATAGGATTCAAATCATTAGAAGCAATTCTTAGTTCTGCAGAGTTTTTTCTTTCTCTGTGGCTTTCATGCATTTTTCAATTGCTAATTCACTGCAATTTTAAGATGAGCACAGATTAATTATGTTTTTATGTAGCATGACCTGTATTTGCTAAATGTCATCTTCTTGATGAGGAAATCTCTTTCTGTCTGTCCTGCAGGAAAGCTGACTATGCAAAGTCCATTCACTTCGATGACGCCGCCTCCCTCAAAGAAACGCTGCTGGGCCCCACCGGGAGAGTGTAAAGACAAGATTACTAAGACGCCACTCCCCTACCCGACTTTCACAACGCAACAGGAGCAAGGGGTAAACATATCAGCATTTAATGGTACCATGTTTGATATTCGAAATACGCTTAATCATCTGTTAAATTGCCATTAGCAGATGAAGTGGCACAGGTAGAGTGCTTACAATGCAAACAATGTATGCTACACTAACTCGAACAGACTTTGCAGTCAACATTATTAGTCTGGTGGTGTTCCTGTAGTCATTGTTTTTTTGTTTGTTTTTTTTTTCTATGATTATAGGTGAAATGCTCTGAGTCTCAAAGCCAGAGGCCTCTATCAGGTGTGGATTCAAATGCAAAGAATGAGCTTTTGTCTTTACCCATGCTGTCAAAACCAGATGTTAAGCCAGCAGGTAAGGGAACTTCACCATGGTGGCATTTAATTGATCAGAAATACAGTAAACACTGTAATATTGTGAAATATAATTACAATTTAAAATAACAATTTTGTATGTTAATATTTTTTTTTTTAAAAATGTAATGTATTCCTGTGATGGCAAAGCTAATTTTCAGCATCATTACTCCAGTCTTCAGTGTCACATGATCCTTCAGAAATCATTCTAATATGCTGATTTGGTACTCAAGAAACATTTCTTACTGTTTGCAATGTTGAAAATGTTTTTTTTCAGGATTCTTTGATAAATAGGTAAAAGAACAGCATTTATTTGACATTATATATATTTATGTATTTTAACCTCTAATATATAGTTATGATATTAGAGATTAGAATTAGCAACAGAGACCACACTATTTTATTGAACTGCTATTTATTTTTAGACATAATCATTAGACAAATAAAAACTGAAATGTTTGTATAACTCACTTGTACACAAGGTAGTTTTCATAAACTCATGTCTTCATGGCAAATTTATTCAAACATGCATATATCACCAACAGCAAATTAGCTCCTCTCTAGTGTTTTTTGTTTATATATATATCTAACCAGCGAACTGTGAACGTTGGATAACTTTCCTGAGGTCTTTTCATATTTTTTACAAGCTGGTGTCTTTCTGTAGGTTGAAACAGATTTCTTGTTTGAATTTTGTAATAAAATGAACAGAATTTGAAAACTAAGACTTTTTCTTATCAGAAGTAACAAAGCACAAAGCTCTTTGCGATTATTATTATTAAATAAATCTCTTTATTTAAAAGATCAAGGAAAGTTTGAGGATAAAATGCATGATGTGTCCCTTTAATCCATGTGTTTATTTATGATTAATTTTCTTTCAAAACTCAAACTCTTAAAATCTTTTTTTTTTTCCTTTATAGATGAAAACATGGGATCCGCTATACGCAAAAAGAAGCGTGTTCATTTTGGGGCACCGCTTTCTCCAGAGTTCTTCGACAAAACCCTCCCTCCTAGTACCCCGCTGCAGAAAGGAGGCACCCCAATGTGTCCTCCATCATCTACGGGACCTAAACGCTCTCTGCTGAAGACCCCTCAACGATGTGAGGCCCCTCTACCCCAACCTGACTTCAACAATGGAGCCTCTCCTGTCCTGGTTATTGACAGACACAGTTCTGGACTGTTGTACAGTGATGAAGTATTTGAAGAGATCGGAAAGGTGTGACACTTTCCAGCTTCTCCAATCTAACTTACCTGATTGTAGATTAATCATATCAGTGGCTTGTGGTTTTATTCCGTTATTGCACACAGACTCCTTCCTCTATAAATTTTTGTATTGATGGTGAGTTTTTGTGCCTTTCTCCAATCTGTCTTCTCAGATCAGTTTTCCCAGTATGGAGGAAGAGTCTCCCTCACACAAGCCTTCAGAGAACTGCAAAGGCGAGTTATGAAAGGATTTTGAAGAGAAGGAAAGTTTCTTTTCGGTCTGTATTCTAATCATGTATCTAAAACTGTAGATGCACACTCTGCTGAGGACCCAGGGCAGCCCCAGGCTGAAGATGCTGAAGTTATGAACGCCGCTTTTCAAGAGGAAGAGGATGAACCATCCAATTCACAGACAGAGGAAAAACTGCCATGTCCCACTGGTGATCAGCCACTGGCTCTCTCCAGTGAGTTAAACTTTCTTCCAATTTTTTTTTTTTTTTTTTTTTTTTTTTTTTTTTAAAAGCATGCTCTCTTTCTCGCTCTTAATAAATTCATACCAGTTTTTATTTCTCTGTGCTGAAAAAATTAAGCAAAATAGGATGATGATTATGAGAGTTTAATGCAGAAATATAATTCACTTGTTCTTGACTATTTTTATCTGTTAATATTTCTTTAATATTTTTAGTGGTGGTGCTTTACAAGTACTGAATTTAGAGACTAAAGGGATAGCTCACCAGTAATGGAAATTCTGTCATTAATTACTCGCCCTCATGTCGTTCCAAACCCTGTAAGACTTTCATTCATCATTGGAACACAAATGAAGATCTTTTTGATGAAATCTTAGAGCTTTCTGTCCCTCTATAGACAGCTACACAACTAAAACTTGGACACTTCGAAAAGTTCATAAAGAGATCATAAAACTAATCCATATGAATTGAGCTGTTTAGTCCAAATTTTCTGAAGTGACTCGATCACTTTATATGATGAACAGAATTAATTTAGGCTTTTAAACAAAAATAGTCCAGCTTCAACAATGCGTGTTTTGAAAATTTCTGTTGTGCTACAGATCGCCTACTGTGACCAGTATTCATTTTATTATGCCTATTACCTAATCCATAGGTCTCTCTTTGTATGTGTGGATTTTAATAGATTTGTGCGATTACGATTAGGTATTTGGCCTATACCTCTGTTGAATATCAGTAACCATATTGAAGAGCTAAATACAGATGGAGGTCCGTCCGTGCTGTAGGGCTGCTCGATTATGGCAAAAATCATAATCACGATTATTTTGGTCAATATTGAAATCACGATTATTTAACACGATTATTGGTGGGTGATGTGATCAGTCTTATTTCATGATATGAGTAATTTTAAATGTCAGTGAAATTTCACAATTATCAATTCTTCAGCAAAAACTAATACTAGGTTAATAATTTAAGTAAAAAGTCCTCAAAACAACTAAAGAAGATAATAAACAGTCAACAATTAAATAAGAACAAAGAAACTAATTACAAACAAAGCAGACAAAAAACAACAGAACAAAAATACAAATGAAATAAACAGTGCTTTAGGTTTTTCAGATAGATGTACTAACAGTGGTATTTAGATAAGTAATTGAAATTGAATAAAGTAATCAAATGTAAAATAACTGCTGTACACATTAAATAGACTAATTCTTATTTAAAACTAAATAAGTTATTACTGCTCACTGCTCTTGAATTAAGTTATTAATTCAAGAGCAGTGAGTGATTTAATCTTTGTCTTTTCTTGTTAGATTAACAATGACTTTAGCAATCATTAATGTTGGCTGCTGTCCCTTTAAGAGCTGAACGGACCCAATATAGGCCTACTGTTATGCTGCCTTCACAAGATCTCGGAGTTATGGTAAATACGAGTTTGCTAGATTTTGCTAAAAATTGCACATGAACACCCTTTAATTTCGCAACATGAAGTTATGTAATTTCATGAAGTGGTAATTATCAAATTTCCGATAGCACGTGAAGGCAGCAATACACACGCGCACTTTCTCAGTGTACACTTAAGACATAACCGACTGCATTTACGAGGATACTTACCAAAACGGCATTTCGATATATTGCTATTTGACTGTTTAGGGGCGTATCCAAAGTCCTTTGCTTATGCGAGTTCAAGGAGCGCGCACACAGGTGGCCGCCTAGGGAACAGCGTCCGTTTCGCGGCTTAATGCGCTTTTTAATAGCACTGTTTATTTTTAATATCAAGCACGTCCTGAAATTTAGCAACAGTAGACTGCATTTTACATCCCTCTCTTATTCAGCTGATTTGGATTTTAAATTTGGGTTAGGGAGGAATGAAAGCGCACCACTGTGAAGGAAAGGAAGAAGTGCTGAATGGAATGCAGCAGCGGTACAGTAATCGTTTTACCTCGATTATCTTGCTTTCATAATCTTTGGAAGCCAAATCGTAATTGAAATCGAAAATACGATTAATTGCATAGCCCTACCGTGTTGCATGTGTATGTTATTTATGTATGGTGTTTATACATATATAATATATATATAATGTGTAAATGTATGTGTGTGTGTGTGTGTGTGCATGCATGTATATATAGATTTGTGGACATGACCTGATATCAGTCTAGTTATAGACTTACTTAGGAACAACTAGTTATTTATTTAACCCACCTATTAGTTGACTTTAAAAATGTTTAAACATTATAAACAAGATGTGTAATTTAATTTTTGTCTTGTGGAGTCCAAGTAAATGTGTCATTTTAAATAGCTTTCTGGGGGCATTAAAATAAAAAAACAAAACAAATTGTAACTTTCAATCATTATTTATTTGTTACAGATCCTGCAAGAAGAATGTAAACTTATGAGCAGAAATGTATTGTTTAAATAGAGTATTAACTTTAGCTGTTAGACTCTTAGGTACTAATTAAATGAACAGAAGAACGCATCAATATATATTTATTTAGTAGTTTATAACATGTGAGACTCATGTTTCTTGTCGGCAGTAGTGGTTGACCAGGATTCAGAGTCTTCATCCAACTCCAGCACTGAACCAGCTCGCTCTCGCTGTAGGAAAAGAAAGGTGAGGTCTCATATCTGCAAATCGCAAATCAAAACACAGATTCAGCTATTTATCATTCAAAAGAGTTTGTAATAGACCCTTTGTCACATTTTACATGTTACAAAATGTATTTTGTAATGTCTATATATTTGTATATTGGTAGAATCTTTCTTTCTTGTGTGTACTTTATTTTGGTTTAGAGGTTTTTAATGTGAGTTCTTTGAACCAAGCATTATTTATTCATTCAGTCAGAGAAACCATGATTTGGAGCAGCCACTGTTGCCATTTCAGTGTTGCATTTTTCTGTTTTTTTTTTTTTTTTTTTTTTTACTTGATTTTCTTTTTCATTTTACAGAATCCTGAAACTTTATTTCTAGGTTAGAAAATCCCAGATTTATATTGAATAACATCAGAACAGAAGGCCTAAAAAGATAAAATTCATCCAGCTCTGTTCTGTTCATCTGTTTCAGCAACCAGGGGAGAGTGAGCCTGAGAAAAGGAGAAGCTCGCGTACAGCAGCAGCTTCTGCTTCTGGAAAGATGAAGGTATGAAGCTTAAAAAGTGGATTTATAAGCTGACATGTGATGAATCTTGGTGAACGGGGGCTTTTTAAGCTCTGATTATTAACGCTGGCATCAAACTGACACTGAGCCTGAAATAATAACACTAATGTGACTTGGACTTCGCATTTGGTATATAAATAGCATGATGCGTGATTTCATACGTCTAGAGCCTTTGAGCACATTTGTGTGAACTCTGTCCATGTTCCTCACTGCAGCTTGTTTTTTTTTGTTTTGTTTTTTTTAGAAGACATCAGGAGTAAAAAAACGATTTGGCAATAAAGAGGTTGATCGTTCTCTGTACGGAAAAAGAGACTATGCTTCAAAAAACCCTCTGCTCAGCCCCATATTTGAGACTATGTCTACCAGTCTTATCAACACACCAACGCAGACACAATCCGGAAAACTAACAGGTAATCTTGTTCAAGTGTTTCATTTATAATTCAGCCAATTCGTTCATTCATGCTTAGCTTGAATGGACTGATTAATCTAAATTAGATGAATCTTCTGCAGAGTAGGACTGATGAGTTCATTGCACAAAAATATAATTTCTGTTATCATCTATTCACCTTCATGTGTATGACTTTTTTCCTTGTGGAACACATAGATATTTTTAAAATTTTCAGACTGCTCTTTGCCATACAATGAAAGGATATTGTGACCAGGACAAGCTTAAAAAAGAAATAGCACTGTTAGTGATTTGCAGGACTAGTATGCTATATTCATTATTCAAGTCATTATTTGAAAAGAAAAAAAAAAAGCATCCCCTTCGCTCAAATCTCATGTGTTTGCATATTTTCAAAATACTCCATGAGGATGCCTTGCACCAGGTTTGATATCATCGATGACCAACACTAGGGCTGCAACTAACGATTATTTTGATAATCGATTAGTTGGTCGATTATTTCTTCGATTAATCGGCCAAAAAGCCCCCTTTTTTTATTCTTTGCAGCTATTACAGCTTCAGCTCTTCTGGGAAGGCTGTCCACAAGGTTTAGGAGTGTGTTTATGGGAATTTTTGACTAGAAGTGCATTTGTGAGGTCAGGCACCGATGTTGGACGAGAAGGCCTGGCTTGCAGTCTCTGCTCTATTTTATCCCAAAGGTGTTCTATTGGGTTGAGGTCAGGACTCTGTGCAGGCCAGTCAAGTTCATCCACACCAAACTCGCTCATCCATGTCTTTATGGACCTTGCTTTGTGCACTTGTGCGCAGTCATGTTGGAACAGGAAGAGGCCATCCCCAAACTGTTCCCACAAAGTTGGGAGCATGAAATTGTCCAAAATGTATGCTGAAGCATTAAGAGTTCCTTTCACTGGAACTAAGGGGCCACGCCCAACCCCTGAAAAACAACCCCACACCATAATCCCCCTACACCAAAATTTACACTTGGCACAATGCAGTCAGGCAAGTACCGTTCTCCTGGCAGCCGCCAAACCCAGACTCGTCCATCGGATTGCCAGACAGAGAAGCATGATTCGTCACTCCAGAGAACATGTCTCCACTGCACTAGAGTCCAGTGGCGGCGTGCTTTAAACCACTGCATCCGACGCTTTGCATTGCACTTGGTGATGTAAGGCTTGGATGCAGCTGCTCGGCCATGAAAACCCATTCTGCGAAGCTCTCTACGCACTGTTCTTGAGCTAATCTGAAGGCCACACGAAGTTTGGAGGTCTGTAGCTATTGACTCTGCAGAAAGTTGGCGACTTCAGCGCACTGTGCGCCTCAGCATGCGCTGACCCCGCTCTGTGATTTTACGTGGCCTACCACTTTATGGCTGAGTTGCTGTTGTTCCCAATTGCTTCCACTTTATGATACCACTAACAGTTGACCGTGGAATATTTAGTAGTGAGGAAATTTCACGAATGGACTTATTGCACAGGTGGCAACCTATCACGGTACCATGCTTGAATTCACTGAGCTCCTGAGAGCAACCCATTCTTTCACAAATGTTTGTAGAAGCAGTCTGCATGCCTAGGTGCTTGATTTTATACACCTGTGGCCATGAAAGTGATTGAAACACCTGAATTCAATGATTTGGAGGGGTGTCCCAATATTTTTGGCAATATATTGTATATAAAAAATGGCAAAATATCTTTCAAAATATCTCCATTCATGTTCCATGAACCTAGAGGTCGTATGGATTTGGAATGATATGAAGGGAGAAATAAATGATGACAGAACTTAAATTTTGTTGGATGAACTATCCCTTTAAGACCTCTGAAACAGATATTCTGAATTAACTTTACAATCCAGAGTAAGAAAACGCAGCTTTGGTAGCACAGAACTATCTTATGTTGGCATTTTGAACCATTAATGTAAAAGTATTACTCTCTTCCAACACAGATGGAGAGCAAGACAGCATTCAGACACCCAACGTTCCCCATAGCAAGACCGTTTGTCCCATGGTAATTCTGGGTACTGCCTGTACACGGACCAATGAGAACGAGCAAACATTATGCTCCACTGTGACAAACACCACTGACAACCAATCGGATATGAACATGACTTGTTTGGAACCATCAGTCGGCACTCGGCGTCCAGCGGGAAGAATAAGCTCAAGGTCAAAGACTTCCAAGGCCAAACTTGACTCAGGGCAGCCTGAGCGCCAACGTCGTAGCTCAGGCGGAGCCAAGAGAAAGGAGCTTGGCAATACAGCTATTTACTCAACTACTACTGAATCAGATTGTGAAACTGGGGAACAGGGTATAGAGAGCCAAAAGCCAACTGAATCTGCAGGTTTGAGCCCAATGTACCAAGACAGTTCTGATAGGCCAGTGCATCATAAAGCTGAGTGCTCTGAAAACAAGAAAATTGAGGTTTTGAACAGCTGTGTGGTACAAAATGAAAACTCAATGACCACTGAGAGGTTAGAGCAAAAGACACCAGGTAATACAAGACGTGGACGTGTCCAGAAGGCTCTGAAAAGTCCTTGTGTAAAGATCGATGTTGTGGTAGAGGAAGTAGATGAGAGTGGTCAATCGGAGCGAAATACTGTTGATGCATCAGAGAGCAATGCTGCACCCACAGAGCCTAGTTTGGCCCCCTGGCAGCAGGCTGACTTCAACATCGACGACATCTTGAAACCTGTGGCGAGGAGTCGAGGTTCTGTGCGGCGCAGCCTGAGGAACCGGAGGAGTGTGGACCTGCAGGCTGTGGGCCTGGCCTGGGTGGACCACACCTCCCCGGAGCTGAGTAAAGCGGGTCGGAGAAGGACGCGTGGAAGACTCAGCGGCGTGTCTGAACCACTCGTCTTCCAGGCCTCTGAGGAACTGACACCAAACTTGGGAGAGTAACTGACTTTAATTGTTTGTGTCAGTTAGCGGTTTATTTACTGTTAAATGAACTTTTATAAAATGTTACTCTTTTCTCTTATATGTATTGTTTTAAATTTATTGGGTTTTTATTAGTGAAAATGGCCTCTTATTAAGAAGATTGTATAATTGTTAGATTACTTCTGATTATTAAATCTTCACTTAGAAATGAATGATCCTGTTTGAATGTTATTTTACCATGGTAATCATTTTGTTTTACATAAATGGCAATCCCAGTTTGCTTGGATAATGTTTTTGTTTTCTTTTACTGTAAAACTGCCTACTTCACAATTCAGTAGTACAATACAATATTTGCATCCAAACCTTCAAGCTTGTTTTCCATTGTCATTCACAGCCCTTTGGCAACAAGTTATGGAGCCTGCTTTAAATATTACATGGATGAATGTTATGAAAACATGTCTGGATCATATTTCATATTCATTTGTTTTTCTTTGCATTTTGTGGTATTTATTTTCATGACCGTTAAAGGATTAGTTCACTTTCAAATGAAAATTACCCCAAGCTTTACTCACCCTCAAGCCATCCTAGGTGTATATGACTTTCTTCTTTCTGATGAACACAATTGGAGAAATATTAATAAATATCCTGATGCATCCGAGCTTTATAATGGCAGTGAGCATGATCAACAAGTATGAGCTGAAGAAAATGTCTTCATCCACATCCATCCATCATAAACATATTCCACACAGCTCTGGGGGTTAATAAAGGCCTTCTGAAGCAAAGCGATGTGTTTGTGTAAAAAAAAAATCCATATTTAACAAGTTATGAAGTAAAATATCTAGCTTCCACCAGACCACTGTCCATATTCAAATTATGAAAAAAAACGGAAGTGGCATCGCGTCAGTTAAGCTTTTTCCGTAAGTTGAATAGGGAACGCGTAGGACATAGCATAAGCATTTTGAACTATAAGAGTTTTACACTTTCTTCGTGAGTAGAATACGGAAGGCGGTCTGGCATTTCAGGATTTTTTAAAGGAAGCAATATGGTGCACGTCCTGATATTGCTGAGTTAGATGCGTTCCTGGGTCAACATATTTTGTTGATCCTGGAACAACATTCTAGTCTGAAAATTTAGTCTTAACCCTATTCCTACCCCTAAACCTAACCCTACCCATAAGTTATCCCAAAAATCAGAGGGAAATGATAGATGAATAACACTGATGTAGAAGCACCAATTCATGATTTTAAGCCTAAACTTGACCTAATCTGTAAACTTGTCCCTCAAATCTCATTGGTTGATTTGAATGTTGTTCCAGGATCAACAAAAATGTTGACCCAGGAACATGTTGAACTCAGCAATATCAGGTTATGCGCAATGCGGTCCAGACATGTTCTTGACATGTGATTCAACATAGGAAGCACATACTCTAAAATTGCAGTCAATCATTTCTAAAAACAATTTGGAATGTGAGCAACACTCCCACAATCCTTTGAAGCGCAAGTCAGATTCACTCGCTAGTGAGGTTTAAACTGGCACTGTACCTGTAATTGCAGTTCATGCTGCAGAAAGAGCCAACTGTGTTTAAACCTAATGGAAAATTCAGAGGGGAACTTATGAGTGAATAGAACACAATAGGGCTTCAACAGAATTATTTATTTACAACCATTTTTTTAACATTTTCAGTGTCCCACAAAACTGTCAATACAACCTGGAAATAATTACTCTAGCCATCTGCACCAGTCTCGATTCAGCTGTGTTTGTTTACTAGGACTCACATTATGTTTTATGTGAATCAATCCTCAGCAGTGCTGCTGTAGTGTATCCATGGGAGAAATAGCATTGCAACAATGTTTAAATATTTATGTCCTGTAGTCAGTCTCCAGTTTCAGCTTAGAGGCATTATTTGAACATGGACTCACACCTCTACTGTACGTGATCAATAGCTTATCACAAATCGTTCCTCTCCCAATGCAGCTTAAGATTTTTTATTTTATTGTTATTTAGGTGGAAGGGCTTAAAATGGCTATTCATACTGGCTATACAGTTTTATTGCAGTAATGGAACACTG
Organism: Hypophthalmichthys nobilis; assembly: GCA_037950665.1. Lineage (NCBI taxonomy): Eukaryota > Metazoa > Chordata > Actinopteri > Cypriniformes > Xenocyprididae > Hypophthalmichthys > Hypophthalmichthys nobilis. The sequence continues at coordinate 7,772,236 of CM075468.1, read as the reverse complement.
CCATCTAGTGGAGGCAATGTTAGATTAAAATCTCAATCATAGGTAGAATATTTGTATTCTCAGTCATCAGTTTAGAAATAGGTGCCTCAACCCCTGTGGATGTGTGGCAGCAGCAGCAGCGCGAGATCTCGGGAGAATGACCAAGCAGTCACAGATCAAGTGTGGTACAAAGCATTCTCAGATTTATTCAGGAAGAAGGGTCATATTTATAGACATAGGTCAAACAACAATCTCCAGGATGGCTTGAGCATCCAATCATAAGACTTAAGAATCAAACCTTACCATGAATGGCATTTAAGAAATATAATAACAAATAAGAAATGTATGTGCGTAAATGTGTGTGTGTCTTCAACTTCTGGTTGCGTGCGAGAGTGTCAGTGTGTCCAAGGACTACTACTTCTTGTTTTGTCTAGGTAGGTACATGATGTGCACAATGGAAAAATCCCAAGACACAAAGAAAGTCAAAAAGTGAAGCCCAAGAAATAAGAAATTATTTAACAATGGCCATTTTAAATCATTTATGATTTAGTGCTTCACTTTAAAGAAAATTGCTAAAGCAGTTTTTTTCTAATAATAGCAAGCAAAATCTAAACACATAATCATAATCTAATACTGTGATCTATAGACTATTCCAAGACTTGTCTTATTCATTCCCTGTAAGGATTTTAATATGCATGGAGCCAAACATAAAAGCAGTAAAATCATCAGTACAACAGGAAACAACAAATTAAGGTACGTCGCCCAGTTAGATAACCATTGTCTCATCCCTTTACCCCAGCAATTATGGTTTTCATGTGATTTATCAAGTCAAAAATATTGTTGTAAACTGGAATTGAAAAACAGCATGGCAGATTCAACATTTTACAAACTCCTCCTACCTTGGCTGTTAAAAGGTCTAAGGTCATTCTGTTCTGAATTACAGCACTTCTTATCGATCTCATTTCGTCATTTAACAGAGTGATGGAATCAGCAGTGTCATTCTTCATTTGCTCTAACATCAAAGCCAGTCCATTTATCTTTTGCAAGGCAGCAACCACTCCCCCAAAGGGGAACATTCCCCAACCTGCACTCGTCGCTTGCGATGTCCATGGATCTGCGAGGATGTATCCCCTGTATGTAGGCATTTCTCTCTTCTGTCTGGACAAAGTGTGGGAACTTGGTGATTCAACAAGATGAATTCCTGGAGCTACTATTCCAGGATAGCAGCATCCACTCCAGGCGAAGTACTTGGGAAAGGTAGTAACTCCTTTACCACCGCACACCCAGTATAGAGGTGTCTTGTCTGATGTATACAGTTTACTGTATGGGCAATACCCAGAGACATTCATCTCTCTGATTGAACATTTCAGTCCATTTCTGGTTTGTGTGACATCAATCATCGTTTTGCAGACTGAATTTTCTCATTTTGTGTTTTCCCATTGCACTCTAATTTCTTCTAGGTCAGTTCGCTTTGTTGAAAGTTCACATGCATTTGAAACATTCACAACTCCATTATTCCAATTCCATACCTGAGGTCCTCCTCTGTGCCATTCTCCTAAAGCTAAAATCTTCATGATGGTGATTGGCTGGGTGCAGGTCTGATAGCTTTTTACATTGTTCATGTTGATTTTCTTGGCAGCATTGTAAGATAAAGGGACAATGGACCAGATGCTGTGTATGGCATGACAAATCAAACAGTCCTTGGTGTCCATATTCTCCACCATGGCAGCAGACAGAGTACAGGCAGTATTCCCAGAGCATTTCCTCAAATGGGTGGTGTTGTATCCTGTCCAGCTTTGCCCTCTGGTGGCAATTAACAGAATCGTGGTCAAAGTTATTGTTACAAGTCCCATTATGCAGTCTGTGCACCACAAAGTTTTAGGGGATTTTTCTCCAAAACTGCCTGTCACTGAACTGCTCTCTCTGATCCTTCCGTGGTCTCCTTGACGTTGTTATGTTGGTCCAGATTAACTAATCAGATCGCATATGGACGTAACGCTGCATGTTCAGCTCCTTTCCACCCATATGTTTACTCTCCTAGTTAATCTGAACGTCCCCCTTGGCATGGGGCAGCCTTCAGTCTACTCGCGTGTATCCACTGCGGCTGCAGGTCAGTCAGGACTCCCGTCCTCGTCACTGTGGCCGGCCCTAGATATTTTGGATCTCCGATCTTGACTGGCTTCAGACTCCTTATCAGCACCTGCCGGTTGGGCACAAACTGGTGTGTTGGTTTCTCTGAAGGGAGAGGAAGAGTTAGTGAGAGTCACCAGGATCGTCCACAGTTGTCCAGGATCACCTCCATTTCACCTAAAGAAGAAACGCCAGCGCAGCCTTTGACCCATGGTGTCGGGAAAGGCCTACCAATCAGAATTTCAAAAGGAGACATTTTAGTAGTGGAGGATGGTGTCATTCGTATTTCAGCTAAAACAGCTGGCAATACAGTCATCCAATTTTTTCCCGTCTCTAAACACGCTTTAGTTAATCGATCTTTGATCGTTCTATTAAATCTTTCGACTACTGTGGACGACCGAGGATTGTACGGAATATTAAAATGCCAATCAATAGCTAAAGTTTTAGCCAATAATTGTGTTACCTTTGATGTAAAATGTGTTCCATTATCACTTTCAATTACATTTGGTATCCCAAATCTGGGTATAATTTCTTTGCACAAAATCATAACCACCTCCCTCGCACATGGGAAAGCTTCTGGCCACTTTGTGAATCTGTCAACAATCACAAGCAAATATTTACAGTTTTGAACAGGTGGCATATGTGTAAAATCTATTCGCAAATGTTGAAATGGAGCCTCTGGAAATGGTAAAGCTGAATGACTTGCAGGTCGATGGATGTTAGTTTTTGCACAGATTAAGCACGAATCTAACACCAATTTGGTTGTCTTGTGTACATCTGCAATGCAATACAAAGCATTAATTGCCTGGGCTGTCTTTGCAGCACTTGTGTGTGAGAGACCATGATAGTGATGTATAAGCAACACGTGCCAACTTTGGCAAGGCCACTTTCCCTTCAGAGTCTCTGATAATTCCCTGTTTGTCTGGCTGACAGCCTTTTGAGGCCCAGTATTGTAAGTCAGCCTCTGTAGGTTGGCTCTGTAGTATTTTGACATCAATATCAGGCAAATTAGTCACGTGTGCCATCATAGCAACTTCCCCAAATTCAATTGCCTTTTTGCATGGTTTTTTAGCAGCCTCTTTAGCAGCTGCATCACCCAATTGATTACCTCTTACTTCCTCTGAATCTCCTGCTGCATGTCCCCTCACCTTGACTATGGCCACTTTGCTCAGCAGCTGCACTGCATTAATTAAATCTCCTATCAAATCAGAATGCGCTATTGGTTTTCCGTTCGCTGTCTTAAAATTTCTTTGTTTCCATGTTTTGGCAAAGTCATGAATCAGTTTAAATTGTGACAATTTTATCTTTTGAAAGTTCACAAGCTCTCGTTAGTGCCACTAGTTCCGCTGCCTGTGCTGATGTGTACGGTAATGATTCTGCTTCTACCACTTCATCAGGGAGTCTAACAACTGCAGCATCCATTTCAACAGTCCACTTGATTGCTTGTTGTGGTGAGGCTTTGGTGTCAATGGCTTGACGCAAAGTCTTGTCATGCAAAGCATAGTCTGGTATCCAGGCCCTGCAATAGTTTATCAGTCCCAGAAAACTCTGCATTTTTTTTGATGGTGGCTGGTTTAGTAAATCTCTTTACCAGCTCCACTCTGTCCGGAGAGATCCTTTTTTGTCCTTCTGAGATAATATGTCCCAGATAACAGACTTGTGGTCTCACCCACTGCACCTTCTTTCTTGAAGCTTTAAACCCCGCCTCTGCCAGCACATTGCAGACAATGATGGAGGCCTGTTCACAGTTCTCTGCTATCGTGGCTGAGATGAGCAGGTTGTCTACATATTGTAGTAAACACGTAGTCGGTGGGAGCTTGATGTTGCTGAGGGTTTTGTGCACGATCGCAGAAAACACAGCGGGCGAGTCAACGTAGCCCTGAGGAAGACGCGTCCATGTAAATTGTTGTTGTTTGTAGGTAAACAAAAAATAATGGCTGCACCTCTTCAGATATCGGTATGCTGAAAAAGCAGAGCATATATCAAGGACAGTATAGTGTGTTTATGTGTAGGTGGTATTGAATTTATTATAGTTACCACATCTGGTACCACTGGTGAAAGCGGTATGATCAGGTCATTGATCTTCCTCAAATCTTGTGTCAGTCGCCAACTTTGTCTGTCTGCTTTGAGAATAGGATTAATAGGTGTGTTATATGGCGAATGTATCTTAATAATAATGCCCTGTTTCAACAAATTTTCAATCACAGTTTCAATGCCCTTCATTTTCTCTGGAGAGAGAGGGTATTGTTTTACATAGACTTGTGTTTTTGTTTTCAGTAACGCAGTGTACGGTTTATCATTGATGAAACCTGCTTCGTCCTTGTGCTTAGCCCACAGTTTTGGATTTACTCGTTTCAGTGACGCTATCTCTTCTCCCTCACTCTCAGCTTCACTCAGCATGTAATCAGCAGGATGAGGGTGTGGCTCAGTGGACACCATCAGCACAGAATGGAAGAAAAGAGAAACATCATTTTCAGTAAACACAATTTCCACTCCCAATTTATGCATTATATCTTTTCCCAGCAAATTCAGAGGTGACTCTGGAATAATAGTAAATTTGTGCATAAAATGTTGACCATCACTTGTGACCACAGGCAAAGGGTGTGTAACTGAGCAGGAGATTGGAACCCCATCAATACTCATGGAGCACATACTTTTTGCAGAAACTAGACCCTCATACATTAAACCTGAAATTGATGAGCAGCTGGCACCAGTATCAATAAAAAAGCAATATTTTTTCCCATCTACACTCAATTCCAAATTTGGCAAATCAGTTTTGTTATTTTTATATTTTAGAGTGAGCATAGTACTTGGGGTTCCTTCACTCCCTACTGGGGAGTCCATTCTGTTTGGTATTTGTAACCAGTCTCTTGGTTGGAGTTGGAATTCTCCTTTTTGTCTGTCTCTCCCTGTTTGCATCTTTGCTCATCATATTTTCATTTCCTGCACTCTTGTGCCCAATGACCGGGTTTGCCACAATAATGACATTTCCCTCACCTTCGTGGTGCTTCTTCCCCTGTTGTCTGCAAAAATGCAGGTCCAGGTTTAACTGTCAACACACTATTACCCGAAAATCCTCCAGCAGCATCTAACTCTCTTACTCATGCACAAAATTCCTCTACGTTCGACTCAGTTATTCGTGATGTGGTTACTCTTATCAGCTGGGCCTGTTTTGGATTCATATTGTTCAAACACGTGTTAATGAAAAGTATGCTATGATCTCGTGTGGTCGGCAATTTAGAATCCTCCTCCCATGACTTTTTTAATCGATTTATGAACGCTGCGGCGGATTCTTTTGGCCCCTGTTTAGTGTTAGCGGCATTTAATATATATCTTTTTGAAATCACCCGTCTTTCTAACATCCTTTGCAGCTCCTCGTAAAAAGTCTCTTAATGCTCTTCCTCCTCCCACAACAGTTTATTGGGATTATCTGCAGTCCCTTTTCCAGTCATTTTATCATTTTCTGTATTCAGAGAAGGACAGGCATCAATTATCTCTGTCTCTGTCACATCATCCCCCAAAGTTCTGAGGAGTATTACTCTAAAATCTGGACCCGTCAGTTGTGAGTAACAGGTATGACTTTTCAGGATCTGCACAAATTTCACCGGATGAGTGGGAGAAGGCAGATTGTTACATATGCTTTCGATGTCACTTGCCTTAGCTGGGCGTATGGAAATTTGATTTCCCTGTCTCACAAACATAAAAGCAGGCTCTGATTTTTGTTCACCTTTTGCCTGCTCGCAGTCTGCCCGTTTACTGGCAGCTGCCCACCTCCACACACTGTTGTGTTTCACTCATCATTGTATATCCGTCTCCTCTACATTCTGGCAGGGTGGGATATAATTTTGGTAGAATGAGAGGTTGTTTCAAATCCTCTACTGTAGGAGCCTTATATTGACAAATATTTGAAGGGGATGCTGGGGCATGGGGCTGGTATGGGTACCCCTTTTTTCCTTTTTTTAATTTTGGCCTCTCTGGACCTTTATCCCAATTTGTTTTCATTTCTTTCCATTTACTGTACGACTCTTTCATGTACTTATAATTCCACTCTGGGTCTCCCTAGCCCCCATTAATCATTGAATTTGCACTTTCCATATCCCCTGGCTTAAAAGAGCCTTCTTCGGGGAAAGGATCCAATTGTATTAGTCCACCCCTTTAAATTTGATAAATAGGGTTCAGTCCAATATCCACAATTATTTCTAAACATCCAATTTCGGGGTGTCTCACCTTGTATTTTGATTTTTAATTTGCTACCCACACCAAAGGGGTCTCTTTATAATTCTTTAATTATAATTATTCAGCCAATATTATTAATTTGTCAAACGGAACATTCCCATCAACACTTTGTTTTCCGTCAGAGCAGATCTAAAAGGATATCCATCAGAGCGAATCTGCACGGATCTTCCTCGCACCGGAGGGATAACCAAAATGTTTGTCAGGTAGCTGTGTGTTTAAACAGTACCCTTACAGACAAATCTTCCTGGACTAACTCTTAGAGCTCCATCCAAGGATAACACTACCTATTATGAGATGAGATCAATCAATCCTGCCACCACAGGAAATCATTAAAAACAACTTACCTGTGATGAAGGATAACCTCTCAGTCCCGTGTATCTTGGGAATATCCCGGACGAGCCCCCAGCTGTTAGATTAAAATCTCAATCATAGGTAGAATATTTGTAGTCTCAGTCATCAGTTTAGAAACAGGCGCCTCAGCCTCTGTGATGTGTGGCAGCAGCAGGGCGAGATCTCGGGAGATAGACCAAGCAGTCACAGATCAAGTGTGGTACAAAGCATTCTCAGATTTATTCAGGAAGAAGGGTCATATTTATAGACATAGGTCAAACAACAATCTCCAGGATGGCTTGAGATTAGAAATTAGAAATAAGAAATTATTTAACAGGCAATAAGTAAGGTCATACAGGCCATTCACATTCACATTTATAATCTCATTGTGTTTGTCTACTGGACAGAAACTTTTGTTTAGACAAAGAATGCTTTAATAACATAGTATTACTTTTCCCAAAGTTTGGAATAACTGGAATCACTTTACATGAGTTTATAATGTCCAAAGTTTTATTTATTATTTGCCCATAACCTGCCTTGTGACTACAATAAATCAGTCAATTGATAGTGATTAGACATTTAATGTATTTATTATGGACTCTTTTTGACCTTCTGACCTTAACATGTTCCCTTGAACGTCTGACGTGAAGCACTTGTGGTGATGATGTGTCGTTTGCGTGTGTGTACGCCAGTGTTGGGGTTAAAATGATTGTACTAAGTGTTTTTTCTTTGGCGTGTGAAGGAGGGAAACCCCTCTCCCCCATCCTACAGGCCCAGTGAAGGCAGCTTAGCACCAGAACAATGGGGTCCTTTGACCAAATTGAGGCCCTTAAGACATGTGGCCTCTTGTCACCGTGGCAACCCCCCAGACCCCCCCACCAGACAACGTACGAGCTGACAGCTGGAGAGAGAGTCCATCTCATTGAGCTACAGAACTCTCCACTTTGTTCTGCCCCATTATTTTCTCGCCTACGCCCGTGTAAGCGTCGAGCGCCTGTCTTCTTTTATTTGTTAATAATGCATACATTTCAGATCCCTTATCGCCTATCATCTATTCCATCTAGCGTGATGCTTTAACTAGATCCTTAACAGAAAGACTCATGCAAAATTGATGATGAGTGTCTCATACCACGATTAGATTAAAGTGGTCTGAGGTCAAACGTTTGAGCTGGTGGGCTGAGTATTTACGTTTTCCAAGTGTCATCTGCTGCGTCATTGAATTATTCACAATGTGTAAAGTTTGTTTTAGTTTGTTCCGTTGCTCATAACTGTTGCTTTCAATGCAGCGTTCATTCTCAGTGTTGTCAGAAGGGGTGCTATAGAGGGATTAGCATATACATGACTTACAAATTTCCCTTTAAGCTCTGCTGCTGTAATGATTGAGCAACAGTTGTTAAGCAAATTTAAGTTAGTTACACTGACAGAATGTTTATAGCTAGCTACCTAAATTATAACTAGTAGGGCTGTAAATACCATAGACAATGAGGGGGGCAAGTCCCCTCCAATAATTAGAAATGGCCAAATTGTCCCCCCAAATATATCTGATATTATTGATGCTGCTACTCCACTATGCACAGCTCTGTTTGTTGTTAGGATGAGAAAAAACATTTTAAAAGTTACATTTTTAGGCTGGTCTGCCTTAGCAGAGCGCTCATCATTATCATAATGAGTGAGCTGGCCAATAAAATCAAAGAAGGCGGGGCTTACTGTTCACAGAAGACGACTGGGAATTTAGTTTAGTTTTAGCAGTTGTGACGACTAGTAGCTAAACATTTAATATTTGATGACTGTTTTATGATTGAAATATTCAGTGACAGTAATATCCAGTGATGCAAACTACTCAACATTTTTAATGAAATTTCACTGTTTTGAATTGAAAACATGCTATTAGCCTACCTATCTGAAAAAATACTATAGTAATTTATAGTAAATACTATAGTGTTTTTGAACCATACTAAAGTACTTGAATTCATTTGTTGTGGTAATTCTATTGCTGTGGTATTATAACTACTATAGTAGGCTAATATAAACAAATTACTTTACCCAATACTGTACTAAGTTTTCTAAAAAACTATAGGGTATATTACTACAATACACTGCAGTTCACTGTAGTAAAAACTTAAGTATACTACAGTATTTATTACAGTTTATTAGTTCACTATAGTTAATACTACAATATGCTGTAGCATTCATTAACAAAGTGTTGTAAATACTATAATAAATACAGTATACTACAATTAACTATAGTATGGTTCAAAAATACTACAGTATTTTTTCATGATATGGTATGATTAATGTAATTCATAACTGAATGTGACGAGACAAGAAACATTTTGCGTTTTTGACATATTAGACATGCAAATAACAGTGAATACAGGCTAATTTTAATATATATATATATATATATATATTTGCAAATAGTTTAAATTGATTACTTAATAACTATAATAGACCTGGAACTTTTACTGTTCTTATTTCTTTTTTATTATTCCCCTAAATCCCTTTTAATCTTTTAATTATTTAATTCTTTTTAATAAAAAAAAATAAACATCACACTTTCATTTATAATGCAGTGATGCCTAGTATTTAAAATAATGTAAATATTAATGCATAATATTAATGTACTTGTAGAGTATTTCTTGACTTATTTCACATTTACCTGATGTGTTTTTTAACCTTTGCAGGTCCACTCCACAGTATGGGGTCAAATGTCTTTTTAGAAGCCACAGTGGTGCTACAACAAGAGACAGACATCTGAACAACTCTCCAGGTGATCGAGCTCCCCTACTTTGGAAAGGAACCTACAAAGTTAGTGTTTGCAGCCCAGATCACGGATCATTAGTTTCCCAGCAGCCCTAAGGATCCAAACAGCAGGGCTGCCAGTCTTTGCTCTGTTTATCTCTTTGAAATGTGCTCTCTTTATGTCAAGTCATATTCCTTGGCCTGTGAGCGAGTACCTGAGACGTGAGAAGGAGGATCTGCTCGCCGCATCTCCACTGGGACGGACTTCAGTAGAGGGATGTGGAACCCATGCCTGCTGCTCCATTATTAATGAACTGTTGAGTCCTCAGCACACTCTGTCTGCTGCTGAAAGATGACAATGTAAGAACTGTGCGAGCTCTACAGCTGCTGCAAGCGATGTCTCCATATGAGTGGTTTTGTTTGCTGGTACAGTACCAGTGCCTGTTGCCTATACTTGATGGTTTTTGGGAGGGAATTTGACATTTTATAGATACAGTAGAAAGCGGACAGGAAATTGTTGGGGAGAGACCTGGAAAGGGAATGTTGCAGATGATGTTGGCGGTATTCCATCGCAAGCATTCCATAAGAAGATTCCATTCTTCTTTTAAAATAATGAGTAAACAAGTTCATTTAAATTTTTTTTTATTATTATTATTAGATTTGTTTTCAAATAAATAACGAGTTACTCTTCTATTTATGTAATTTATTCAATACAAGGGTAAGTAAATAATGACAGAATTATTCAAGGTTCACTACAAGTTAAAGGATTAGTTCACTTTGAAATGAAAATTAGCCCAACCTTTACTCACCCTCAAGCCATCCTAGGTGTATATGACTTTCTTCTTTCTGATGAACATAATTGCAGAAATATTAATAAATATCCTGACGCATCCGAGCTTTATAATGGCAGTGATACGGTTCAATGAGTATGAGCTGAACAAAGTGCTTCCATCCACATCCATCCATCATAAATATGTACTCCACATGGCTCCGGAGTGTTAATAAAGGCCTTCTGAAGCGAAACGATGCATTTGTGTAAAATAAATATCCATATTTAAGAACTTATGAAGTCAAATATCGAGCTTCCGCCAGATCGCCTTCCGTATATAAGTTACGAAGAAAGTGTAAACTGACATTGTGTCAATTACACTTTTTCCGTAAGTTTAATAGGGAAGGCGCATGACGTAGCGTAAGCTTTGTGAACTGCAAGAGGTTTACACTTTCTATGTGCGTTGAATATGGAAGGCGGTCTGGCGGAAACTCGATATTCGACTTCATAACTTGTTTAAATATGGATATTTATTAATAAAAGTATTAATTTCTTTCAAAAAAAAAGAAAGAAAAAGAATTACTGACCCCAAACTTTTGAATGGTAGTGTATATTGTTACAAAAGATTTCTATTTTAAATAAATGCTGATATTTTTTACCTTTTTATTCATCAAAGAATCCTGAAAAAGTATCACAGGTTATAAAATAATATTAAGCAGCACAACTGTTTCCAACATTGATAATAAATCAGCATATTACAATGATTTCTGAAGGATCATGTGACACTGAAGACTGGAGTAATGATGCTGACAATTCAGCTTTGCATCACAGAAATAAATTATATTTTAAAGTATATTAAAATAGAAAACCATAATTTTAAATTGTAACAATATTTCACAATATTATTGTTTTTTCTGTATTTATTATGAAATAAATGCAGCCTTAATGAGCATAAGAGACTTCGTTCAAAAACATCAAAAATAGTAATGTTTCCAAACTTTTGACTGGTAGTATATATATATATATATATATATATATATATATAATTTTTATTTTTATTTTAAAAACTCTATTAGTATGGCCACTATAGTTGTCAAATATACCGATACTAGTATCAGTACCAGTTGGTACTAAAAAAAAAGTTGACAGTACAAACATTTCTGCAGTACCATTAGCATCTAATAGACGCTGCTTTTAAACACTCTTGTTCATGTTTGTTTGAGCGCTCTCTGAGCATAAAAGGTTTTTATTTAGGCCTACATCATGTTTTTACAAGCGTTGAGCGTTGTAGCCAATCACAATCATATCTGTTGAGCGTGTGAATGCAATGGCCTATCAGAGATGCTAGACAGTGGCCCTGTTTACAACTGTGGCCTCATTTATAAAGCGTGCGTACGCACAAATTTTATCTTAGAGTGTGTGTACGCTTAAATCCACGCCACCGTTCATATTTATAAAAACAGTCTTTGACGTGGGAAAGTGCTTAGAGCCACATCAGGGTCTGAGCAGATGTACTCACTTTTTCTAGTCAGATTACTGCAGGTTTTTGGAAATCTAAGCTATTCTTGCAGCTCGCTAAGGATTTGGACGATGACTGGTGATCTTTTATATGTAAATGACATTAATTAGGTGACGTTTACAATTATTGTCTGTTCGTGAAAAACGCGAAGGAAAAACTTTTCCGTTTTTAGTACATCGTTGTCATGTAAACGTACCCTTCATTTTTCATGCTGCTAAGTACACTGCAAAGTTTCTGTATTGACAACCGTATTTAAATGCTTGTTACATTGGAAATTGCAATGATTGACAGTGATAATCAACGGATGTAACAAAATGGGAGAATTTTAATTAATTCAACAGTTTTTGCTCTGGTACCAAAATTGGTACAGAGAACCATGAAATTTGACTGTTATTGGTACTGACTACTAAAATTTTTGTACCATGACAAGACGTAAGCAATATGCAAGTTTACATGTGTTTAGTGTGAAAAATTGCTTACTACCCTTTTCAGTATAAAGTTATATCAAGTTTACAACTTTGCTGTACCCTAAAATAACTATAGAAATGGTTATTTAAACAGCTTTACAGTTTGAACAATACAAACATTATAATTAATGCAAGTGCTTTTATAATAAGTTTCACATTCCTGTTTTTAAAGGAGTCATATAATGCCACTTTTACAAGATGTAAAATAAGTCTCTGATGTCCCCAGAGTGTGTATGTGAAGTTTTAGCTCAAAATACCCCACAGATAATTTTTAACGCTCCGTATTTGTGTGTGTCCCTTTAAATGCAAATGAGCTGCTGCTCCCGAGAAGAGGGCGGAGTTTCAAGAGCTCCTGTTAGCGGTTCCGATTACCTCATGCAGACTCACTGAAAATGACAGAAACTGTTCAGCCTTTTATGTTCAAACCAGAGTCGGACAATGATGGAGAGACTCAAGAAGAAGTGACAACATGTAGAATGCAACAGGACGTTTTTTGAACGGTTAGTTGATGAATTTATGTAGCTGATGTGGAGTTAACTATCTTAAAGTCATTGATTAGCATATTCTGTCATGATAATCTATTAATCGCTCATGTGGGAACTGTTGTAATAAGATGCCTACAGAGCCAGAGAATATATGCTGCATGAAGATAGAACAGGTATAGTTTAGTTTAATTACAGTTATAACTTATGTTGTCATCTTGCTTTTATGAGATGCTAGTATTGCAATAACATGGCCTCACCCCTTTGTTGCATGTTCCCGGGGGCAGGGTTTATGTAAATTTTAGGGTTAGTGATGTCACTAACCCGGGAAGAAGGTCATTGTAGTCCCTACCAGCCGTTGTAGTCCTTAAAAAGCCATTTCTTTAAAAGAAAATATTTCCCTTTGCTTTGAACTTTGAGCGCTGTAACTTTGCAGACGTTGTTTATGCTCAAACAGCAACATTACACACTAACTAAAGTTAAAAAAGTGAAATCATAATCAACCACCCCTTTAAATCTTTCAAAAATATCCCCATTCACTTCCATTCCTGTAACCTTGATTTCTGCTACTTTCTTTTGCTACTCTTTTACTTTCGTTTTCTACTTTCAGGTCAGAATTATTTTTGTGAAAATCAACACAAATGCTGTTAATTCAGATGAACTTGGATTCGACCCAGAATATTCCTTTTAAGAAACCTTAAGTATCTGGTTTATTGCTTTAAGATAGATTCTATTCCAGAAGCCTGGTTGTAATGAGGTCATTTAAAAGTATTTGTTGTTTTTTTTTAGTTGGTTTTGACAGAACTTTAAAAGTGTATCTGATTACAGTAGAATTAGTTAAGCACACACTGTGGAGTAAATTAACCGGGGTTAAGCAGTGATGTCATGAGTTTGTAACAGCTTGTGATGGGCAGAGGCAGACTGATGTATTAGATTAGTGATTATCAGAGGTCGGGGTCACGCTGTCCCGGGCCAGAGGGTCTGTTCTGTGAGGAGATCTGAAGATTAACTATCAAAACACTAGCCAGAGCAGCCACCCACAGACTGCATGTCAATTATGACAATAAAAACATTCCATTGTGACAAGAATGCCCGCATTATTAGAGAGAGAGATATTGTTGTGTAAATTAAATATCAGTGTATGAATAAAAAATGCAATGTTAAATGACAATTTATCGAGACAGTTCAGGGAACAGGAAAGCTGTCTCTGTGTGTCCTGGAAACTGGACATAATTCAATAACAGTAATTCATTTTCCATGTACTGTCGAAGCTGATTTTATTTAATTTGACATTGCCCTTGTATTTTACAGCTTTTTTGTTTACTCACAGAGCAGGAATGATAAATAACTACAATCAGCCAGCCGTTGTAATGCATTTCAGCTATTTCTGTCAGGATCTAATCATATTTGGATTTGTACTATTGAATTAAAGACACTTCTCACTGACTCTTAACTTCAATTTCATAGCGATTAGTCTCATTAGACTGACAGGCTCTTATATCAGAGTGCCAGAGCTGATATAATGAGCAGTATAAAGCAGTATTGGGGGTAACATGAATCTGACTGCTACACTTAAACTACAAAAAATGAAGAATAATCTAAACAAATCAAGTTAAGTTCATCCTGGAGGACTATGGACAAACCCTTTTCAAAATAGACACAAATCATTAAATCAGAGTTTTAAATAAATTAAATGTGAGTCATGCTTACCCATGTAAAAGTTACAGACATGGTTTTAGTTAGTTGTAGATCATTTCCAGGGTGTTGCTATGCCGTTGCTAGGGTGTTCTTGGTGGTTGCTAGTTGAATGCTTACAAAAAAAAAAAGCCCAACACAAAGTCTCTGGCCTCTAGATTTGTCTAGTTACTCCTTCAATGCAAATACATGGGATTTCTCCCCTCCATTTTGTTGTCCACCAGACAGAAAAGATAGTCTGTAATAATGTATTTATTGTTAAATAGAGTAACTTATTGTTAAGTGCAATTTTATCAAATATATTTATAAACATTACAGTATTTTATAATATTTATATTTTCAATTACGGTGGCACTTGAATTATTCACAATAAGTCCTAGAACAACTATTAAGAAAATAAATTTCTATTTTAATTTTAATTTTGACTTTCAACAATATAGCACGAAAGGTTAATTCAGTAATTTTGACATGCATGGCTTTGAAATTACACACTAAATCAATTGAGCAATAATGACACAAACTCATTTCACATTCAAGGTGAATTGCATAAATTTTTGACTTGTGTTTTGGGGATAGAGTCTGGCATTACGTGACCTCAGAGGTCGAAATTGCCATCAATTTCCACTGAAAAACAAAAGACAGATGCACGCTGATGAGCTCTTAAGGGAAACGTATAGTAAGAGCTCTGACTCTGGAGGCCTATGTGAAGGGGTGTGCACTGCTGGGCTGAGAGAAGGCAGAAAGGAGGAGGGGGTGTCCTCCACTCACTGCCAAAACAGGAGAAAGGGAGGAGGAAGAGTGAGAATGAGAGAGGCATACATTGTCTGCTAGGCTAAAAAGAAGAAATACCCGCCAACAGACCCTGCAGGAATTCACAAAGGTCTTAGGTTGCATTGTTGTCTGCAGTGTATCCTGCCCTGTAAATATACATGACACTCCAGCTATGGACTGTGTCACATGACCCTGTGGAGAACATGTAGTTTATGTCTGTTTCCATCCACCTATTGTAAATATAATGCAAACTAACAAACTTTTTAGAAAGAGTTTTTCGTTTTCAGACGATGGGCTGCCAGGGGACCAGATGCTCCATGACTTCTTTTTCTTGCCCTGACTTCCCTGTGTAATTTGAGATATTGGACCTTTGAGAATACACAATGAATGGAGAAAAAAGACTTGCTTTACTCTATGATAAACACACTTTATGATTTCACCTATGATTTCGGGGTTGAATTGAGAATGCTTTTTAAATTCCAGTTCCTAATTTTCCTAAAAACAGGATGTAGATTAACTGCAATGTGAAATTGAATGTAGGAAGTAGAAGATAGAGATGGGGGTATTTTCTTGGCACACTTTGGGCCCTTTATTACCCATTATTAAGCATTGTTTAAACACCACAGCCTACCTGAGTATTGTTGCTGACCATGTCCATCCCTTTATGACCACAGTGAACCATATTCTGATGACTACTTCCAGCAGGATAACGCACCATGTAACAAAGCTCAAATCATCTCAAACTGGTTTCTTGAGCATGACAGTGAGTTCAATATACTCAAATGACCTCCACAGTCACCAGATCTCAATCCAATGGAGCACCTTTGGGATGTGATTTAATGGGAGATCCACATCATCTGCAGCAACTTGAGAGATGGACAAATAAACCTCAATAATCCTCAAAAGCCTGATGTATCATATTTGATACTCACATTTTAACATGATTTTTCTAAGTCAAGTAATCCTAAATTGCTTCAGTCGTTGTTCATCTTAAAATATAACTAACAAAATAATAGATATTCTTACAATTACTAAAAATCAATAAAGATTTCACAGCAAAAGACATGCATAGCCTACCTCAACCTGGAGGCGGAGTTATACTAAAAGGCCTTTTACTATCTAAAAAAAAAAATCTATCAATCAGATGACAGAAGGCATGTAGAAGATTGTGTACAACAAGTTTTGATCATGTTGACAATTTAGAAGCCTTAGAAATTTGCATATCAAATATGATACTGTAGGCTTATAGGCATAACTTGCTTTGCCTCCTTCCTTTTCAGCTGAAATCATCAATACTACTCAAATGACAACACATCCAGTGTTTCAGAAGGGGAATAGAAGCATTCAAGTCTGGATCCAGTCAATTCCCTAAGGAAAAAAAATTACCTTATATCACCCGTTTTCCTATTAAATAGCTTTTTACTCTGAAATATGTCACATTACAAAAGTAAAATAAATAAGCTGTGAACATAATTTCATGTTGAATTTAAAACCACAGGACACTGTACCATACTATTTGCTTTTAAAATCACTGTATGCTTCACATCCAGAATTTCAATAGTTTCTTCAGATGCAGACATGAACACTGGTCCTACAGGCCGGCAGAAGTACACTTCTACTTCAATGAGGAGTGCACTTCTGTGCACTTGAGGGATCGAGAAGGAAAAACAGAACTAAAGTATAGTGACAAGAAAGATCATGCTGAAGTTGCTCTCTGCTTAGAGGCTTTGGGCTGAAAAACATCTGTAGTGGATTGGATGAGGTAGAGGTGTTTCAATTGAGTTGAAAGTGAGGTGGAGGAGGATAGGGACTCTCAAGCAGGCCAAACTTCAGTTTCAAGAGCACCATAGCTTTAAATGGACAGATTGGAGGTAAATGTCCACATTTAACTTCCATAATGTAACATTTTTTACTGAAATGGAATATTGAATGAAAAAACATCTAGGGTGCAACTTTATGTTTTCATATTCTGACTTTTTTTTGTTGGAGTAACAGGCACTATTGAATCATGTACAGTGTGACCCTCAGTGTATAAAGGAAGTAAATATAGTCATATATATATATATTCATGTAAAGTGGGAACCAACAGATAGTTTAGTTAAAGTGGGTGGGGGGCCTGGTCTCTCAGTTACATATGCCTGGAAATTTCCGTTGTATGCCTCAGTCTGCTCCAGGATGGGAGGAGTGTGCGTGTGTTCTGGAGAAATAGAGAGCAGTGGTTTGGGACTGGAGTTGGGTTTTGAGAGCTGGCCATGAGCCAGCCTCAGCAGGAAGCCTGCTGGTTCACATGGACAAAAGCAGTAATGAGTAGTTCCAAGGATGTCTGTGGTGGACATGACTGTCATCATCCACCCCAACCCCCTTCAACAGTGTCTCTTTTTCTTCAAAGCCAATATCTGGCCTACTGTAGACATGACTTAAGTTGTGACTTGTGAGAAAGCACTTTGAATACCCACAACTGTTATTTATGATCGCTTCAAGAAGTATATGGACACTGAATGTCATTGCATTAAATGATCAAAGCAATATCTATTTTGAAAAAAGCACAAGCATGTTTCTCAAGCAAAAAAAAGAGGTTTGCAGAGTTTAAAATTGAACAACAATAGCTACTGTCTAACAAATGTTAGTGGAATGTGTTCATAGTCAGTGTGATGAATTACACCTGTTACTCTGTGTGAACTTGAGGTAAAATGACTTCATACATCCATGAGATCAAATGGTAATTGCAAAAAAAGGCTCAGAACGATGAACTTCATTCTGAAAGTAAGAGTTCACAGGTGCCACTTATTGTGATATTTTGTTACTTACTGCAATGCATTAAATTTAAGTGTGGTTTAAGTGTCCAAATAATTTTTGGACTCTTAAAAATAAAGGTTGTTTATTGGCATTGATGGTTCTATGAAGAACCTTTAACATCCATTTAACCTTTCCATTGCACAAAAGGTTCCTTATAGTGGAAAAAAAGTTCTTTAGATTATTAAAATGTTCTTCACATTAAGAAAAACAGTTATTAATATTATTTGGGGAAGCAAAAATGGCTCTTCTATATAGCATCGCTGCTAAAATGCCTTTTTCGAACCTTTATTTTGGGATCACTGTGTTCTTTTTGAAGTAAGAATTCAGTACTTTAAAAAGTCTGTTTTTGTCCATGAAAGTGAATGGAATTTAAATGTTATTTAGACCCCAACATTCTTCAAAATATGTTCTTTTGTGTTTCGTATAAGTCATACAGGTTTGGATTATATGGCAGAATTCTCATTTTTGGGTAAGCTGTCCCTTTAAGCAATCTGTACAGTTAGCAAAAATGATAGAATAGAATAGAATAGAATAGAATAGAATAGAATGTTTGTTTTCGGTGGAATTTATTTCCACAACTTACAATGATGCATGGCACGTGCTCTGCCTCGCATCTTAAGTTCCAGGGACATTCCCCCTGGAGCATCCTGAGGTTAAGAGTCTTGCTCAAGGGCACACTGATGATAGTACAAAGATTGCCCTTACAACCTACTTTCACCAGTCCTAATCATTATCACCATATTAGAGAAACCAATGTTTGACAGAAGATTAAAGCTCAAGTTCACACTGGCATAGGTCAGAGGAAGTTTTTCAAACCCGAATTATACTTGCAGTATGTCTATTAATGTTTTGGAGCCCAACAATGCAGATGACCCCAAAAAGAAGATCTTCTCTAAAAGTTTATATGAACTGCATTTGCTCAGTGCTGCTGTATTATTCCACTACAAATTTTATGCTCGTTCTTCTTTTCATTTACCAATTAAACATGCTTTGATCCTTGTTAACACTTAGTGTTTACCAAAAAGGAAATGACCTATCAGTTAAACTAAATGTTTTAATTAAACTGTGATGATCTTTATTTGATGAAGTCTGTGCTGCAGGGCAACTACAGCTCGCCCACATAGTGTTATGAAAGTCTATCAGATGCCATTGCTACCTCCTCATAGTACGGCTTTATTTATTTTTATATGTGTGTGTTTCTATAGTGACAGTGCTGGTAGCACTCAAAAACAGTACAACCCCCTCATGCATTGAGAATGTTGACATGATGCTGTTTTCACACTTTTTAACCAGCATAAATTCAAATATTAGGATGACATTCATCACGTAAAAGGAATATCAGAATTTTGAAATGTTACTTTAAAGATGCAAGGCATCTCTGTAATATGAACAAATGGAGAAATGTTAGTTTGTTTTTAATACTTCATATTATTAAGAACACTTTAAACATATAAAAAAGAAACCAATAAAAGTTAACAAATACTGAGGTAAAGTGTCAACTTTAATCTGCTATAATAGTGCTTTGGTTGGGTTAGTACTCTGAGTCATGCTGGCACAAATGAATCATAAATCTAATCATTTACATTTATTTTATTTCTTACTGCAAGAGTTTTGGATGAAAAGCAGATGTGTAAAGCATCAAAGTGGTTTTAGTATGTGTGATTAATTTATATTTATAACATCAGTGGCATCATATTATTCAAAACATTGAATACATTTCATACAAAGTAAATGTGGTGTAATCATTTTGAAAAGTCTCTTCATAACTGCTGTTCATTGAAATAGCTGGTTCTATTTGAGAAGTGTGTTGAAGATATATCACACTCTTAACTTCCTTTTGGAAAGTCTCTTCCTCCTCATGCTATAGTAGATTAATAAAATGAAAGCATATACACTGTAAAAAAAAAAAGTCCGTAAAAATAAGGCACAATGTACTGTATAAATATGAAGGAATTTTCCGTATTTGTATTTTACAAGTGATTTACCTGTATTTTGAATTAAGGTTTGCATTAGGTTGTGTTTTAATGATTAACGGAAAATTCCGTAAAATTCGGATAAAGTCCTGGCAGAAAATTACCAGTACATTTTCCGTTTTTATTTTTTACAGTGTAGTTATCTACTCCCATACATACAGTATGAGAACTGAGGTGAAAAACAGGGAAAGCAATCAAACTTAGTCCAACAGGTGAGCCATTACTTAATAAAAAAGACTGATTTGTAAATACACAAGCTTTGACCAAACCATGCTGTTTGAAAATTCTGAATTCATTTCCCTTATAGTAGTTCCTGTTCTTATAACAACACACCTGCCAGTTACCTCTGTATCTGACAGCTGTCCATGAAAAGACAGGAACAACTGCAACATTCATGACTTCTGCTGTCTGTAAAGATATATAAAGTATATACATTTAAGTGGCTGAGTTACATAGCTATTGAGTTCTGTTCAGGAAATAATACATGCACACATATTGTATGAATATGTATTGATCCACTGGCTCACTATATGACTTAATGGTAAATGCGTTGCTTTATAATTCATTTGATCCATAGGCTTACTTTTTGGCTTTCAAGTACTTTGATAAACCAGGTTTCTAGCCATATAAAAGGCCATATTATTATGTATACATAGTTAGAGGTGATCTACTATGCATCTAAGTCAACAATTAGCTATACTTTTACTTACACATTAAGAAAATTGAGAGAAGATATCAGGGATATCAGGCTTATTTTATATTAATTTTATATTTTAAACACTGAACAAATAGGAGTGGCTTTGATATAATATTTGATATGATAATATTAATACAGAGATATGGCATATAAGAAAGTACATGTATCACATAATTGCAATTATTCTGAAACAATTATGATAGTCTTAATTAATTCTTACTAATGTTTTTCCTCTCATTAATTTTAAAAACGAGCATGCCCTAAATAGTAATTATATATTCATAATAATATTAATATATGCACGCAGCTCAAACATTACAGCAATTACAACGCAACTACATCACATCATAAATATTCTATTAATGACTAGTAATGGCACTAAAGCAACAGATTCACATTTCCCGAGTGGGTGTTAAATTGAAAACAGCTCTCGCGTGGAGCACCGAAGGGAAAGGTGTGTGGGTCACCTGTCATCACTGGCTCATACAGCACTGCGGGAAATTTACATAATCCTCTGTAGTAGTGACTCTCGCAGGCATTGTTTATATAGTGCGTCCCCGTCCCCAAAATCAAAACATTTGCTTTGTCATGAGCGCTGGCGTTTGCGCTTATGTATTTTTTATTGCATTATGATTTCTCTTGGAAACAGGGGACGAAAACAGCAGAATGGCTACGCAGAACCCCGATGGGAGGTGTGGAGGGGCCGTCTTTGATCTTTAAATACCCTCTAACATTAAAACCACACTCCATCGCTTTGATTTCTTTTGTCGCCGCCTAGGCGCGACTGCAACATTCAGACGTTCCCTAAGCGTGCCACATCGCCTTTTCTTTTTTCCGCTCTACCATCTGTCCCTTTCTTCCATTTCACGGAGAAGCAACGGACATTCGCCCTTCAGATGTGTGCAGCCGTATCCCCCCTCTCTCCTCCCGCTGCAGTCCCTTTCTTATCCAGTGCCTCTCCCTCTCCCACTCGGATTCGCACTATGCAGACGCTCCCTAGCGCCGACTGTTTCCCCCCTCCCCCACCCGCAAAGCTCCTGTTTCACTCAAAGATGGCGTCAGCTCTGGAGCTACTGCTCTCTGGCTGCATTTTTCAGGCTTGTTGTTGTCTGTGTTTCGAACGCTTTCTGGCACCTTCTCCTCGGCCACTCGAGCCGAAATTCCGGTGAGTAGCACACAATTACATACAGCGTTCAAAATGCTCTCGGCTTGAGAGCCCGAACTGGACTCGTGGTTCTGTCTTTCAGGGAAGGAGCGGGAGAAGGTAGAGGGAACGGGGGGTACGCGGAGATGAAGGGGGAGGGTGGGGGGAGCTAGCCGAGGCCTAACTACTTCCCTCACGGGCCTCGTCTCCTCCGCCACCACCACCACTGCCACCGCAGGCTCTCCGGTTGGGTAGGGAGGGTGGGTTACAGTAAGCGGGGAAGGAAGTAGAGGAGAAAATGGTGGAGGAAGCGCGGAGGAGCAGTCGAACATCTCGCGTGAGGATTTTTTTTGTCATGCGCTTATCCGAGGCAGAGATTGAGGCCGCGCGCGGCCGTGTCAAACGTTGGCGCGAGGGAAGGAAGGAAGGAATCTTGGCGTTCTTTTTTTAACGGCTGAGGCGCGCTAACCGCGGTAGCCACTGGTTACGGGCATTGTGTTTTCAGTTAGGCCGCGATGTTTCTTAACGGAATATAAGGCTGGAAAGGTCTAGAAAAATGTCATTTTCAGATTGTTATGGTGTGAAATCTCAGGCGCTGAGGGGAACGGAGGAAACATTGTCCTTATTCTCAACTGCACGTTGCTTGTGTTTTGGAGCTAACAACATCCGCTCAGTGCACTGGCTTCGTTACTTCAAAGTTTACATTGTTTGGAATGGAAAAATATACCTAAATAATCTCCAGTAAAGTATATTTGCTAGTGTTTAGCCACTATCAAACTGCTGTTTGTAATATTGTTTACATTTTTTTTTTTCCTCAACGTCCAAGCCCCGTTTCTGTTTTGTTTACTATTAGCCATGTGTTGACATTTATTACGTGCTTTACTTTCTGCTGCAGTTTGACGTGTGATTAGCACCTCATTACAGATGATTTCTAACAGGCCGTCTGTCATAGGTGTTGTGAAATTGCTTAACTTCAGTTTGAAGTTATGATAATAGACGTTGCATTACAAAATTTCTTCAAGTCATAACTTTTAAAGAAGGAAGTTTCAGGCACTCTGGTGGTTGTAAGACATATTTTTAATATAACAGTTTTGTCACTGATCTGCTGTCACTGAAAATAGTGTATTTTTAACTGTGAGGCGTTTTGTTTAAAGTGTTACACTTTATTTTAAGGTGTCCTTGTTACAGTGTAATTACACAAGTACTGAGTAATATTTGGTTTTACTACAGTTTGTGTTTCTATTTGTTTAGGGTTTTAGAACTCATTACTATAGTAAGTACATGTGTAACAGGGATGCTGTAAAATAAAGTGTTACCTATTATTGCTGCTAATATTGGCGTTAACTTTTTTTAACTGACACTTAACTGGTTGTATCTGAATGCAGAACTTAAAATGTGTCAAACTTTGGATGCATTTTATATTAAATGTCTTTTACTGCTATGTACTAACATTTCAATGAACCATTTGATACAATGCACTAGATATTTTTACTTTGTACTTGTATTTAAAATTTCCTGTATGAGTGCATGCAATTACATCTGTAATTAATTTCTGTAGTTACATATATAATTGCACTGTTGACCCACCCTTAAAATTATATCACCTGTCCCTAACCTTAACCGTATCCCACCTCAATAGCAGCAAAAGATTTTCAATAAAACATGAAGGCAATAAGTGCAATATTTTTTTAACATAAGTACATAGTAGTTAAAGACTCCTTACCTAAGTGAGGCCCAAACTTTTTTGAAGTGTAGTGTGGAGTTAGTTTGCTATCATTGTGTATTAGATGCACATAGATATTTTACCCTTCTTTAATGAGGCTGTGTGTTTCTGTAGAACTGTTTTGTGCCCTTTTTATGTGCTGGATGATTAATATTAATGAGTGTTCAATAATTTTGTTGGTTGCAATGTGTTTTGTGTGCTTTTCAGATGCTGATCCTTTTCATGTTTTTTTGTGTGCAGGTTGCAGGAGCTTCTGAAAAATACCCAGTAGGAAGATGGTCAGCCGTCGTTGCTTCCTGGAGTGAGAGTTCTATTCAGGACCGCTTGTTCCAACAGCGCTAGGAGGATCAACAAGGAAGGAACGAACTGCTGGACAATATTTTCACACTTACATTTCGCCAACGGAAGAAACAAAAATTCTCCAAAAGTGCTGTCACAATTCTTAACAAAGATGCTCCATCTAAACGGATAACACTAACCGTCAGAATCGAGGATTCTACTTGACTGACTTCTTTGAGACGGGCAAATAAAACGACACCCCAGGATCTTGCAACTTTTTCTTTTGGAGTAGTTGCTGTGTCCGCCTGTTGCATACCTTACCTCTTTGCTTTGGTGTGGCAACCCTTCAGGAGGAAGGGTCACTGGGTTAGGGGAATCTTTTCGAGGTTGGGGGGGGGGGATTTAGGGAGCCTATGCTATGGTGATCGGCTCCCTCTCTAACAGCTCCTGCTCAGGCACTGAGAGACTTACTGCACCTCCCCGGGACAAAGGATAGCCTCCTGGAAGAAGAGAGAGGAGGAGGAGGACAACTACGTTGAGGCAGCGCCAGGGCTGAGGCCACTGGGTGCTCCCTAACGGTTGTGAGAGTGTGTTGGGCATTGGCCCAGCCTTATTACAGCAGCCATGGTGAAGCTGGCCAACCCATTGTACACCACCTGGATCTTGGAAGCCATCAAGAAGGTGAAAAAGCAAAAGCAGCGGCCGTCAGAAGAGCGTATCTGCAATGCTGTGTCAATGTCCCATGGGCTTGACCGCAAGACGGTTCTGGAGCACCTCGAGCTCAGTGTTAAAGATGGCTCCATACTCAAGGTGTCCAACAAGGGGCTCAACTCCTACAAGGACCCCGATAACCCTGGACGTTTATCGCTCCCGAAACCCAGGGCGGGAGGAGGTGGAGGCAGTTCCAGCACCTCCAGCTCCAGCAAAAAACCTGGCCTGGACTGGAACAAACTCATCAAGCGCTCGCTGGAGGGGCTTCACGAACCTGGTGGATCATCCCTAAAGAGCATTGAACGCTTTCTGAAATGCCAGGCAGATGTTGCAGGTTATCTGTCAGGCAGTGGCTCTATGGGGCCAGGCCTTTTCCACCAGCAGCTCCGGCTAGCTCTGAAGAGGGCCGTCGCTCACGGACGGGTGGTAAAACAAGGACCACTCTTCCGGTTGGTAAGCAGGAGTTCTCATAACGACGGGACGGGCTGTGTGTCTCTGGATTCTCTGCCTCCGGTGCGTCTTCTGCCCCATGAACAAGATCGGGTGAGCTGAAGTTTTTTGATTGTTTTGAAGTTTTCTGTGCTGTGTGCAAAGCGAACTTTCAGTTTCCTTTTCTGATGACTTGTATTTACATATTTCACTTCTGTTTCGAATACCGGCTCTCAGCCGTGACCAGATTTGAGTAAGCAAACAACTTTCTTACAATTGCTAAAAATGTCCAGATATAATTGAGAGCATGTCAAAGGCATCCACAGTGTTACATTTCTGAAATTTTCAATAGAGTGCAACAGCCGGGTTCCAGAAGCAAAAACTTCATTCAACTCCATAGGGAAACTTATTAACCTTTAAGGCCAATTCACACTGCACAGACAAACACCAACAAACAAGTTGGCTGTTGGATTTAGAATTTAGAATTTTATGACACACCGACCCAACAGACACTGACAAATGCTGACTGAACATGTTCAGTCGGGTAAAAAACAAACCCCGACTAATGCCAACAGACACCGACACGGGTAACACACTGATCCGACAAAACCCAACAAACGTGTTTGTTGACGTTTGTCTGTGCGTGGTGAATTGGCCTTTAAAGACAGACCTGTTGTGAGCTCCAAGGTTGTTAATCCAGTGGTATGCTTTTGTTGAAGCTATCTGTTTGCATTTTTCAACACATTTTTAATATAACAGCAGAATTCGTGGTGAACAACTACATTAACCATGATGCTGTATAGAAAATTCCACCAATCAGAGAGTCGCAGCGAGGAAATCACACCAAAAGAGCTCCGAAGGGCAGCCCTCTCTTATGAAGCACGTAAATGACGTAATCGAGTTGGTCTCCCTACTCTCTCAAAAACCTTTTTGTATATAATTTGTATATATACCTACAAATTGTACAGTCTAACCAAAAATTATTCAGACATTTTTGATATTTTTTTACTAGTGGGTGCCGGACACTATAGTTCATTTATGTAAGTGAGGATAGCAAAATAAAGTAAACTGTGACGACATATACCCAAAAATTCTTCATACAGTGGACTACCAGTAAAATTTATAAAAATTTGGAACCAAAAATTATTTAGACACTTTGACCTGACCATGTGTGGGGTGGGGACCAAGTGTTATCTGACAAAATTAAGATTATTTTTTTCTGACACAGTTTAACTCTGAGATCTTGTAATAAACTGTATTAATGACTGAAATGTTCAAGGTGTCAATAAATTTTGGTTTGACTGTATATATGCCTTGTTTCTATAGATAAAATCAACAACTTTTTTTGTTTTAAATTTTTGTTTTATAGTTGTTTTAAATGAAGTTTTATATTTCATAATAGTTTTCAGTTTGATTGAAAATTGTCATTAATTACTCAACCTCATGTCGTTTCACACCCGTAAGACCTTCTTTCATCTTCGGAACACAACTTAAGATATTTTTGATGAAATCCGAGAGCTCTCCGACTCCTCCATAGACAGCAATTTAAATACCAATATCAAGGCCCAGAAAGGTACTAAAGACATCGTTAAAATAGTCGACGTGACTACAGTGGTTCAACCTTAATTTTATGAAATGATGAGAATACTTTTTGTGCACAAAAACAAAACAAAAATAATGACTTTATGCAACAATCTCTTCTCTTCCCTGTCAGTCTTCTACGCTGTTGACGTAGTAAGCACAGTGCAGCGCTTCCATGTTCTACGTCGGCCTGTACTAAGTCGACGTTCTGACGTAGAACACCGCAGCGTTGCACTGTCTATACAACGTAAACAGCGTAGGAAACTGACATGGAAGAGAAGAAATTGTTGCATAAAGTCGTTCTTTTTGTTTTGTTTTGATGCACAAAATTTTTTCTCATCGCTTCAAAAAATTAAGTTTGAACCACTGCAGTCATGTGGACTATTTTAACAATGTCTTTAGTACCTTTCTGGAACTTGAAAGTGGTGGTTAAAGTGCTGTCTATGGAGGAGTCAGAGAGCTCTCGGATTTAATCAAAAATATCTTAATTTGTGTTCCGAAGATGAACGAAGGTCTTACTGGTTTGGAATGACATGAAGGTGAGTAATTAATGACACATTTTTCATTTTTGGATGAACTAACCCTTTAACTCTTCTCGGAAAGTGATAACAGTAGTGTGGGATTTCCAGGCAAAGCTTGTATTCGCTGGACGTCTGCTTCTTGTAAATAGTATCGTGTATTGCGCACGTTATTTTTTTGACAGACATCGATGTCATGATATTCAAATGATGTGGATTTGAAAACAGATGGATTGTAAGGTTATAATTTATTTCTTAGTCAGCAAGTATTCAGTGAAGTGATTGATGCCCATGAGTGTGTTATGTTGATGTTTTTATTTGTAATTTTCCAACCGACAGCCAGCCTTAGTTTTTGACGGACGTGATAACATGCGTGAGGGGTGAACTATGTTTGATTTTTGGGTAATTATGAAACATGCTGGAGATGTTCGAAATGCTTTTTTGCGTAGTTCATTATACTTCTTTTACAAAATGAGTTTTATTTTATGACTTAAATTACGTTTCTCAGAGACTGACAATTTGACATTCAGCTGTCGCAATTTTGTTGACTTTTGAAAATCAAGTTAATTTTTTTTTTTTTTTTTAACAGTGATGTTTAATAGTGGTTTTGATGAACAAATTTGTTTTATTGTCTCTTATAACAAAAATATTTTATTTAAAACCATGAAAATGCAGATTTTGTAAAAAAATAGTGAGGTTTTTTTTTTTTTTTTTTTTTTTAACTGTTGTTCCATTTTTTACCCCTTTCCAGATTTTGACTCGTTTAGATGGCATCCTAATGGATTTCAGGAGATTTTCTTAAGATTGCATGTTCAGTACATCCAGGGTAGGGGACAGAGTCTCAAAGTACTGCAGTTGTCAGTCTGAAATACCTTGTTTAAGCCAGATAGACTGAAAGAAAACATGGCAGAGATGGTCAAGAATGAGAGGTCACGTGATTTTTGCTTCCTGCCGAGGCTACCAGCTGCAAGATGGGCTGGTGTTAGTGGGGAAAGACAGAGAAAGAGATGTTTGTTTTTGTGTTTAGAAATGTACGAAAAAACAAGGGTTTATGTGTTAGATGGCAGAGGTGAAATGGAAGGTTTTGTCCAAGTGTGTAGCATTGTCAGAAGAGATCCACACATGCTCAGACCGATACACTCCATACCTTTCTGCACGAGAGGGAGCGAGGGATGAAGAGAGAGAGATAGAGGCTGAACGGCAGACACACAGGCGGCACAAAGCAGCACAATACACACCCACTTTTTTGTAACCTGATAAATAGCAGCTCTGCCTTATGCTCCCCAGAGGCTAAACACACATGCATTCA
Source organism: Hypophthalmichthys nobilis (assembly GCA_037950665.1). Classification (NCBI taxonomy): domain Eukaryota; kingdom Metazoa; phylum Chordata; class Actinopteri; order Cypriniformes; family Xenocyprididae; genus Hypophthalmichthys; species Hypophthalmichthys nobilis. The sequence goes on along the minus strand of CM075468.1, from coordinate 7,743,956 downwards.
CACACACCCACCCCTCCTATCACATCTGATATGGGTCACATCCATGATGTTCACTGCAGGGTGTTGGCTGTCAAAATGATGCCATGCTAAATTTGAGCTCTGTTTTTGGCTGTTCAGGTCTGTGTTTTGATTTGTGAGCGTGATGTTGAAGTTGTTACACGCTTCCAAGGTTCTCTATGAGTGTTGTGTCTGGCTCAGGAATTAAAGCTTCCACAAGTGGCCTGAAGTCACATGACCACACGTCTGCAGTTGAAGAAAAGGCTTAGAATTTGCTCTTGGCTTGTTTCAGATTGGATCACCATAGTGATGCCAAGTTTATTTTTTAGTATGCACAGTAGAGATGTGCGGATCATCTCTAACATCGCCCGAATCCGCTGTTAAAAACAAATCACCCAACCAACCGCCACCCACCCATTTTCTCTGATTTAGATATCCACACCCGATCATCACATTTCAATTATTCAAATTGGTAACATATTACACTGAAGTAGGCTGCTTTTAAATTAATTTATTTAAAGCAAAATTTCTTCTTTGGTGAAATTACATTTCTTTAAAGCAGGGGTGTGGAACGTTGATCCTGGAGGGCCATTGTCCTGCAGAGTTTAGCTCCAGCCCTAATTAAACACACCTGAAGCTAATCAAGGTCTTCAGGATTACTAAAGTTACAGGCAGGTGAGTGTTTTTTTCAGGGTTGGAGCTAAACTCTGCAGGACAATGGCCCTCCAGGATCAACGTCCCCCCCCCTCTCCTGCTTTAAAGGGTTAGTTCACCCAAAAATGAAATTTCTGTCATTAAGTACTCACCATCATGTCGATCCAAACTCGTAAAGCCTTTGTTCATCTTCGGAACACAAATTGTTGTCTCACACTAAATATGATTAAAGTGTGAGATTTAAATTACGCAAGTCAGTGCAAGTGCAGCTCTGAAAGCTCGAGCCCTGCGCATCACATACACACAAAAGTTACTGACTGACATCTTGCAGCTTGTTCCGCTATTTGTTGCGCTTAGCTTTGAGAAAAAACAAAGTTAATGGTATACATTTCAGAGATATCAAGTATATAAAGTCCCATTAAACATTCCACACACCTCACAATGACAGTTATGCATGTGCAAACTCCGTTCATTCTGGTCGCTTCATGTGTTTCTAGTAGCTCAGTGTTTCCTCAGCAAGCTGACGCACAAACTGCCGCAAATGAAACTTATATGTTCAGCGTTGCATCCTGAAGCACAGTTGTCTTCATTAAAAATAGCAAGATTAAATTATATTACCAGTGCTGATGCCGCTCTCTCTCCCATTGCGATCTTTAATCTTGAAATTTGCTGATGATAAAGGAAATGAAGCCCATTCTGTTGCTTTCGTTGACTTGAACTCCCTTGAATTTGCATGAATTTGACCAAATTAAAACAAATTTTATGGAAAATTACTTCTATCGTTATGTTGGAAAACACTTATCAGAATAATTTCAAGTTTAGCAATGTCTCATGTAGGTTTTATATAATGACCACTAGGAGGGGTTCTAGGCACGCGGCCCACCCACAATTTTTGGAATGTTATTTTTTTATTACTTGACCTGCCCGACCTGCGGATTATCTGCAGTGTCTGTGGATATAACCGCGACCAGCGCATCACTAATACACAGGTTTTCACATTTATTGTAAATCCAGCGTTGCAGGAAAATATAGAAGAAAATGTGGGCTTAGTTGAATTTAACTGTTTATATATATATATATATATTAAATTATGTGGAGCATTAGCTTGCCTGAACTAAAATTAGATTCTTTCCTCCTCCTGTTTTGGTTTTTACAGAGGTCTGTGTTTTCTTACCAGCTGTGGTGTTTTTGTGTCAATGTTTTTGTCATCTTTTTTGAGTATTATCTCTGCAACTGTGTTATAGCCTTTGCCATGCATAGCGGTTGACTTTTAAAATGGGCATTTTCAGGCTAAAGCCAAAAATTTTCAGGCAAGTGCAATCTCTATAAAATGTTTAAAATCTTTATCCACTAATGATGAATGACCGGAAAAGTTTGGGAACCATGAGGTTCATAAAAAGTATAGAACAATAGTCATGTCCCTTTTTAGTTTAATTTAATTGATATCACTGCCCGCTAGTGTTGTCAAAAGTACCGACTGCGATACCAAGTCGGTACTGAAATTTTAAAAATGTGACACTTTGAGCGCTGTTGAGTTGGTTCATAAAGCCTCTTATTGGCAATCGTTCACGCGCTCATCAGATATGTCTGTGATTGGCTATAATGATCAACGCTTTAAAAACATGTTAAATAGACATCAGTGACGCTCTTCACCGAGCGCTTGCAGAGATACACATGAATCTGTGTTTGAACTTCGAAAACAGGCAAACCACTCATAGATGCCTGCTTTCAAACGCTCCCGCTTTCAAAATGTTTTTGAATTCGAACACTTCTGTGTGCTTTCAAACACTCCTGTGCATTGATCATTGTAGCCAATCACAGAAATATCTGATAAGTGTGTGAACCAATCAGAGGTGTTTACGAATCAACTCAAAGTGTCACACTTTTAAAATTTCAGTACTGATTTGGTATCGTGGTCAGTATTTTTGACAACACTACTGCCCGCAAATTTTTGACAGACAATCCCACAAAATATATGTAAGATTTATGCAGATTTATATCGAGATGACTAACAAACCCCAACATTGCTTTTTACTCAGTCTTGACTGGTGTTTTTAGGTTCATCTGCATACAGGTTCACAAAAAAAAGTTCTCGTCAACTTAAGTGCAAACTAGTCTTGCTGCGATAGTCTGTGTTGACTGTGTTACCGGTGTTCAGCAGGAAGATTTTTGCAATATTTTGGATTTAAACCCACTGCTAATAGGGAAACTGCAAAAGATTGTGCTTTTCGAGTTGTTGTGTTATACCATTCAAGCAATTGCCACCCCTGAATTGGCACTAATTTGAAAGCAAATATAAAATGGGCATGGCCACATGGGCATTCACAGGTCTACTGTGAACGCACATACCTCACGTGTCTACTGGCACGGACCTATTCAGTTTATTACTATGGAAGCTCAACTTCCATAGCATGAAGTTATGGAAAGCATCTGCTCCTTACCATTATGAATGCCCGTGCGGCCGTGCTCATTTTACTTTCGCTTTCGAATGGGCTATATGCACGGTTACTTCCTGGTTGTCGTTAAGGCTGCTCGGGCATTTCCGGTGAACTGTTCATTCTGTATTCGCTGTACATCGACACAAAACCATCAATGGTTGACTTTTTAATGTTGTATTAATATTTTAATGCAGTTATCACATTTACCTAATTTGCCAATAAACCAGATTTATTGATTGCAATAAAGACAAAGCTACTGGGACCATTTAAAAAATGCAGTGTCTGAAATTACACGCACACGCATTTTTGTCCCCCGGCACTTCAAATGTTATTTTTAATGTGATGACCACAAACATTATTTGTTTATCCTTCTGAGATTGTCCCTATTGTAAAACCGAACGTTTCAAAATGTAGGAAATTCAACATTTGATAGAAAACACTTATTTAAAAATAAAAAAGACAATAATTACCACTATAACCAGCAGGTGGTGGCAGAGTAGCATTTATTTGCGCATATATCAGCCATCAGCCTCTAATCGTTTTTCAATTAGTTTCGTTTTTGACTAAATATTAACCTTTATAAAATAACTACGTTCACATTTTGTCAATGTGAAGTATGAAGTACTCAAATCTTATGAAAAACAATAACTTTTCTTGTGAATGAATTACACAGAAAGCGATCACTGTGCTTTCCCTTTGTAATCATGGCAGCTGTCAGTCATTGCAGCGCAAGATCATGATTTCGGCACGCTAATTTTTGACGCTTTTTTTTTTTCGAATTGAATTTAGCCGAGGAGGAACACTGAGGTACTTTTTTATTTATTTATTTTCTATGCTGTCTTACGTTTGAATAACTAAATTAATGCTATGCCTGATTATTTAAGTGACTATATTCTGATTATAAAATAAGTATTACACTGTATTATACTGATGCTCAACACACCAGCAAATTACATATCACCGGAAGTTTTCGAGCTATCTTATATTGCGGAAGTTCTAAAGAACGCTCTGCGCTTATAGCCCATTGGCGATTTTAAAAGCGAGGTGCAAAAGAGGAAACACCCCCACCCCCATCCCAGTGATAGCGGTATTACTGTTGTCACGCATCGATTAACTGGTGGGGAAATTTTCTCACCGTCACAACCATAGTGTAAACGAAACACTTTGGCCCTGTTTTGCTTTCAAAATTAAGCTTTTATTGCAGCAATTATCAGTTGAGTTCATTGCATTAGTTGTGACACAGCTGTTTTCAACTTTGATTTAATGTTTGAATTTAGAAGAATGCACTTATTTTTCACTAGCGTGTGTGTGTGTCCGATATGGTGCCTGTCAGTGATGCTGTTCCCTGCTTGACCGTTTATAGCCGCATATTGCTGACTATTCCCATGCAGCCTGTATATATACGATCATTGAGGGTTCTGCTTCAGTGCAGTGAGGAAGAGAGCAAAACAAATGGGTGAGCACTGGCTGTGACCCCGATATGAAGGAGCGATTTGTGTAGTCAACACACGAATGACACACTCCTCCATTTAAACATGATAGCAGACTCGCTCACACGTTCTTCCTTTAATAGGGGGTCATTGCCAGGGCATATATGGGGACTGGGGGGGGGGCTGAAGTCAAACAAGGGGCATGGAGGTATAGATGGGAAATCTCATAGCTTTTGGGGGGTTATTATGAAAGCGTGTGTATATAGGACATTAAGTGGGCTGGTCCTGATGAGAGGGTTTTGTGTAAGAGTCAGCAGTAAGAGGGATGGGAGTCTCGTGTTGCCCTTTCACAGCTGAAAGCTCCAGGGTTGAAGGAAAGTTCCTCGGGCGGTCATTCTGGGGACGTGTGAAAATTCTGATGACGCTCAAGATGTGAACTATGATGTTCAGTCAGTTCATAGTCAGCATAATGTGAGTATGGACCACGGAAATGGTGAACAGGAGCAGCTAATTGGTAAAACCTGGACGTTTTTCTTCCTAGTAATCTCTAGTAAGTAGGGGTCTAACAATACAATCATGTCACAATATGGTTCAATGCACGATACTGATATCACAGTACTGTAAACAAAGCCAAAATAGTTTAAATGGTAAGGTTTTTTTATTATTAATTATTACTTCTAACACATGGTAAATCGTTAACAGTTCTGTTCATTAAAATGCAAAATTTGGTAATACGTCAAGGGTGGACTTGAAAGGGCTTGGACTTGGTCCTTCTCCCCCATGCACATAATGACCAAGAAAAAATGTTTTTTTTTTTTTTTTTTTTTTTTCTTTTCTTTCTTTACTAATAATAATTAATAAACATGGAAGCTCATGTGTGAACTTCTGGGGCCGGTTGCATAAACCAGTTAGACTAGTCTTAAAAGTTAAGACACTATTTTTTTTAAGACACTATTAAAGACAAGTAAACAGTCATTAATAAAAAAAGAACAAATAATTAAACTACAAGGACACGATCAGGACACTGACAGTTCCTTCAGCTTTCCGGAACTTCAGGAATTGTATACTGCTTTCAGTAATCGGTAATCTGTGATCGGCCCCAAAAATCCTGATCGGAGCACCCTTAAGCGTGGTTAAATGTGTTAAATAGGGCCCTATGAAATCCGTTTTATTTTTTCCCAAGTTCTGCTTTTTCTGTTTTAATTTTTCTGGATTCCGTTTTTTTTTTTTCAGTTTTAGTTTTTTGGGCTCCATTTTAATGGTTAAATTAAATTTTAGTAATCAAAAAGCATGTCTAATTAATTGAAAAAATTAAACCTATCCAATTTACCAACAATTTATGAAAAGTTTAACAAAAAATTTAGGGCCCTATGATAGACGTTTTATTCTTTCCCCTCAAATTGTTTTATTTTTTACCAAATTCTGTTTTAACATTTCCGGATTCCATTTTAATGGTTTAATTACATTTTAATAATCAAGAAGCATGTCTATTTAATTGAATTCTTAAAAACAACAACATTTATTAATTAAAAAATGTATTTTTAATGAAATGTTTTGTTTTTTCCAGAAATTCTGTTGCGTATTTTAATTTTTCCGGCAATCAAATGAACGTATAGCATTTAATTTATCTTTTAATCATGGAATTAAACTTTTTTGTCAAACAATGTGCTGCACAACAGAGCTTTACTGTAAAAATTAAAACATGGAAGAAAAACTGAGATTATTGCTTAAAAATATAGTTTTAATAATTTATTATTAAATTAATTTATCTAAAATTTATCTACTGTATAACACTGTTTCTGTCAAGTTAAATCGAACTTTTATTTTAACGGATTGCCTAGAGCTTTGAGTTTCTCTGTGTTTATGGCGATAGTTTTCTCAAACGAAGCGGTTAAATGTTCAGAGAGGCTCTGGAGATGAATTTCTTGTGTTCATTTCCTCATATAGTGAGGCGACAGAATGAAAACATCGCGAGTATCGAACATGCTTCAGTGTCTGTGTGTGTGCGCGCATGCGTCTGTGTGTGTGAGGTAAATGAAACCGCGCACTTCCGCGTCATTCATTTCAGAGGCACACAGGCATGCAGGATTCATATTTAAATAGTGTTTAATATGCGGTTTAATATTCACAGACACTAATCTATATCGCGATTTAATTTAAGTGTACTGACCTGCTTTCTATTCATTCATCAAAAATTTGATAAATTTCGTGACATTCCGCATTATATACTAAATTCCGTTTTTATGACTGGATTCCGCGATTCCGTCCTCGTTTTCTGCATCGCGGAAATCATAGGGCCCTAGTTAAATAGGAGCTTATAACACTGCACTTATATTGGAAGCTGAAAGCATAATCAAATTATCCCAAAATATTTCATAAATGCACATAAAGGCGGGGCGATATGTATAACTTTGAATTCTGAGTGCAGATTCCTGTTGTATACTCTCTTCATTCCTCTAAACAGCATTGTTGTAATGACCTCAACCTCTCAAACCCATCAGCACATATAAATGTGTACTTTTTCACCTTTTTGTTGTTTCAAAGTGAAGCTGTAGAGAATACAGGGGACATGCATACAAAATTGCCTCGTACATTGATTATGTGTCTGGAAGGTAATCATTGTTGGCCCTTTTGTCCTGACTGCTCTGGCGTGGCATGAGTGGGCCATAAACGTTACTGGAATGTAAAAAGGTTTACAGGACTTGTGTGATAACCATTAGCAATACCATCAGCAATACCATCATCCCTCTATATAGGTCTAAGATCATTGAGGCTTTAGAGCATCAGAGTGGTTGTGGACTCAGTATCCTAACCAGGCTTTGATTGCTTAGTTTCTCTGTTCATAGTGAAATTTCATTGGTCTAATTTTTTTTTTTTTTTTTTAAATTCTGATGCAGTTCGGCAAAGTTTGTTGTGTATTAAATGTAATATTCTGATTGTTGTTTTGGTTTTGATTTTTGCTTTGGACTGTGTTGATTTTAGTGAGGACAGAAACAAAAATGTTTGTTGTATTTGTAATATGGATTGCTAAATATTTAACAGCTATGCACAAGTTTTAAAGGGAAACGCTTTTACATCTATAAACGTTTTTGCACCTTGCTTTATGTGCAACTGCATCACTTCACATTGTATTTCTGTGAAATGTCATTTTAGAAAGAGGAAATCTGTTTAAAGAATGTCAGTCTCACGATTAATCGTTAACAGCAAACATTCAAATCTCCGTTGGCGCAGACCTAGAGAGAGCAGTTGTCACGTAGCCTATAGGTATGAAACAGCTTCAAAAATAAATTTGATTTCTTTTAAAATATTATCGGGCAATTCCATGCAAAGGTCATCCTTACCATGAAAAATTTTTTTTTTACCAAAAGAACAAAACCCTTTTTAAGTTGTCCATTTAGGTCTGTAATATACTGTATTAATGTGCTCAGAAATTAAGAAAATTGCCTTGTTTATCCACAACATATGAGGTAAGCAACTATGCTTAAATTAAATTTTCAACCAGCTATATTTCATGCTTTCAAAAAAGGGATCAAAGACCCCCCTTTTTAAACTTTATTTTAACAGTAAGCATTGTGAAGAGAGATGGAGGCATGCCTGAGAAATACTCATTTTGTCATAACAGCACTGCCTGTTGAATTTATAAGGGCTAGAATTAAGAGGTCAGGACGCTTCAGTGCTCTGTCACGTCCGTAACATTTTAAAGATTGTCATATAACAATTATAAATGCAAATAACTTGAAACTTCATATGCAAAGCTAAATTATGTTTATGCTTATTAGGATCAACAATTCATCTCACTACTTTGCTCTGAACAACCATAATAAGCGTTACGGACGTGACCGTTATGGACGCTTCATATTACATCATATGCATATGACTTTGCTTCTTTATATTGCTGTGCTTTGTTTCAGGCTTACCGTACATCAGAACACATCCAGTAATCGCAATGATCTTTGTGCTTTGTTAGTTTTAATCCGAAAAAACGTGTCAACTTTCAAATTCAGTCGATTTTATAACAAAATTCAAACAATAGATGTCGCTCTTTAATGCGGCGTGACAGATTGCGGCAGCGCCTCAAGTGTAAGCGGCAGATCAGCGGATCAAGCGCACATGAACCGATCTTCTCTTCCTCTTTGCCAGTTACAGAGCGAAATATGAACATCAGAAGGTAGGCCTATATGATACATTACAACTTACAGAAGAGCATTGTGTCTCATAGGACACTTCCCTCGGGATGTCGTGTTTTTACGTGTTGGTTAAAACATGAATAGCCTATTGATCATAATCCTGCAATCAAGCTGACAAAATAATAATATAATAATATTGCAATAATTTTGACTTGAAATAAAATGTGATCATTTTGACTCAAGACTTTGCTTTAAACTGCGCAAACTAGCCGAAAATCGTGCAATCATTTAGACAAAACATAAAACTGACATGATTGCGAGTGACAATAGTGTCAATTGGTTCACCTGACTGTGGGGAAAACCTGCTTTATGATAAACATTAATATTTGTTAATGTATTTTAGCAAGCAGTTCTGTTAGAAGGAAAATCATGGTCTCTAAATTGATTCTTGAACAACGCACACGCTTGTCAACATGAGAAATAATCCATAACCATTTGCAATAGACCTACAGGGTATAAAGTTGTATACAGTTTAGTGTAAGGTTGATTATTTCTGCAGTCTTACCATACTGGTATCCCAGATATCAACATGTGGTGGTTTAAATTCCCGCTTGAGGTCTCTATGAAAGTTTTAAAGCAGTCTTCTGTGCCGGTTGCAAAGCGGTCACGTCCGTAACGCCACGTCCGTAATGTTGTTTTTTCCTCAAATGCGAACATGAAAAATAAAATAAAATGAATATTTTATGTTCTGTGGAGAGCCAACCCTTCTTCATTCGGTGGGCAGTATTACTTGTGGTTCGAGCAGTGTAATTCACAGAATTCCTAAAAAATATGTTGACACCTACAATTTGGTGACTTTTTTTGTCACGCCCGTAACGCATGTATATTTCTCCCATCTAAAATATAAAACGATTGTATAGACGGACATTTTTCTAATGTCTGGACTCCTTTAATAAGGAACTATGAATATATAAACAGACGGTTTAATATGTTTTTATTAAATGCATTCTCTGAGAATTTATATTTCAAGTTTTGACTGCAAATGTCACGTTCAATAACGCTGGAATTGCCCTATCACAGAAGTACTGGGATAATCGTAATGGTTTATAGTTCGGATATAAACACTGATGCCTACGGTAGTGATTAAAATAGAGTAAACCTTTTAAAAGAACTTGACACTTCAAATACAGATTGTATCAATTACATCATTACACCACTAGTTGGCGACAAGTGACTGTTAACAAAGTCCCTGTATTTTTCATTGAATCATTCATTCAAGAGATTAGTTCAAAACAAACAATTTGTAGTGAAAGTCTTTGAGTGAGTCTTTTGAATCATTCATTCAAAATTATTTTTTAAGTAATTAATTTAGATTATTTAAATATTTTTTTAAATGGGCTAAAGCAATTAATAGGGCTGGGACAATAAATCGTTGAATCGTGAATCGAGAAACGATTCTTAAACGATTCTGAGATTTTCCGAATCCATCGATTCTCTTTCAAATCGATTCTGAGCTTAGTTTTTAACAGCACATGGCACTTTAGAAACAGCCATACTCTGCTCTCTTCCAATTCATTACACACAGCACTTGAACCTTCTATAAAATAATCATTCATAATCATTCATTCAAAGTTCGAAAAAGGTTGAATCGAATTACAAGGGTGTTTGCAGTGGGATGTTTACATTAATCTACATTAATCATAAAAGCATTCTGAGCCGAGGTCCAAATACATTCTCTGCCTCAGCCGAACGCACGAGCGATCTTCTTCGTCAGCATTTGAACGTGTGGTTAAAAACTAGCCTAGAGCGCCATCTGCTATTAAAAACTAAGCTCAGAATCGATTCAAGAAAGAATTGCGACGCATTCGGAAATTCTCAGAAGCGATCCACGAATCGAGATTAATTGATTTATTCTCCCAGCCCTAGCAATTGACATTTTCTCAGAACCTGTAGTAAATTACATGTTACTTTGTTTAGTTGTCTATTTAGAATTGTGGGAGAATCGTGATCTCTATTTTAAACAAAAAATATAGGGATTCTTAATTTATCCAGAATAGTGCAGCTCTATTTATCTCTCAAATGGGGTCTATTTTTCACCCACAGTATCGCTCACAGTTGTTTGAAGTTTTGAAGTCAGTCATTCTAATAATGGACATTTTGATAATGGTACTAATAATGGTACTAATAATACAAATGACTAAAAATACAACAAAATTTGATGTTGATGAAGGGGTATTTCCACCTTACTTGTGTGGCTATAGGAGAATCTAAGACAAATGCGTGGATGGAAATTAAAAACTTAAGGTCAAGGCTAAGAACACCCCATTTTCCCATCCAAAAGATGAGTTGTTGTTTTGGTTGTATGTCGTTTGACAGTATTATTCCATCTGCATGTCTGCCCTTTTGTTGTTTTCTTTCAGTTTCCTTTCTCTCACCTGTTTGTGTTTGGTTGTGTTTTTTAGGGTGTGTGAGTGTGTCCAGCTGTCTCCCTCTGTACGTTGATCAGTGAGGTTCTTGCACAGGGAATGGGTAGGGGGCTGCTCAGTCAGGTGAATGCAGAAATGAGTTTCACATGTTAATGAGAACCTTGACTGAGCCAGAGACAAGGACAGTAGGTTTTGTTCTCCCTCCCCCTGCCATTCCTGTTGTATCCCCATCTACTCATTTGGGTTTCCAGTGTCTGATTGCCCACGCACAACATGCACTCAGCTTTGCGTACATTAAGAGGAAATTGAAAGCTACATTAGAATGGGGGAAAACTGGCAGATTGATGCGTGTGTGAGGGGGCGGCTTTTGTCCTGTCAGATGTGCTTCTGACTGTAAGAATAATTTTTCTCTCCTACATGAAATATTTTTAGATTTCCTGTGGTGGTCTGCTGCCTGGCAGCTGTGCTTTAATTTCACCCTGTGAATAGTTTGCTCTTCTAAACTAAGTTGTTGTGCTGGTCTTTTTGAATAATGAAAGAGTTGTTGTATGAACTCAAGGCGTGTCTGCAAACTGCCCAGGTTTGCTACTTGTCCTGACTTGTTCTGAACAAAAACAATTATCAAGTGCCATCAAGCACTATCCTAAGTTGTGTGTAGTAGTAGTAGTAGTAGTAGTAGTGGTGGTGATAGTAGTATTAGTAGGGTACAACATTGGAAAAATAAAAATACACTACTGTTCAAAAATTTGGGGTCAGTATGATTTTCTTTTTGTGAGGAAATAAGTCAGTAAGGATGCATTAAATTGAATAGAAGTGACAGTAAAGACTTTTGTAATGTTGCAAAAGATTTCTGTTTCAAATAAATGCTGTTTCTATCCATCAAAGAATCCTGAAAAAAATGTATCACAGTTTCCACAAGCAGCACATCTGTTTTCAACATCATGTGACCCTTCAGACTGAAATAATGGCTGCTAAAAATCAGGTTTGCCATCACCGTAATAAATTACATTGTAAAATATATTAAAATAGAACAATTATTTTAAACAGTGAATGTTTGCTGATTTTACTGTATTTATCAAATAAATGCCGCCTTGGTGAGCATAAGAGACTTCTTTCAAAAACACTGACCCCTGAGGAAACTGCTTTGAGACGTTGATGGCTTTTGTTTACCAAGATATAGTCAAATGTGCTTCTTTAAGTGCATTTTTACAACAAAAGCATTTCTTGCCAAGATTTCTTACGAGTTGCCCACTACAATGGCTGGTAGTGAGTGTTAATTTGATTCCCTGATGTGCAGATTTTATGTTTTGTTTGTCAGGTACAACAGTTGCGTCTTAATATACTATTATTTCACCGTATGATTTGCATTCTTAATGCAATAATAACAGATATTGAAGCAAAACAATTGTTAAATCAGAGGAGTGTACTGCAGTAAAATGAACTTTTCTAAACTTTGTGAATGAGTGGCATTTGATTTCTGTGGGTTTTTGTAATGTTCATTATTGTGAACACTACAAAAACATTTGCATATTAATTTATTAGATTAATTTTGTGCATCAGATGAGATGTAGCCTGTTATATTTCTGTTTTGTTAAGTCTTAGTTCTGCCACCTCACGAAGAGAGAAGAGACATTAAATGATCTCTTAAAATTTGAAGTATACAACAGTATTCTGTTTAACCTAGTTCTAGTTGGATCTCTTGGCTAAGAGAACTGTATCTAAGGGTTTGGTTTTCTTTCTTAGAGTCCCACCCTTGAGTGTGGATGTGTGTGGACCTGAGTCAGAGGAAAATGAACCCAATAAATCACACTGTCCTCTCTCCTCCCTGCCTGGACCTGCGCTCTCTCTCTCTCTCTCTCTCTCTCTCTCTCTCTCTCTCTCTCTCTCTCTCTCTCTCTCTCTCTCTCTCTCTCTCTCTCTCTCTCTCTCTCTCTCTCTCTCTCTCTCTCTCTCTCTCTCTCTCTCTCTCTCTCTCTCTCTCTCTCTCTCTCTCTCTCTCACACACACACACACACACACCCACACGTACATACACACATACACATCCAAACACCCTCATATGCACACTGACCTTTTTTCTCCCAGCCTAAATCTGCCATTTCTTACTAGCCAGTCAAGAACGCCATATAAACACACTTCCAGTCTCCAGTCTAATAGCCATAGTGTCTTTCGTTACAACTACTACCATAATAGCCTATTGGATTGATAGCCACATTCAAAACCATAGTATTTGTGTTACTGTTGCATTGGCTGTAATGTTGCACAATATCTGTAAAGCAATATATGTTTAGCTCTTCTTGAACTTCTCCTTGCATTCTCATGTATCTGTTTGTTTGTGCGCTGTGTGTGTGGTGAATGATGCATACTGCATCGTGGGTGGGTCTCTCTTGGACACACTGAAAGATTAATGGTGCTCCAGAAGCAAATGTCAGATGGTGTGGCTTAGAATAAGCATCAACACATGCTTTTGTGCCCACACCCTGACAGTAATCCCACCTATAGTCCCACACATTTACTGTGATCATGCCCACTACAGCCTCTTTGATTATCAAAACTCTGAACCACTAGGTTTGTTTCAGATTTTTTTGGGGACTTTTTGATGCCATTCATTGACTGACTGTAGAGAGCTTAGTAGCTGCTTGGCAGAGTTTAGCATGGGCAAACTCAGAAAATGTTTATATATACACACACACACACACACACACATACACATATGTATATGTATATAAATAATAGGGGTCTAACAGTACACAAAACTCACGGTTTGGTACATACCTCGGTTTTGAAGTCACGGTTCGGTACGGGTTCGGTACAGCAGGGTGAGAATTTTTTTTTTTCTCTTTTTTTTTTTATTAAACAATGTTTTACTGAACCAGCTGTGTCTCTGTCTTTACATTTATTCAATTATAATTAATTTTTATTAAGGATTAAAAAAAATCGCTGCTAATGCTGTAAACGATTAGGGAGCCCTTACTTACGCATTACTATAATAAAGGTTATAATTAGCGATGCACCGATATGATTTTTGGGGGCCGATACCGATTTTAACAAACAATTAGGTGTGCCTTTGGCTGGCCACAATAAAAGGCCACTCCTAAAATGTGCAGTTTTACTGTATTGGGGGGGGGGTCCGAAAACCAGTCAGTATCTGGTGTACGTTAAGGCACACCTGTGCAATAATCATGCTGTCTAATCAGCACCTTGATATGCCACACCAAGATGGATTATCTTGGCAAAGGAGAAGTGCTCACTAACAGATTTAGACAGATTTGTGAACAATATTTGAGAGAAATAGGCCTTTTGTGTATATAGAAAAAGTCTTAGATCTTTGAGTTCAGCTCATGAAAAATGGGGGCAAAAACAAAAGTGTTGCGTTTATAATTTTGTTGTGTGTATATATATATATATATATATATATATATATATATATATATATATATATATATATATATATATATATTTATTTATATTAGTGGTTAAACGGATCGTTGTTGATCCGTGATCCGTACGGACCAAGCCCCACGGTTCGGCACGCATCTGATTCGCGGATCAATTGCAAGTTTAACCGCAATAGAGTGAAAGGTTATCATTTGTACGTGTTTTGTCTTGCTAGTTCACACATTAAAAAGATATAAAACCATTAAAGTACTAGAAGAGGCAAAAGAGGATTTAATTCAGTATTGCACGCCACGCTGTTATCGGTTCGCGCAGACATGTACGTACATGCACACAGTGCACACAGAGAGAGAGGTGCGTTTCAGATAGCTCGTGAACTCCAAATTGATTTCTCTTTCGCGTCCTCAATGCACTTGGATGGACACATACACGCATTATGTCAGTCAGAATACTCCTCTCAGCAAGTAATCTCGTAAACGTATTCGGTAATGTCTTAAGTGGACAAGGTGAGAATTCGGATGTGTATCTATCGGATGTGTGCGTGCATGGGGTCTTACTCTAAAAGTGACAGTAACCTATAAATACCTGCTGCTGTCTGTCATGTTAATCAAACAACAAAACACAGCTTTAACAAAGATTAATCTATAATAAATTTATACAGTGAACAGTGTCATTTTACATTTAATTATTACATTTCTGTATACGAAGTATAAGGTCTAACTTTAGTATTATTTTTTATTTGTAACTTCGTTGTATTTATCTATGCTTATAATTGGTGTACAGTATTTGTTCTTTTTACAGTCTGTTCACTTGTCTTTAATAATGTATTAGTTAGGCTAGTAGTTTTTGCTGTGGTATGGGAGTAGTTAGTGGGCTAATAAATGCAAAGTTGTTACCCCTTTTTTTTTTTTTTGTTGAACCACTATATAATTTTATATATAATTTTTTTTTTTTTTTATTTATAGTTATAGTTTGGACTCAATTTGTAACACACACACACACACACACACACACACACATACATACACACACATATATATATATATATATATATATATATATATATATATATATATATAATGTGTGTGTATGTTGCAAATTGTGTCCTAAATATAAATATCTAGAGATCTAGAGTTTGGACAAAATTTTAATTTTTTACAATTAATTTTTTACAGTTACAAATTGAATTTTTACAAAATTAATTTTTTAACAATAAATTTAATATTTATATACTATATTCTCCCTTTCCTAAAGAAAAATGTAAAATTCAGTCTATTTGCTTCAGGCTTTTCTAAATCTGTCTCTGTGGAGAGGTATAAGCAATGTCCTCATCTCAGAGATGAATGAAACAGACCTTAATATGGTTTATAAAGGGCAATTAATTAATCCATCCTGTCCTCAGCTGAGCTCATTTACACAATATTCAGACCTCTGTTTCACTGTATTGTTTGGATATGCTTAGCCAATAACTCAGTGTCTTATTTGCTGTCTTTCTCTGTTTTTCTCTCTCAGCCTGTGGCAGAGCCCATACCCATCTGTAGTTTTTGTTTGGGGACCAAGGAACAGAACCGCGACAAGAAGCCGGAAGAGCTAATCTCCTGTGCAGACTGTGGGAACAGCGGTAAGGAAGGGGTGAAAGTTCATGAACAATTTTATTAATTTATTTTGAAATATTAAAAACACATGAAGTATACTGGAAGTAGTTTTGGACAAAAGCATCTGCTAAAAAATGAATTGCATTTTAAAGTCCAGAGTATTCTTATATTCAAGTTTATCAAGTTTAAGGTCTTAAAAAGATTTATATCTGTTTAAATGGTATAACAAAAGTTATTTTTAAGAGGTCTTAAATTTGGGGATGGAAAAACATATGTTTTCACAGGCCATATCACAGATATGTGATGTGATCAGCAATTATTTAACGTCAATAGGCTATGAATTAATTTAAAAATGTGAGCACTGCACATTCAGGGTCAAGACATGACACTGTTGCATGCTCTACGTACTCACGGTTTCAGAGTAGTTCGCAGACCGTAAATATTGCTTATTGATCTACTGTTGATTAATTATGACAATATTTCCTTGTTTTTTGTATTGTAATATTGTCATAGATGGTTGTAAGTGGGCATATTTTATCTCTTCGTCTTTTTGGATGAGCAGCTGAAAGTAGTAAAGTATAGACATTTTATTTTGGGCTTTTTAATCTTTCTGGATATTATTGGTATTTTGGTTACACAATAAGCTTTATCTGTCATTACAGATACAGCTTATTATCTTGGGGCCTCTCTATCATAGGAAGGAAAGACTAAAAACACAATCAATAGATTTTACTAGTGTCGGCACAATTGATCTATTTATTGCCTTTAAACACAATATTATCATACAAAACAAAACCCTATATTGGTTGACACCTAATTTGTACGTATTAACATGTTGATACATAAACCAATTTCAGTACATATGTATTGGATAAAACCTGTTTAATTAGTTGAAATAATCTTAAATATGTGTTTTATTTTGAGATTGTATTTGTTTGTTCTGTATGGATATACAGTATAAATTTTAATTGCACAGGTCTTAAAGTTTTAAATTTAATTTTCAAAACACTACAGATGCCCTGAGAATAATTATGGTTCAAGATAAGAGTAGAAAGAATGTTTTATTACAGAACAGAATGGCACTGTCTGTCTTCTCATCGGGACGAGGCTTTATTCAGGTTATTAAAGGCTGTCTCATTCTGTCTTCTCAGGGCACCCATCCTGTCTGAAGTTCTCTCCGGAGCTCACAGCACGGGTCAAAGCTCTGTGGTGGCAGTGTATCGAGTGCAAGACGTGCAGCAGCTGCCAGGACCAAGGAAAAAATGCAGTAGGCTGCTTAATATTTTTTATAAAAACGATACTTTTTCAGGATTCTTTTGGTGAATAGAAAGTTCAGAAGAACAGCATTTATTTGAAATAATAGAAATCTTTGGTAACAATTTAAGTCTTCACTGTAACTTTTAATCAGTATAATGCATCCTTGCTGAATAAAAGTATTAATTTCTTTAAAAAAAAAAAAAAAATCTTTCTGACCCACCCCCAACAAGTAGTGTATAGACTTACATTATGCACTTCACTGGGGATAGGGAAAGAACATACTTTTCAGTGTGTAGTATAGGGGTGGTATTTATTTTTGTTATTAAATATAAGAACAAAAAAGCAATTTACAAACAATAGGACAAATATAATATAACAAAAATATGAATTAAATTAAGTTTTTCAGGTACAATAGGTTTATTTAACATGTTGGAAATAGTACAGAAATTGAATAATCAAATGTACAAGTAAAATACTGCATAGTCTTAACTGTATGAATTAAATGTACATTTATTCTTATTAAAGCTACAAAAGTTATTCAGTCAAGAGAAGTCTGTTGACACTGACATTAATGACACAGAGAGCAGCAGGTATATTAAGCTGCTGTCACTTTAAGACCAGATGCATGGATCTATTATACTGATACACATCTGGTTTACACCTAACTGTTTACTTTCATTTGAGACATAACCGGCTGTGTTTACATGAATACGCCCCAGGATGGGCTTTTTGACATAATTGTGTGTATTCGACCGTTCAAGCGTAATAAGACGCAAAAGAGAATTCGCAATCACATGCTGAGAGATGTGGCTTTTATCAAGCGCAATAAGCAGTAATAAAGAACTCAATGTGGGGCACGTGCTGACTGACTCACAGCTGAAGTGCGTGCACCACATTGAATTCTTTATCACTGTTTATTGTGCTTAGTAACTCTTTAACATCGATCATGTCCCAAATCTGCAATTGCCTTCTGAGAGAGGCAGCTTTCACTTCGGCGGTGTGCCAGTCAGCATAAGCAGAGAGTTCTTTCACAACCTTTTGCGTTTTTAACATCAAGAACGTCCGCTCTTTGTCTCATTTATGCTTTTCATCAACCTAAAGTAGGGGTCTCCAAACTCAGTCCTGGAGGGCCACTATCCTGCAGAGTTTAGCTCCAACTTGCCTCAACACATCTGCCTGGAAGTTTGTAGTATGCCTAATTAGACCTTGATTAGCTGGTTCAGGTGTGTTTAATTGGGGTTGGAGCTAAACTCTGCTGGACAGTGGCCCTCAAGGACTGAGTTTGGAGACCCCTGCTCTAAAGTGTAAATACTGCTGTGCTACGCATGTATATTTACATACCGTGATATACACAATATAGCAAGATCACTAATGATAGACATTTTATACCATCGCCATGATACATATTGTCATACCGCCCAGCCCTAGTGTAGTACAACAGTGGGTCAGTATTGGGACATACTACCCTGTCAAAATTGTGTCCTGATACCACAGACTTCTTGTCGTGTAATGTGTTTACATAAAGCATTTCTTGGTTTACTTTAAAATGAATTTTTTATTACTTCAGCCTTGCATGCCTTGTCACATCTCTTCAACTGTAAAACTCAAAAGAGAGCAGTCACAAACTTCTCTAGGATTCAAAATGGCAAAAATTCATAATTGGGTCCTTGACTCTTGTGTTGTCTGTGTACGTTTGTATTTTACAGGACAACATGTTGTTCTGTGACTCCTGTGACCGAGGTTTCCACATGGAGTGTTGTGACCCCCCACTGATGCGAATGCCAAAAGGTGAGTGCCCACACACTCAAATGCAGGCCTTTTCTACTACAGTGTGATCAGTGGCTTTGTATCTAGGGCTCATAATATATGCTTAATTTGTAGCATTCCTTCTATTAACTGCATATTGTTGATGAATTCCTTTACATAAAAATTAATTTTCTTTGTAATTATACTTACAAGTAATGATTCTTGATTGCTGCTCTGCAGGCATGTGGATCTGTCAGATCTGTCGGCCAAGAAAAAAGGGAAGAAAGCTCTTACATGAAAAAGCAGCACAAATCAAACGGCGATACAATGCACCACTGGGGCGGCCGAAGGGCAGGTATATTAAACTGTTTGATTCTCCTTATGACTGTGATTGCAGAACTCTGTTGAAATTATTTACAAAAGCTTTCATAAGACAAGTTCTCTTGTCCTCAGACCGGGCCGACCATTTAAGAAGCTTCGAGGTGGTGGACGTGGCAGGAGAAGGCGGGGCGCCGGAGGCGTGGATCAGTGCTCGCAAGGCTCCTCGTCCCCACACTCTTCCTCAAGCTCCTCATGCGAAGGTTATCCTGGTGACGATCGGATGCTGTTCTCTCTCCGAGAAGAAGATTCTGCGCATGGTGGCCTGCGTTTTAACAAGAAAACAAAGGGTCTGATAGATGCCCTCAGCAAGTTTTTCACGCCATCCCCAGACGGGAGGAAAGCCCGTGCTGAAGTGGTGGACTATTCCCAGCAATATCGTATACGCAAGAAGAGCAGCCGCAAGGGCGAGCACGATGACAGGACAGGAGGTGAGATGGGTCAGAAACCTAAACTGTTTAGCTTCCCCCTTTTTATTTAAACCTTTCAACATCCATATTAGGTGATCCAATCACAAGGACACGTTGAGCATTTGTCTTCAAATGTTTTTGAACATTAAAAAAAGATTTTTTTATTATGTTTTTGAAAAAAGGCTCTTTATTTGATCAAGTGTAAATAGTATGAGATTTTTACAGTTTAAAATAATTGTTTGTATTTTAATATATTTTAAAATGTTTTTATTGATGTGACGACAAAGCTGAATTTTCAGTAGCCATTACTGCAGTTTTCACATGATTACACATCTCGATCATGCGGCACCGTTACTACACAGCGCTGGGAGATCCAGGAGAAAGTGTTTAAATTTGCCACGGAATTAATAACATTGCTGCAAGATCTAGTGAAGAGCATTTAAATTCGGTGCAGAATTCTCTGTTATGAACCATTTCAGATCAAACGGTGCTGATGTGGAAACCAGGAGAAACCCATTCACCATGGATTTAATGTAGTAACACCAAAGAGTATAGATATAGAAAGACAGTTCACTCCTGTTACTTATGAATGGAAGAAACTGCAATGTGCAGAATATATCCTGCCTTCTGAGTAAAAGAGCCAATCTCTGATTGGTGAAGTCATTGCGTCACTGCAGCTGCTGTTAGAAACTCCAGTTCCCATAGAAACCTGAGACTCCCGCTTAGGACTGTATATGCCCATTGGCTGGTCTAGCCTGAAAAACAAGCTCTTTTTAATGCTATTTGAGCATAAAAAACATTTGTGGGACAGTTCATGGCAGATTTGGTTGCTAATTTGAAATGTGTTATATAATTGTGAGTTCGGCAAGCAGTTTTTGAGATGTCCGGATTCCCCCATTCAAATAGATTGGTCTTGGATGCCCGAAATAGCTGCTTGGAGGTGTTGCAAATGTAGCAGCCGAGTGAACAGACTTTCCTTGAAAGGGGCTTTGGTAACGCTAATTGGTATTGTGGCGGAAATAGTTGGAATATTTGTAAAATAGATAGAAATGTTTTTACATTATTAATTTCAGGGTTCGTACAATCTTTTGAGAGGAAATTCAAGCATTTTTAAGGACTTTCAAGTGCTTCACACTTTTTCCAGCACTTCAAAGCTCTAAATACTATGCAATTTAAATGCTATTTTGAATGTGATGACCAAAAACATTTGTTCATATTCCTTCAAAGATCGTCCCCATTTGTAAAACTAACCCCCGGTTTAACAGACAAGGCTTAGGCCTAGTCCCAGACTATAATACATGTTTGAGCTGTTTTAACTGAAAGCAAATTGCACTTATACATATCTTATATGTCAGTGCCGTTGTTTGTCTCAAGTATGAAGATTGTGTAGAAGTCACAAAATCCTAATGAAGAAAAAAATTAATTGTGACTGAATTGCACAGAAAGCAAGTAAAGAGCTTTCCTTTCATAGTCACTGAAGCTGTCGGTCAGAAGTGCTACCAAATCAGGTGCTGGTGCCACCATCTGTAGAACTTAGTGGCACTGGTGCTACTGCTCTCAAATGTTAGTCTGTAGCCCTGCAATGTAATTGTGGAAAGGGTTCTTAATTTAAATAGAAAGTTCAAATGATCAGCATTTATTGGAAATGGAAATCTTTTGCAACATTGTAATTGTCTTTACTTTTATTTGACATTTGAAGACAGAATAATTGTAAGACTTGTCAGATTGAGCCTAGTTAAAACCCAGCTTAAAATTAAAAGTATTAATTAAATGTGACTGCTGTCTCTTTTATTAGTGTGTTTGCTTTTGTACATTCAGTTTTGTGCTCGCACTCACTCTCTGGCTGTTTTAACTGTCTTGGTGTCTGTTTGCATCACAGACAATCAAGAGTGTGGAGACAACTGGCGGGAGGACGAAGACAAGCTGCCAGGACATGAAAACCTAACTGAGAAAGACGTGGAGCTCTTCAGGCACATTCAGGAACTGGCACTACAGGTACAAAAAGGGAGGAGGAAACATCATTATATTTTGTCTAACAAATTCAAATTACTGTCCCATCTGAATTTGATTTATAAATAATCCGTAAAGAATGTCTTTATCCATTTACTGAGAAACATGCTCCTCTAGGGACTGTGTGAGACACTTGCGCTGCAGCTCAGTTTTTAGAAATCAAACCGAACAGAATGAAGCTATTACAAAGTCTAATTATACATTTAAACATTTTAATTAAACAGTTAAACATTTAATTAAATCCATATGCTAATGTGTAAACTTTGACAGCCCTTTTTAAAAAACAAACTGAATCCTTTTGTCTGCAAATCGTATGCTTGATGGTAGGGATACCCATTGCTTGTTTGCAGTCACTGGATTTTCTTTTGCTATATTAGTGAAGACTTGGAAGCTGTGAAGGCCTTTATCTCTGCAGAATGTAATGTGGGGGATTTGAGAGTTTCCATTATCTTGACAGCTGGTGCCTCTCTCAGTGATACACACACAAACACAAATGCACATGTGTAGACTGATTGGCTGATTGGTGTGTGTGTGATTTGAAGCTCCCAGCAGAAGCAGCCACTCTGACTGCCTGAGGCCATCAGTCGAAGAAAAACACTCACTAACCCAGAGAGAGACAATCATATTCGCACACAGCATCAGAGAGAGCCAACATGCTTGTGTTGAGCAGCCAGAAAGGAAGAATACCATGCTGTAGTTTGTCAATAAGACTGCATTTGTTTGCTCTATAACATTTAGGCCATGTACACTGCAAAGTTCAGGGAGAGACAGCTGCATTTAAATATGGAAATGAATCCCCCTAAATGATTTTGTATGTGTACAGGAATATAAGAATTAAGGTCCTTGCACACGGAGTCCTAAATTTTTGCACGTTAAAAAATAAATACGACCCCACGTTTTATCAATCACGCTTACACACTGCCTCCAAAACTTTCGTCCGTCATAAAAAAAAAAAAAAAGGATCGGGTTCAATTTTCTGTGTTTTTCACATCCGTAGCAAGCATTTTGACAATTCAGAGCCACCGTACAAGCGAACGCAAAAATTCAAAATGGTGTCTGACAGGTTGATCCACCTAGTCTTGCAGTACAAAGCACTGTATGACAAACAAAGTGCAGAATAAAAAGAGACATATATAAAGACAGATTGTGGTAGATGATTCCTAGGATTGGATGGACCCAATATTTCCTCTTTCTTTTTCTTTTTTTAAGATGAGAGAGGACAACAAAATCATCCTCACTGCTTGAAGACTCCATTTTGTATTGTTTTGCAAATTTTTTTTTGCGATGGATTAATTAATATGCATCGGACTCCGTGTGCAAGGATGACGAATACGAAAATTTCAGACTCCGTATGCAAGGACCTTTACTCCCAAAGTTGCAATGGTTAGCAATACAATTTCATTTAGCAAGCAAAACCAGGTTCAAATCCTGATATCATATCTAATAAAAACATATTTTGCTTTACGGTTTTAATTCCAATGAACTGCAGTAAAACTTGACATCCAGACCTCCATGTGTTTTCACTCTATGAAAAAGATTTAAAGCTTTGTTTTTCCATGGGAAAAGTTCATACAAGCAGGGCTCCAGACTGTGCCTAAAACGGTCGCATTTGCAACTAAAAATATTAATTTGCGAGTGATATTTTTGCTGAGGTCGCCATTGGCGACCATACAAATTCACACATCATTTGCTGTGTTGATGTAATTAAATGAGATGCTGCGTGTGAATGTTTCACTGAGTTAGAGCGCCGAAATATGAACAGGTAGGGAAAAATTTCACACACAAAACAGACGCCAAAGAACTAGAGCTGATGAAAGCCGACTGTGTTGTTGCCTCGCGTCGCCTGCGTCGGTGCAAAACAGCTGCATTTGAACACACCGTTCTGCTCCTGAGTAAATAAATACTTTGAATGTTGCGATCCTATCGGACATATGATAGCAACCTGAATCGTAACAAAGCACTGTTCGCCAGAGGAGAACTGGCCCCCCGACTAAGTCTGGTTTCTCCCAAGGTTTTTCTCCATTTTAACACAGAAGTCTATTTGCCACCTGTTTGCCATCTGATGTCACCTGTTGGAGTTTGGGTTCCTTGCCGCTGTCGCCTAAAAATCTATACAAACAAAAAAAACTAAAAACAAAACAAAAAAAATTAAAACAACAAAAATTGAAAGCAGAAAATATAAAAATCTAATCGGATTCAAAATATAAACAAAAACTATAATAGTATTAAGTGAAAATAGTGACATTCATTTCCCAGAAAAGTCACAAGATGAAAAAGCTGAAACTGTAAAGGGGACATATATAAACACAACGGGATGACTAAAAGTAAGTGATTTTAAAATTAAGTTCATTGTTGTGTGGCTCTTAAAAAAAATTATTTGGCGCCTGTTTTTTCCCCCTATAGGAGCCAATGGCTCCTTAATGATTTTTGTCTGGAGCCCTGAACAAGCGAGATATAGATGATGACAAATCTTTTGTTCAACTTGATTTTACAAATTTTAAACATTTGAATGAGTGATTTCTGCCATTACATTTCAGACACTTTTTTTTTTATACAAGCAACAATAATGCAACTTTTATTTATAAATTCAGAAACATTAGAGATATGTCATAAATCATTAATAGCTTTAATTTGTTTATCATCTTTAGCCGTGTTTCCTTTGGACTTTGGGGTGGTGCTCGGTGTGTTTTGAATGCAGGAACTAGGGTCTAAATGAAGTTCCGGGTAAAAGTTTACCTCTCAGAAAGTCCCTGCTTGTGAGGTAGTACTTTGTTCAGGAACTTTCAGGTGTGGGTCTTGGGGGCTGAACATGCTGATTGGTTGATTTCATGCAGCATTTTGGTTCGTTGACTCCACGCAGCATTTTATTTCAACCACCATTTTTAAAAATCTGTTGTGGTGTGTGCAGTAGGAGTTGTTTGATATTTGAATCAATGATGGAGTTTAAAAAATACGACCAATGGACTGACAACAAGGTTCAGGCTTTATTAAGCTTATATGTCACACACAGTCCTATGTCACCAGACTACTTTGCTTAATCTTCACGGTACTTTAGATTGCGATGGAAATGCTGACAGCAACAGGTCTGGGGAGAAAAAAGTTCCTGGGACAAATTGTTCCGCGGCTTATATTTTTGTTTGGGTTGAATGATTGCACATTTTCCAGATGTCATCTGTCATTACAGGAAAAACCGTTATCATTAATATCACAACGAGCACCTCTTGTAGGCTATTCAAATGGGTTTGTCTCGGTCTAGCGCTGTGATGAGTGTATCTGAATGTGACTGTGCACATTTGCATTGATTCATGTGCAGTCTGTTTACTAGAACTTGTTATATTAAGTATAGACCTGCTCAGATTTGTATTTGCTTTTGTTTGCATTTGTGTTTTAATGTTTCCTTACAGTACTTGCGCTTGAACATGGAAATGTTAAAATTCATACACCTTTATATTTTCAAACCAACTTGACATGATATGAATGGTGGTCAAACGCAAGCTGTTTCACCCCTTGTTTGTGTTTGGAATAAATGGGTTGCATATGTCATTGAGATGCAGAGCTGAAAAGTGTGCGATCACTACTGAGTGTCAGCAGGCTGGCGAGTGGCAGATGCTCTCAATTTCCACTTGGTCTGCGGATAAGAGCTAATAATAATCCTGTAAGCCTGAGTGGGGAGCTGTGTGCTTGTGAAAAACTGTTCTTGATTATTAGAACAAAAGTCAGAGCCTAGACGTATTTCTTGTGTAAAAGAGTGTCTTTGTTCTCTTCTGTGTGTGGCAGGACACTCTGGAAAATTGCCATCGTGGCCTGGTAGTCTCTAAGTTGTAAATGTGCCCACTGGTATCTTTTACTTAACTTTCTTGTACTTGAACTCTTATAGAAGGTCGGGGTGACTGGTCCACCGGACCCCCAGATGCGCTGCCCATCAGTTATAGAGTTTGGGAAGTATGAAATTCAGACGTGGTACTCTTCTCCATACCCACAGGAGTACAGCAGGTAACGAACAACATGTGCCATAATCATCATGAAAAAAAAGTTTAATGCAGCTTCAACATGTTAATCTTTTTGTTCAAAAGTATACATTTATAATTATTGACCAGGTTGATTAATTAAATCATATGTGGCTGTTTAAAATTTATCTCCATCATCAATAACCATGGCCTCTGTTTATTGATTTTTAAGGATTGATGAGTATTTTCTTGTCCTAAACCGACAAGCAACCTTGGATGATCATTTTCTGATTTTCAAGTACTTATTCAATTTAACATGGTAATTTAGCATTGTTCTTGTTAACTGAAAATATTAAAAAAAAAAGTTTTTGCTAATTAAAATAAAGCTGATATTAAATTAAATATAAATATTAGATGAAAATTTTAATTAAAAAAAAATGAAATTAGATAGATTGCCTTGGCAACTAACAGAAAACTAGACTAACCTGAAGTACTAAAATTACTCAAACAAACAAACAAAAAAATCAAAGCTAAGTAGAAATATTAAAAAATAATAATAAAAATGACTATCACATTAAATTACTAAAACTTAAACTAAAATTACTAAAACTTAAATCCATTTAAATGCTGTAATATAGAATATATAATACAATTACATTAAATATATATATATATAATTAATAAACACTATAATAGTGTGTGTGTGTGTGTGTGTGTGTGTGCATGTATGCATTTGACATCTTTGAACGTATGTATAGGTGTTGACTATATGTTTTTAGAAAGGTGTAAATAAAATGGTACTGCTAAATCAAGTTAGTGTCAAACTAGATTTTAACCTCTTGCTGTTTGATTGTATTTAAATGCTCTCACAAGAGAGATGTGCTTCTACACCTTTGATTTTTAGGTTGTAAATACTGATGTGTGATTGTTTCGATGTGACAGGCTCCCTAAGCTCTACCTCTGTGAGTTCTGTCTACGCTACATGAAGAGCCGCAGCATTCTCTACCAGCACATGCGAAAGTGCAGCTGGTTCCACCCACCTGCCAACGAGATCTACAGGAAGGACGGCGTGTCCGTGTTCGAGGTGAGGAAAATAAATCTCCACCCCGGAATAAAACCACAAATACACACAAACACTTGTGCATACACGTCTTTGTTTGTACACACTTGGCAGCACAGACATATGCTCGTCGACCTAGTCATGCACACGCAAATGTGTTTTCGTACGTGCTTAGCCAACAAAGGAAATCTCATTCACACTGATAGACGCGCACACTCCCACACTGGCTCAGGCAATAACATCCACCCACTTCCTGCCCTCACAAAGTGTTGTAATGATGCTGCACAGCATGGTAATAAATGAAGAATGGTAAGCGTTCATTGTTTCAGAATCACTACGGTGATTTACTACAGCCATTGTGTTTCTATGAAAGAATATTTAGGTGTAAATATGACATAAGGATCTGTATCTGTGGGGTCTAAATAAGCGCTGACAGACTAGATTTAACCGTGCTTACATGGTTACATTCACACACTCTGAGTTTGGGGATTGAAAACCATATGATTCTCAAATCCTCCAGTACAGAAAACGGCTTAGACTGCTGTCTATATGAGCAGATAACCCTTTTCTAGCCCCTTTTCCAGGGGTCCCTGCAGGTCATTCAAAAGGTTTAAATTCAGTTAATTTATTTAAATTTAAGTTTATAAAAAGTCTTAATGATAATCAAGATTTTTGTCATATCATTTAAAATATTTAAGAGATCTAGGAATTGCGATACAGCCTAATTTGATTATACTTCAGAAGTTTATCAGAATTTATTAAATAAATGTGATTGCTGCATTTTCAAAGTAAAAATGAGGCGCTGTTGCACATTCTACAGGCTCATGGTTTCAGAGTACTTCTCAATCAATGAATAGCACACATTTATGCCAAGCAATTCCTTATGATTTACT
This sequence comes from Hypophthalmichthys nobilis, assembly GCA_037950665.1. Lineage (NCBI taxonomy): Eukaryota > Metazoa > Chordata > Actinopteri > Cypriniformes > Xenocyprididae > Hypophthalmichthys > Hypophthalmichthys nobilis. The sequence continues at coordinate 7,716,192 of CM075468.1, read as the reverse complement.
GTTGATAAATTATGTCAGTGTTTACTTTATTTATTTAGCAAAATCAGGACAAAAGCACGCATATCACCGACAAAAATATGCTCAAACGTGTGCTCGACCAAAAAATATTAATCAAAAGCAGAAAAAAATGCCGGCACACCAAAGCTCCAAAAATAAGCAAAAAATTTTAATATAAGACTGGTCTGACAAAGAACCTGCGTGCTCGAAATGTAACCCGTGTAAGTCTTGTATTAAAATTTTTCGCTTATTTTTGGAGCTTTGGTGTGCCGACTTCTGCTTTTTTACTTTTTATTTCGCAATATGTTGTAGATGGTTGTAAGTAGGAATGTTAACGATTATTTGACGATTAAGCAGGTTCATGCGCGTGCGTGCTGCTCAACCGCAAAACATGTAAAGTAGACACGAGGAATGATGGAGCATGCCGGAGTTATGTTTGCGACCATTTTACAGCTAGATTTACACCATCATGACTATAAGTTTGCTTGTGCATTCGCAAACCGCAATGCACGACTAATAATAACAGTGATTGGGACTGTCATATTACATAACATTATAAAAAGAACAATATTGTAATAAAACATTGTGAATTATTTGGGTTTAGTTGCTGTTGAGTTGTTTCATCGTGTTGCTCCAGGAAGAGCGCGTCCACAACTTGACTCAAATTCTGAATAGCACGTAACTTAGTTCAAGTTCACATGTATATTCACGTCATTTTGTGCAGATATAATTTGTAATATTATGTTTATTTTGTATATATCTGAAATCTCATATAGGATGCGTTTCTTTGAGTTAAATAACGCACTAGCAAAGTACTCCAGTTTACCAGTGTTCATTCAGCACTTCAGCGCGTGGCTCACACAGCTCAAATAGCAATGCACGACTAATAATAACTATGATTGGGACTGTCATTGTACATAACATTAATGAGAACACTATTTTAATAAATCGTTGTGAATTCATTGGGTTTAGTTGCCATTTTCAGCTCGTTTTTCCAGGAAAAGCGTGTCCACAAGAGTACACATTCTGACAAGCACGCATCTGAGGTGGCGTTGGTGACATGTTGTTATATTATTCGTTATATTTGATTATTAAATAAGTAATTTAATAAATGATCAATCACAACAACTCATTTTACAATCCTACTAGCCCTTTATTTAGACTAAACCCTTCTCATTAGTTCGGTGAGGAACATGGCATTTTGAGCAGCATTTGCACTCCTTGTCATGCTGTTGACTATAAGCCACTGCAGTAGACGCATATTGCAGTATTAAGGCTAACGATTAATTGATTGTTAATTTATAAGATGATCGATCATAAGAATTTGTGTAAATTGACATCCCTAGTTGTAAGAGTGCATATTTTATCTTTTTGAATCAGCAGCTGGGAGGGATATGTTGAAAAAAAAAAATTGGTCTTAAAACAATTGTCACTCAGAAATTTTCACAAATAATTACAAAGAACTGGCAAGCAACATATTTAATCCAACAATTTTTACAATGTATAAGAAATAGTGAAAACATAAAAGTTCTATCCTTTTATTATTTCTAAATCCTTCTACTAGAAGGATCTTAGCTTCTACTATTCAGGATGATGTTTGAAACAGATATTTCAAAATAAGACTCTAGGGCTTGTTTATAATTAAAAATCAAGCATTATGCATAAAATCTTTTTTTTTTTTTTTTCTCCTGGGTATTTTTGTATTTTGGGCCATGTTCACACATCAGCAGAATACAGTTGTCAGTCCTGTATTTGAGTCCTTAATACGGTTACGTTCACACACAGTACGGTTATTTACGGGAGTGACAACCGCATTCTATAACCGAACTCACACCCGTAAATTTTAAGGACTCACAACCGCATTCTCTGAATATTTGCGCTGTGTGAACGGAACCGCACTGGACAACTAGTTGTCTGTCACGTCATACAGTGCGAGAGAACCGGTGTTTTGTGTGTGGTTTCGCTTTCGGTAACTTACAGCGACAGAGATATGAGCTGTGTGTCATCTGAAGGTGTCAGATCCAGTCACTGTTCTCCACCGGAGCGGCTCCCGTCAGTTTTGTGTTTCTTTTCCAAATTCAAATGCTGTGTCATGTGCGAGACGTCGCATAGGACGTGATACGCGAGTGCAACTCTTAAAGACTCTGGCTAGCGCGTGTTTACATGCTGCTGTTGGTTAATAAAGTTTTGATTGCAGTTCAATTCTTGTCATGTCAAAAGTAATAATACTTTTCAGTTTTATGGACGTCGGCATCTTTAATATTACGCTGATCACTGTTATGGTTACTAGTAAGAGAATACGGGCTTGACACTCGTTGTACGTTCATACAGACAGTGTTCTAGACGCTACTGTAAGTTGCTGTGTGAACAGGACATTGAGAGACTCACACCTGTAAGTAAATGCGGTTGTCAATCCCAAAAACTGACAGTGTTAACGTGGCCTTGGTTACACAAACTGTATCTGTCATTTAGTTCAACGTAAACTCTTGTGGCTTCTTTATGGGTTGCCCCATCATAGGTAGGAAAGTCAAAGAACATTATTTAAAACATTCAGTAACATTCAGTAATCTATTTATTGCCTTTCTTTAAACACATTATCATCGTATCAGTAAAATCCAATATTGATTGTTTTGCAGTTGAATGTGTGGCCCAGCTTGTTTAAGTAAAATAATCTGTGTCTGGTTGCATAATATGCTTAGTGACAAGTTAGTCATCCAAATTTTTTCTTCAAGACTGGTCATAACTTTAAGTCAGTTACATAAAAAGGTAGATTGGTCTAATATGAATCCGAAAAGTAAGGCTGATTTGCCCTAACTAACTGCTAGTTGGTCAGACGAGTTCTTAAGACTCAGCAAAAGTTAACCAAACGTGGGAACCTGAAAACTTAAGGGAGTCTGTTATCTGGTTATAGAATGCAGTTGTTTTTTCTTTAATAACTAAAGTATGTGTGAATGTAATCATGTTTAGTGCACTTATACTGGACTGACAACTTTATTCTGCTGCTGTGACCATAGCCTGAACGTTCCACATTAATCAACACCACTCTGTTGTTAGGTGTGTTACTGCTTGCCTTCCTGTTTGGTCAGTTGGTTTTAGAGGCTCAGGTTTCAGAGCTGCTCCTGGTCTGGTCCTGACTCTGCAGGATACCTGTGGTGGCAGTACTGCTAAAAGCTAAAATGGTTGGCATTCAGCCGACAGGAAAAGCAAGAGCCATGCGATTTTTATTATAGCCTCTGTTCATGTGGAGCAAGTTTTGTGCCAGTCTCTGCTGCGTGACTTGTTTCAAAATGTTGATTTAGTATTTAGAAATTGAGAAACTTAATGGCATTGCACTTTGCTATTTTGAGTTATGAATGGGAGCAAATTGTTAGTGTTATTGTGTCTGAATCCTAGCAAATTCGCTTCACATTGTTGCTTTATAGCATCATATTTGGTTATGAAACAGTAAGTCAGCCAAAGTCTGAAAAACTTTTCTCCTCTCCAGGTGGATGGAAATGTCAGCACAATATACTGTCAGAATCTGTGCCTGCTGGCCAAACTCTTCCTGGACCATAAGACGCTTTACTACGACGTGGAGCCCTTCCTCTTCTATGTACTCACACAGAATGACAGTAAAGGCTGCCATCTTGTAGGATACTTTTCAAAGGTGAGCAAATCATTTCACAAATCTTTTTAGTTACTTTTACATCCTCTAAAGTCAAATGATGTTGAGCAATTTAGGTTCATTATTAAAGCTGCTTTTTGCAAGTCTTTGCAAATTTTTGGCTTAATTATAGAAAATAGTCTGTTTACTTGTGGGTTGATTATGCTCTTGTAAAAGATACTTAAAGTAAGTTTATTTAATAAACAGGTTTTTGCCTATTTTGAGGGTCAGTTGAGGATGCCGTTTAAATCATTTTAAGAGCCATATTCAAAATGCAATAAATATTTGTAAATATTAGTTTGGATCTTAAACATGCCACAAAAAATATTTGTTAGGTAAGATCTTACTCGCATATTGTTACATTTGCTTTCATTTTGTACTTTTTTATTTATTTATTTATTTTTTTTATCCCTAGGAGAAGCATTGTCAACAAAAGTATAATGTATCTTGCATCATGATTCTTCCACAATATCAGCGCAAGGGCTATGGGCGATTCCTCATTGACTTCAGTAAGTACTCTGCATTATCTTTCCTCTCTTCCCTCAGTCTGTGGTTTTATTTTTTGTTATTTAGTAAAGAAAATTATATGACAATTATACTCATTTAGATGGTGTTCTTAGACACAAAGGTTAAACTGTTATGGCTCTCTGCAGGTTACCTTCTGTCCAAGAGGGAAGGCCAGCCAGGCTCACCAGAGAAACCATTGTCAGACCTTGGCCGGCTATCCTACATGGCATATTGGCGAAGTGTGGTGCTGGAGTGCCTGCATGAGATCAGAGATCGACAGCTCACCATCCGCAAACTCAGCAAAGTCACTGGCATTTGTCCTCAAGATATCACAGCCACCCTGCTTAATCTAAATATGCTGGAACAGAGAGGGGACCGGTGAGAGAGACAGTATAATGTCTGATTTAATGTCTAATGTTTTCTGTACAAGCTGGCACAGGGAACAATAATGCAAGTTCTGTTTCACAGTTGTCAGATTAATTCTCATATGTTTCAACCTAAAATGTTTTACTTGCATTCCAAAATGTACACAGTGCTTCGTCTTTAGCATACTTGACTAAGTACAGATAATCCTGAAAAAATACATCACGTTTTTCACCAAAATATTAAGCAACACTGCTGTTTTTAGTATTGATAATTTAAAAAAAAAATTAAAAACCAGCATTTTAGAATGATTACTGAAGGATCTTGTGACGCTAAAGCCTATAATGGTTGAGTAATGGGGAGTAATGGTTGCTTTTAATTTGCAAGAATACATTACTTCACAATATTGCTGTTTTTACAAATTTTTTTATCAAATAAATGTATCCTTGGTGAGCATAAGACAGTTCTTTACAAAATATTAAGAAATCCTATTGACCCCAAATTTTTGAACAGTAGTGTATATTTGTTACATTTTTAACACACTTTATAGTTTCCTGATTTTGATTTCTTTTCCTATTATAGGGTGATTATTCTGCGCAGAGAGAAACTGGTGGCCACTCACATGGCTCGACTGAAGGCCAAACCTCGACTCCTTGAAGTTGATCCAGACTGCTTGCGCTGGACACCTGTTATCGTCACCAACACAGTAGTATCTGAAGGAGAAGGGGATGAGGATGAAGAGGAGGAGGAGGAAGAAGGAGAGGAGGGACTTAAAGAGGTAAGCATCATCTACTGAACCTTGAATAACAGTTAAGTATGCAGTGTCTGTGATGTGTACCAGTACATGCTGAAGCTGAACTTCTGTTCTGTGCATCTTATCTCTTGTATAGATCAAACCCAGCCATAAGAGTTCCCCGCTCTCCTGGCATATGAAAGGAGAACAGGAAAAGGAGGACGAGAAAAAGAGCTTCCCAGCATTCCCCAAAAACCAAAGCCCTCCACAGTCCTCTTCTGTTTGCAACAGTGTTCTTAGTCCTGAACGTCCTTCCCTTTTTCTTACGGCTAATGGGGAGCGCAGGGGACCTGGGCGCCCTCCCAAAAACTGGTTATGGGGCAAGGTGAAGGATGTACCACGTCCAGGGCCAGGTCGACCCCGTAAACTTAGGCCCCCAGAGGAGGATGAGGAGGAGGAGGATGAGGAGGAGGAGGATGATGAGGAGGAGGAGGAGGATGATGATGAAAGAACTGGCATTAATAAAGTGACTACAACGTCATCAATGCTCCTGGCCTTAGAAAATGAGCCTGACTCTACATCAGCTTGTCCCTTGGAGGCTTCCAGGCACCCTGCAGTTCCACCCCCACGCAGCAGAGGGCGGCCACCACGGAAAAAGCGTGGCCCAAAACGCAGGCTCAGTGAGGGGCCTGAAGATGACCTGCCATCGTTGTCGCATACCTCGAGGCTGAGTGAACCAACGCCAGCTTGTCCGGCCTTTAACAGTGAGAGCAGTGAAGATGAGGATGAAGATGATGAGGAGGGGTTAAGGGCTCGTTCACCACCTCTCCTCACGAAGCCCACATTAGGGCTTAAATGCAAGGTATGTGCAATATAGGTCCATGTATGTTTTTCTTTTGTGTGTCATGTTTTTTTAATATAGACCTTAAAAATATGTATGTCAGTCTATGAAACCTTTTTATTATTTTGAACATAACATGAGATGCTGTGGATAATAAGGAATTTTCTTTTTTGTTTTTTTTCTTTCCTTCTCCTGTAGTCTCAGAAGTCCTTGCGAAAGCGACGTGTACGTCAGCGCAGCCATCCCCACAGCAGTGTAGTTACAGAAACCATCTCGGAGACCACTGAAGTTCTGGATGAGCCATTTGTGGATTCAGATTCTGAAAGGCCCATGCCCAGACTAGAAGAGGAAACTCCATTTGGCAACCCTCTCCGACGGTACACAGCAGCCCGCAAACACATGGGACCAGCCCTTAAAAGCATCCACAGAGGCAATCTGTCTGAATCAGAGGAAGACGGTTAGTATACCTGAGAACTCCTGCTGGGGTTATTATATGTGCATTCTTGAAAATTTTGTGTGATGTTAGTGCTTGCCATGGTATGTTTTCAAAAATCGCTTAAAAGATGGTTGCCTCTTTTTTTTTTTTTTTTTGTTCAGATCCCACTCCTGTGCTGAAGCCAGTTGCTGTCCTGAGAAGACCTGAACCTTCAGAGGCAACACAGAGAACAGGGGCAACAACTGAGATGCCTGAGGTCCCAGTAAAGAAGAAGAAAGGCTGGCCTAAGGGCAAGAGTCGCAAGCCACTCCACTGGAAGAAGCGTCCAGGCAGAAAGCCTGGTAGTGGATCCGGTCAGACAGCTGACACTAGTCTGGCAGTTCCATCCTCAGAGGACCCACCACCCCCAAAGATCAAAATGAAGCCTGGCAGGAAACCTCGCAGCTATTACCTTCAGCGGGCCCAAGAGGAAGCAGCAAGACAGGAATTTGAGCAAAGCAGATTAGCTCAGCAGCAGCTAGATAATTCAACATTGGAGGACAAGACCTTTAAGAGGACAGCCAGAGCCATAACATCTGACCTCAACCCTGAGAAGCGGAAAGACTCGGAAGAGGAGGAGGATTTTCTTCAGAGCTTTAGAGAGCCATCTAAACCCAAAAGACGAGGTCGGCCACCAAAAAATGCCAACCTCCCTCCCTCTGTACCTAAACCACCTCCTCTGTCTGAACCAGAAGATGATGATGAAGAGGATGACAGACCATGGGCAGTGGAGAAGATAAGCTGTCCACCGTCTCGTACCATGTCACAGTCTTCCAGCAACAGAGTCCCTCAGCCAAGAGCTAACGCAGACGTGGCAGATGCAGAGGAGGATGAAGAGCGGGATGATGAAGATTGTGATAATGGGGTTAGTCGGAGAACAGCAACTACACCAGGTTCAGGAAGCCGGCGTAGTGATGATCATGATGCTGACGACGAAGGGGACGGACGTCTTGAAGAGAAAAGTGACTGCAGCAGTAGCAGTAAAAGGAGGAAGGGCCAAGACTCTGAGGATGATGTGGAGGAGCAAGAGGATGAGGAAGAGGAGGAACCATCGTCGCCGCCTCGCTCTCCCCCTGTGAAAGAAGAACCCCAGAGTAGTGAGGGTTTTTTAGACATACAGGTCAACGTGGCACGTGATTATGTCAGCAAACAGGAGGAGGGTGAAGACGAGGAGGAGGATACAGAGGAGGTGCAGGAGGTAAAGACTAGCTCTGCTGATACAGATGAACGCCGACGACGAGAGCAGGAAGAATCTGCAGCGGCTGCAGCAGCTGTGGAGACAGTAACCGCCATTGCAGACCCCTCCGAACCGCTGGACATGCAGCCTTTACACGTTGAGGATAAGTCCGTGCTCATGATGGGGGCTGAGCACTCACACCAGCATCCTGACTTCAAAGATGACCTGAGCCACCAGCAACACACACATCACCACAGCAGTGAGCTGGATCTGGAAACAGTGCAAGCGGTCCAGTCACTTACACAAGGTGAGGCTCAGGAGGAGGATGCAGAGTCCCACGGAGCCTACCAGGACTGTGAGGAGACGCTAGCTGCATGTCGAACCCTCCAGAGCTACAGTCACGGTGAGGGAGAGGAGGAAACACTAGCCCTGGTGGAAGAGTGTGGAGCCTCCCAGCACAGTCCCATGCCCAACCCACCAATGCCCACGTTGCCGAACCAGTCTGTCCGTTCAGTCAACAGCCCTGGAATGACTCCTGGTCCTATGGACCCTGGACCTGGGGTGCCTGGTCCCACAGGAACTGGAGGGGGAACAGGCGGAGGGTATACCCAAATAACTCCAGAACATCCCAGCTCTCTATCAGCTCCCTCACTGCAAAACATGGAAACCTCCCCTATGATGGATGTGCCGTCAGTTTCTGATCATTCACAGCAAGTGGTGGACAGTGGCTTTAGTGACCTTGGCAGCATTGAAAGCACCACCGAAAACTATGACAATCCGAGCAGCTATGACTCAACCATGGGTGGTGGAGGTAACGGAGGAGGGAATGGAAGTAATGGAGGTGGAATGTCTGCAGCTGCTGCAGCAGCGGTGGCTGCTTCCTCTTCTTCGTCGTCTTCATCCTCTAGTTCAACCACACCATCGTCATCATCTTCACAAGGCAACAGCTGCTCCTTCGTCTCAACTCCTGGGCTGACATCCTCTAGCACAGGCGTTGGCTCTCAGATTGCCATGGGGAGCTGTAGCCTTATCCAGCAAGCAGGTCCTGGACCAACCAATGGACCTGGTGCTAACAGTGGTAGTGGCGTCCCACAACCTCCACCCCCACCTCCTCCCCCTTCTGCCAGCACTCCAAGTTGCGGTATAAAGTCTCCACAAGGCTGCGTTATCGAAAGGCCTCCAAGTGCCAGCCAGCAGCAACAGAAGAAAGTCTCGCAACCACCTCAACAGCAGCAAAACCCTCAGCCACCACCCTCTGCTCCACCACCCCCTCCACCTCAACAGCAAGCACTCTCGCAGTGCAGCATGGGAAATGGGTTCGCTTCCACACCCATGATCATGGAGATTCCTGAAAGTGCAGGCAGCGGTGGAGGTGGCAGGAGTTTGTATGACCGCATGGGCCAGGACTTTGGCGCTGGTGGCTACGGTCAACCCTCAGCTACTTTCAGTTTAGCCAAACTCCAGCAGCTAACCAACACCATCATGGACCCCCACGCCATGTCTTATTCACATTCAGCTGCGGTCACCTCATACGCCACAAGCGTTTCGTTATCCAACCCAGGCTTAGCACAGCTTGCTTCTTCTCCCCACCCACCCTTGCCCCAGGCTCAGCCCACTATGACCCCACCTCCCAATTTGAGTTCTGGCTCTATGAACCTTGGCTCTCCCTTGATTCAGTGCAACATGACAGGCGCTAACATCGGACTACCTCCCCCTCCCCATACGCAGCGGTTGCAAGGCCAAATGGCTACTGTCAAAGGCCACATTTCAATTCGGTCCAAAGCCTCTCAAATTCCTGCGGGCTCCCCTCACCAGCAGCAATTGTACAGTCGCAGCTCTGGCGCTGTGACCATGCAAGGCTCCCCACGCACTCTAGCGGTGCAGCGTGGTATGATGACCAACCTTATGCCCACACCTGCTGCCTACAACTCTATGAACATGAATCCACTAAATGCTGCCATGTCAGCTGGCTACCGCATGCCGCAGCCCATGATGAACAGCGGGTACCACAGTAACCCGCCCTATATGAACCAGCCGGCCCAGTACCCCATGCAGATGCAAATGGGCATGATGGGAGGGCAGGCTTACCCACAGCAGCCTATGCAGCCCAATCACCATGGAAACATGATGTACACGGGCCCCTCGCACCACAGCTACGCTGGCGTCCCCAAACAGTCGCCTTACATGAGCAGATGAGCACCAGAGAACGAGCAGAGACGTTCCCCACAGGACTCTGCATCTCTGTACTTTATCCATTTGTATCCACCCTCCAAAGTCTGGGCGAAAAGGCAACAAGATAAGTGAGCTTGGTGGAGGAAGAGGACATAGAGACTGCGACGATTTCTTTTCCTTTATAAATATGTTGTCGTCAAGCTCTGTTCCTTTTAGGTTCATTTCCCAATTGCCTGAGCTGACGGAGCTGGGGAGATGATAATGGGCTGATCACGGGAGATGATCTAATGGACCTTAATTGTGGCAAGTGTCATGCTCCTACAGACCGTGTCTGCCATGGTTGTACCAACAGGGGTTGGTCCGCCAAAGTGTCCGCCTCTCTATCCTTGAGACAGAAGGGGCAAAGCATCAAAGCAGCTACAGGGGAAGTGGACCTAACTTTTCAAACTGAGAAACGAATACATTTACGTTGCTAATGAACATACATTGAATCATGCACACAATCGTTCAATTGACATAGGAAGCCTTACCTTAAAAGAGACAAAATAATTGTAGATGGACTTTTTTTTTTCTTTTTTTATTGTATTATTATTATTTACTTTATTTTTTAATATGTTCTGTTTTTTTTTTTTTTTTTTCAATGACTGTTGAAATGCTTGTGTTTCAGTCTGACCTTCTCATGCTTTGTGTGTGGCTGTTCTGGACAAAGTGATTCATGCTCGCTCACTCATACACTCACTCATGAATACATTCACTCACACACAGAGCTCTATAGCCACTTGAAAGCTTACGTGGAGGCACTTCTAGTCGGGACACACAAGGTGTCCGAGTTGTCTGTAAATCTGTGTCTTCCCAGTATGGAACAGTGTATATCCCAACTTAATAGTGGTAAGAGCCTTAATGGACATCTGACAGTAATGACCATAGACTGGACTGAACAGAAGTCCATGGAAACTAAATAATGTAAATATTCTGGTACTACCTGGTTCACAGCACATACTCGTGAAATATTTTACACACACTTTTCACGAACACTCCACAGATGTCACTAGATGGCGCAGCAGTCAATAGTGGGAAGGTCTTTAATTTCATACTACACAGTGCAGCGTCCACATAATGTGGTGGGTAAAAAGGGTTTAACCACATCTGCTGAGCAGTTAGCTCTGCAACTGTGCTCATCCAGTGATGTTAACGATGCCTCCTAAAGTAGGCCTTACTTTGGCACCAGTAAGTAGCGCTCCTCGTACTCCAGCTGATCATGCAGAAGTGATGTTAGCTGTTAGCCACGAGAGGGAGTTGTACAAATAATTAGATCCGTGTCTGCAATGCACACATGGACAAACGAACACTCATACCCGGGATAAAGGTTAAAGTGCATGATGTCCTGAGATGGTTACTGTTTTAGGACAACGGGCGGAGAATTTCTTAATGTTCCAGTATTCATTGTCAATATGAGGAATCTTTCTCAAAGACCTGACGTTTCATATATTATTTGTGCGCTTTTGTTTTTCTGAATTTTATCAGACTGGGCAGCTTTCTTTTATGACACAAGCTGACTCTTTTTGACTTTAGAAGACTTATTGTAGAGAAAATGTTTTTTCTAAAATATAAAAAAAGAAATTCTGACATGGATATTGGTACTGTCATTTTTTTCACTTCTGTTTCAGGAAAAAACAATACATATTTTTTAGCTCGACTCTTGGGGTAATATTATTAAGAAATTCAAAACTAAAAAAAATTACAACTCACTTTTAGTGAATTTAAGATGCCTTTAACCTTTCCATTCCATCTCATCTCTAGAGTTTTCTATCTTTGTGTAGTATATTAATGCTATTTTAAAACAAAAGGAAAAAACAGATATCTAAAGGTCACTTAGCGTTATTTTCTTTTTTTTTTTTTTTCTTGGTTATTGTGTGTGTATAGGACAACTTCCTTACATCTATGAGGCATGTAAAAATGAGCTCAGTATATTTCTGTCTGTTTATATTGCTTACCTTTTCGTATACTTTGTAATTGTACATGGTGAGTTGTAAGCTAAGAGAGAGCCTGGTAGCCGGAGAAAGAGAGAGAGCCAAGCTGGGGCGCTCTGTGATGGTGGGAAGCGTCCACCTTCCACTCCTCTCTGTTTTGTCCTTGTATGTATTTCCATTTATTTGTTTCTTTCTTTTCTTTTTTCTTAGCAAGTACTTTCAAAGAACTCTGTACATTTTAACATGAAACAAAAATAAATTATGTTGAGCCATTTCACTTGTTATTGTATTACTTGAAACATCTCGGCAGCAAATTATTTTTTCTTTTAATGAATGCTCTTAGAAAAGTCTATCATTTCAAAGCCAGTGTATGGCCCTGTGAGCTTCGGTCAGATGGAATTTGTTCAGGTTTTGAAAACTGGCTAATCTTTAGTGTTCTTAATGTAGTCGGTGGAGTCTTGTAGATGAGTAAAAACTGATCTTTTATTTGGAAACTAGTAATAGCTGTAAAAGGTTTCTGAACTATTTGGGTCGTTCTACAAAACGGGTGCTTTCCCATTTTATTATTTTAAAACTTAAGACAAGTCTTTTTGTTAAATTGTGTTGTGCCATCTGCAGCTAAATAATAATAAAATGACTCTTGGGAATTTCTTTGCACTTAAAAACTTGTCTGTTTTATAGTTTATTCTTGTGCTCACGATCGTGATGCTATGATGTATTAGAAGTATTTTGTGCTGTTTTTTCTATGGGTATCTAGTTTTTAGTATTTTTTTTTATTATTATTCGATAAATTTGTTGTAACAGTATTGACTAGATTAGACTGATTTTTCATCTAATTATACAGTTAGATTACCTTTGTCATCATGTGCCACACTTAAAGTCTTTAATAACATAGTTTAACTAAGTTTTTTTAAGTTAATCTTTAGCAGATCTTAAAATAATGCCCATCTTTTATACTGAACTATATGATGTCATAACTAAATTTATGTGTAGCTTTTAAATACCTGTTTGTTTTTGGGTGGTTTAGTTTAGAATTTTCTTTATCAATTATTTATTGGCTGTCTGCTTTAACATGGAAATACTGATTGGTATTTTTAACACATTTTAATATTAGAGTCCTTAAAATGTTTCTTTGTTTTAATACGTGGGAGGTATAATAGTAACAGAGTTTAACCAAAACATGGGGACTTGATTTAAAGGATTGAATTAAGGCCTGGTTTCACAGACAGGGCTTGGATTAAACCAGAATTAGGCTTTAGTTGAATTAGGACATTTAAGTAGCTTTTATAAACATGCCTCAGAAAATAAAAATAGAAATACTGGTGTGCATCCTGAGACAAAACAATGACACTGACTAATTTAAGATATGTCAGTGCAAGTTGCTTTCAGTTAAAACAGCTCAAACATGCATTTTAGTCTGGGACTAGGTTTAAGCCTGGTCTGTGAAACCAGGGATATATCTATTAATACTAAAATTTGTTTTATTATAGTATATGAAAATTATCGATGTCGGCAGAAATCAAATACAAAATGCTATCCTTTTTTTCCAAATAATATATGGAAATAACTTTTTTTTTTAAAGTGCATATTTGCTAATATAGAGAAGTTAGAAACGCATGGATGGTGGCAGGATTAACAGGCATCCATATGGAGACAAAACCATTTTTTAATGATTTTTGTGTATGTGCAAAGAAAGTCTTATAATATCTTATAAAATGATGTCTTGTAATACAGGGCGCGCGATACATTGAGCCAATAAAACAACGCTGTGCGGTGACGTTTATTGGCCACTGTCCAATGAACTGTTTGTCCACTAGCTTCCGCAATACGAGAGATGGCTCTGACCAATTGTAACTAGAGTGGGCGGGCACACGTGCTATACGTAGCACACCATTGGTCAGTGCGAATGACAATCATGTTTTCTTGTCTCAAAATAACGGAGAAGGAAGCGACATTTCTGGTTGTGCTTTATTAAAAAATCCTGGGAAGTGGCGGAAATAAAATCCAGAAATTGTGAGTATTATTTTATATTTACAATTTGAGCATCTACACCCAAAGAGAAAGGAACGGCTGGTGAAAATGTGGAATGAATGAACCTTTTTAATCCGCAGCTTGTCACAAGACAGTCCTGTGATGCGAGAGAGGGGAGGAGAATAGAGAAAATATTAACGCATAGATAGGGGGATGATGATGTGATCCTGTTAACAACCAGACCAACCCGTTCCTGTCTCTTCGTCCAAGCTGGCTGCTTTTTTTTTTTTTTTTTTAAATCTATTCTTCTATCCGGTAACCAGATAGGGATGTAGAATAACAAATGAGCTCAGAGGCCTATCAGTTACCCATGAAGATGCTGGCAGATTACAGTTCTGTTGTTGCCTGAACGACTCAAGACCACGTAGGCTCCAGATCTGCATTAATCATCATACTTGTCATAGAAATATTTTTTAATTTTGCGTTTAACATTTTCCCCCTTGTTATGTCTTCCAGCTGTCACGATGATCCACAGTCTTTTCCTGGTTAACGCATCGGGGGACATCTTTCTGGAGAAGCACTGGAAGAGTGTGGTCAGCCGATCCGTTTGCGATTACTTTTTCGAGGCCCTGGAACGGGCCACGGAACCGGAGAACGTGCCTCCGGTGATCCCGACCCCGCATCACTACCTCATTAACGTGCTCCGTCATCGTATCTACTTCGTGGCGGTCATACAGAGCGAGGTGCCTCCTCTGTTTGTCATCGAGTTCCTCCATCGTGTGGTGGACACATTTCAGGTTTGTATTATTTTATTCTTCTGATAACTTATTTACTGATAAAGTACTTTTCAGCTCTTTTTCTGAGTGTACTCCAAGGTAATTGAATATTAAATGTCTAAAATATAATGTTATTGTCATAGTACCATGTTCAAAACATGTAAACATGGTACAAGCGTCTCAAAAAATACCGTGGTGCTACCATAATATAGTTATTAGATCAGTATCATATGCCAGTACAGTACCACAGTTCTGTGCAAGAGTCTTAAGCACGTCAGTATTTTCACCCCCCAAAAAAGGGTTTTAAGCCAGTTATTTATATATTTTGCTGTGGTGTGTCAGTAGGAAATATCAGTTAACATTTCTAAACATTCATTTTGCCATTAATTTTAATAATCCAGTGAGAGTTTTGAATACACGAGGAGTCTGACAAGTTGCTGGTGCTCCACACGGAGATCTGATCTCACCATCGTCGAATCCGTCTGTGATTACATGAAGAAACTGAGACAAACTAAATCCAGAAGAACTGTGGCCTTGTCTCCAAGACGCTTGAAGAAACCTTCCCGCAAAGCTACCTGAAAAACGATGCGCAAGAGTACTTGGACAAAAGCTGTTTTAAATGCAAAGGGTGATCACACCAAATATTGATTTGATTTGGTTAATAGAAGTTATTTGATAAATAAAATCTATTTATGACAGTATTTTTGAAAGCATCCTCACTTTACAGCATTTTTACACGAGTGCCTAAAACTCTTCACAGTACTGTATCTTTGCAGGAAGGTTTCTTCAAGCGTCTTGGGGACGTTGCCACAGTTCTTCTGGATTTAATTTGTCTCAGTTTCTTCATGTAATCCCAGACGGATTCAATAATGTGAGATCAGATCTCCGTGTGGAGCACCAGCTGTTGTCAGACTTCTTGTGCATTCAAAAATCTCACTGGATTATTACAATTAATGGCAAAATGAATGTTTGGAAATGTGAACTGATATTTCCTACTGACACACTACAGCAAAAGATATAAATAACTGGCTTAAAACCATTTTTGGGGGGTGAAAATACTGACTTGCCTAAGACTTTTGCACAGTAGTGTATATCATGGCGTTTGTTTATACCGTGGTATTAGCTGCTGTTGTTAAAAATAGTTCAAATAAATATTTAAACAGTATTCTTAAAGCTTCATAGACAAAACAAAGCAGTACTGTGGCAGAACCATTGTACAGTAATTGTATACCATAGTACTTTGATCATTGTACTGAATGACTACCATATTTGTGTGCTATGGTATTTATAATATACTCCAAGTTACTTTAAAAAATACCATGCCATGTAACACTTGTTCAAAAGTTTGGGGTTGGTAAGTTCATATTAATGTTATGCTCACCAAGGCTGCATTTATTTGATCAAAAATAGAGTAAAAACAGTGCTGTTGTGAAATATTATTATAATTCAAATATTCTATTAAAATGTAATTTATTCCTGTGATCAAAGCTGCATTTTCAGCATCATTACTCCAGTCTTCAGTGTCACATGATCCTTCGAAAATCATTCTAATATGATGATTTGCTGATCAAGAAACTATTATTATTACCAATGTTAAAAACAGTTGCTGCTTTTTTGTGAAAACCCTGATACTTTTTTCAGGATTCTTTGATGAATAGAAAGTTCTGAATAACAGCGTTTATTTGAAATAGATTTTTTTTTTATCAATATAAATGTCTTATAATGAATCCTTGCTGAATAAAACTATATATAAAAAAAATAAAAATAAAGAATAAAATTGTTCCTTTCTTTTAAAAAATAAAATCTTATTGACCCCAAACGTTTGAAATTTGAACAGTAGTGTACATGTCCAAAATTCGATAATATTAACATGAAATCATACCCCAAAACCAAATATACCATGGTACTTTGATAACATGATATTAGCCACATAATATGAATTAGTAAGAAAAAAAAAAAATACTGTGGTGCTCCCATGGTACAGTGATGGTATCATCAGATGGTGATAACATGTTACATTAGCATATAAAATATACTGAGTGACTACTATATTCATAGACCTTGGTATTTACACAGTACATTTTGTAAAACCATAGTATGTGCATGGTAGTCAAAGGTACTTCAAAGAATATAAATGGATTACATGAACTATTGATCTGTTTTATAAAATACATTAACAAAGTACTGAGTTTAATATAAAGCATTACTTTAAAGTGCTACCATTTCAAACCATTACTTCTGAGAACATTCAATTAACGTGTTAAATTTTTCCCTTTAGGACTATTTTGGGGTGTGTACAGAGGCAGCTATTAAAGACAATGTTGTTGTGGTCTATGAGCTGCTGGAGGAGATGTTAGATAATGGCTTCCCTCTGGCCACCGAATCAAACATCCTAAAAGAGCTCATAAAACCTCCAACCATCCTGCGCACAGTGGTGAACACCATCACAGGTATTCTGTGTTATTTTGTGGTGTGTTAAATGTCTCTCAGCTTGTGAATCCATACAAATAAATTCTTCTGTTTGTTATCTGTGCACAGGAAGTACTAATGTTGGCGAGCAGCTTCCTACAGGTCAGCTGTCAGTGGTACCATGGCGGCGCACAGGTGTCAAATATACCAACAACGAAGCTTATTTTGACGTGGTGGAAGAAATCGATGCTATCATTGACAAATCAGGTAGCTCTTATTTGGCAGTATCTTATCATTTACAGTAGATGCAACCATAAAATGCAAATGACTGCTGTCCGATCACTAACCTATGAATCCGTAAATCATTTACGAATAAATATATTTTCCCCCAAAGGTTCCACTATCACAGCAGAGATCCAGGGAGTGATAGACGCCTGTGTGAAACTTACAGGAATGCCTGATCTCACCTTGTCATTTATGGTAAATTTGGACATCTTTTCAAAATAAGTTTGCTGAACTATTTGAAATCCTGAACAACCCCAGTTTTTTAAAGGAATAGTTCAGCCAAAAATGAAAATTATCCCATAATTTACTCAAGCCATCCTAGGTGTGTATAACCTTCTTCTTTTAGCCGAACACAATTGGAGTTATATTAAATAATATCCTGGCTCTTCCCAGCTTTGCAATTGCATTGAATACTGTCCGAGGTTTTGAAGCTCCAAAAGGCGCATCCATCCATCATAAAAGTAATCCATACGACTCCAGTGGGTTAATAAATGGCTTTTGAAGCGAAGTGATGGGTTTTTGTAAGAAAAATATCCATATTTAAAACTTTATAAACTATAATCACAGGCTTCCGGCAACGGCCATATGTGTGTTTACAAGAAAGTCGAGTTTCGGCGGAAGAGTGACCTCTGACCTGATGGAGGACATAGCTCCTCTTCTCTTATATCGAAATCCTTTTTTATACTTATAATTCGTGACCGGCGTTTTGTTTTGCTCTGTCCTCTGCGCTTCTGTGTTCATCAATTCTCACCTACGTCATAAGTTCTGGATGCGCTTTTCGGAGCTTCAAAAACTCCGGCACTATTCATTGCCATTACAAAGCTGGGAAGATCTAGGATATTATTTAATATAATTCGATTGTGTTCGACTTAATTTGACTTGACTTAAACTTACACTTATCAGCCTGGATGCATCAGCCCTAAAACTATTAAAAATAGTTTTTATTAATTGAAATAAAGCTGAAAAAAAAATAATAATAATATGAAATGTGGAAAAAAATAATCTTTAATAAAAACTTAAATGAAAATTAAAAATGTCCTGGCAACTAACTGAAATAAAATAAGTTTCAGTTTGGAGTACTAATATTACTAAAACTAAACTGAAATAAAAATAGATTAAAGCCAAACAGAAATATTTACAAAAGCAAAACAAAACTGATAAAAATGAGAAAAGCACATAATGAAATTAAAATAAAAAGTGAAAATATATGAAAGTTAATTAGCTACATGGTGGCTACCATAAGATACTTCAATACTTTGATATCTTTAAAGGTTCACGCCATAATTTTTTTTGTTGTGTTGCACTGGCCAATAAGTCGTCTTGGGCTGACATCTTCACCTTTCAAAATTGCGTTTCAATTTTAGAACATTTTTAATTTGACATTTTTACATGTATTCATTTAGCAGAATTTGCATTTATTGTATTTAATGAGGGACAAATTACCAAATGTACTTTGAAATTCAAATCTGCAATATATTTTATAATACTATATACTAACTCTAACCCATATAACTCATTCCTTTTCTTTCCATTTCATTCCTTTGCACTTGGCATCTTTCATTCTGTAGAACCCTCGACTCCTGGATGATGTCAGCTTCCACCCCTGTGTGCGGTTCAAGCGTTGGGAAGCCGAGCGAATTCTTTCCTTCATCCCACCAGATGGCAACTTCCGCCTGCTGTCCTACCACGTCAGCTCTCAGAAGTGAGAACATCCCAACATATTATATTAGCTTATTTTTATTAATGCATTATTATTAACCCATTATTAACTCATAGTGGGGAAATGACAAAAATAGTCCCTTTTAGATATTCACTTTAGGGGCTTTTGCACCAGAGGAACGTTTTCATAGTTCCTATAACTATTGGCGGAAGTACCCACTTTTTGGGGTGTTTGCACCTCAGGAACTGGGAATGATTTTAGTTAAAGGAACACCTTTGGGGGCGGACTAAATTAGCTTCTACTTCAGAGTAGGGTCTAACCAAACTTAATAGGAACTACCAGTGACGTAAGTGTACATTGATTGGCCAAACACATGCTATACGAAACACCGGCACCCGCCATGTTTAAAAAGCTGTGTAAACACACAGTTTACATATACTTATTCCACATACTAACTCTAGATATGGAAAACAGTGATATATATAGCATTTACCTGTCGCCTTTGTCTGTGGCGTTGTGTTCTTTTCTCAGCCTCGATGAAATGTAGCGCAGCGAGTTGTTGGAGATTTCGTCTCTTAGCCCTCCTTTTTGCTCTTTCAGTTGCATAACTTATAAGTCTATATTCCATCTCTGATATCACAAAACCCACGACACAACAAAAACACAGCTCTGATATTGGCGCTCTCCATCCTCCTGTTGTTGATGTTGTTGAATGCCAATCTTAAATGACGTCGCTGTCGGCTGGCTTGTCACTTCAGAGTTAATACTGGGGGGGCAAATGCAACCAGGAAAATGGCTCTAGGGGATTATTTAGTTCTCGGGGGACTACCCTGGTGGCTAGTTCCTTTATAACTAAGTTTTTATAACCACCCTTTGCGAAAGCCCCTTTCGTGCAGAGCAGTGGGAAAATCTCATTAGTATATTAGTCACTTTATTCTGTTGTTGGTAGCTTTCCAATTATAGGTTTTTAATACATTATATACAATACCGTTCCATAAGTTTGTGGTCAGTAAGATTTTTTTGTTTTATGTTTTTGAAAACGCTGCATTTATTTGATCAAAAATACAGTAAAATACAGTGAAATATTATTACAGCTTAAGATAACAGATTTCAATTATACTATGTTTTAAAATGTAACTTATTTCTGTGAAGCTGTTATTTTGCAGTTTAATTTGAATACTTCATTGCTATATTCTTCAGCCTGGTGGCCATCCCAGTGTACGTAAAGCATAACATCAGCTTCAGAGAGGGCAGTTCTCAAGGTCGTTTTGAGCTCACCCTCGGCCCAAAGCAGACTATGGGTAAGGTGGTGGAATCAGTGCTGGTGAGCAGTCAGCTGCCCCGTGGTGTCCTCAACGCCAACCTCAACCCCTCACAGGGAACTTACACTTTTGACCCTGTCACCAAGGTAAACGAGCATTTGTTGTTTTGTTTTCATAGCTCTTTAGGTTCTAATGTTCATTTTGAGTTAACTGAGAACAAACCTGAGTCAGTGTTGTCAAGTGTGCAATTTTAATTTTCACGTGCAAAGGCTAAGAAGTGCTCCCTGATCAACTGATGGTGACAACAATTAAAGGATTAGTTCACTTTAAAATGAAAATTACCCCATGATGTACTCACCTTCAAGCCATCCTAGGTGTATATGACTTTCTTCTTTCAGGCAAATATAATCAGAGTTATTTTAATAAACACACTGATGCTATCAAGCTTTATAATGGCAGTGAACAGGGGTCACGAGTTTGACAATCAAATAAGTGCGTTCATCCGTCATAAACATACACCACATGGCTCCAGGGGGATAATAAAGGTCATCTGAAGTGAAGCAGTGCGTTTTGTGTAAGAAAAATATCTGTATTTAACAATATGTTATAAAGTAAAATAACTAGCTTCTGGCCAAACTGCCATACATATTCTACTTGCATCTAAAGCGTAACTTACGCTACGCCATGACGTACTACGATATTCATCGTGCAAATCATGGGGTCATTTTCATTTTAAAGTGAACTAATCCTTTAAATGCATACATTTTAATAGAAAGTTGTAATAATTTACCAGGTATGGGCTCATCTTTTCTACCTTCTAGTTGCACCACATATAATGTAATGTCAGTATGTGCATTATACAAGTCTTTTTATTTAGTTTAATGTGAATTTCAACTGGCAGAAGCTGCATATTAATGTTGCAATGAATTGTTGTTATTTGCAGCTTTTGTCATGGGATGTGGGTAAGATAAACCCCCAGAAACTGCCCAGTTTAAAAGGATCTGTGAGTCTCCAGGCTGGAGCCTCCAAACCTGATGAAAACCCAACAATCAACATCCAGTTCAAGATTCAGCAGCTGGCCATTTCAGGTACCGTAGATCAGTGGTTTCTTAACCGATTTAGCTTCAGATTTTACATAGGACATCAAGTGTTGACCTAACACAACAGCAAGATTCTTCATAGAAAAGTAACAAATTATATTTGTTATATATACACATTTGAAACCATTTCAGCCCTAATAATTGTATTCAAACAGTATAGATTACACGTTTAAAAAAATATGGTAAGGCTTTTAGTTCAAATGTAATTGTGGATCTTTATTGTATTACTTTATTATGCACAGTAGAATTTGCCTCCTGGGATATAAAATGTATTGTATTGAAAAATATATAATTAGTCCATTAAATTATCAAATTTGTTTCAAGTACCTTGGAGATTTTGTTCTGTACAATAAATGTGCACAGAGAAATTTTCACAGTCAGGAAATTGTTTCTTTAATCTCCCACAGGGGATGTAATAAAGACCAATTCTGCATATGAATGAGCAATTGAGAACATTTATGACAGTTGCATTATCTGGCCAGAAGGTGGAGCTGTTTTGATTCTGAAACAGATGGTTTGAACAGCTGCCCCTGTAACATGGCACTGTAAGACGGAGCGTTTCAAGCGCATCATCTTGAC
Organism: Hypophthalmichthys nobilis; assembly: GCA_037950665.1. Taxonomy (NCBI): domain Eukaryota; kingdom Metazoa; phylum Chordata; class Actinopteri; order Cypriniformes; family Xenocyprididae; genus Hypophthalmichthys; species Hypophthalmichthys nobilis. The sequence goes on along the minus strand of CM075468.1, from coordinate 7,694,272 downwards.
TGATCATTGATTCAGTTCTTTTAGCAGTCCCAACCTTTCGCCAAAGACTCTAACATGCCATATACATACATGCTTCGCAACTGACATGTTTGCTTTCTGCTTTCTCACCCAACAGGTCTGAAAGTAAATAGGTTGGACATGTACGGTGAGAAGTACAAACCTTTCAAAGGCATCAAATACATGACCAAGGCTGGCAAATTCCAAGTCCGAACCTAGGCGACCTCTTTCTGCTTCCATTCTGTAATTAATACACTGGGTTTATGGCAAAATGGAGACGAAGAAAAGAGAACAGTTTTGAGTAGATACATGTCCTTTGGAATGCATTTCAGGAAAATGTATGATAGGACTGTCAGCCATTAATGGGAGCATGTGACTCCCAAAGAGGCAATGTTGTTATTAACACTATCAAATGTGCTATTACAGGTCCAGGGACAGTAACTACATTTCTGAGCCTCATTTTCTTATTTAAATTTTTTTTGTCTATTTTATTTGCAGCTTCTTCGGGTTACATTTGCTCTCAAACCTCCATCTATCTCCTGTGTTCATACCCTTTCTTGGTTTATTTCTTATTGTCAGTTTTTAAAACTCTTTCCTTCGTACTGTATTTCCATCCTGAGTCCCACTTTCTTCATGAGATTGATCTGCACGGTCATGTATTGATCTGGTGACTCATTTCTGCATTGCAGAACAATAATCTTAAATTACCATCACAGACTGATTTTGGCTTCCGTCCCCAATGATTGTGTCCAAAGTAAACCATATTTCAGATGGTTTAACACTGGAGCTTTTCTTTATTTGTTTACTGTAGTATTTTGACAGTATAAATCTCAATTGTTTGAATGTTTTTGAAAACTGTTTCTTATACTATTTATTGAATATCTGACAATAACCAACCTATTTAAAGCATAACAATCCATAATAACGCTATATGTGATGCTTGATTGTGTCATTTGTCTTACCCAGAATGCGACATGCATTAAAAAAAAATAGTACTTGCATCCGTCCAGTCATTTAACGTGCAGTTCTAGAGATTTTATGATAATGATGATTTATGGTTGGTTTGCTTATGGATACTGAATGAAATATACACTGAGTAGGAATGATGTGAATTTTTTTTTTCAGCTACTATTTGTTGTTTTCTTTCCTCCTTACTGTTTTTCAGATAAATACAACTGTTTACAGTGCTATGTAATAAAAAATAAATAAAAATAAAAACTTTGTTTGGCAGTGTGCATCTCTTAAACCATGTAAACTGTATAAATATTGTGATTAAAATGTGTATTATGTTAACATAGAGAGATTAACATGTCACCATGTGGTAAGGATGGTTTGGCATTTACCATTGAGACTTGAAGAGGACATTTAACATTTTTCTTCGCTTAAAGTTCTGTTTAAATCTAGACATGTAGTCACCGTGATGACGCAATTTTAACCCCATCGATCCACGGCACTCTCTGAACTCCATTCCACAACTTACTTCAGTCTCTCGCGCCTCTCCTTCCTCCTCCTCATCGTCTTTTAACTCTAAAACTTCCCTAGAGTACGTAGAGAAGACTTAGAGGAAAGTTAAAGGGTCTGTCCCATAATGAAATAGCAACTTTTTTTCTTATCGTGAAATTCGCCATGTCATGTCCTGACTGTTTAGTTTTGTTTTTTTTAACTCGTGCAGCAAATGAACTCTTCCTTTTTTCCCCTCATTTGCCCTGCATTTTAAGATAAAAACTAATTGCGTTTTAATAATTTTAGTCATGTGGAATTTTATATGCATGTAATGTTTTTAAGTAAATCATCATTTTAATCTAAATGGGATTTGACGAGACGCACGAGAACGTGGTAAGTTCTTCCTGCATATTATTTCTTTATATTCGGAAACTGTCTTTTTGGGTGAAAAAGCTAGAAAACGTAAATGTTACACAAATGAAAGATGTGTATTCCCCTGTGTAAGTTTTTGAATCCCTAATGAGGTGATTAGCGCAATACACATCGATTACTGATAACTTTTTCGGTTGTATTAGGCGGTGATAATGAGAGCTATCAATGTAACAACAACAACAACACCAGAAAACTTTGGAACTACCTTTGTTACAGTGTATTGAATGCGTTATAAAAGTAACATTCTGTTAACTCAGAAATGGTATATTTTGTTTCTTTGTAACAATTCGAACCCGGCAAAGCTACAACACGCACCCCGGGGTGTTGTTTTCTTTATGCAGAGGGGGGGCCTTGCTGATGTGTCGTTTCTCTCACCTTTCCAGGGAAAACTGTCACTTGTTTGTCAACATAAATCGGAAAAGCTAATACAGGCGTGTATGTGTCGCAGTTTAAGCGATCATCGCCGGTCTTTTACACCTTTCCTGAACTCTTCATTTTTGCCGCCAGTTAAAGCGCCCGGCTGAGTAAGGAGCCACGTGCTCAAGTCTCAAAGAGCGCGTGCGACAAGCTTGACTGGCTGGTTTTCATATTCGGGCCATTTAACGATAAGGCCGGGGTCCTTAGTGGTCGATGACATGATATACTTTTAATTCCTACATTCTAATAGTGTTCATAACGGGTTTTTCGTTCTTGCTCTGTATTTATGTACTAATATGACTGTCATTTGTTTAGTTTCATTCAAAAGATCTCGGTCACTACTAGCTTGCAGATTAACCCTTGAATATTTTGTAACGTGTTGAGTTGTAACACGGTTAGTTAGCTATTTATAAACTACCGACAAGGGTGAAATTACTAGCCTATGTTACCACCATCCTCCTGAGGTGACTGTATAAGTTGTAAGAGTAAAAAAACATGAAGGATTTGCAAGACAAAAACCGTTTTCACATGTAAGTATAATTTCAAGTCTAATGTGTAATTAAGTTATGGACGTTAAAAGACAGAACTCTTCTTTAATTGGGTAGATATAAACTCCAATGAAGTTTTTCTACAAGTTAAAAATACCTGACTAACCAGACAGGGAGGATTTTAACGCTTTCCAGTAGCCTACGTTTGCTGGATTCACAAAAAGATTGCACAAGATATAATATAGTAGTCACGAATATTGGCGTACATTTTTTTCTGTTATGTTTTTAGGATGGTCATCTCTGTGTGTGTGTGTGTGTGTGTGTTCTAGCTTTGTTTCCAGTTTTATTTGCTGTTTTCCTATGTTTTCAATATGTTTACACGGTTTACGGGTGCGTTATAGGCTATATCTAAATTAGTTATTTTAATTTGTGTCAGGTAAAAATAAGAATATTGTGCCAAAGTTTAAGAAAGCGCGAATTTGCTGACTTGAGCATTTATGTTCTGCTTACTCAAGCATTGCCTTTTGTGCCGTCATATATAGTAAATAAAACAATCAGTCTAATCTTTATATACTACATTGAATACAACGTGGGGGAAAAACAATATTTTGCTCATACTGCAAATAATGTCTATGTAGACAATAGACTATATCTTAGTAGGCTATTAAAAAAAAAAAAAGTCATACTCGCCTTAGTGAAAGAAGATTGGATGACTTGCAGGGTTTTTTTATATAGCTATAGCATATTAATTACTCTGCAGCAGGATTAAGCCAGGCACAGAGGGAATTCTTCAGTAAAACCCTATTACTTTCCACGCATACTTTATCAAATAAATAACGCGTCATTACGAGTCATAGCGTTCCGTTAACGAGTCCTCACTGACGTGTATCTGAACTATACAATACCATAACAACAATGCACCGTACGTGCGCTGCGTGACCTGTAGTTACCGTTAAAATATTTGAGTTTATTGACGGTCCCCAAGCGTTGAACAAAGAGCGTCGAGCGAAAGTCCAGTGTTGAGACTCATAGAGAACAAACAAAGAGCTATGGAGAGCAATGGAGACTGTCTCATAGGGATTCGCCATTCTAACCGAGCATTTTCTCACATTTCACACGTAGTACCTATCGTCATTCAGTATCTTTGTGTCTTGTGTGGGTTTTTACCTTTGCAGATCATTGAACAAGACTGAACAATGAGATGAATCATGAGATTTCAGGCTGATACTGTCAATGTATTTTGACCTATATTATGAAGCTTGTTAAAAACTTTATATAACATCAACATAGATATATACATATCCATTCCCATTTATCTTAATTCACAGATAAGATAGATAGATAGATAGATGCATGTTCTAAATTGTTACACTGTTTAAGTTTACGTTATAATATTTTCTTCAATTGTTTTGATCTTTATTTTTATTTTTTTGTACATATACTCCAAGCCTTGTCATTACTGTATTATTTACAGTCATGCCAATAAAGCAATATTTTTTTATATGAATTTTAGATGAAAAATGTGCTTTATTGACAATAGTTAATTTAACCAAAACTGAAATATATCCTTATCCATACTTTCCCCCCCCCCCCTCTCTCTCTCCATACAGTCCCCAGACTGCTTTAAGTGGCAATGAGCTGAACTGCTTTCTGTCTACATCCAAATGACATCAAGTTTGTGTAACAGAGAGATGCTCCCCATCACCTGCGGCCATATTCCTAACATTCCTGCACCTGCAGGTGAATGACGTCATGCCCAGAACTAACTCCTCAAAGTAAGGAGTCCCTCTTGTGCCCATCACCACCCTTTAAAACCCTTTGCAAACGTTCCTCCTTGTGGTCCTAACACAGCACACACACTTTATGGACTGGTCTGTGCTGTGTTGTAAAGAACCTTATATTTTACCTTATATTTTGAAACCGTTAGCGGCCACTTGTACCACTCTCTTGTCCTTAAGTAGAGTGGGACCGTCAGTATGCACAAGCTGAAGGGTGGCTCTGGCCCTCCCGTCCAGGACATATATGAATTCTCTGTGGACGAGGAGGACCCTAACGTTTTCCTTGGGGCCAGGAGTACAAGGGTGCTTTCTCCTGCAGCTGACTACATCAGGTCCGAGCATGAGCAAGCAGGCATGTTCTCCTTGCCACAGATGGAGGGCCAGGAACTGATGGAGTCTGTGGTACCCCAGAAAAAGAAAAGGAAGAGATGTGGCGTATGTGGGCCTTGTATGCAGAAGGAGAACTGTGGTACCTGCAGCAACTGCCTGAACAGAAAGATCGGACACCAGATCTGCAAACTGAGAAAGTGTGATGAGCTGAAGAGGAGGAAGAGCCCATGGGAGGTAAAAGATCTGATCATATTGCACTTCTGTTTTTGTGACTTAACCAATAAGGCCCTGTTTACCACTGGTATTAAGATGCGTTTTAGTCAATCAGTTCACAAGTGGATGACACTAAATACAGGTGTAAAAATGGGGTCTAAAACGTTTTGAGCTTGTCCACTTTCGACCACTTCCAGAGGTAGTCGAAAAAGCATTCGACCGGATTGCTTTCGTACCGTAGATATTCATGTGGTCGAATGCGTTCAAATAGCCACAAAAGACCACCTGCTGTCCGCCTACTGACCTAACGTGTAAACATTTAAACTTTGTCAGCTGAAGACCCAATTTTGGTTTGAATAACACACCAAGCACAATGTTCTCTCATCATTCCTGATTTCTAACACGCACTTACTGCGTTCGCCATGGTCTTGTGGCTATCAGTGCAGATTCGAAAGCTGCTGCTCTCCGCATGTTTTTACGTCTTCTCCGGTTGCGTTCATTTGTAAATTACGGTAGCTTATTTTGTCCATTAGACCGAAAGATCTGAAAAAGCCCCCACGTTTACCCACCCATAGACCCTTCCCTCGAAGAAATCAGGACAGAAGTGGTTGAAAGTAGACAAAAGAGACGGATTAAAACACCAGGTGTAAAGGGATATGTGTCTGCCTCGTCTACTTGTGAGCCGATCGACCAAAACACATCTTAATACCAGGTGTAAACACAGCCCAAGTAAGGTAAGCAGCCACTTAGGGAATCAGGGGGCCCCAACAAATACCCAGAAGCATATAGACATTAATTTTCTTAATCATTAATAATTTTTTGTATTTTGTATCACGATTAAAGTATTAATGTTATTATAGCATCTTGCGAATGCGGGGCCCCCATCATGGATTACTAGTGGAACATTCCTTTATTACTGCACATGAGCAAGCAGTTCGACACTGTTAGAGAAAGTTAAAGCAGAGTGAGTAGAGCTGGAGTGAGCGTGAGTAAAACATTAGCAGCAGAGTGAAGTCAACGGTAGAGTTGTCAGGAATAAATTAATATTTAAAAAAATTTTCACACAAACTGCACTGCTATGAGCCACTCTCTTGCTTCTAGAGAAACTGTAATAGCCAGTGCTGGGTAGTAACTGATTACATGTAATCTGGATTACGTAATCAGGTTCCAAAAATTAAAGGGTTAGTTCACCCAAAAATGAAAATAATGTCATTTATTACATAGCCAGCAATGACACTTCCTCTCTCAAAATCCATTAATGTACTAAAAACATATTTAAATCAGTTCATGTTCAACACAAACGATTCATAACGCTCCGAAGCTTCCTGAAGCAGTGTTTTGAAATCGGCCATCACTATATAAGTCGTTATTTTGTTTTTTTGGTGCACAAAAAATATTCTCGTCGCTTTATAATATTAATATTAAACCACAGTACTCACATGAACTGATTTAAATATGTTTTTAGTACATTAATGGATTTTGAGAGAGGAAGTGTCATTGCTGGCTATGCAGGCCTCACTGAACCATCGGATCTCAACAAAAATATCTTAATTTGTGTTCCGAAGATGAACGAAGGTCTTACGGGTGTGGCATGAGGGTGAGTAATAAATGACATTATTTTCATTTTTGGGTGAACTAACCCTTTAAGTACTTGTAATTAGATTATATTGCGTTTCAAAATATCATAATCAGACTACAGTTACATTTTTATTGATTATCACTCACTCAGTGAGTTATTTATCCATGTATTACTGTCTTTGGAAGGCTTTTGTCTTTCAAACACAATAAGATGTATTTACATGAAATGCAGGGATTATATTACCTTAAATGTGTAATGTAATGGATTACGTTACTAACTACAGTTTTTGTCATGTAATTTGGAATCAGTAACCAGCTACAATTTGTAATATACCCAGCACTGATAATAGCATATGCTCAAAACACATCTGGAAAACACTCCAGGGAGTATTTGTGTTTGCGTTTTGGAGAACTTCAAAGGGTTTTTGCAGCATTGAACAGTGTTGCCAATCACAGACATATGTGTTGATCTCTTGAACGTAATGGCCAATCAGAGGTGTTTAAGTTAATCCACTCGCAGCTCTGCACGCTCGAGAATCCTCTCATAAAAAGAAATTGTGTACCTGGTGTAAATGAGATTCATTGTGCATTCTAAGGCATTGTGGAAGCGGCCCTGGAAAAGATTAGCAGATCATGGCTAGTTTACTGTCAAAAATAGTAGCAAAGTGTGCTTTTGTTGCCTTATCTTTGGTAACTGGTCTGATGTTCAGTGGAGTGGAGGTGCTATAATAATTGGAGGAATTTGTCTTCTCAGTTCATTTTTTTTTTTTTTTTTACATTTGTTAATTCATCATTAATTGTTTTATTTCACAATGAGATAATACAACATTTACGGATTACCTTACATTAAGATTTGACATAGTTTACAAATGTAAAAAAAAAAAAAAAGTATTTTGAGAAAATAAGTGTTACAAAGGTTACAGGGGGTATAGATGGTGTTTGGGGCCTCATACCTGGAATTGCTCAGTGCCCCCAAATCACTATGTCCGCCCTTGTACATACAAACATGTTACATATCTATCCATGTAATCTGCGAATGTTGCTTGGAGAAGTTAACTCTCAAAGGCAGGGCTACAGTCATTACTTCCTGTTTATTACCCCTTATTGGTCCACCTAGACTCATTCCTTACCTGTCCTGTCTTGACACGTCTCCTCATCCCTCCATTCTTGCCTAGATTGTAATGACCTGGCAGTATGGCAAGTTTCTTAGAGTCTCAAATGAGAATCATCTTTTTTTTTTTTTAATTTTATATAAAACTCTAATTATATAAATAATATTTATGTAGATTTCAAGCATTAATGTAGTCCTTTCAGTACAATACACACAGTGCTGTAATTTCCACTTGATATGATATTTGATATTTTAATTGATATTTATTATATTTTAATCTATTACTTTACTTGTATAACCATAATCATATAATCATATAATATGTGATTAATTGGAGTTAATACTTTTTTACACTATGCATCAATGACATTGAGATATTTGACTCCAGTATGGTAACTGCTGGCTGTTTGTGTGTTAAGGAGCATGTTTGTGTTTGCACATAGCTTTGGGAGGTTAGCTAAGGTATGGAAATCAGCCCACGGAGACTGAAAAGCATTGAAGAATTGCTCAGCTGCTCACAGCAAAGCTCTCTCTCAACAGCTTAACAAAATGAGCCTCTCTTTGTTTTTGTTTTTTTGTTTGCTTTTTAAAAGAGGCAGCTGCTGTAGTGTGTCCTTTTCTCGAATTATCACATATGAGAGTGGCTAATCATACTTTTTAGTACTTTAGTCTGTTACTCTGACAAACAAGAATCAACTTTTCCTCAGTGCATTTGGCATTATCGAATCTTTGCCAAATTTAAATTGAATAAGATTTTTATTTATATTTAGCTTTTCCATGCAAATATTTTTCATGTTTTTCCATGCAAATATCGTAGCCATCAAGTTAGGGTGTTGTGGGTGGTTTCCAGGGTGTTGCTTTGCAGTTGCTGAGGTGTTCTGAGTGTTTTTTTAGCACATTGCTATTTGGTTGCTAGGGTATTCTGGGTGGTTGCTCAGTAAAGTCTCTAGCATATCCCAGATCATGTCCCTGCTTAATATATTTATGCCATAAGTATATGGCATAAGTACAAGGGTTGGACAATTAAACTGAAACACCTGGTTTTAGACCACAATAACTTATTAGGATAGTGTAGGGCCTCCTTTTGAGGCCAATACAGCATCAGTACATCTTGAGAAAGACAGATACAAGTCCTTCAAAGTGGCCAGAGGGATTTTGAGCCAATTCTCTTCCAGACCAGTGGCCTGGTCTCTATCTGATGCTGGTGGAGGAAAATGTTTTCTGACTTGCTCCTCCAAAATACCCCAAAGTGGGTCAAAAATATTTAGATCTGATGACTGTGCAGGCCATGGGAGATCATCTTCACTTTCATGTTCATCAAATCATTCTGTCACTGCACTCCCTTCAGGGTACAATGTTTGAACCACATGGTCCTCCAGAATGGTTCGGTAGTCCTCTGCAGTGATGCACCCATCAAGCATGATATTGCAGCCCAAACCATCACTGATCCACCCCCCGCTTCACTCTGGGCAGCAACAGTCTGATTGTTAAGGCTCCAATATATTTAGGCAAAGTTCTTTGTCGTTCTTCGTTTAGGGGTAAAGCATCTGATCAAAGCAACATGGATATGTTTGCATACGCTCTGCAATTCGGCACTCCAGTAAAGTCACGTCACGTTTATTTATATAGCACTTTCTACAGTAGATTGCTTAAAAGCACGCAGCTTTACAGTATTAAACATGAAAAACGGTGTCAGTGTCTAGTTTCATCAGAAGTACCACATTTTGTATTATAAAGCGACTTTTCCAGTGTGTTCGTGTTTTTACCTGCCGATATCTGACCTCGACGGACTCAACAGAAGAAATGAAACAGAGAAGAGTTCCACGTGAAAGAAGGCAGAGCCTCAGCACACACCTACCTATTACGTAATCGCCATGGACCAATGGGAGTTCAAAAGTGTTTACCAGCTGGAGTGAACCCGGAAAATTTGCCTTGGTAAGTGACATATCAGTTCGCTCTTCGATTCTGCTTGAAGTATATTGGGGCCTTTAAGCCTCTTTGGGGCTTCTCCACACGGTAACGCCCACGGATGTGGGAATGACAGTGAAGGCGGACTCATCAGAGAACAATACATGTTTCACATTGTCCACAGCCCAAGATTGGCTGTTGGCACCAATAAAACCAACATTTGTCACTGGCATGAGTGACCGAAGGTTTGGCAATAGCAGCCTGGCCATGAATATTGACTCTGTGGACGAACAGTTTTGTTGGAAAGTCAAGGTGCACATTTAATTCTGCAGTTGGGCAGCTGTGGTTTTATGTTTTTTGGATACAATCTGGGTTAGTACCTTGACATCCCTTTCAGACAGCTTACTCTTGTTGTCAGTTACTACTGTCATATGTGGTTTGTCCTACTTGCTGGTATGCCAACATTACCCTGGATACCATAACTCTCGATATTTATCCTGCTGTCCTGGTCACAGATAAGCCAGCGAGATGCGCACTAACAATTTGTCCACTTTTGAACTCTGATACAGTATGTCTCCCATTATGTTGTGTAGATTGCAATATTTTATGTACAGCTGTGCTATTGTGCTAATTCAACACTCACACTCTGCTCTTACTAATGGAATATATATATATATATATATATATATATATATATATATACTGTATGCGTGAAACCTCCAACACTATAATGGCCAGTGTTTCAGTTTCATTGTCCAACCCCTGTATGTTATACTTAAAGTTAAACTTTTTTTAAGCTGTTTTAAATGACCATTTTATTGTTTACAAGGACAAAAAATATTGTAATTCAGTCTCTTAAATAATAATAACACAGCTCTCCTCACCAAGCCACACGATTTGAGGTATCATTCATGTCAAGCATAAACTGTGCGAGTTATGCACAGAAGTTTAATACTTTATGGCATTTTGCAAACTGAGTATGAGCAATAGTAATTGAGATGTTGCTTATTAAGCACCACTAATGATGTCTCTCTTTTTTTGTGTGGATTTTTTTTTTATTTCTCAATTTCCTTTTTTGGTTATTAAACCAAATATTATATTCTTTTTCTGCTGCAGCTTAAAGAGTTTAGGATCTTTTTTCTTTATTTTGAGGGTCAGCGCACTCACATGGGTTCCAGTTGTGTGTATATGTGCTTTTGAGCAGGTTTAGAGTCTCAGTGCGGAGAATTCCTTTTGCTTACTTTATATACTCTGCTCTTTGACCTTTGACCATTGGAGGCGTGGGGGCTGACCTATGGCCCAATAGAAGAGGAAGGAGAACGGGGGAGGGATAGAGCAGGAGAGAGGAAAAAAGAGAACCAAGCAGAAGAAAAAGAGAAACAGTGGAAAGGTAAAGGAGAAATGCAGATAAACAGGAAGGGCTGTAAACGCAAAGGACAGTGAGGACAATTGAGAGAAAGATATCCATGTCTTTGTGTGCTTTTGTGGGAAATGGACAGAATTAGATCTTTGATTCGATGACAGGAAACAACAAATCTCCCTCTCTCTTACACTCCGGCCCACTCTCCCACCATTTTTCCCTCAACCTAATTATTGACCATACAATTCAAGGCATGGAATGCTTCTGGTTACATTTTAGCAAGGAAAAGGGGTGGTAGATATGTAGACACTGATGTCTGACCACTGACTGACTAGCTTCAGTTCACACCAAAGTACGTTTTGCTACAAGCTTTTAAATTGAATGTGCATTCCTCAATTTTGTCATGTCGATTGATTTTGTTTGTATGTACATAGACACTACTGTCCAGAAGTTTGGGGATTTTCTAAATGTTTTTGAATGAAAACTCTTATGCTCAACCATGGCTGCATTTATTTGATTAAAAATACAGTAACAACGGTAATATTTTAAAATATTATTATTTGATGAATAGAAAGTTCAAAAGGACAGCATTTATTTAAAAAGGGAAATCTTTTGTAACGTTATAAATGTCTTTACTGTCGCTTTTAATCAATTTAATGTGTCCTGCTGAATCAAAAAGCATTGATTTCTTTTTAAAAAATCTAATTGACCCAAAACTTTTAAACGATATACTCTGTCTGAATGCACTCATTTACTTTGAATTAAAATGTATAACAAATGAACAATTGTAAATGTATAATGTTAGACACAGAGCTGTTGATTTCCAAGTATAAGGACTGTATGAAGTCATGCTGGAAGCAGAAAAGTGATGTAGTTTCTTACAAAATGGGAATGTTTAACTTATACACTTACATATACTTATCGCTATTATTGTTGCACTCACAAAGCATTTTATCAGTGAACCCTATATATAGAGCTCATTATTATCTTTAGCCCCAAGTAGTTTGTTGGCATGTAACTAGTCTCTCGTTGTTTTTGCTATAGACGAAATTATGCTCAAATTATGTCTTGTTGCAGAGAAATGGGCTATTACTTTCTAATCAATCAGACTTACGATTTAAAAAAAAAAAATCCCACAGATTTATATTGAAGGAGGCATTTGGGTCAAATCTAAAAACCAGAGTGTTAGAGACTTTAAGGTGGATTCTTTTGACTTGGGCCAGAAAGAAACCAGCTATAGCAACCATCCAGAATACCCTTACATTATAGCGGCCAACTTTGTACAGCCTACTTACATTTCCTTCAGAAAATCGAGTTATCTCAATCCCAAAACAAATAATAGTAATAGATATGTTTCTGATAACAGAGATTTTTTTTTTTTTTTTTTACCAGTCAAAGACATTTTTGGAAATACCAGTTTGCTGTTTTTGTTTACTAGCTAAGATCAGACAAAGGATGAGGTGGATTAGATTTAAATGTCTCTGTGTGTGTGTGTGTTTGTCAGGGTCACCCATCCCCTCCCAACCTCTTTCCTTCCTCATCACTTCACTGAGCACATGAGACCGGCTCCAAAATCTGTCCATTGAAATCTCACATGTGCAGCAAAACATTCATTAATAAATCACTGAATGTGAGATATCCTGTAGCATAAATGTGAACTAATCCAAATCCAGATTCACAAATCATTTTCACTTGGCATGTGTGCACAGAACCTATTCTGAGCACCTGCCTTGTTGAATTTGAGATTAGAATTGCATAGATATTATCTTTTGAGAGCTGGAACAACCAACCTTGCTGTGCTACAGTGTCCAAATTGGCCATATTTCATTGAGCTGACCTCTGCTCTATACCACCAGCTGACTTCACTATTGCCTGGCAACCAAATCACATTATAGCCCTTTCCACCAATCAGAGTTTTGCTCTGAGTCAGAATGAATGCAGACCCAGCGTGCATGACAGGTAGCAGCACTCAATAATGCTAATAAACCCCAAGCAGTCACTGAACGAGAATAATTACTGTAGCTGTTGGCTCTCTGTGTGTTTAGAAGATGAGCAACATCAAGCAGTTTAGAACTAAATCTACATTATATTCAATCTAGATGTAAAAAGGTGCATCTGAAAATGAGTGGCAATGTTAAATAATGCAAACAAAAAGGACTCTTTACAAATGGCCATCACAGCCCATTTATTGATCCATTCACTGCAGTCTGTATCAGTCAGTGTTACAGCATATAGAGATTGTCAATAGGGCTGCTGCATCAGTCATGTAAGACAGCTTGAAACTGAGATGCTTTGGGGAGTATTAATCTTAAAAATAATGTATTATTACATGACACACATTAAAAGTAGTAACACTTTTTGGTTTTTTTTCTCAGTGTCATTTGGTTGTGTTTGTCTTGTGTTTGGTTGCTATGCTTTATTTGTAGGAGATTTTTGGCTTATTATTAAGTTTCTAAGTTTTTTGTCATGGACAAATGATAGCCCCCTTGACATAGTTTGCATCCAACGTTTATACCACTGTATAGATGTTGTACCACTTGCAGGTTTCTAAAACATTTTTAGTCAGTCAATTAAATACAAACTTAAAGGGTTAGTTCACCCAAAAATGAAAATTCTGTCATTTATTACTCACCCTCATATCGTTCTACACCTGTAAGCCTTTCGTTCATCTTCAGAACACAAATTAAGATATTTTTCATAAAATCTCAGTGAGGCCTTTCAATGCCCAGAAAGCTACTAAAGATGTATTTAAAACAGTTCATGTGACTACAGTGGTTTAACCTTAATGTTATAAAGCGACGAGAATACTTTTTGTGCGCCAAAAATAACGACTTTATTCAACAATATCTAGCTTTACGAAGCTTTACAAATCTTTTGTTTCGAAATCAGTGGTTCGGAGCGTGTATCAAACTACCAAAGTCACGTGATTTCAGTAAACGAGGCTTCATTATGTCATAAGTGTTTCGAAATTTCAATGGTTCACCATTGGGGGGCGTGACTTTGGCAGTTTGATACACGCTCGAACCACTGATTCGAAACATAAGATTCGTAAAGCTTTGAAGCTTCATGAAGCAGTGTTTTGAAATCGCCCATTGATAGATATTGTTGAATAAAGTCGTTATTTTGTTTTTGGCGCACAAAATGTATTCTCCCTATATATATATATATATATATATATATCATATTTTTACATATTATGTATTTCTATATATTTGATGTAGTTTGGGGTGAAATATGACCTAGACAAGTTCTTGACAGAGTTTATGAGATTAGATTTTGATATGATAATGTAACATGCAGTTCAAAACTTGCAATTAATGTGCAGTACCAGGCCAGAGTTGGAGTGTGAATGTGTTTGTGTGTGTGTGTGGGGTTAAGTTGTATATTGGAGCAGGGTCTTAGAAACTCAGTGTGGATTAGTTGAATTTGGGGTGGCCATTGTTTGACAAAAGTGGGAGGAGGGAGTTAATTAGGATTGTTAATCCTTCTGTTATTACAACGATGTCTCACCCCTCATTTAAACTCACACAGGCACGCACACACACACAGACCTTTGCAATTCATCAACAATGAAGCCCTAACGATGTTTCTGCAGTCTTACCACGAGAACTCTGTGTGAGCGTGTGTGTAACAGTGGGTTGGGGGGGGGGGGGTGTCACAGGTAGGATTACGACAATTTTCAGACAGCCTAAAGGCGATTTGCTTTGATTCAGCCTGAATCACCTGGCCTGTCGTGAGAGTGCTAGAAAGGAGATTAATGACCACTTAGGCACTTTGGCTCTTGATGAACCAGGTGATTCAGCCAGTATCAAAGCAAACAGATGAGATAACATCAGGAAGACGGCAGTAATTCCGAATGCGCTTGGACTGCAACTCTCTCCGTCAGTAGAACACGCTTTGTCGATTCCATTGTGCAAAACCTCAAAATTGCATTCACATTGTTTCTTATGATACTAGGAGTGTAAAGAAAAAAGTTAAACAGAAATTTGGTGCCGCAGCGCAACCTTCCCTAGCCTCGTGGTTACTGCAAGCCTTCACGCAGATGCACACAAATGCACGAACACGGTGTTACTGGAACTCCCACGCTGCGTAATCCACTCTCATCACAACTGCTGCGTCACCAAACGTCCGCTCCTTCTTCGAAAGCCTGAGCTCATACTTCCCTCCACTCTCGTCCTCCACATGTCTCTGCTTGAGGAAAATACAGGCAAATCCTGAGGATTATGAAGTAAAATTAAAGCAAATTAAATTTTGATCTGTTTTTAAATTTCACATTTCTGATTTAGTTGATCGCAGTTGCTGTTTTCTTGTTCACGAATGGAAGCATGTACGCTACTAACCTTTTTATCGCCAGTTTTGTTGCACTCGAAATAACCTAACTACTCGCGCATTTCCATCTAGAAGGCTTTTGTAGGTCTGGCCAGCAGAGGTTGTAGTCTACTGTGTATGGTTTATAGACTTTGAAAGATTAAAATGGAAGCATTTATAGTGCTATTTTAAGCATGCACACATGCTTCGCACAGTCGGTCAATCCTGAGTGTTTAAAACAGCTGCGATTTGATTAGCATTTGCGATGCAATGTAAGATCAGACGAATGTAAAATGGTGTTGCGTTCTCATATGGTATTCATAATAGGCTACGTTTTTGCTTGGCGGAATGGAAGAAAGCAAGAATTTGTACGTTTCCTTTGTATTTTCAAACAACTGTTGGCAGCTGATCGTGTGTCACCGGCTGGATCAAGAGGATTGGATATGTGTGTTTCTCTGTCAGTGACATTGTTCGCCTGTGATACCAAAGACACGGTGTGCACATGCACGTGTGCAGTCCAGTCCAGTTGTTGCAGGCAGCCGAGACACAGATGGTCTTCAGTGATACCACATTCCAGAGCCATTGTTTAAGGAAGGCAAGCCGGGTTAGATAATTGACAGCCACAGTGCACGAGAGAGAAACCCTTCCCCCCAGTCTGAAATGCACAGACGCACATGAACACGCATTGTTCACAGCACGCGCCCTCTTTCTTTATCCAGCTCATCCCGCCCTCGTGCGCTCTCTCTCTATGTCTCTCGCTCATTCTTTCTCTCTCCTCTTGTCTGTTTCACCCTAGCAGCAGTGCCCGTGCTCGCCTCCGATTGGCCGACAGCCGCTCTTTGTGAGCTATCGGTGGCGTGACGTCGCCGTGCGTGCGTTTGTTGAATGTGTGTAGGTCGGAAAGGAGGCGGGGGGAGTATTCACATCACGTATTCTGTTAGCTTTTTCGTTTGGAGAGGGGGGAAGGGGGGTAGAGAAAAAAGAGAGGGAGGAGGCTATAGTGCAGCAGTGATAGCGATCACACTGCCTTTTAAAAAAATGGTCCTGTGTATATGCGGTCGAGCCATGAATTGGAGGAAGTGAGAGAGAGAGGCAGGGAGGGCGAGAACGAAAGAGCCTACGAGAGCTAATGTAAAACAGGATTAAGAACACAAGATGGCTTCCTGAATGGACAGAGACCAGAAGAGAGAGGGAGAAGAAAAGAAAGATAAAGAAAGACAGACAGAAAGAGAGCGAGAGAGAGGTGGGGGGACGCCGAGAGAATGCTTCGGGTCTTCTGATGGGGGATACCTCTCGCCACCGAAGAGCAACACACGAAGGCAGCGAGGCTGAGTAGGTAAATATTTATTAGCACAGGGAAAAAATGATGGACAGTAATGGCAGATGGGGTGTTTGGGGGGGGGGGGGAGGGGGGTGTCTGAATAGTACTGGTTTATAGAAAAGCTGGGGTCAGAAACAACTAGCTCACAGTTAAATGCCTTTTTATGTCATACAGGTATGTTTTATATCATAATTGGCAGGGTTGTATACATATAAAGGACAGAATTTGGTCATTTATGTAACAATGAGCCCAGTCATAATTAACCTTTCTGACTCATAACTTGTGACAGAATAAAAAAAGGCTTGTTTTTTTTCTTACTAATTATCATGGGTTGTAAAGGTTTGGATAGTTATGATATGGTGTTTTTTTATTGTCATTGGTGGTTAGTGATTGTTCTCAATCTATTCTTTTTTCTTTCTTTTTCCATGATTGTCCTGGAAGGTGGAATATTTTGAAGACGTAAAAACCCGGTCCATAATCCCAAACCTGGCTAAAGAGGTGAGCTAAATAACCTTTGGCCAGCTGTCTGTCTGTATGTATCTTGTTACAGCAAATGTCAACTATATTTGATAGTCCTCTAGCTCCCTGAGTTTTTCCCCAGTGCATGGGTATGATTGAGAAACGGCGCAATGTTTTGAGCTGCACTTGATGATTTGTGCTTTTTGCGTGACTCAACAGGCCCAATGCGTGCCCAGATGCAGTGTGACTGCTTGGGGTTGAAGTGACAGCTGCGTTCAGGCATCCACCTGCATGCTGCAGGTGCGACTCGGTGTTTGTGGCCTCCGTTTCAGATCCTAGTACTATGACAGGGTCCATTTCGCAGCGATGTGCTGTAGTGTGTTCTCTCCAGCCAGAATGGGGCGAGCGGACAATCGCATGGACTAGGCCTCGGTTTAAAGAGACCCGGGCTTTGCGCTTATTGGAAGAGATGTAGGCGTGAGCTTCGCCTGGCAAAGAGAGGAGGAGGCAGTGGCCTCTCTCTCTCTCTCTCTTCTCTCTCTCTCTTTCTCTCTCACTCACTTTCTCTTTCTTGCTCAGTCTGTCAGTCTGTCTGTCTTCCTTTTTCTCTGCTCTCTGTGTCAAGCCCGGGAACAGAGAAAAGAGTGGCGGGCGGGACTGCCAAAGTTTCCAGTCATCTGAGGTAAAGGGAGTAAAAGTTAGTGGGTCACATACGCGCACGCATGCGCGGTGATGGTGCTGGTGTTTGTGTGTGTCCGTGTGAGCGAGCACGTGGCGGAGTGTTTATGGACTAGAGTAACATGTCGCGTCAGAGGTAGAGAGACTCGACGAGCCTTGAGAGCTTTAGTGCCGAATTACTCTCAACAAATATGCTGAATTACACGTAGGAGCAATCGTGATTGGGGCAACTTCTGTAAAATCGAGCAGACAGTCTCGACAGCAGCGGCGGTATCAGTGCTCCTCTTTGCACTGTGACTACACCGCGGCGGGTTTGGCTTTAGCTCCGGCCAGGACTCACTGTTCTTGAATCTAGAACTTATAATCCATGCCAGTTCATTTTAACTGGCTATTTTGGTTTGTATGACCAAATGCATTGCCGCTAAATCCTGTACACCTTCACACACTCACAAAGGATTACATAGCCTAACACAGACACGTTCAGTACAGCTAAATCTTGCTTGCCTAAAAGTAGTCTCAAAATTTTGCAGCTTACCTGTTGGCCAACATGCCTCTCATCTGTCATGCATTGTTGTCGCTTGGCCACAAATTACCAGTTTGCTGTGAGAAGATGGCTTGCATCGCATGCTTATTTGCTCTCAAAATACTTTGTATTTGGATAACTGTGGATTGGCATTGTCAGACTTTGTTAGTCATTTTGCTACGATGTGACACTTAGCATGCGGTGACGTTAAGTTGTATTGTTATATAATCACTCAAATATACCCAGAAATTGTTGAGTGGTACTTCAAAGCAAACCTGAAGATTGTTCGAGGCTCCTTTGAGAGGTGTCATTTCTGTGTAGTGCTTCTTTCCCTTGGTTTGGCTTCCGATTGACATAACGTACTGTAGCTGTGGGGATAACCATAACATGAAAGCGCTCTGAAATTGACTAGAAAAGCTGACGCCACTCTACTGTAAGCGTTTGATCTGTGGGGTAAATGTATATCATCACTCCAGTTTATTAGTTTTAAAGACTCCGAAAGTTGCATGGGAGGCAGTACCACATTAAAGAGCTCATGGAAAGTCTGTAGTAATGGTTCATTTCGAGGTGTGTGGAATCCCCTGGCGTGACGGGAAAGGGTTAACAGTGACCTAGATTTTGCGGCAACAGTGAGTGGCAGATGACATCACGGCTGTAATTAGAGTTCAGACCCGCCCATGAGGCTGCTCACGTGATGTGTTATTTGTGTGTATGTATATGTGAATGTGTGCTTGTGAGGGGAAATGGTTTGTGAGTGTGAGCGTTTAAAGGTAATGCGAAAGTCAGGAAGCCGCTTGTTTTCATTTCATCGCAAATTAGTCACAATGTAATTCACTCTGGTATGGGCTGGTCGCATTCTACAGATGCCACTATGAGTTAACGGAGACTGAAGTTCACTTTTGTAAAAACAGGATGTTAAAAATGATGGCTGTAAACTATTTTAATTAGTTGATGCCCTAATCTCTCACCACATAACCAGTTTCCTGAAAAAAAAAACACATACACAAGCTATAGTCTAAGCTGAGTTTGCGTAACATCATTAGGTTTTTTTTTTTTCCTGTCTATTCACCCAACCAAACATTCCAAAGTCCAGCCAGTGACCTAAAAAGGATTTTCTAGTAAAATATAGGCTACCACCATTTTAGTAGCACATACTAGGGCTTACTGAGTTTGGAATAAAAGGAAAGCATGATTCATTTTACTCAATTGATTCTTACCAACCATTTGTTCATCTTTACTTTTAATTGTTTTGTTGTATGTCTATTCTTACCTGTGCAAAAACTTTTTGTTGCATTAAACAATTTCCAGAAACAGTTCATTTCTTAACTTTTCATTGTTTTCATGTTTTTGATGGGTCATTCCTGCTATGCAATACTTTTTGAATTCTGTAACTTTGTTAAAAAATGAATATGCTTGTGTTAAATCATATAACAAAATTAAAACTTATTTGATAACATTTACAATAAGGTTCATTAGTTAACTACATTAGTTAACATGAACTAATAATAAACTGCACTAATACAGCATTTATTAATCTTTGTTAGTGTTAATTTCAACATTTACTAATACATTATTAAAATCTTGTTTTCATTAGTTATTGCACTGTGAACTAACATGAACAAACAATGAACAACTGTATTTTCATTAACTAACATTAACAAAGATTAGTAAATACAGTAACACATGTATTGCTCATGGTTAGTTCATGTTAGTTAATACATTAACTAATGTTTAACTAATGAACCTTATTGTAAAGTGTTACTGCTTATTTTGTCAACTAATCCACAGTAAGCACCACATGTTCTTGGAATTGTGTCATTCACGTGTGTTTTGAGCTAAAAATGTAATGATATTCAATTTGGGGAGCGATTTTTCTCAGTAAACAGTAAATTCAGTTTGACTTCAACATAAAATAATAAAAGTTAAATTGACTAATTAGTTTATTTAGAAGAACAGATTAACAGGTTACACGTTATTTTACAATGCCACAGTTACATTGTAATAACTCAATTAAGTACTGAGTAATAGTAATTAACTACATGTACTTACTATAGAGTTACAGTTAGGGTTAGGGTTTGGTTTAGGGTTAGTTACTTGTAATTATGCATAATTTACTGTTATTACTATAGTAATTACATGTAGTAATGTGTAACTATGGCACTGTAAAATAAAGTGTTACTGATTAACAAACAATATAATGAGATGAAATATAGCCTATGCAACAAAAAACAAACTCTTTTTAAACAAGTTTCCCAAACAATCCCCGTTTGTCATTGGTCATATAGTTGGTTGTTGTGCCAGGTTGGGATGTGCAAACAAACAGAGCAATGTTATGATACAGTACAGTACAGTGTACTTTTCAGGGAATCAGGCCACAACTGGCTTACTTGTAGTTCAAGTAGTCTGCTGCCGTTGATTGTTGCTGCTGCTGCAGAGCAAGTATGGATTTGCTACTGCTAACAGATACACAGACACGCTGCTCTGAGCATGTAAGATATGCTGCTGCTGCATAAATAGACAAACATAAATCCCATAGCAGATCTAGGCAGGTGGAGCTGGGGGAGGTGGAGGGTTTCAGAGGAACTCTGATATTTAAATGACTATTTAAATGTTGAGCAAGCAATCTCATTGGATGCAGGATCAGCAGAGGCCAACCAGCTTGTGCCATGTGGTAAAGATGTAATTGCTTGCAGATAGCATGTAAAATCAGCCTGCACCCTCTAAAGTTTCAAGACTGAACTAGGTAATTGCCTCTACATATTAATCTGGTATTTACCTTCCAAAAAAATGACACTTCAGCAGACCATGCATCCTGTTTTGCATTTTTAAATGTCAAGTAGGGCTGTTTGTGTGTGTTTGTGTGTGTGTGTGTGTGTGTGTGTGTGTACTGGTTTGACCTACATAATGAGGAACCAAAGTCCTTATATTGTGGTGTGTATTCAGGTTCCTGGCCACACCTCTATATTATGAGGACATGCCAACGTCCTTGTAATTCAAAATGCTAAATAAACATACTAAACAATTTTTTTGTTAAAAGTGTGTGTGTGTTTTGTGTGTGTATGCATAAAACAGAAAGAGTAAATGTGTGAGAAAGGTGATTACATTAAACATATGCAGGATTCTTTACAAAGCAGGCTAAACATACTCAGATGATCCTTAAAGGGTTAGTTCTGTCATTAATTCTGTCATTAATTACTCACCCTCATGTTGTTCCAAACCCGTAAGACCTTTGTTCATCTTCAGAACACAAATTAAGATATTTAGTAAAGACATCATTAAAATAGTCCATGTGACTACAGTGGTTCAACCTCAGTGTTATGAAGTGACGAGAATACATTTTGTGTGCAAAAACAAAACAAAAAAAATAACGACTTCATTCAACAATTTTTCCTCTTCCCTGTCAGTCTTCTACGCAGTTGACACAGTGAACGCAGTGCAGGGCTTCCGTGTTCTACGTCAGAATGCCGACTCTGTATTGGCTGCCTCCTGCGTCAGCATCACGTGCATGCGTTGCGCTGCTCACGTGAACAGCATCGGCCAATACTGAGCCACCGTTCTGACCTAGAACCGGGAAGCGCTGAACGTAAACAGTGTAGGAGAATGACAGGGGACAGACACATTTGTTGGATAAATTCGTTATTTTTGTTTTGTTTTTGCGCACAGAAAGTATTCTCGTCGCTTCATAACATTTAGGTTGAACCACTGTAGTCACGTTGACTATTTTAACAATGTCTTTACAACTTCTCTGGACATTGAATGTGGTAATTTCATTGCATTCTATTAGAGATAAAAAAAAAAATTAAAAAAAAACCTCATTGTGTTCCGAAGATGAAAAAAAGTCTTGTGAGTTTGGAACGACATGAGGGTGAGTAATTCATGACATAAGTTTCATTTTTGGGTGAACTAACCCATTAAGAGCGTCAGCTTTATAAATGTCAGAAGGCTGGAAACTGATACAGCTAAAAAAAAATGCTTGCAGATCCTTGTCTGTTTTTGTAAATAAAACTGCTCTGTGCTGAACCATCATGAATGCACTAAAAACTTGCAGTTGTGTGCAGATGCATTTAAGATAATACAATAACCAATATAACTTGTATAGTTAGATGTTTAAAAATGATTTCAAAATGTCGACTTTAAAATAAACTTTTGATGTTAAAATACTCTTCCAGTTTAATAAGCAGAGACATTGCTCTGTTTGTTTGTGCATTACAACCAATGGCTTGAATTTAGACTGTTTTTCTGGCCAGTGACAGATAGATGGAGGATAGATGGACTGGCAGAGAAATTACATACTTCTCTTAGCATGTTGTTTTTTTATGCTAGGAAGGAGTGCATGATATGAGACCATTGCTTGGTGGCCTTTGTACCTAGTTGTTCTCAATTTTGTTTGGTAAAGTCAACCACACATGCATTAACATGTTTGCCCTTCACTTTGGATTGTGGCTTTGCCTCTCCTGTGGAATGGATGACTGCACTACTGCAGTTAATGAAAAATGAATGGACAGGAAGTACTGTGGCACGTTAGCTGAGAACTAGCTCAGTATCAGTGTGTTTTCTCTCTTTTCATCTTACCCCTGACCCCTGGTGATTTGTAATTTCTACCTTGGATGGATATATTCCTGTGATGGCAAAGCTGAATTTTAAGCAGCCATTACTCCAGTCTTAGTATCATATGATCTTTCAGATATCATTCTAATATGCTGATTTGGTGCTCAAGAAACATTTCTTATTATTATTATTATTATTATTGAAAACAGTTGTGTTGCTTAATATTTTTGTGTAAACCGTGATGCTTTTTTCCCCCAGGATTCTTTGATGAATATTTGTACATGCATGAAAGGCAGATTGGCTGTTAGCTGGAAGGCATTTGTGCTTTGTGCTCAGCTGTATGTGAAAGAGAGGCTGAGACAAAACAGCGCATGCAGTTCTGCAGTGTACTTTGTACCATTTTCAAAGAGACCCTGGCCCTTTAAGAGCAGCTACGCCTGACTTGAACATATGGGGAGCTAATCTTAGCCTTACTCCTGAGAGAAACAAGGTTGGCAACCAGCCACTGTGCAGAACTGGAGAGATAGTATTCTCTCTCTCATTGCTTCTTTTGCCATAGAAGTTGAACAGAATAAGGTTTTTGGGTTATTAGTGGCAGATTTTTGCCCAACATAGATTGAGTTTTGAGGTTTTTACATCTTTTTTTATTATTATTTGAAGGATTATTTGTCATTCATATGAGAGTATATAGCCAACCTAGAGTGGGTTATGTATCAGGTTTCTTCCCATTTTGAAAGAGATCTGCATGATGTTATTCATCCATCTCCTTCAACATGATTGTCTTTCAATTCTCTCTGTCCTTCTTCTCTTTCAAGCCTTCGTCTCTTTACCAGTCTGCTATTTTCTGCTTTCCTCTCTCTTGTATCCCCCTCATCAAATTTCACCTCAGTTTTTTTCCTTCTCCTCCAAAACTTCTTGCACAAAGACCACTCTTTAGGCTGTGTTATTCCTCCGTCTCATACCTCCTCCTTTCCCACCATCTTACTGAGTGATGAGGGTCGCTCCTCCCTTCCCATCCCTTCCCCCTCTTTCCTTATGTCTTTTCTGCTTTGCTTCCCCCTCACTTTCTCTCTCTCTTTCTCTCAGTCTGTCTCCCTCTTTCCCTTTGTGAGTATTTGTAGGGTGAAATGAGGAGGGGGCTCTCAGCTGAGTTGTGCGTGCTGACTTGCATGTGCCATGTGTCAGGCAAGACGAATTATGACACACACACACACACACACAGACATTTACATTCGACATCCTACACCTCACAGACCTACCCGCTTTGCTCTAAAAAAGAGGCATCAGGTCAGGGGACGCCAAAAATAAGGTGCACGCAAAAAGAAAGAGGACGAGGTTGAGAGGGAGGGAGGTAGTAAAGTATTGGGGGGCAGAGAACAATAGATAGATCTAAAGAAAGGGCAATTGCAAAACTAAAGACATGGGAATTACAAAGAAGATGGGAAAAAATGGAAAGGTAAGTCAAGAGAAACAGAAGTGGATGTTTTGATGGTCTCAATGACTGTCTGTGCCATTCATGATCTGCCCCAGACCTAATGCACTCAGTGACCCTAAGCTTATTTGCATCGAAGTGTACGCCTTTGAGTGTGCACGTGTGCCCTCACACGCAGTCGTATACATTTCTTAGAAAGCATGTTTGAAACTCTTCCGTGTTTTAGCCTTTTGTTGGGCCCCTAGTTTAGCGGAGGCATGTTTTATCTGTTCATGTGAAAGTGTTTCGGCTCTGGACTGGTGGGAGAGGTTTAGTAAACAAATATAGATAATGAAAGGGAGGGAGGGAGGGTGTGTGAGAGAGAGATGGAAAGGGAGTATGGATGAACTTGTAATAGACAAAAAGACGGCTGTTTTTTAAAGTAAAGTTGTCTTTGTTACCTTTTGTTCAATTCTTAATTCTGAAAGGTTGG
Organism: Hypophthalmichthys nobilis; assembly: GCA_037950665.1. Taxonomy (NCBI): domain Eukaryota; kingdom Metazoa; phylum Chordata; class Actinopteri; order Cypriniformes; family Xenocyprididae; genus Hypophthalmichthys; species Hypophthalmichthys nobilis. The sequence goes on along the minus strand of CM075468.1, from coordinate 7,669,476 downwards.
AATTTTCATTGGGAATACTAGGCTTTTGGAATACTATGCTTAAGCAGACCAAACAAGATCAAAACGGTATCTTTCTTTATTCTAATCCAGTTAATTTAGCTGTTTGTTCCCTGTTGATAAAAATAGATTTCTTGAAAATGCAGTATTTTGAATCTATACATTCCACCCTAAAAGACTGTACACTGTAATAATATATTCAACCTCACATGCTCCATGAGTTATTTCACAGAAATGCTTGAATCCTTGTGTGTGTTTATGGGTCTGTGTGTGTGTGTTTCTTTTTGCTTTTTCTGTAGGTGGTTTGTGGAGGTGGGGGTTTGATTTTTTCTTTTTTTTTTTTTCCTTTTCTTTGAATGTGGGTGACTGTTAGCTGAGATGAGCAACAGATGAGTCACTCTAGACTGATGAACTAAAAGACAAAAAGACATCATCAAATGCCGTAACCACTACTGTCAGTCATCATTTTTCTGAGAACATGCATATCTGAGAATGAGCATTCTTTAACTGAGAGTTCCTAATCAAACATGAGTATTGTTTAGATAATGCAGTTAAAGAATTGGAGGTCATTGTTTCATTATTTGTGCTGTTTTCCTAAGGCCCTGTTTACACCTGGTATTAAGATGCATTTTGGTCGATCGGATCACAAGTGAACGACACTAAATACAGGTGTAAACGTTTTGAGCTTGTCCACTTTCAACATTTCCAGAGGTAGTCGAAAACGCATTTGACCAGATTGCTTTCGTAGTGGAAATGCTCATGTGGTTGAATGTGTTCGAACAGCCATAAAAAAAACGCCTACTATCCGCCTATAATGCGTAAACATTATGGGAAGCGTGCTAGCCAGACAGGATTTAAACTTTGCCGGCTTAAGACGAAAAAAGTACCAAGCACAGCATTTGGTGTGGTCTTACGGCTGTCAGAGCAGAAACAAAAGCTGCTGCTCTCCACGTGTTTTTCCATCATCTCCTTTCGTGTTCATATGTAAATTGCATGAGCTTATTTCATCCATTAGATCGAAAGATCTGAAAAAACCCATACCTGCTCATAGACCCTACCCTCAAAGAAATCAGGACAGAAGTGGTCAAAAGTAAACAAAAGAGACGGATTAATACTCCAGGTGTAAACGGGTATGTCTCCCTCGTTCACTTGTGGTCCGATCGACCAAAACGCATCTTTTTTTCAGCAGCTGTTACTGATAGTGATGTCTAAAAAAACAGGGTTTTTATATTGTCAAGCCTCAATCTTTTAAGTATACAACGTCTAATTTTAATATTTGAAGTGTTAAATAGAAGTGATGTGTCACCTATGCTAAATGTAGTCTGATTAATGTGTATACATGCTGGACAAAGTTAGGTCGGTTAGTTTGCAAAAATCATCCTGGAACGATTTCAGTCGGATTAAAGCACATGAAATCTTAAAAAGATTAATTTTTTGCTTTAGACTGAAAATTTAATGTAAATGTGTAACTGTTACTGGTCAGTATTCTCAAAATCAGCCTGGCAAATCTATCACTATAATATATCACTAATCCCAGGCATACTCTATCAATGTTGTGCCCTCAAACACAATGTCCGTCCATAGTTGTTGTAGGATAACTGCTATAGCGAGTTGCATCTGCCTAGCAGTGAATTTCAGTTCCTGTCTAGTGGTAGTAGGTCAACGACTCTCATATCTTAAGCATGACCTTGCATATCTAGTATTCTAATTGTGGTTCAAGATTCAGGTGAGACTTGTCTGATGAGTAATAATTTGCGAGAAAGAGCATTTAGTTGTGACCTTTTAGATCTAATTGAAATGCAAATCTTTCCGTGTATTACCGTGGTCTTTCTGAGACCTGTTTAGTTTCACATCCGCCGTGTTTTTTTGTGTTTGGATCAATGATCAGTGTCTTGTGACACTGTGGATGTTTGTGGCTTGCTTGGTTAAGATTTCTCATATTTTATAAGACACAAGACATCTCAGGCATTTACTGTAACGCAGAAGTAAAGGTCCCATGTGAATACTTGTGAAGAATCAAGATTTTCCTGTATGGTTTAGTAGAGCTGATTATATGGGCCAGGTAAATATAATTTTTGTCTTTCAATATTAGTAACCAGTTAGTGTCACGTCTTTCATTAAGGTGAGAAGAAAGTTTGTTAAACGGACCGTTATTACAGACCTGTCGGTATTTACTCACCTCATCTTGTACCAAACCTGTATTAAAACCAAACCTGTACATTTTCAAATTTCAATGTTTGTTTTTCGTCCATACAATGAAAGTCAATGGGGTGCAATGAGGGTGAATAAATGATGACAGAATTTTCATTTTTGGGTGAACTATCCCTTTAAATGTGTGTTTGTTGGCATGCTTAAAAATTGGGTCGGTTCACCTGATTTATGTCTCAAAGCATTTGGCGTGTTAAAGGTACATTGTTTGTCAGCATTAACAAATATTGGCACAAATCGTTCACCTGATAAATAAAGTCCAAAGACACCTTGTGAATGCGTGTAGTAATGTTGCCATGTAATCAGTGTTATGTCAGCTCCGCATTGCTGCATATTTTGTTAGTGATCCGCTTTCTCAGCATAGATGCGCCATAACTTGCAACAGGAAGGGTGAGGTAACTACAGGGCACAGGAACTGCTGTGTCACGCTGAAAGGAGCGAGGGACTACGCTTAGACGGACGAATGAATGAGAATGTGTATGTGTGTAAGGGGAGGCACATCTACATTATGTGTTATGACACATCTGCCCAGCCCTCTATCGCCGACTAGGAGCGTTGAATGATTGTGGTGACGCAACTGCAACGTCATAACGGTTCCCACTCTCCGTTTTTCCTCTCTCTCTCATTCACTCACTTCTCCTCCGCTGGTGACAGCGCAATTTACCTCTCTGCTCGGGCTTTGGGTCTGTGTGTGTTTGTCCATGGGGTTGCCTTGCCTTCACTGTGTTGATGGTGGCGATCCAACTGGCAGGACTCAACAGCGAGAGAGAGAGCGGGAGAGAAAGACACTGTTCAGAAGGAAAGACGACAAGACGAGAGAGTCGCGGACATGGCAAGAGGTTATGCGGGTTCATACAAATTGCGCGTTACACAGTCTGCGATCGCATCCTCACTAATGCAAAAGCGATTCTACCGAGGGGCTTTCTGGCAACTGTCAAAGACGATTGCAATGTTTTCCTCTGAACAGAACGAGTACAAAAATAAGCTCATGGAGAAAAGGGAGAGGTAAAGATAGAAAAGATGCCAGCAAAAGAGCGAGCGTGAGAGACCCAGCTGAGAAGCTTCGGAGTTCGAAGAGATGGGTTGGCATGAAACGAAGTGTTTAGGCAGGAAAGAAAGCGCAAGAATGGCTTAGAAAAGAACACGATTAAGACTGCGAGAGTGATTTGTTTTTTTACACGAACACTCACTTACCATCGTGGTCTCTATCTTCTGCTCTTCCCTACCCTCGAATCCCTCACACGAACATTGCCCCTTCTGTATCGCTGCAAAAGCACCTCGTCGCCTTCCCTCGCTTCCGAGCAGAATAAACACCATCGACAAGTCAAAATACTTAACCAGCAGCAAAATTGTGCATAAACGCATGTGTGTTATGTGACGGTCGTTGTCTTTTCCCTCAAAACTTTAAGCTTCCTATCTCTCTGCGGTTCCTGTTAACCTCCATGTACCTTGTGGTTGCTTCTGACAGTCGCTGTGCTTTCCCCCTCACATCCTGTGTTCCTCGGCTTCGAGACTCGTTTGCTGCTGCTTGACTCTTATATCTGCGGTTTATATAAGCGCACCAATGTATATGCTTCGTATATGATGTAGATGACTGCCATTCCTTTCACAGTTTGACAGTCTCTCATGAAACTGTGTATGTTTGGTCTGTAAGCATCTTCTGCCAGCTATCATCTGTTCGAAATCAGCATCTTGTGATGTTTTGCAATATAAAGCGCATATCAATACAGAGTTCAAACAGACTGTGAACTATTGAGGACAGCACTATAATGACAGGAATAAATATATCGGCGCCAGTCATTTCCGTTTCTTTGTTTTTGTTTATTTGTATTTTTCTTAAACACTAATTGTCAGCTGCTGTGTGATGACTGAGTAGACGTCTACATTTAACCGCTGCAGCCTCCATCTTATGGAGCCAAAAACCAACACCAAAACACCTCTACAATAACATGCATCTCTGCTTTCACATAAGCCATAGATCTGTGTTCATACAGTCCTTTATTTAGCGCAGTAGCCTGCCAGTCTACCACTCGTGCTTTCTCTCACTCTCTATGCTTTGCAGCGGCTGTATTTCCTGCACGCTCCACCATTCCATCGTACGTGCCCAGTGTGGCTCAGATAATGGCCTCTCTCACTCTGCACACACAGAAAAGAGGAGGGGGAGGAGGAAAATGAAGGGAGGGAGAAAACGAGGAAGGGGGGAGGGAGTGAGCTAGCAAACGATAGAGAGAGTGGTGGGGGCTTTAAGGCAAAGCAGACGGTGAATGCGAAAAGCAGAAAGAAGAAGGAGAATATAGAAAAGGGAAGGGAGGAGCAGAGAGACATAATGAGAGAGGGAGAAAGAGAGAAACGACAGTGGCGATAGGAAGAGAAACAGAGCGAGTGTGTGTGCGTGGGGGAGGTGTGTATGACAGAGTGCGTGCGTGAGTGTGTGTGCGTCCGTGTGCCGCACTGCCTGGCTGACTGAGAAGAGAGGGAGAGAAAGAAAGAAAGAAAGACTGAAAGAGAAAAGAACCCATAGTGGATTTCCACCGGCTGGCTTCTTTTTTTTTTTATTTGGCACTGTCTCGAATGCCGTATTCCATGCACTTTCTTGTCCACGTTTCCTACCTTTGTCTCTCCAGCAACGTTATTGGGACAGCTAGACCACTGTGAGTAGATGCCAATCTGTTAATTTCTCTCTGTATGCTTGAGCTTTGTATTTTGATTGTGAAAGGCACCGGAGTACGGGGACAGGAAGGGGAAGGGAGGGGGTGTTGTGTGTCTTACCGTGTTCAGCTGTCTACTACTAGGCTTTAAACCCCGTCTGCAGTCTCTCTGTTTTTTGTTTGTTTATTTGTTTTTGTTTTTTGTGTTTTTGTTTTTTGCTTTGTGCTGTCAACCTCTGAGACAGCTGTTAATTGTGTGCTTTTTTTGAGACATAGTAGATGCAACATACAGAGTTTAAAGGGCGCCTCATACTTTTGAGAAAAACCGGTTTTACAGTCTCTTCTGGTTGGGCGTGTTAATGTTTTGGTAGTAGTAGTAGCTCTGTGTCTGTAAGAAGAGGGAGAGAGTTTTGGCAGCGATGAAAGCCCTGGCACGCCTCAGATAATTGCCCAAGCACGTGCTTTCTGCTGTCAAGACAGGTGTGTATTTGCAGGTGTACGGCATATATATATGTGTGTCACTGATCCAAAGAATCTGATACACATCTTGCACGGCGCATGTAATAAATCAACTCTCTGATTTTTGAAATACAAACTATGTAGTGCTTTTTTTGCGTGCAAGTGTGTTCTAGTGAACTCTGCGGTGACACTAAGACTATATTGTGAAAGTTTTCGGCATGAAGGCATACACGTGGGTGTTTATTGCATCACTGAAAAGAGGAAAAATAGCCTGTTGTAACAATTGTGTGGTTCAGCTTTTTTGAAGAGTTTTTTGAAGTGTGACCATTGTTGCTAAGTGGGGTACTAGTCTGACACATGCTTTTGAAACACACACACACACAAACAGTCTACTCAATGGCTGGCACAGAGCCCATGGGGGTCCAAACAGACACCGTCAGTTAAGGTGAATTCAAAGTGTCTGAACAGCTTGCCCATCAGTATAACCCATTTAAAGGGCTGTTACAATGAAGGCACAATCAGAGATGTTTAGACATTTAGTTACCAAACTATTAGTTTAGATGGGTGCTCTTGAATATGTACGCCTTGTCTCAGCAGTCTAAACAACTTCATTTTATGCAAAAAAAATTCTTATACTATACTCAAATATTGTAGATGCTTCTACAGAATTACTGCTTAAGACATCTGAATAGACTGAGTTACGTATGTTAATGGGTTTTTTCATGGGTGTTTTTTATTTTATTTATTTAGTTAACGATAAAACCACAAGGTCCTCTTTTATAAGATATGCCTTCACCATGGACAAAGCCCTCTGAATTTGTCTTCTGTGCAGCAAACAGGTTTTCATTTCATCAACACTTTCACATAGAAGGGCACTGAAGGCATTATACAAATCATTCACTTAAATTTATGATAATATAGTATGTTTTAGAAATACATTATCACTTAAAAGTGCCACGAAGATGGATGCTTATAGATATTGCCCTTTCACACTCATCTGGAGCCAGTTCACAGTTTCCACATCATTCATTTAACCCTTTCAAGAAAAAAGCACAATAGAGAGTTTATAGACCAGCAAAGAGGATATCTGAAAACCAGGAACCAGGAAGAGTTTCTCAGTATGTTGACTTGGGCATTACCAGTTCTATTATAATTGTAAATATGGGGCTGTATTTGCATGAGACAGTTGAACTGGTAGAAGCAGTCTTCACTGTGCCCTTGAAAAATGTAGAGGTGGGCTCAGGTTATTTTAATAATGTCTGCCCAATGACATCAATTAAATTAGACAATACAGCAATAACCAATTTTATGCTGTCTTTGCGGAATGTGTTTTCTTGCAAGCAGAGAAAAAAAGACAGAGAGAGAGCAAAAGAAGAGCATAAGGCAACCCAGGGATCTCCATGGGACAAAGTATTATGTAGTCTTCTTTCAAATCAGGCAGCAACCTTACAGAGAATACTAAGATGGTCCAACAGGTCAGAGTATGTTGTTTAGTTAATAGAGGTAAATGATTATGTCACTATTCCAGGACAAAATGCTATGATGTTTGTTTTAATTAGTTGGCAATTAAAATTATATTAAAATAGTATTTGCCCTTTATTTTTGTATGATGTAATCAATGCATAACACTTCGTTGCTACAAAAGGTTTACAAAGATTGAAAAGAATATACACAGACTCAGTAGATATATGCAAACTGTCAGTTTGCTGAAGCATTGTCAAGTAACTTATGTTTTTTGCTCTTCTACAGACTGTTTCTGTGGTGGGTTCAGTGGATGGCCCCAGAGGAAGAGGCCAGATGGAAATTGGGTCCCATGACCGCCTGGAAGAAGGCGTGTTAAACCATGAACTGTCTAATGGGCTTAGCAAACATGCAGCAAATGAAGAAAATATCTGTGATGAAGAAGTCAGTGGCGTGGCCAGGGAGCAACACCACCACAACTTCCATGAGGGGGCTGGATGTGTTTCCCAGACACCGGGCTGGGTCCCTGAGCAAGCTGGGAAGTCTTCAAATCCTGAATCTCAACAGGGTGCTTGGAGTGGCCAAAATGCCAGCACACCGGTGAATGATGTGGATATGGAGGATGCACGAACCCTGGTGGCCTTTTCTGCTACTGTTGGCTCACTGCCACCTTACACCAACCATCAAACTTCTCAGACTCCTACAGCTCAGCTGTATGAAAGGTTCCATCAGGAAATGTCTAATGGAGGAGATGAGGCCAGAAAGAAAGGTGTGGATGGTGAGTTGTGCCCCCCTGAAGATCTAAACACTCTTCAGGCAGCACTGAACAAGGCCCGTCATGGCCACAAGCCACCTAACTGTGATTGTGATGGCCCAGACTGCCCTGACTACCTGGAGTGGCTGGAGAAGCAAATCAAAATGGTGGCTAACTCCCAGGATAAAGGTTCCTGTAAGATCGCGGGTGCTCCTCCACAGCCACATGCACAGCATCGTTATTCTCAATCCCAACCTCAACAATGTGGAAGTAACCCCTTGTGTATGCAAGACACAAATCCACAGCCCCTTGTTAACCAGCCTTCTGCTCCTAGACCCTTTGGCCGACCAGCACCCATTCCCTGCTCCCCTAGTGTTCTGTCCATAGCCAAGGAAAGAAATGTTAGCTTGCAAACAGCCATTGCAATTGAGGCTCTGACCCAGTTGTCTGCCACTGTCCCACAAACTGTTGTTTCTCCAGGTGAGTCTTCACCTGCAAATCACCATCAGCATCTGCCAACCTCCTACCCCCAGAGTATGCCACAAGTGGTCTCTTCATCACCTGGTCCTGTTTTGTCCTCCTCTGCCTCCTCTGCTATGCCACGATCCATCCCTTCAGGACATTACCCCCCGGAGGTATCATCATGGGAGCAGCAGAGACCTCAGTCTCAGGGTGAGGCCCCTGCACCTAACTCATCTCACTATGCTTCCCCATACCCATCCTCCAAGTCCCCATTTACAATCATACACCCATCAACCCCTAATCCCCGACCCCAGCAGTGGAACCAGGGCACAGCTGGAAGCTGCGAGAGAAGCTCCTCGGAACCCATGGATGATTGAGAACACAGAGTCCCAGCTTCGTTTTGTAAACCCATCCCAAGGCAGCAGTGACCCAGTATCAGAGCTAAAGCAACTCCTTGGAGACACCGGTGGAAAGTACACCAACTCAGCCTTCAAGTTCCCACTCCTTCACCCCAGCTTGCAGGATGGTCGCAAGGGCAGCCTTGCTGGGGTGCCTCACATTAAGCAGGAGGTGGACACAAAGGAGTACCTGGGTTCAGGATGTGCAGTCATGGGCCAGGAGGGGATGGTAAATGGCCAGCAGCCGTTCCAGGGTCAGCAGTTTTCACCCACCATTAGGCACTCAACTCAGGCAGCACTACAGCAGCACCTTCATCATAAGCGTAACCTCTTCTCTAATTCTCCTGCCTTTAGTCCATTAGCCCCCATGGCTTGTCAGAACCTTCGTAAATGGTGGCCACAGTCTATTCCAGAGAGTCCTTTAACCATCAAACAGGATCACAAAGAACCCAAAAAGAAAAAGAGTGCTCAAAGTTCTCCTCTTCTCAAGCAGCCAGTGGGTGGGCTATTTGGTCCACTGGGCACACCTCTTCCAAAACCCAAACAGATTGTTATCAAGAAGCATAAACAGAAAGCTTCCCAACCAACTTTTCTCCCACAGAACCAGATTACAATATTGAAACCTCCCTTCATCTCCGCAGGATATGCACCATCCCTGTCTCAGCTTGTTCCATCTCTACCAGTCATGGAAGCTGGGCTTCCCCCCTCTCAGGTGGCTGAGAGCCACCCAGCTCCAGCTCAATCTCAGGAATCCATTTTAAATGGCAGTAGTACACCTATCTCTGAAAACACTCATTCTTTTTCTACCCCTGTGTCAGTCCTAGCACCATCCACCCAGAAGGTGATAGCTTGCTCAGGCCCAGCTGGGCCAAATGACAGCATCCCAACAACCAGTATCACGCCTCAAACCTCTACTACACAGCCAATTACTTCTCTGGCTGGCCTCAGTAACCTAGATCCTAAATTTGAAGAGCTGATTCGCCAGTTTGAGGAGGAGTTTGGGGACACCATTTCCTCAGCTTCTGCAGCAGAGACCCCAGAGAATGCCCCTGCTCATCCAGTGGTGACCGAGTCACAACCAAACTCAGGACAAACCAGACCCGAGTCACCATCCCCAACGCAGCCAGTTAACTGCCCTCCTGTTCCCACAAATGAGTCTGAGCCCATGGATGAAGGTCAAAAGGACATGACTGAAAGACTGAAGGAAAAAACACCATCGCCATCTGAGGAGCTCTGTACTGTCAAACAGGAAAGTGAGGAATGTGAGGTGGACGTGAAACCTTCTGGGCAGCTCCCGTCTGTAGCTCAGGATGCATTTCTGGAGCGACAGCACCCCTTCATCACACCTTTCTCCCCTCCAACTAAACGTATAAAGATTGAGTCATCTGGTGGCGTGACTGTGCTCTCCACAACTGCATGTTTCTCTGCAGACAGAGAGGGGGATGATTTGAATACTCCCACCAAGGATATGTTTCCCTCCTCTCCTTCACTTAAAGGTTTTCTTGAGTCACCATTGCGCTACCTGGACACTCCCACCAAGAGCCTACTGGATACACCAGGGAAAAATTCCCAACCTGATTTTCCCATCTGTGACTGCGTAGGTAAGTGTGAGAGAATTCAGGGGGAAAAAAAGTCTGGTCCAGAAAACTGGGGAAGAGCACTCATATTCTCAAACAGACACTGAGATTTTGTGACATTGTAACACAGCACATCACCCCACTCTACATCCCCTTACATTCTACTGATCAGACAATTAGACCCGCTTAGCTAACCCACCTAACCCCCTATCTTTTTGATTTATTTTTTAGCTCAGTTTATGTTTTATTATAGTTTAGCTTCATTACAGTTAGCTTTATTACTAGTAAATGTTAGGATTAGGGTTATTCCATTAGACTACAACATAGACTAAATTGATCATCAAAATTCCCTTCAGGAAGCCCCAAATGTTTCTTTTTCATCACATAATTTCTGCATCAGCACATTTCTCAGGGTAGTGTTGGGCCATGTCTGAGAATGCATGCTCTATCAGGGGCCGTGCATTGCTCTGCAGTCTGTTCTCTGTGCCTCTTGCAGAGGAACAATAGTTTTGAAGAAAGGAGCCCATTGTAATTCTTTGGTCCAGGGCAGTGCAGCGCCTTCTGTCTGTGCTCAGGCTATTGGTACAGTGAGTACAGCTAGTTTCTCCAAAGGAGGCAAACACACAATGAAGAGATTCTGCTCATATATCATATGATATACTGTGGTCAGACATCAAAGATGGGAGGGACTAGGGAGGACAGGGTGAGAAGAGATGGACTGCAACCTCTCAGCTTGGCCCTCATATCTCTTATTTTGTCATTTCAGAGGTTTTGCTGAACTGTGTGAAAGTTGTCCTGTTGCATTGTAACAGCAGCTGATAATTTTTTGCAAATTTCAACTGAAAGATATTCTAATAAGCTATCCTCATTATATAAACCTTATTATACATGTGATATGTAATTATCAAAATTATTTGCCAAATATGAAAGAAATCATTTAAGAAAGTGTTCATTCAAGGGTAGTAAGCTGTGCCTGAACACTTGTTGGAGCTTGACTGTTACTAAAAGCAAAGGACAATAGAAGGGAGGTTTCCATAGTGAATCCTTATAACACTCTGTCAACACCACAGGGAACACCCAGTGCCATTTGATACTTACAAACACACAAAACACGTCCCATATGTAGTACATTCAGCAGTTCTACAGTCTTTATATTGATTTTAATATTGGGAATATATCTAGTATATATAAATTTTGTCTGTTGTATCATTTTTCTCTCAGTCTGTGCTTCTCAAAAGCACTCAGTTTTTCCTATATTTTTAGCTATTCTTACACTTATTACTGTTACAGTATTCTACTCTGCTGAGTAAGCAGGTAGTATGCATCCACTAGATGTTTTTCTTTTTTCACACACTTTTTTCATAAGACTTTCTCTTTTTTTTTTTTTTTTTGCTCACCCACACACAGGACTGACTCATACTATCATTCTAATGGTATTACACATTAGCAATCTGAATCAGCCATTATTGTACAAGAGTGTGTCCATGCTTTAACCTGCATTCTCTTTCACTCTTTGTCTCCCTTAGACCAAATCCTAGAAAAGGACGAGGGCCCATATTACAACCACTTGGGGTCTGGGCCAGACATAGCTTCAGTCAGAAAACTGATGGAAGAGAGGTGAGAGGCACGAGTCAGATTCCTGAATCATTATTAGTTCACACTGCATTCCATAATGTCTCCTTCGCAGATTTTGTTGTGGGCATATTTTTTTGCAAACACAACCTACAGGACATGACCCAAAGGCCATGTGGGATCCTACTTTAAAATAAATTTTTTATTGAGGGAAATAGCTGGAGAAACTATTTAGAATGTTGAATTTAAAGTTCAGCTTGCTTGCTTTTTCTCTAGCAATTGCCTATTCTGTCTTGTCCTTTTTTAGTAAAATGTTACCAAAAAAGTTGGAGGACAATATCCTCATACACATACAATGAGTAACAATCAGACAAACTCAAATGAAAATCCATTTATAGATTAAAATATATTTTTCTACAGTTTAAAACAGAAGTTATTAATCTTCAAAAAACACAGAGGAATACTGCTGACCCAACTTCATTTGCTTTAAGAGTTCCCTAGCGACCCTTTCATTGTTCTGAGAGAGTTGTTTGGAAGCTCTGGCAGTTGGATCCCGGCAACAGATTCTTAACCAGCTGAGGATAAGCATCTCTCTTTTCTGCCGTTTGCTCTCCCATTCCCCTCCTCCCACCTTCCTTCTCTATGATCTTGTCCCCAGGGAATTCCTGACCCAGAATCCAACAGGAGTAACAGGAAATATTGGCATCAGCAGATCGACACAGGGGAGAGACAGGGAGATAGAGAGACAAATGAATAGCAGGGGAAAAGAGAAAGAATTTAGAGGAAATTAAAGAAGAAGGAGATGAAGTGATGAAAAGGTTGGGGTATATATATATATATATATATATATATATATATATATATATAAAGGGTACATATTAAAGCTTAAAGCAATGAGTATCCTGTAGTTTTTTTTTTCTCCGGATGGCAAAAGGAAACAACATTTTCTTTACAGGAGCACTATCATATAGGGTCCATATGTTCAAAATGTTCACTCTGTTTATGCGGTAAATCACGTTAATTTGCTATATGTGAGATTACTTGATATACTGTATTCCCTGAGGACTAAAAACATTTAATAATACTTTAATGATACTGTGATCATTCAGAAGTGAAGAGGAATATGAAAAGCTCCACAGGGTTACCCCTGTAAGCATACAGAACCTAAAACTTCCTTGACCCATTTGGATAGAGTATCTCCACCTTTGCTGACCTCTGGTACACTTGTCCACTCTCATTGCTTTTTGAGAGCTGATTGAGGGCATAGAGGCTGTAATTTCTATAGCCTGAGTCATCTCCTCTGAGATAGAGGGGGAGCTGGTTGGTAGAGGAAGAACCTCCCCTTTGTTTGTCTGTCAGACAGTGGCTATAGCCTTCTTAAGCCTAAGCCTGACCCCTTTGTGGCCTTTGACCTTATAGCCCACCCCTGTGGATCTTTGAAGCTTCTCCACCAGACTGTGTAGTTATAACTGAACAGTATTTATACTTCCCACATGCTGCTGTCATGCTCATGCCCTGAGAGTTTCATTTGAGGAGACAAGCAATTGTTGACTGCAAACATGGGCCATCATATACAAATGTGTGTATTAGAACTGAGTATTACCCACTACTTCACTATACAAATGTAACCATTCAATACATTTCACTGTATCACAATATCATAATTGCATTACTAAAGCTATACCAAACTCTTCACACTGGCTCTGACTGCCTTAAATCCTAGATTTGAATTCTACATATGTGCACCCAAATCTGATTTAAGTATAGAGTGATTTAAAATGGGTCTTCATTAAGATTGAGGAGGGCTGTTGTATTCATGTTGCATTATTAAACTATAATTTGAGTTACCTATGTCCCCTTCTCTCCCCTTATTATTCCAGGTATGGAGAGAAGGGTGAAGCCATCCGTATTGAGAGGGTGGTTTACACAGGGCGAGAAGGAAAGAGCTCTCAGGGATGTCCTATCGCTAAGTGGGTAAGTGTGGAAATCGACATATTTCTAATATCAACTAGTCGTTGGGTTACCTGACTGATCGGAAAACAAATCGGATTTAAAGGGTTAGTTCACCCAAAAATGAAAATTCTGTCATTAATTACTCACCTTCATTTCGTTCCAAACCACTAAGACCTTGGTTCATCTTCAGAAAACAAATTAAGATATTTTTGATGATATCAGAGAGCTTTCTGATCCCCCATAGACAGCAACGCAATTACCACTTTCAAGGTCCAGAAAGGTAAAGACATTGTTTAAACAGTCCATGTGACTACAATGGGTCAACCTTAATTTTATAAAGCGTCGAGAATACTTTTTGTGCGCAAAGAAATAATAATAAAATAATGACTTTATTCAAGAATTTTTTCTCTTCCATGTCAGTTTCTGTCGCTTCACGTGAGCACGACGACATATGTGTGTAGTGCTGACGCAGAGGTCGGCCAATACTGAGCCGGCGTTCTGACATAGAACCCGGAAGCGCACCACCGTGTTTACAACGTGAAAAGCATTGGAAATTGTTGAAGAAAGTCATTAGGGCCCGAGCACCGATGGTGTGAGGACCCTATTGGAATTGCTCCGTTTATTATTTTTGTTTTTTTCCACAAAAAAAAAAAACCTTAATTTGTGTTCTGAAGATGAACAAAGGTCTTACGGGTTTGGAACGAAATGAGGGTGAGTATTAAATGACAGAATTTTCATTTTTGGGTGAACTAACCCTTTAAGATGGTGTGGAGTTCATTTGAGCCAAACAAGTAAGTTTCTTAGAACCTTCTGGCATTCAAAAACAGCTAGTCAGCATGCACTGTGGGACTATTTTGAACTTCAAACGTCACAAGACATGACATAGCAGTCAAAGACGTCTCTCCGAATCATTTCTTTACATTGTAACCCTGCCCGAGTGGGAAAATAATTTACAAGTTACTTACACAAAATTTCTGTCTTCTTGCTGTAAATGCACCTACAGATTAGCATCTACCATATGCCTTAATTGTTACTGAATGTCGTTCTCTCTGTAGGTGATTCGTCGCAGCAGTGAGAAGGAGAAATTGTTATGCATTGTGAAGCAACGGCCTGGGCACCACTGTGCCAATTCTGTTATTGTTGTTGTCATCTTGGCCTGGGAAGGCGTGCCCCGTGCTCTGGGAGATAAACTGTACAGAGAACTCACAGAAACCATCATCAAATATGGCAACCCCACCAGCCGCCGCTGTGGACTCAATGACGAGTGAGTTTTGAACATAACTGATATGTTTTGCTTTTGTGTCTTCGAGAGATGTAGTAAAGAGGCCACAGGAAATTTTGGAAATTTTGTTAAATGACTGTAAAGTTGGACCTGGTATGAAGTATCCATGTTGTATCACATGTGCATCAACCATCAGGTGGAGTTATATTGGATGATTTACTGTCAAAATTTGTTGACCTAAGGACAATTTCTGAATCATTCCTTTGATTATATTAGGTACATTATAGGCAGTTTAACAGCATTTTTCTAGACTTTTTTAGAGTCATTGTAAAATAATGAAATAATTGTTTATGCAAGTCACATTATTGACTGATATTTCAGAGCTCTTACATCACAAAACAGTTTAATTACATGTTCACATAAAGGCAGTACTGTAATCAAGCATTATTTAAGGAAAAGCCTCAGAGTGTGTCATCTGTTGTAAGAGTTTATAGTGACTACTAATTAAATTCATGATGGATGCCTTTTGCAGTCGAACCTGTGCATGCCAAGGGAAGGACCCGGATACCTGTGGAGCTTCCTTCTCTTTCGGCTGCTCCTGGAGCATGTACTTCAATGGATGCAAGTATGCTCGAAGCAAAAACCCTCGCAAGTTCAGACTTCAGGGAGACCACCCCAAAGAGGTTAGTTGCACATAAAGAAGGGGAGAATAATACTATAATGTAATTGGTGGTTGTTTTTATAAGCCCAATAAAAACAGTCAAGGGTTTTTATTTATTTATTTTTTTTGTACAGGAGGACGATCTCAGGGATAACTTCCAAAACTTGGCCACACATGTGGCCCCTATATATCAGCGGCTGGCTCCCCAGGCCTACAGTAACCAGGTTTGTTTTATTTGACTATTAGAAATAGTCAGCGTAGTCACACTACACTGAATGGTTCACAGTACATACCATTCAGGCACATTAAATCAAACAGCTTTTCTGGTAATTGGTTTGGTGGGGTTTCAGGTGTTCAAAAAGTTTATGATTTTAATGTTTTAGAACCTTATATTTATACAGTGAATTACGAAATCAGGAAGTGTGAAAGAAATAAACTTAAATAAAAAAAATGTATTTACAATATGTTTGTGTGTGTTTCTCAGTGTGTAAATGAGAACATTGCTTCAGACTGTCGGTTGGGCTTGAAGGAAGGACGGCCATTTTCAGGAGTCACTGCATGCATGGATTTCTGTGCCCATGCTCACAAAGACCAGCATAACCTCCACAATGGCTGCACTGTGGTACATTTTTAATTTTCATTTATGTGTACATTTTTATCTATATTTAGATGTTTTACTTATTTTTTAATGTAAATTCTAGCCAGGGCTATACTGTGATCACTGCATGGAGTACTAATGTATATGTGTACAGTTGTACTACTGTACAGTATATGCATAGTGAATTATTCCTGTAAAAATAAATGAACATAGATAAAAATGATTCACTTGTCGAGTTTAGATTTGTAGGTGTTAGATGCACCTTATGGTGGAAGTAGTTGCTATTTACTTTAGCCTTACACTTCCATATTTTGTTACTTCTAGGTGTGCACTCTTACAAAAGAGGACAATCGCACAGTGGGCACAATTCCAGAAGATGAGCAGCTGCATGTGCTTCCACTCTACAAGATCTCTACAACCGATGAATTTGGTAGTGAGGAGAACCAGCGTCTCAAAATGCAAACAGGAGCTATCCAGGTGCTCTCTAACTTCCGGCGAGAGGTTAGAAAACTTCCAGAACCTGCTAAATCCTGCCGACAGCGTCGGCTGGAGGCCAAAAAGGCAGCATCAGAGAAGAAGAACAGGAAATTGCAGCTTGCAGAAACCCCAGAGAAGACTGTCAAAATGGAGATGCACCACGTGGAGTCACCCCATCCTCAGCAAGGCAATAAAGGTCAGTGGTTAAATATCAGTTTACCTCTATATACATAAAGTAGTTTATGTAAAATTCCAATTCGAAGGGAGTTCTATAAATGAATGGTTGTTCAAAGTAAATGACAAACCATTGATTTTGCTGAAGTGGGAGTATTTTAGAGATGTGCTCTTTGGACACAGTGGTGTTATTATTTGAATGGAATTTGCCATTCCAGTTGATGGTTTTGAATTTAAGCTCTAAAACTGACACTCAGTAACTATAAAGTATACATTTAATATATAATTGCTTTCTTGTTTATCTGTTATCTAGCTATTCCAAAACAAGAGGTGAAACCAACCATCAAAAAAGAGCCTGTCGACCGCTTCCAGCCCTTCAATGGAGCCATACATGGCTACCCAGCACTAGGGAACGGCAAGACAACCCCTGATCCCCACAGCATGAGCAGTCCGTTCTCCTACCCTGGTAACTATGCAAGAGGTTGCATCCCTACCAACAGCCAACCTCCTGCACAGAGCCCAATCAACGGCTTTCACCCTAAACTCCAAGAAATACGATACGGTTATTACAACTACTCTCCTAGTGCACTTTTTCCTCCTGAGCTCTTGGGATATGATAAAGTTGTATGGCCAAAAGCTGGAGATCCCTCTGCCACACCATTTGAACAAAAGCCAGATGTTCAGTGTCTCCAGGCCAAACTGGCACAGGCCTATCCCAGCCGTCCTGGGCAGTCACAGCAACAAATGGCTGATGCATCCATTCAAGGCTACCCACACCCTTCTGAGGTTTCGCAGTCTCCTGTTCCACCCAGCCGTACTCCATCATTGTCACTTGAGCAGACCCACCGCTCAACACCTATCATCAAGCAGGAGCCCATGGATGTGCCACTATATGATGGCAGATCGAATGGGCAAGCTCAGAGCTGCCCTAGCACTCCTAGTACCACACCAAAACCTGAAGGCTGGCCTGAGCACAAACCAAATGGCAGCTTAGTCTCTAAAGGCTGGGATGCAAACATCAGAACTGGTCTAACTAATTCTCCCTTCACTCCAGATAAGCAGAGGCTCCACCAGCAACACCCACACCAACATGAACACCCTCAGTATCCACAGAAGCAACAGTGGAATTCCTACCCCTGCACTAACACTCTAATGTCATCCCCTGCCCCATCTCCGTCCCCATCCCTAAAAGGCGGTCCTTCACCTGCACCCTCTCCACACCCATCCACCCCAAGACAGTGGGGTAGCCCTGCCCCTAGTCCGCAACCTAAAGCATGGAGTCCTTACGGTCCCATGGGTTACGGCACTGGTGGTATCATACAAGGCAACCCTGCTGGTGCTTTCCCTGATAAAATGCTTTCCCAGGCAGGTGAGAATTGTGGCTCTGCACCTCTGGGACTCCAGGAGAAGGCCTGGAAATCTGGTGGCGCATCAGCAGCAGGCAGCACACCATCTCCGGCACCTGAGGGACGCTTGTTTCCCGATGCACTGCAAAGGTCGAATGGTCAGGCATGTTGGGACAGTGAGGCAGAGACCCAGAGTGAACGTGATCCTGAAGAGGAAGAGGTGTGGTCGGACAGTGAACACAACTTCTTGGATCCCAACATTGGAGGAGTTGCTGTGGCCCCTGCTCATGGCTCTATCTTGATTGAGTGTGCCCGTCGGGAGCTCCATGCCACCACGCCACTTAAAAAGCCTGACCGTTCTCACCCAAGCCGCATATCCCTGGTCTTCTACCAGCACAAGAACCTGAACCAGCCCAGCCACGGTCTGGCTTTGTGGGAATCCAAGATGAAACTCCTGGCCGAGCGAGCACGACAGCGGCAACAAGAAGCAGCTCTTTTGGGTCTCTCACAGGAAGATATTAAGGCCTATGGGAAAAAGCGCAAGTGGGCAGCTGGATCAGCAAGCCCATCCCCTGGACAAACCAAGGACAAGCGAGACGGTGTGATGACACGAATGGCACCCACACAGCATACCACCACCATAGTCACAGTTTCACCTTACCCGTCCACACAGCTCACTGGTCCTTACAGTCGATTTGTGTGAACTCTTGTAAACTGTTGCCCCCTAGAGCCAGAGATGGGAATAAAAATGATAAGGATCATGAATCTTACACCTTTACCATTTGCTTCCCCTCTTCTAGCTCTAACACCTCTCTCAGGCCACCACAAGGGAGGGATAATAGAGGAAGGGGCACTTTTACAGTTTTTTTTCTTTTACCTCAAATTTTGGCAGCAGTTTGGGAGCTCCCCAAACGGACACGCTGTCTATGGTGCTCTTGCTCTCTCCAACGTGGGAGGGATTTCCATAGCTACCCCTCCTTAAGTGAATTTGATGATCCTAATTATTATTGCTCTATTATCAACATTATTACAATTGCTATTGTTACTGTCAACGTTGATATTACAGGTATTGTTATTATATTATGAAGATGACTATTTTTTATTTTAATGTTATTGTTTTTCTCATCATTTTTATTAATATTATGATTTTTGTTTCCCCTCTTGACTAAGAGGGACTTTCTTTCTTCATTCTCGCTTGTTCATTATGAACATGAGAACAAGCTATTCAGCATTTTATTGTCGCGCTTTTCGCCTCCCAACCCAATCAATCTCTATTTTAATGAAGCGCCTTCACATCATTGCAAGTCACATTTATGTGACTGCGTTAAGGCAACTATAGAGCGTTTGCTCTATATTGCACTAGTCACTGAACACGTGCACAAGAAAGAGAGGGCCAGACACAAGCTTGGGCCTTTCTGTTTGGTGCCACTCTAATGAAATCTGTAAAGTCTCTCATCCCTTCAAATGGTGCTTCTTTTCTGTCTCAAGTGTCTCTAATTTTGCTCTCACAATATCGAGGCAGGTGCTGGACCTGGGTGCTCTTTAGCAGCAGATGTCAGTCATGTTCAGTGACAGGGACCTCCCAGTCCTGGTAATTGGCTCAACCTTCCATCATGTCATCTGATTGGTGCTGACTCATTTGCCTGCAGTTTCATTGGCCATTCTTCACTTCCCATGTGACATTTTTAGACTAAGTTCTCTAAGGTGCTGATAGTGCTAGCAAAAATCCACCTTCATAAAACCGCCCTAAAGAGCTGCAGATAACCCACCGTGGGTCTTAAGCTTGTGATTTCCACATAGACTGAACAATCCAGACACAGCTCAAACAGGGAATTCTAAAATCATCGGCCAATTTTTATTGGCTTGAAATTCTGCAATCTCTGCTTGATTTACCCTAGATATGTTCAAATTGACTGTAGTGCAAAGACTTTCAGCTGCAGTAGGCAAGAAAATCAGGATTTTTAAAATAATGACTTGCTGCAAAATTGTCATTACAGATGAGTATTTATAGATTTGAAACATCAGTGGATCTGGTTGGTTTCAGTCAGCAGACTGTCCAAAAAGATCTGCACAGGGTTCACTTGCCTAACTGGTTCCCTCGGTTACCAATAATTGGTTTTATGTGTGTATTCCCAACACAACTGGCCCTGTGTAAACTGTCTTCCATGTCCTGATTTATCTGTAGTTACCCATTTGTGATGACAATTTTATTCAAAGCTATTATTTTTGGGATAATTTCTTACCCACTGCTGGTAAAACCCACCAGCCTAACAGACAGAGCACATTTCATGGAGTTGGTGCTACTACGAGTCTTTTACGCCCCTCTCGTTTGTAAGCAGCCCTCTTCTCTCTTTTTGCCCTGAGAGATCACCCACACCTGGAATTCATGGTGCTGAATGGCAATGCATACAGTTTCAGCTCAGTTGTTTGTGCTAGTGTATGTATAAGTACACAATGCATGTGTGTGTGTGTGCATTTGTGTATGGATTCCTAAACATGCACGCTGGTTAGAATGTATGTGTGCCAGTGTGAATGCCTGTCTGTGAGCTTCATATAGGGAGCAATGCAGGGCTGCCGCTGGTTTACACAGGGCTGTAAGGTGCTTGACACTTATAGAGGAGAGATCCTGGTGCTCATTAAGTGGTCCTAAAGCTCTTTACCTCATGTTGTACAGACACTGGTCCCAGTCGCAACATGCTACAAACACACGGGCGCTACAGTCTGCAGGCTTGCTGCCTACATCCATATTCGTACCTACTTTTTTATTATTATTTATTATATGATAATGATGATGACTATTGTTATTGTGATTGCTGTCATTTTATTTTTGGGTTTGTTCATTTTAGAGAAATTGTAAATATTGAAGAGAGGATTTTATAAAAGCACTTTTAATCTTGATTTTAATGAGGAGAAAAAAAAATAAGAACGGATTATTGACAACTTGAAACCTAGTTTTTGTTTTAAAGGAATTTTATTGGGAGAGATAGAAATGTAAATAGTTAAATATTTAGGTAAGATTATTTAACTGGTGAGGGATGATGGCCTAATCATGAATGATTCCTGAATTTTTAGTCTTCAGTTGTTTGTATGTCAAGCCGTCAACAACAGGCCACAAAGCAGGATGCTTTGTCGGTCTACTCAAGATACTGCTGTCCTTCCTTTCGTGAGTACTGTACTTACACCAATACCTCTGTACTACCATTGTCACCGGCTTCCTTCCCCTGCATCTGATCCACATCTGTATACCATAAACTAATGGAGAACAAAGAAAAAAAAATGTGAACATGTTGACTAATACAGTTCGCAAAGGATTCAGGACTTTTGTTTTGAAAGGGAGTGGAAGTACATCACTTTTACATGAAAATTGCCCATAGAACCGAAAAGAATATCAGGTTTAAACTTGCAGTTTGAAATGTGACCGCTTTCAGTTCAAATCTCCAGGTAGATCATGTAATGCTGATTTTTTTTTATTTATTTATTTTATTATTCTTTTTTTTTTAATTAAATATTGTGTGGGGTAAGTTTTACAGAATTCTGAGCCTGCACTGACATTATATTATCTAGATTGTCACTTGTTCTCGGAGATGTGAGACTTGCCCCTGAAGTTAAGTAAAAAAAAAGCTGAGTTTCAAGACTGCTCTTGAAGCTCAGTGAAATTTCATTCACCCTTAATGGCTTTTGAACCATGGTGCTACCCCCTAGAGTTCACTGTGGAAATGACTCTCGGCAAACACTGTTGCTGCAGTTCTTGGGCTCTTAAATTGACATGTGAACTCGTTTTGAGAGTATTTGAGAGGAAACCTATATGGTGCTGATCATTTTTAAATCTTTTTACATAGTTATTTCTGAAACACTTCTGATGGTCGCGGTTTTTTAAAAAAAAATAAATAAAAAAAGCACTCCAACTGCTCCAGTTTCCCTTTTTAGCCATCACCCTAAATAATTGAAATGGTACTTGAAGAGCATGATGGCAGGTGGAGGAATAGGTACTCTCATGCTTTTGATGTGAATAGACTGTTAATTTAATATTCTGGTGCTACCTTAACTGCCCAGAAATGTGTTTTCACCCATTCTGAAATTTTATACATTTTGTCATTTTATTGAATATACTCATTCTTTTTCTTTACTCACATCTACCCTTCGGCCACACTGTCACACAAACGCATACAGATACACACAAACACAACACTCTCACATATACACACACTACTCTGCCCCCTCTATCAGCACTCACAGTTATGAGTATAAATAATGCCCAGTTTTAAACATCAAAAGGACAAAATGTCTAAAAAGGAAAAAAAGAAAAAAAAAGAAAAAGAAAAACTGGCAGCTACATTCCTTTATGAGTTAAAGATTGTTCTTGGTTCTATTTTTCATGTTGAGTATGCAGTATGTAAAAAGTGTTATCTTTTGTTTGGTCTCTCTCCTTGTAGCTGTATGGTGTATTATGTGAATACATAGTGTATGTGGTAAGATCCACAATACTGTTTTATGTTCTAAACTAAGAAAAAAAACAATAAAAAAAATAATTAAGAGCTTGTGTGGCAATGTTTATTCATTTATTAACTGCCAATCTTTACAGTTCTGTTGATCACCGAAGACTCTATAAATTTACGCTGTACATCAGATGCTTATTTTGAGACTACACCAGTCAGCTTTAATGTTTAAAGACAAAGTCTGAATAGTACTGTTTTTTTTTTTTTGTTTTTTTAAAAGTACCCTCAGTGACTTGTACTTTGCTACAAGCCCACATGATGGCAACAGAGTTCTGTCATCAGCATATGTGCACAGATGTAGGTGTGAGTATATTTGAATGCTGTATCATTAAATTGTTTGGTAATTCATTATTATTATTACTAGGAGAAGCTGTATTTATCTGAGTGGCAGTTAGTGGTCATAACAAAAGACCCACTAATCAGCAACAGCTGTTAAAAAGATTATATTTATTTCCTAGAAAAAAGCATATAAATATATTATTATTGCTGTATGAAACAATTAGCAATATTCATGTTCATTAAAATTCATACTGTTCTTAGATCTTTCTCTGGGTTTAAAGCCCACGTGGTACCAAGACAATTATTTGTTTTAAACTCTGTATTGGTTAATTACATATTTTAGAGCGTAGTAGACTACAACTGTTTATTTTAAAACACGTGTGACACTTGTCCCTTATGGAATGCCAAGTCTGCCAATATTAAAAATAAATAAATACATAAATAAATATACAAAGAAATGTAAAAAAGCAAAAATAAATGTATAAATAAATATACACAAAAAAAAGCAAATAAGCAAAAATAAATAATTATTTATACATTTATTTCCTTATTTATGCATATATTTATTTTTTTCCACATTTATTTATTTTTTGTTTTATTTATTTATACATTTATTCATTTAGATTTTTATTTATTTCCACATTTGTTTATTTATTTATTTCCATACATTAATGCATGGCGTGTGTTTCACCAGCTCCGTTTCCATGGGCACATTTGATTTATCTAGGCTAATTCTGGATATTTCCAGTTGATAACTTAGCCTAAGATGTGAGATTAATAATAAGACCACACCAAGAAAACCCCATATTAATCAGTGATGCTGTGACTGTCCACACGGGAAGTGACGCGATGCGACAAAATGTTCTACTGTAACCGACGCCTCGTTCTATTTTGGATCTTTGAAATATGCGTAGTATTCTAAGTGTTTGTCACATGCTGTGCATGTAAAAGTAGGAAATATGAATGTGAAGTGAATTTATGGTCTCGTTTCAAATGCATTGATCAATATGCTTGCGTTGACTTCACTGTAGCCTATATGTGCGCTGGTTCCTTTCCTTGTTCTGACCGGTGCCCGAGTCTCAATCAAACGCAAGCCCATTCATTCAAATGCTTATTAATGGAAAATAACAAGCGCTTCCATTTCAAAGTCCCTGTTATCAGATATGTTGAAGATGCTATTCATGTTTGCCAGCCCAGGACATTTTACAAATCCTGACCAGACAATGTTCTGCGGCCATGTCCGGAATAAAGAGTAGCCTATCCATGTCACACAGTACAGTTAGGGTGATATTATATGACTTAACCCGTGATATAAGATTTTGGCCACATAGCTACCCGAGTCATTCTACAAAATGGGTGCCATTTGGGTCCGCAACGGGGGACATTTTGGGATGAAATTTACGTGATGGGGTGGTAAATTTCATCCCAAAATGTCCCCCGATAAAAATCACGTTCTGGGGGGTAAAACGTTTTTTTTTTTTTGGCAGGGTTCGCTTGGTAAAATGTGCATTCCAAGGGCTAAATATCATGTTATTTGGGCACGCTTCAACCCGTGGACATGCAAAACAACCTGCGGCAACAGTGTAAAAGTAGCCCAATTCTGCGGGAAAACCGCAGACTTGGCAACACTGTTTAGTTCATTCATTCACTCACTCACTCACTCACTCACTATATTACTCACACACTTTTTACTCAATTTGAATGTCTCCCCTCCCCCAGTTTTTTAAGTTTAAAACCAGATCATATAGAGAAACACTTTGTCCATACCACCCTGTCACAGGGTCATTTTGTTAAAACTTTATGGAAAGAAAATGTTACATAAATTAATGTTGAATGATGTTCTTGTTGTGTGGACTAATCAGATAAATGTAACTTTATTTGTATTTTTTAAGTGAATTCATTTTTTCAGTACAAACAAATGAGGCCTTTGGAACGTCAAATTCATATTTCAAGATTAAAAATCTAAGAATAAAAAAAAAATTAAATTTTTATAATTTTTTTTTTGCTTTTCTATGTATATTTATTTATATATTTATTTATGCTTTTTTACATTTCTTTGTATATTTATTTATTTTTAATTTTGGTAGACTTGGGATTCCATAGTCCCTACCCTCATATTATGATACACAGTGAGTAACCCTAACCCTAACTCTCAATCACGACACGATAACTTTTACTCAAACATTTAGCTCCAAATTCAAAACTATTAAAGCTTTAATCAGCAGAGAAAAATATCAGACACCAAATACACTCACTTGCATATACCATAAAATCAGATTCCTCTTTACATTTTTTTTCAATTTCATATCTGGTGATCTTGTAGCTCTGTAATAAAATATTATTCGGTGTAGCAGCGCCCTCTGCTGGACACTTTGCAGTAAAATGTTATTCACTCGTATGGTCACGCATTCAAGTTCAAAATTTAACCTTTCTAGACTAGTATCCCGAGTCTTTTGTTCTAACCACGATTGACAAATATTTGTGTTAGAACTGAATTGTGGCAAGGTGCTAATTGTAAAATATAAATTCTTGAATGTGAATGAGGGTTTCCTTTCCATGTAAGGTGTCCAATGTCAAAAAGCACATGAATAGCTTTCAGTTGAATATATTCTCCCTAACATAATGCTCTAGCCAAAGGCTGGTGTGAATGATTTTTTATTTTTCCACTTGGTGTAGATTATTTGAATTGGACCATTTACATAAAACCTCAACATATGCTAGCCTACATTTTCCCACTGCTGCATCAGAATCGACATGATAAAATTACAACATTTGTTCAGCGGCTTCTGCATTTTGGAATACATTTTCTTCACATTCTGTGTCAGTGGAATAAAAGCATGTCATGTTGATTTTGACATAAAATGCCTGCTTTCATAAAGATAATGTAACGCGGTGGCTGTGTAGGAACTCACACGAAGATGATGATAACTCTCAATAAGTCTTTACTAGATAATCCAATAGGCAAACACAGATGAAGGCAGGAACAGAACACAACACTAGTAACATACAGGACCCGACACTGAACTAAGGAAAGACAGGAACTTAAATACACAGACGATTAACTGAAATGACAGACAGCTGTGATAATTAGGTCAGTGTCCATGGTGACTGATTGTGGCGGGAAAACAGAACAAAGGAGCACATGTGACTAATGAAAACAAACAAACTGAAAGTTCATGTGGTGTGAGGGTGTGACAGATAAATTATTATTACCTTTTGACAAATGAAAAATGAGGGCCATAAAATATGAGATGGAAAAACTAAGTGTATGTTTTCTCTGGTGTTCTGAAATGGAGAACATAAACATTTCCAAGATTATGACAAATCCTATACGGCAAACACAGAGCAATGAAATGGTTTAAAGCTGGAAGTAAATGATTTTGTAAACTCTTTGCAACAATTGACTCTTTCCGCGCTCAAGGCCAAAGGAGAATAGGCTGCTTTGAAAGGCTGTGCACGAGATGGAGCGGGACGCGGAAAATGAAGGCCTATACCCACACCTTAAGACAACTTTTTATTTTCTCTCACACACGGCACAAAGAAACAACTTTCTAATACAGCGACCAAACTGCCTGTCAAGTGATAGACGAAACTGACAACGATTTTTTTTTTTTTTTTTTTTTTTTTAAATGAAAGGCTGAATGTGGATAAACATTCACAGCCACTATAGAACACCACACAAACATAGAAAATGAATAAAAACATTTTGGATTATAAAATATATATGCCTTTATAACTGCAGAAAGGCCACACTGCAGATAGATATGCATTTCACATGTCGGCAATTCAAATTAAATCACTCCAAATTTAAACAGCAAATTTAACACACCTGCTCCCCATTCACACCTCAGACCTTGTAACACTAAAGAGTCACATGACATCTGGGAGAGAAAATGGCTAATTGGGCCCAATTTGGACATTTTCACTTAGGGGTGTACTCACTTTTGTGGCCAGCGGCTTAGACATTAATGGCTATATGTTGAGTTATTTTGAGGGGACAGCAAATTTACACTATTATACAAGCTGTACCTGCCTTATGTGCAACCTAAATTGCAAATAAGGCAGGTTTTTAAGGCAGTTCATTTCTCTAGTGAACTAACATGCTGTGGATGCTAAATGACTTTCCTGAGGTAGATGTAATGCTATGTGAGATATTATTCTCAAGCAGTTTTATTGATGTCTTTACACAGTAGAAACACTGGTTGAGAGAATACACGTAAACATATCTGTGCATAGATCGTCTGTTCTTCTTCTGCGCTTTTTTCTGTTGCGGCGGTTAGCAAACAGTGTCGCATATTCAGTGTTGCATATTCATTCACTATGTTGCATATTCATTGTATTTTAACTTAACCCGTTTTTTAATATTAAATAAATCAGTCATATTTTTATGACAGCCACCATTTAAATGTAGGATATTTTAACAATCAAGCAGAAATATAATTATGTCATTAAAAAGTTATTATTATAACGTAAAACGCTATTGAGGATGTAGGAATACTTTCAAAACCATCTAAATTTGTGTATTACTAACGTCAAAGAAAGTGAGAAAAAATGGAAGGTCAACTGAGTTTATATCCAAGCTATTAAACTCAGGGACCTTGCAGAGTCGGTGAATAGCTTTCATCCATAAAATGCTCAATATGTCTCAGACCAAATTGAAAATGCTGTTGACATCAAGAAGAACATTTGATCTGATATTCATGGAATCAACTGAAACCATAAATATCTGGTTGCCTTTATTCACTAAATAAATACATTAACTCTGATATTTTACATGATTTTAATTTGCTAGCTAAGTGGGTCCTGATATCCTTTCATATCATCTGCATCTGAGTTCTGTTTCATCCGACAGTAAAATATGAGTGTATTTCTGTGGTGAATAAGAAGCATTAGTGCTTTGACTTTGGTGTACAGAACAGGAAGGCAGATTGCATGTGCATGCAAATGAGTTTAACAGGTGCAAATATGCATATTAATATCAAAATATGTGAAAATTCCAACCTATTTCAAATAATTTATTTATCGGTTTTATGGCTCTATAGTGCAATGCGAAGGAGCGAAAAACATTTAGCATGAACAACTACCTATATGTATAGTAACTTCACTCAGCTGTATGATGAATGGCTTTAACCCTTCCTTTTTTTTTTCCAAGTCTAGCTTTCATTCTATTTGTGAACCGCTAATAAATTGCTGGAAGCCTGAATTTGACCTATTCTGGAGCCAAGCACCTATACAGAACATGGTCCTTGAAGCACTGAATGCAGAAGATAAATGAGGACCATTGTGAATGCCAAAGAGGGTTAAGAAGTGTGAAGAAGAAACAGCAATTAAAGCTGGCTTTATCAGATTCCTCTCATCTTCATATATCTGTGGTTGCAAATAATTCAGTTCAGCACTCTAGCTCAGAAAGTCTGTCTCTTTCTGACGGCAATTATTGGTTGTTTACACTGTAAATTACTGACAGGAGAGTATGTGCTTTCAAAGAACCTGGTATAATGACCAGCATCAAGAATAAAAGCCCAAAGAAAAGGGGCTATTTGTCTTTTTTACCATGCTTTTTGAATACTAGACCAGAATTGAACATCTTCAGATTGAGAATTCAGTATGAGACTACAAATCAAAAAAGTTTCACGCTAATGCAAAAGGCATTTAATTGGCTATTTAATAACGCTTCTGCTATGAAAGGCTTCTCAGTATACAGTCAATGTGTGATGTTGTTGTGTAATCCATTTCTAATAGATGGATAAAATTGCCTCCGTGCAAATTAGTCTTTATAGAGTTTTTTGATATATTTTTCAGTATTGGTTGTGTTCAATACTGTTGGCCTTTTGAAGATACTATAATAAACAGGCTCATATGAGTTTTTCTTTTTTCCATTGTCAGTGGCACTTACTAAAGTATTAAAGGCTATCTCACATATTGCACGTATCCTGTCTCGCACTGTTTGTGCTACAGACATGAATAGCGCAAATTGTGAAGCTTGCTGGGCAAAGGCGTGCTTTTTTAATCTGATGTTTGCCTGGTGGATTTTTCAACAGAGGCCATAGCTATATCTAGGGTATAGCTGGGTAAAAATGTTCCACTCAGAAAGTACCTACTCGCGAAGTAGTACTTTTTCAAAGTTCAGGAACTTTCAGGGGTGGGACTTGGGAGCTGAACATGCTGATTGGTTATGTTCACACAGCATTTTGATTGGTTGACTCCATGCAGCAGTTTATTTCAACCAACATTTTTAAAAGTCTGTTGCGGTGCGTGCAGTAAGAGTTGTTTGCTATTCGAATCAACAATGGGGTTTAAAAATATGACTGATGGACCGACGGCGAGGTTTAAGCTTTACTAAGCTTATATGCGAAGGATGAAATCCAGAAGGAACTGGAAAGTCAGGCGCAGTCCTACATCACCAGTACTTTAGACCGCAATGGAAATGCAGACAGCAACAGGTCTGGGGGAAAAAAGCTTCTGGGACAAATTGTTCCAGGTAATTTCGGTGGAAACCGGGCTATAGAGACTTCAGAGTGGACTCTCTTGAGGCTGTAAACAATCACCCAGGAAACTCTAGTATCCAAAAATCAACATGCGATGGGGAAAAAAATGACAAAATAGAAAATGTATTTATCTAGTTTATACTTTTAATATATTCAAACGTTTTAGTTGCTTGTTCAAATTCTAAATGTGATGCCTGACATGAATATCATGACAATTCTTCACAAACAAAATAGTTTGGACATTTCTGAGCAGATATTTTTTTACTGCTAACACAACCAATGAAACAGAATTCCAACTGGGCTGTTACCATGTGAACTAATGTGCATAGCGTATGCCCTTTCACATCCACATAACCCACATGGCAAAAGTTCTCTCTCTGTCTGCTTTTGTATAGGCCTATGTATTTTGATTAATCTATTCAGTGATTTTCAATCCTGGTACTCGGGGGTTTTCGGCACTGCATTTTGGGAGCACTTATTTGACACCTTCAACTGAGGTCATAGAACTTTTACTTATGAGGTGATGAACTGAATCAGTTGTGTTAGATAAGAGATAAATTCAAAATGTAAAGTGCTGGGGTCCCTCAGGAGCAGGTTTGAGAAACACTCCTTCACCGACGCGGTGTTTGTTTAATAAACACTCTAAAAATAAATGTATAAATGCATTTTAGTAATAGTAATATCAGCCAATAAAATTAAAATCTATCTGCCATGTACTTGTCATTTTTGGCAACAAGGAAGTGGAGACATTAGCACATGTTAGGTCACATGCTGTCAAGGCACCACAATGAGTTCATTTTAGGCTAAAAAATACATACAAATTCTATTTTAACAAATATCATTGCACATCCAAATGTGTTTTCTAAAGTTTTTGGTAAAATTTTTTGTAAAAACTATAATGCAAAACCAACAAATCTGTGTGTTATGCATAAATGACAAAGTTCTTTTAGGGGATACATATTTTCTGTGTAGTTGTTCAGTACTGGCAGGCAGTATAATAGACTTTTTGCCTGTGTTTTAGGTTGATGTTAGTAAGCTTACTATGAGGAAAAGCTGTACCCTTTCCAGAAAGTTTTGATGAAAGTGATAACAGTGCATCAGAAAATAAGGTTGTAGTAAGAAAGGAAGAAGTTGAAGATCAAGGAGGATAGAAGAAGTGAGAGTGATGGTAGAGATGAAGAATATAAGTCATACAGTATATTGTTATAGAAGTCAGGCATTTTGGTGAGATGTGATCTATACTACAACCATACTACAGGTCAGGAAAGATGTCTGCCTATTGGCCTCACTACACTGGCAAGCAAAAGCTCCAAAAATGATTACTAAACAGGTCAAGACAAGTGTTGTGTGGAAAGTTTGGGGTACACTGAAAAAGAATAGCCTTGTTGATTTTCACTCGTGTTGCAATCATTTGGAATTCCAAGAAAGAAACGATGTTAAAGATTTTTTGGTAACACTTTATTTTACAGTGTAATAACTGTAATAACTATAAATTATGCATAATTACATGCTATTAACCCTAAACCAAACCCTCATCCTAACCCTAACCCTATAGTAAGTACATGTAGTTAATTATTATTACTCAGTACTTAAATGTATTATTACACTGTAACACAGACACCTTAAAATAAAGTGTAACCAATTTTTTTTAATGCTTTTTGAAACACTAAAACATGGTTTCCAGGCAGTGAATTTGCATCTGAATTTGTGTCAAATTTTTGACATTTTTCACATGTGAGTTCCAAATGAAATATAGTAGCACAAGATGAAATGTAATGTTATTAAAGCTTTTAATGTTTTTTGAAACACTAAGACCTTTTCAGTACTTTTCAGATAGTGAAAATGTATTTGAATGTGTGTGAAGTTTCAGACAATTTGCCAAAAATAATTTACCCTAATAGGACAAAAGTCAGTTATAAATGACAAATCAAAAAAATATTATTGAACAAAAATATATTACATTGGTTTTCCTGAAAAACAAAAGTTACATTTCAAGGCTTCGGTCACTTTTGACCACGAAGGAGCCAAGTGTGACCTCTAAATGAAGAGGACCAGAGGGTTAATGGTCTTACTCCTAAATTCAGTACTATATAGTTCACAGTCTTTGTAATGTGTTTTCAGCAATACATAACATGCGCATTCTGACTCATTTTGCCAGCATGGGTCACATATACAGTATATATATCTCGTTAGGTTAGTATTTCATAATCAGTTTTTATTTAAAGCAGTTTCAAGACTGTGTGGGCCCATGATAATACTCAAAGGACTCGTTTGAGAAGCTATCAGCTTTGAGCAATCACAAATGCCTAGAAATCTTTGATATACAGAATAATAAAACAGTTTTTGCTTCAGCTAATATCCTGTCTTGTCAGTGTGATTCAGTGTTCTTATAAATATCAAACCGATAAGATTTAAGTTTGTTTGCAATAAAGCAAACAAAGTCCAGTTTAAGACAGACTGACAAAGGGTCCTCTAAACTGTGAAATAGCCTGGCAGAAAACGACAGATTATTTTAACATCCAAACAAAAGCTGTTATTGTAATTCTGGACTTCATAAAGATACTTTGTCCGAGATATTTCTCCTATACAGTTTGAGATATAAAATTAATTGCATAACTTCTTGATTGATTATTTGATTGATTGATACGATATGGATATTTATACGCATGAGGAAATATAGCAGCCATACATATACAGGACAATCAAACATACAGAACCCTAAAAATTCACAATATCTTATACATACACATATACATAAATACACATTTACACATATAGTACAAATACAGTATATACATATATTACATGTAAATATACACACATATATTTATATGTATTACAAATATACACATTTATTAAAAAAAATATTTGTGTGGAAGTTAAGACATGGGCAGTTTATTTAAGGATGCGTGTGATATTGTGGGTGGATAAGGGTGAGGGTGTGGTCATTGCTACAAGTTCTCCACCAGACAATAGTCAATAGTGCCTCTGCACATGAGGGATGAGTTGTATAGTCTTATGGCAGTAGGCACAACTATTTTCTAAAGCACTCCCTTTTGCACCTATATGTTGGATCAGCCTGCAACTAAAAGTGCTTCTCATTCCAGCAAGCATGCCATATAGGAGGTGAGATGTATATTGTCCATGATGTACCATAGTTTGGACCTCATTTCCCTCTCAGCAATCACCTCCAGAGGATCCAAAACCACCCCGTTGACTAAGCCTGCCTTCCTGATGAGTTTATTCAGACGTTTAGCACCATCAGCTTTAGCACCAGAGCCCCAGCACACCACAGCATAGAACAGGGCACTAGCAACAACAGACTGTGAAGCATCAGACGTTATAGGATTTTAGTCTTCTAAGTAGAGTCGGCTCTGTCCTTTCTGGTACATTGAGTTTTCATCAATGTATATCCCCCGGTACTTGAATCAACTATCTCCACATCACAGTCACATATACAGACACTATCTTTAGTATCTTGACTAATCAGAGTGTATAACTTTATTGAGAAGTCTTCAAAAACTCTAATGGAGATTATGAGATTACTGTGGTCTTTTCTCAGGAAAAAACCTTACAAGAAGGAGAACTAAGCAAGAGTCTGCAGTTGCTCTCCATTGCTGTCTCACTAATAATAATAAAAAGAGTAGGCTGAAACTCTTAATTTGGGTTCTGATGAGGCTGTAAAGGTTGAAAAGCCTTGCTTTAAAAATGACATACTAATTATGCAAGACAAAAAAAAAAAAAAAACTTTTTTTCTGCTGTGAAATTTCTTGGTTCACAACCAGTTTGACAGACCTTGCATACTTTTATGATTGACAGCAATTTTTTTTGACAGCAGTCATATTAAAGACTAATTGGGTCAGTGCAGTGAAAGAAAAAAATCAATGACATTGATGTTTTTGTTCTTAAAACATGGCCTCATTAAAACTGTGCGCTTGAGGTCATTATGAATTTTATATTATATAATTAGTTATATTTCTCTCCATGGTTCACCTTTCTTGCTGGCAGACAGCAGGTCTGGTCTTCTGATAATTTAGCTTCTAATTTTGTTGCATCTGTTCTATGTATTAGACACTATTTAGCACTTACGTAGGAAGTGATGATGCCACCATCACATTTAATGGCACTGTTTGGTTCATTACATACTGCTTTGCACTTTAAATATGCAAGACCATCCTCTTTTCGTACATTTTTTTTATTGTACACATGCAGCAACGGTTCAGTTCATCTCCTGTTTGAATGGTTGAGGAAGTTTGGATGGTCAGCCTGATCCAGGATGAAAAGTGACATACTGTGTACTGTTTGCATCTTTTGTAAGATGACCCTGATGTATGCAAAAAGAATCAAAGACAAAAAAGAAAACACTTCTTGAATAATATACTGCATTGCTAAAATAAGTATATATAACCTGAATTCATCCAAATACAAGAGCTCCACAATAGCACAGATTCAAGCTGCTCCTTCTATTATCAACAGCAATCATAGATTTAATACCCAGGTGAGATTACTCACTATTATCGCACAAAACATCCTAAGGGATCTGTAACCTTATCCAAAAAGCCAATAAACAGCATTATTTGTTTTATTTTATTGATTTAAAACAATTTCTCTTGAATGCTGTGTTTCTAGGGCATTTCTCCGCATTGAATAGCTCAATTTGTTGAAGAGCTTAAAATGTCAATGACTATTGAATGACACAGAGATATCCAACCCCCATTTCAAAACAGTAATTCAAGTTGTGCGTTTTTGTCGTTGATGTGTTGCCCTACACTTTGTGTTGTTTAGGATTTACAATGTAAACATTTTTACTCAGTAAGTTGAGGAAAGGAACTGAGGATGCACAAATTAGAAATGAGAAGCACCCTTAATATTCGGCAATATCATTGACTTGACTGCACTGACACTATTGGATAAAATGATGACGCAGAGTTTGAGTGTGGAATCTTGGGAAATGTCGTCTTCACCTCACAGCCAGTGGAAAAGTATCAGGATGGGATTCAAGCAGAAATCATGTTCATGGATGAGATTATTAACGTTACTGTATTATAAGGCAGAGCAGGACCCGGTGATGTCGAAGCTGAACAAGGCCGCTAGAGCGATTTCTAATGAGAGACGAATGCAACACGCCTCAAGACAGAACATTTATTATGCCACAGTCGCCGGCGCCGCTTCTTCCAGTCAAGCCTATGAGGTAACACAGCCCTGTTTATCATATTAGATACATTTGACTGTGTTGAAAATAATGTTACAACTTTACTCTGTGAGTTCGCTCAGCGGCTGCTGTGAGACACTGTTGCACACTGCAGTAAACTAGATCAATTTTAAAATATCATATTAAATGCTGGGTGGCTTGTGTTGATAAATGGCATGCAATTAATTTTAAAACATATTGAATGATGGAGAAAATGCTGTATTTCTTAGCTACTTGACAAAATAGTGTTTTTCTCTGAGGTATGGTAAAGCATGGTACTCTCGGAAAATCAAGAGAAGTAGATTTAAACAATAAGATTAAATGTGTTGCAATAAGATAGCTCGTTTTCTGTCTATAAATCTAACCAAACGGTTGATCCTTTGTCTATTAAAACATGTAAAATATTAAAGCGTCTTTGGTGTTTCCATGGTTTCTACAAAATAAAACCGGAAACCGAGGGTAACGCGGGTATGAGGCCATTAAATGGCGACTCCCAGACACGTCCCAGATCCTTGGTTAAAATCGCAATTTTCTCACGATTTACAAATAGTTGGAAATATTTGGGATATTGTAAGTACTCAACTGAACAAAATATATAACTCTGGCCTAGTGGTTTCTGGATATTTTACTGCAAAATTCTTTCATATTGTGCCTTTAAACTAGCATGCTTACAATTCTATCATACTTTCCTGAATATTCTTTGTTTTCAACCACATTACAATTTCATGACTTGAAAAATACTAGCTGAAAAATACTTTTACTATTGCTGCAATATTCTTGATTTTCAATAAGATTAGAAGTTACCCAAAAATAGCAGTATTATAAAAGCAATTTGCATCTTTGATCTAGTTCATTTTCATTAAATCAGTTGTTTTTTTGTTTTTTTGTCTTTCAGCCCAGTATGTAAATGTTTGACTGGTGTTCATCTCAGCTGGAGAGAATGAATTTCCCTCAAGGCTGCCACTGTACAGCAGTGTGCCATAACTATCGCACCAGTATTTTGTTAGAATGGTCCTAAGAGGAAAACTTGATGCATAATTCACCACTTTCGTGAAATATTCTCTTTTATTGCATCTGGGTACATTACCTGTTTATCTTTTACTTGCATAAAGAATATTCTTGTTGTTTATAAGCAAAATTTTGCAACTCTTCCCCTATGGTGTGATATTTAGAAGTCTTCTCAGGAAAAGAATATGTCCACCCAAAAAAGGCATTATGATTGCTTATACATTCTTGTCTTGAATTGTCCCTCCATGCACTTTCGCTCTAAATTCTACATGAAGCTGAGCATAAAGACTGGGTAAATACTGACAACAGGGCACTAACAACAAACTACCAAGATGCCTAATGTCTATGCACAGGAATCCTGTTGTTCTAGTTTCACAGCCATCCATGATAAATAGTCCATCACAACCACTAATTTGAGATGATTTTTGTATTTATGTTACAGACCCTTGCAGAGTTATCAACAAGGGTTGCATAGATCATGACATGACTGGTAATGTATTATTTGTCTCCAGACCAGAAAGAGGCAGATGGTGTCTTACTTGAGTTCCACTTGTGCTTTCTCTCAAAGGAAAAAAGCAAACTGTTAGCATTCTCTGAGGACCCTCATTGAGCTTTTAGTCTGCTGGATGTGCACAGTTTTTGTTTAATTCCTATGTGTCTATCAAAGCCACAGGAAAAATTAATTACGACAACATTGACTGACTGATGGCACAACAAGAATTACACACAGTCCTATTTCCTTCACTAGTGACTAGGCTGACATTTTTTCCCCTGAATACTTTCGAATTTCTGTCAAAGGAGAAAGATGCTCTTTGCAGCCAGATAGTGTAGTTACAACATCTACCAGCAGGGGCAAACTAGACCATGCTAACCAGCCAAATCCTGACCCCTTGCATTTCTCCCCTTCTTGTTTCCTCTATCTCAGCTTTTCCCATTTTAATTTGAAGTGATCTTTAGCAATGTTGCCCGTTCACTGAGTGTGTTAAGACCTGCATCTTATTTAAAGTGGACTGTATACAAATGATTTAAACTATATGAAATCCATTGCTGGAAAGAGGAAAATCAGATTCATAAGTTGAATATCAGTTTTGAATATATTTATAACCTAGCCAAAATGGTCTTGGTCTGCTTTGAAGAATATAAAAAATGTAACAATAATAATAATAATAAAGAATTTAAAATAAAAGCCTCCATGAGGCAATGTTTTTCTCTTCATTTTACACATAATTCTAAATAGTTTTTAGGTTTATATCAGTACAATTCAAGTACAGGCCAAGTTTCAATCATATTATTTCTTGAACTCTGCATCAACAAGCTTGTTAAAGTCTGAACTTCACTTTCACCCTCACCAAGAACACTGTGTATTCTTCAGGGCAACCATTTAATCCTTTTTTTCATTTGTATTTTCATTTCAAATACAAGTCTCACTGAAGCGTATCACCACAGATACCACTGCATCCGTCTTTACTCAATGCCACGGATATATCCAAGGTCTGTCGAGTGGTAAGAAGCCCATAAAAACCCTGATATTTGAGCATTTTCCCCAGGCATAAGCTTGAAGCAGCAGGCATCAACTAACCAATTAGCCTCTTCTAAGGAGGAAGCCGTCAGCAACCAAGCATGGAAGAGAATTTTACTACATTTTTTATTAGTGCCCAATAAGAACATTTATTTAAGAACTGTGCCGGAATGAGTTGTTGATAACAGGGTAAAATGGCTGATTCTGTACAAATATATTATGCTATAATATGTATGAGAATCATTAAAAATCAAGTGTAGTGTTAGTTCTGGCTGGTCACGTCAGTCAAGCTCGCATCAGCTGACCCTCAGGTGACTCACGTCTACCTATAGGTATACGACGACTATCATAGCATCCATATATAAAGTCCTTTGGTATTATCAGCAGCTACTGTGTTTCTCACAAAAAAATTGGATGACTAGCAATTTCCTACTACTTAATTCTGAAAAAACAGAGATTCTAATTATTGGACCAAAAACCTCCGCACGTAATAACATAGAATACTGTTTAACACTTGATGGATGTTCAGTCTTCGTCATCACTTAGGATCCTGGGTGTGCTCTTTGATACCAATCTTTCATTTGAAAGCCACATTTCTAAAATCTGTAAAACTACATTCTTCAATCTTAAAAATATATCTAAATTACGACATATGCTCTCAATGACAAATGCAGAACAGTTAATTCATGTGTTCATGACCTCAAGGCTAGATTATTGTAATGCTCTACTGGGTGGTTGCCCTGCATGCCTAATAAACAAACTCCAGATGGTCCAAAACGCAGCAGCTAGAGTTCTTACTAGAACCAGGAAGTATGACCATATTAGCCCGGTTCTGTCAACACTGCATTGGCTCCCTATTAAATATCGTATAGATTTTAAAATCTTGCTAATTACTTACAAAGCACTAAATGGTTTAGCTCCCCAGTTTTTGAGCGAGCTCTTAACGCATTAAAGTCCTTCACGTCTATTGCGATCTCAGAATTCTGGCCAGTTGATAATACCTCAAATATCAAAATCAACCGCAGGTGGTAGATCCTTTTCTTTTTTATTACCTAAACTTTGGAACAGTCTTCCTAGCATTGTTCGGGAAGCAGACACACTCTGTCAGTTTAAATCTAGACTAAAAACACATCTCTTTAACCTGGCATACATAACATATTATCTACTTCTATAATTCAAATAATGTAAATTGTTAGGCTGCATTAATTAGGTCAGATGGAACCGTAAACACTTCCCATAACACCTGATGTACTCGCTACATCATAAGAAGAATGGCGTCTACGCTAATATTAGTCTCTTTCTGTTTATCTTGAGGTTTACCGTATTCTGCCAGATCCAGGCCGTATCCAGATGAGAAGAAGGACCTGTGCCTATAGGCACGATGACAATGCAGCCCTGAAGTGTCAACTAAACTATCCCCTACGAAGGCCTCCTTCCCTTTCCTTTCCCTATGTATAGATAAAACGTTATCAAAATGATTCCAGTTCGCATGGATCCACGGAAAAGACTAATAATTCTGGATTATGCGGGCTAGACAAGTCATTTGGCAATACCACTTTGTAAAGAAAGACTAAGCGTCTGCGCACATACACATTCAAATGCGCATAGACTAAACATGTAAATGAACGACAAGAACGCATTAAAAGTCTTCTGTTTTCAGTTAAAAAGGTGTCATTTATGCGGACCCTAAGTTAATAACTTTTTCCTAGAGCTGCTGTAAAGCCAAAACAATCTCTGTCCATTAATTTTCCTATTATTACTGTGAAGCTGCTTTGAAACTTTGATCTGTATTGTAAAAAGCGCTATATAAATGAAGATGACTTGACTTGACTCAGGAGCTAATCACCCTCCTCCATCCCTAGCTCCTCCTCGTCTAGTCAGGATTAGCCTTCTGATTACCCTTTGAATCAGACTAATTTCTCAAATTATGTTGTACATTAAAATGTTGACAATAATGATATCTGCAATACATTTATGTTGGTTATGTTCCATTTACCCTAACTGGGGTTATCACTGCTCTCCCTGCTCTTATCCATGCTAGGCTGCATGGATGCCCAGAACTGAACCATACCGCCAATCCAAACTCTATGCAATTGTCAATCATATTTGACGATATGGTGGTCCTGACAGAAAGGGTTAACCCAAAGTACTCAGAGCAATGACTGTTATAATGAAAATGGCATGAGAAGCCTCAAAAGCTGGTGATTATTAGTTGATTTAATTTGTGTCATTGCTATTGCAGATTCCTTCACATCAACAACTGCATCTGTCTGATGATTAATGCATTAAGCTGGGGAATGTGCACAATATGTCTGCATTACTTTGATTTTACACAGTTTGCTGAATGATGCTAAACTACAAAATAAAAGAAATTGTCAATAAAAGTTGAAAAAATACATTAAATGTGTTTCTTCACTAAATGTTAAATGTCCTGTTTAGCCAATAAATTCTTGTCAAGGCTACAACAGATGTCTACATTATTAAAATGATCAATTA
Organism: Hypophthalmichthys nobilis; assembly: GCA_037950665.1. Classification (NCBI taxonomy): domain Eukaryota; kingdom Metazoa; phylum Chordata; class Actinopteri; order Cypriniformes; family Xenocyprididae; genus Hypophthalmichthys; species Hypophthalmichthys nobilis. Next base: position 7,630,035 of record CM075468.1, on the reverse strand, counting down.
GATTAACACTATTAGCACAACAAGCAACATTATTTATCTGTAATTTTCTTCCTGAATATGGTTTATATTAATCTTGTTAAGCAAACATACTATGTGAAACAGCTGTATAAATACATTGGCATTCATGCAATTTACTGATGAAAGTGATGAAAAACATAGACCAGAGGAAATTGTTGCGCTCTAATTTGACAAAAAGTTCCTTTTCTTTCAGGTGCGTAGAGCCAGGGAAGACTGAAGATGTCTAGAAAAACATGATTTATTTTATATATTGCATAGTGCAAAAAAGTGCAAAGTGCATGTGAATTAAAAACAGATGAGCAGACATTTCAGCAAGTTGCTATCCTCAGTTGCTCCTCGTTTTTGGAACTCAGAGAGTTGTTTTATGCAGTTCTTTTGATAGAGGGAAACAAGATGCATTTCTAGTTTAAACATTATTTATTCTTCAGATATTTCCCTTTAAATGTAATAAGTATCAGCTGTGTGCAAAATGAACCACATTTGGTTTTTGATCACCGAAAATAGGTAAAATTCAACAATTTCAACATAGAACTGCTTTGAGATCCCAATATCCATAGGACTGAACTATATAGGGCCTTGAAAATGAAGATTTCAAAAGGAAAGTTTATTAAGAATGAGAATCTAAGATGATATATCTTGAATACTTTTAGTTACAGGCATGCAAACTTTGGAAAATGAATATTTATGGCACTCAGGTATGTTCTATGCAATTGAGTTCATAGAAAAACACGAGATACATTTCTAGTTTTAACATTATTTGTTCTTCAGACATTCCTCTTTAAAAGAAAAAGTATCAGCTGTATGCAAAGTGACCCACATTCTACAGAACCAGAATCTACAAGGATATTAAGTTGTCTTTAATTCTTATTGAGTTACAGGCGTGCAAACTCGAGGCAAAAACACAAGAAGTGCTTTTTGCCATTTTTGAACTGTCACCATTGGCATATAATAAAACAAAGTGAACAGATTTTACTAATAGACCTACCAATCTCTGTGTAAAAATAAAATAATGATGCTGCCATCTTTCTAAAGTCATTTTTACACCCCTCTAATTTGGCTTCAAATCTCAGGTAAAAATTGTCATTTTGACCCTCCTCTTCAAAATAGTGGATTACTCAGTATTTATACATCTGTGACATGTAATATTGTGGTTTTCATCACCATTATTTGTCTTTCTACAGAAAAAATATTAACAAAATCAAAAATTTGAGCCAGGGACCTCTAGTTGAGTTGACACGGAATGACCCTTTTAACGTTTACAATAACAATGCTCTTTTCCAATTAAAAACTTTTCACCAAGCAAAGCTTTACAAAACTAAAGCTTTCCTCTTTCCTTTTCACAGCAAGCTGTGCTGACATGGTTACATTTGGCAGAGCATCTACAAATATATACGCTCTGTATTTTGCTTCTTACAAGATTATGAGACTGCATGGACATTTGGTATTTTATCTCATTGTACATAGAAAATTTTTCCAGTCATAGATAAATATTCACCAATCCCCCATGAAAACCAGATGACAGATCTCTGCTAAAAATGCTCTAATCATTTAACATAATGAGAGAACTGCTTGTTCCCTTTCGAAGTGTAACTTTGATGCTGCCTCCTGGTACTGATGCTATGGGGGAATACTATAAGCATGACCGGTGTCTGAGGCATGTGTAAACAAGAGCAAATATTGGCAAATGGCAGTCCATGACTTCACATGTGAAGCACCCGTGAGTATAAAGGGCGTCTGATGTAGACGTCTTCAGTTCGACTCTCAAGGGAGCTGAATGCATTCATTGTTATGTATTTACTATGGAAAGCTCCACCCATGCTTGACTCTCTCTTGAGGGATGAGAGTCTAGCATCTGGACCTCACAGTTCAGCTCCCATGGCTGCCGAGGCATCAGGGCGGGATTGATCATGGGGATTATAGACGGAGCATCAGGAGGAGCCTGATGTTAGTTTTTCCCCTTTGGGCTTCTCCTTGAATCGCTCTCGCTGTACTTTGATGTCAAACGCCGATCTGTCTGCACAACACCGATGCATCTCGAACAAGCCTACTCACAGGCACTCCTGTTATTTCGTTTTCAGATAAGGTGTTCAGCTGTATGGGCCATTGACTGATTATGTTTTTTGTGGTTTTAGACACTGTCCATTGCATCAAAACCTTTCTGGCACACATAAGAGCGCAACTTAATTATTTGTAAACTGTGGGTATTTATGAACATACTGGACTCCACTGAGGACTCCTATTATGGTTAAAGGTTTTATGGTTATTGGTTATTCCAATTAGCATCTAATTGGAACACTCTTCCCATAATGACTTTTTATATTATATGATGCATTGTAAATTATGACAGCAAAATTTAACACAACAGCATAATGAATATCTTTGTTAATAGACCATGATTCAAAGACATCAAATGTTGAGCCTTGATCAAGATATGATAGGGATTACTTTAGATTATGCATAACAAATGGCATTGTCAACTTTGTTTTCAAAGCTGGAACTTGTGATAGACTTAGATTTTGATCTTTAATTGGGAGCTCAATGCATGTTTTAGTACCATTACCAGTATGTAAATGCTGTTCATTAGAATCATAGCATCTTAACATTGGTTAGGAAGACCTTTATGTGACAAACACATGTCCAGTATGCTATACAGTAAGATATTTTAAGGGAAATTGCTTATTTTAAACCCATGAGGAGAATGAGTTTGAGTAAGCGATGGCAGAATTTAAATTTTTGGGGTGATACTTTAAAGTTACTCTTTATAAAAATACATTTATCCAATAAAAAAAATAAAATACGAATACCAGTTCCAGATCTTTTTGCCACATGTGAAAGGAACTTCACAATCACTTAGACACTTTACTAGAGTCTTACAAATGAAAGCAGACTGAAAATGTATAAGTGGCTTAAGATGGAGGAATCAAGGTTACTGAACAGGAGTCTGATTACAGCGTCAGCATTTGTTAGCAGCACTATAACGCACTGTCAAACGGCATGGATCCAGTGAGCTGGTGATAATGTCATGCAAGTTTTACATGCTGTGCTGTTAATTTTCTAAGGCATCTTTTCATTTATTTTTCTTGTTGAATATTTCTGGAGATGGAGGTTATACAGTAAGTGTTTAATATGTAAGACTGTGGATTTCTGAAATGTAAATCTACAATTATATTTGATATCAATTAAAAATTGATGTTAGGTTTTTATCTAGTAAATAAACATAATAGATTTGGTTGATTGATTTGTCCGCTTCATTTAAACTCCTACTTTTGTGATTTAGTACAAAGTTATTTTGTTCAGACAGTCTGAAGTCTTGTGATAATCATATTTTGTTCTGATAAATAAAAATGTGACAATTAAGTCGGGTTTACAGGGATTTCTTTAGGTTTGGTCCTACAGAGTTAACCAAATTGTGGTTGAATGTTCTGACGGAGCATCAGGAGGAGCCTGATGTTAGTTTTTCCCCTTTGGGCTTCTCCTTGAATCGCTCTCGCTGTACTTTGATGTCAAACGCCGATCTGTCTGCACAACACCGATGCATCTCGAACAAGCCTACTCACAGGCACTCCTGTTATTTCGTTTTCAGATAAGGTGTTCAGCTGTATGGGCCATTGACTGATTATGTTTTTTGTGGTTTTAGACACTGTCCATTGCATCAAAACCTTTCTGGCACACATAAGAGCGCAACTTAATTATTTGTAAACTGTGGGTATTTATGAACATACTGGACTCAAATTGTGGTTGAATGTTCTGACAACAGCCTTGGGAAGGGGAAAAAGATGATCTTTATTTCAAGTTGTTCTTTGACTGTGAATTCTCTGATCACATTTTTTCTCTTTTTTTCAAACAAGCAGCACTGAACTAAGTCTGCAACATCCGTTACAGCATTAATATTTAATGGTGAACCATTAGAAGTTAGACTTTTATTCAGCACACTGTGATTTTTGATCACAGAAGCTAAGAAATGTGAATGAGTCTGGGTACATGATCAGCAATATTGTGATTTCCCAACTAACCTAAACAATTTTGTATTGAACTGGTGTTGATTTGTGAACTCACAGCATGCATTATGCGTTTATAGTTACAGATATGCTGTTGTTGAGATTTTTGGCATCACTGTAATTTGTTTGTTGTGTGGTGATGTTAAGAGCTCAATTTTAATGGAAATGTATTGATTATCACTGTCATTGAGCTTTGTGAGTTACTGTTAGTATTAAGGTCTAGAGAGTGTTACTCAAACAGTAGAGAATGGTGCTAGCAATGCAAGGGTCGATTTGCAGGGAATGCATTAACTTATGAAATAGCCTATATACCTTGAATGTAAGTGGCTTTGGATAAAAGCACAACATATACTTTGTGTTTGTTTGACAGAGAAAAAAAAAATATTAACAAAATCGAAAATTCGAGCTGGGGAAGTTTCCAAAATTTGGTTGATTTGACACGGAATTACCATATTTCATGTAAAATGAAAATGTTGTCACTATTTATTCACCCTTATGTTATTCCAACTCCATATTAACCTTTTCTCTGTGGAATACATGAGAAATTTTGAACAGTCATTTTCCTATGAACATTTTTAGCACTTCTTCATTTGAAATGGCCAGCCAGTCATTTTGTATTCAATGGAAAAAATAACAACACACACATTTTCATTTTTGGGAGAAAAACAACCACAGTAGCGTGAAGCTTTAGAATTCACTGACTTCACAGTGAGCTGTCATAACTAACCCTAAATTTTAATTGCACACGGTAATTCTGTAATCAAGACAGATTCAGACCAAACCTATTCATGTCAAGTTTGATTAATTGAGCTAGATTGCCTGATAGCTATGTTTATCTCTAGAGTTGCTGCTGTTATATAACAGACTGAGAAAAAAAAGCTTTTATAAGTGCTCTTTTGACTTACCTTTCAAAGGGAGAAATGAGAACCTTTTGCTTGCTGAATGTGGCACTTTTGTCTTAAACAGCAAGAGGTGCAAGACATGTACCAGTTTGTCAGCTACACACAGAACTTTATCTGAAATGAACATTTCTGAGTGAAAACCAGGGTGTGAATTATCGGGGTCGGTGGCCTGACCACCTTAAATAAGGCTTGATCCTTATTTTGACCCTTAAATGTTTAAAATGCATGTTCATGGCTCAGTAAAAGATAAAGTTTATATATGTATAAGTGCGTGATATTTTGGGTAGTCTATCCATGAAAGCATTGCGTGATTGCTGTTTATTTAATGGCAATACTGGTGAAAACCAAAATGAAATCTGTGGCCCCCTACACAGAAATGCACTGAACATTTAAATGTGGTCACATACATAAAGTTCTTAAAAGCTTGTAATTCCTGCTGAATTGAATTAGGTGGGATTCATTTTAAGTGTCTATCACAAAAAAGAAGCAAGGTCACTATGGCTATAGGGCATCTGCTGAAATGACTTGTGTGGCTGCACTGATCCTTTAAAGCAGAGAATTCTGCCAAACAGGATTTTAGACTTGAATCTAATACAATACAGTACAATTTCATTTAAAAACGGATGGATAAAGAGGAAATATTGAAGGCACATGGATGGTGAAAGGCTTATTTAATTCATTTATAGAGCTTTATAAACCACTAATTAAAGGGCAGAAAAGAATCAGTGTGCTGGTGTCTGCAGAGCACACAATGCTTGTTCTCTCTCTCAGTGATGTGGCACAGTGAAAGCAGCAGGCATGACAGGCATTTGTGTTTTGCAGTATCTTTTGCACCCTGTAACTTTTTACAAACTAATATGCATGTATTTAAGAAACTGCAGTATATCCATTAATGTGCTGTGGTCATGCTTAGAAATTAAAAAAAAAAAAATGGAAATAAACAAAAAAGCTTAATTTGCTCAGGGATTACTGTAAAAAAATATTACAATTTAACTTCATCCATTCATCCATCCACCCATCCATCCGTCCATCCGTCCATCAGTCCATCCACCCACCCATCCACCCACCCATCCACCCATCCATCCATCCTCCATCCCTCCATCCACCCCTCCGTCCCTCCATCCACCCCTCCGTTCCTCCATCCCTCCATCCCTCCATCCACCCCTCCATCCCTCCATCCACCCCTCCATCCACCCATCCATCCACCCACCCTCCATCCATCCATCCATCCATCCATCCATCCACCCCTCCATCCATCCATCCATCCATCCACCCTCCATCCATCCATCCATCCATCCATCCACCCATCCATCCATCCATCCATCCACCCATCCATCCATCCATCCATCCATCCATCCATCCATCCATCCATCCATCCATCCATCCATCCATCCATCCATCCATCCATCCACCCCTCCATCCATCCACCCCCTCCATCCATCCACCCTCCATCCATCCATCCACCTCCATCCATCCATCCACCTCCATCCATCCATCCACCTCCATCCCTCCACCCATCCATCCATCCATCCATCCATCCATCCATCCCTCCATCCACCCATCCATCCATCCATCCATCCATCCATCCACCCATCCCCATCCATCCCCATCCATCCGCCCATCCATCCCTCCATCCATCTGCCCATCCACCCCTCCACCCCTCCATCCATCCATCCATCCACCCATCCACCCCTCCATCCATCCATCCACCCTCCATCCATCCATCCATCCACCCATCCCTCCATCCATCCATCCACCCATCCCTCCATCCATCCACCCATCCCTCCATCCATCCATCCACCCACCCCTCCATCCATCCACCCACCCCTCCATCCATCCACCCACCCTCCATCCATCCATCCACCCATCCACCCCTCCATCCCCATCCACCCCTCCATCCCCCATCCACCCATCCACCCATCCACCCCTCCATCCCCATCCACCCATCCACCCCTCCATCCCCATCCACCCCTCCATCCCCATCCACCCATCCACCCCTCCATCCCCCATCCATCCATCCACCCCATCCACCCCCATCCATCCATCCATCCACCCCATCCATCCATCCACCCACCCTCCATCCACCCCTCCATCCATCCACCCACCCTCCATCCATCCATCCACCCCTCCATCCATCCACCCACCCCTCCATCCATCCATCCACCCTCCATCCATCCATCCACCCACCCCTCCATCCATCCATCCACCCACCCTCCATCCATCCATCCATCCACCCCTCCATCCATCCATCCACCCCTCCACCCTCCATCCATCCATCCACCCATCCACCCCTCCATCCCCCATCCATCCATCCACCCCTCCATCCATCCATCCACCCACCCACCCACCCATCCCGCTTGTACTCAAGGGTGGCAGGAGGCCTGGAGTATATGAAACTTAAGGGTACACTATGCAACTTTCTTTTATTCAAAAATGTGTTTTTGTATTACCCTGATTCACTATGGTAAGCCTATTATAAGTGTTTATATTTTAGACTGGGCGGGATGGTTTTCATGTGAACTGTCTAGTCATATCAGTAAATAGAGAACAGTTGCTCCGGCTGCTTTGACTTGTGTATGATGTGGGAGTGACATAGGTTAGCTGTCACAACAAGCGAGAAAGGTTGACATGGTCATGCCAAATCTCGAAACTCCGGGGAATCCCCCATTTAAAAATGCAGAACAGCGGAGAGTCTGCTGGCAAAAAGAGAACGCAACAGAGCTCGTAATTAAACAAGAATCGACATTGGCTTGGCTTTTTCAGAGATGACGAGAACTAAAGAATTTGAAATGCTTTAAAAGTGATGTGGAGATGTCGTTTTTATTAACAGTTGAGTAAGGTATTTTGTTGAAAAGATAGCTTAGCCTATATTTCAGATTCATTAGTCGCTATAGCTAAATAACTAGAAGAAAAACAAGGGACAGTAAAGTTTAAACTATTTGCGTTACATACCAGTGTGTTATGTACGACAAAACATCAAAATGATTAGCAATATCAGCAGCAATAACGAGCTGTTTTGTACAGCTACAAATATCTGGGACACCGGAAGCCTCGCACATTCATCTAAAATGGCCCTGCCTGCTCTTATGTTAAAAATAAGGTGGATAAATTAATGTTGAAATGGTATTCTCACTTGGAACGGAGTAAAGGCTTGGACTTAACAGCATTTTATATGCCAGTCGGATACTTCTCCTAAATTTATAGCGAGAAACATACAGTTCAGTCCGATTGAAAAACGAAATTTATGAATCGGTTCTTTAGTGAATCAAACATACAGCCGGTGTAGTTCGATTCCAGAACAAATTACTCTTATGATACGAACGAGTGAGGGAAAAAAAAAAAAAAAAAAAACGACCATTCATCGGTGTAGTTGCTGTATTAGTCTAATCTCCGACTCACTTACTGAACTGCAAGTTCATTATAGACTCGAAATAAACATAGAACAGCTACTTAAAGCTTGTGTGCAGTCTTGTTCAATCTGAATATGAATATAATCTCATGAAGCAACATTTGCCGATGGTAGCCTAAATGCAATTAATAAAAAAAATCTTCTTCAGACAGGCCTATAGTAAAACAGACGTTAACGTTAAAACCAACCTGAATCATTGAGAGAAATTGGAATCGGAAGTGCGAGATTTCCATCACCACAATGGCAACCCAGTGAAAAAAAAAAAAAAAAAAATCACACCCAATTAATTGTGATATTTTTTATAATAGAAAATTATGTCCAAAAATTAGGCTAAATATTTTGTCCAATATTTTAGCACGATTGGAACATGTAATGTAGAATGACGAAGCTTCTACGACTATTACAAGACAGAAAAAAAATTCAGAGGACAGTGCTGTCTCGCTCAATCTTGTGAGATGGTGGGAGCAGCAGACGTGGCGTGGACGAGAGACAGCGCGTGGAGGGGCTGAGAGATGCTGTGAATATGATTGAAAGGGCTCTCCTGTGCGCGCTACTTGTTGACTCAGAGCTTCACCGGGAGCGCAGAGCGGATCATCGGAGATGCCAATAACACGACGTGAACACCAGCCGTCCTTCAAGCTTTCTCAGCCACACTAGTTCATTTATGACCGTGCGGGGACAGAGGAATCTTATTGTATACTGACTGCATATAAAAGACATTGTTTTTTTAAAGCTACAGTTAAAAGTAACTTAAAAGACGTTTACATACAGTGTGATACCAGGGCACAGGAGTGAAACGTGTACAGTCCCCGTTTGCAGGTAAGTTAAACTTAATATTTTTGTCTGCTTTCTTTCGTAATGACTAGAGATATCGTTTGTGGATTCATTTAAATTGATGAATGATAAGGGCTTTGATGGTTTTGTGCAGAACACCTACACAAATTCAAAAGTTACAGTTGTGCTTGTTTCAGGTAAATTGTGCTTTGTTTGCAGTCTCACAACTTTTTTAATATGCCTGACTGTCATTGCTTTGTGATCAGCAACATTAATGCATGTCACCTAAATACATATTTATTGTTTATATTTTGAGCTGAGCAATGTTTCTGTGACCATTACCTATTGATTATTTTAATTCTTCAGTGCCTGATGACTGATATACAGAATTATTATTATTTTTAATTCGCCTATTGTTTTATTTACACAGCTTTTTGACACAATAATTAGAAAATATTACATTAAAATAAGTTTACCTGCAACCTGTACCTGAACCTTGTGATTTCTGGTTGGTGTACCACAGTGTGTTAGGTATGTTTTAATTTATCAGTAGACTCAGTATTGAAGAACAATAAACATTGAAGTAGAAATATTGGTCATATATCTTTAGCATTGCAAACACAGCTGTCATTGGTGCATTTGGGTTTGCATTCCCTGAATGAAAGCTTCCTCTAATGTCGGATTTATATTCTGCAAAATTTACTTCACATCATCTGAGATATTTCATCTTCATCTTTAAAAAAACAAATCCCCCTCCTGTCTCTTATTTATATTGCTAGCTTTAACTGGAGATTAGAAAACACACTTTTATTAAGACCTTCTCTAATTAGTTTGAAGTTTGAAGATAGGCAAGTGGTTTCATTATCTACAATATCTGCATGAAATGTTGCTCAGGTGTGAAATAAATCAATGAAATCAGAAAGGGACACAAATTGGTTTCAAATATTCATTTATATATAGCCTGAAGCTCTTTATCCATATAGATTTAAGCAGTATTTTGGGGGTTATTTTTTGTGTTAGAGCTCTTTGTCTGTCAGATGCAAGCCCCATGAAATATGCAATTTATGTATTAGAGTCACTGACATAAAGCTCTCATAATTAGTGTTTCACATTCCATTTCCATGGGTTGTAAGACACCAAGTGAAGTTTGGTTGAAGTCTGCTAGGCAGCACTGCAATCTAAAGCATTTTGAAAGCACTTTTAAACGAATGAAAGCCACTACAGTTTCACATTTGCTTTATATTGAATATAAACACAAATTCCTAGCAAAACTTGACAAGATTTCTAATAACAGGCGAGGTTTGGTTGGTTGTTTATTAGAGCTCTAAATATTTATTGTAGTTTAGACCTGGTTTGTCGCATGGTTGAGGTACATATGCTTGAGTTATGCTTCTGAAAATTAATTCTGAAGGACAGAGCAGATGAACTCAGGAAAGAAATGTCTCTTTCTAATCAAAAGATGAGAGAGCTGCAGTAGAGCTTTTGTACAAGTGGTCTTAGAGTTGGTGTATGAAATGAAAATCCAACAGCAATGAATGAAAAAAAGCAACATATTTATTTGTGATTATTTAGATAAGTGTGTCATTAACAGATGATACAGAACTGGTCCACTGTCATTATAATATGACCATCTGGTGTTCTGCATACTTATACGTTAAAAATAGAGATGAGTTTTTGGTCCAGCAGTACTCCATGCTTTTAAGAGCTGCTGAGTGTCATCTTGGACTTCTATACAAATCTTTTGAGTATCAGACAGTCAGAGCGGAAAACTGCACATGCATACCCAGGGAAATGCTGAGGGGATTGCAAAATTGACTCTGTGATAAACGGACCAGCAAATTATGTTCAGGGAACATACAGTGAAAGCATCTGTTACATACTGTAGAGTACACACACACACACACATACACACATATATATACATTATATATATATATATATATATATATATATATATATATTATATATATATACACACACACTACCAGTCAAAAGTTTGGACATGGTAAGATTTTTAATGTTCTAAAAAGAAGTTTCGTCTGCTCACCAAGGCTTCATTTATTTAATTAAAAATACTGTAAAAACAGTAATATTGTGAAATGTTATTACAATTTAAAATAACTGTTTTCTGTTTGAATACATTTTATAAAGTAATTTATTCCTGTGATCAAAGCTGAATTTTCAGCATCATTACTCCAGTCTTCAGTGTCACATGATCCTTCAGAAATCATTCTAATATGATGATTTGCAACACAAGAATAAATTACATTTTAAAATATTTTCAAATAGAACAAAGTTATTTTGAATTGTAATAATATTTCACAATATCACTGTTTTTACTGTATTTTTAATTAAATAAATGCAGCCTTGGTGAGCAGAAAATCTTTCCATGTCCAAACTTTTGACTGGTAGTGTATATATATATATATATATATATATATATATATATACACACACTCTAAAAAATGCTGGGTTGAAAATGGACAAACGCAGCAATTGGGTTGTTTTAACCCAACAGTTGGGATAAATGTTAGTTTTATTTAACTCAACTATTGTTTAAAAATGACTGTATTGCTAGCTTAAAATGAACCCAAAGCACCCAATTAACATTAATAAGTTTAATGAATAATAATTAAACAACAAACATTTATTGTTAACACCTTACAATAAGGTTCATTTGTTAACATTAATTCATGTATGAACTAACATGAACTAACCATGAGCAATACATACTGTATTTGTTAATCTTTGTTAACATTAGTTAATAAAAATACAGCTGTTCATAGATTGTTCATGTTAGTTTACAGTGCATTAATGAATGTTAACAAATATACTATTGATTTAAATAATGTATTAGTAAATGTTGAAATTAACATTAACAAATAATAAATGCTGTAGAAGTGCAGTTCATTATTAGTTTACGTTAACTAATGTTAACTATTGAACCTTATTGTAAAGTGTTACCCATTTATTGATTGCTTATTAATAAACGTTCACCTTTTGATTATTATTGTTGCCTCTAATAATTATGTCTGATTTTTAAATCTAACCCTAACCCAACCTATTTTGGGTCCATTTTAAGCTAGTCATATAGTAATTTTTAAACTATAGTTGATATAAATAAAACTGCCCAGCACGTTGGGCAAACATTTAACCCAATATATATAATATATATAAAAAAAACTTGCGCTGCGTCCCCTAGGGGTCGCTATGGGGAATGCCAGGTGTCTGAAGCGTGAGTCTAAACATGTGAGTCTAAACACGACAATGAACTGTGACCGTGAGTATAAATGGGCAACTGTGAATAACGTCATCCTCTTTCTTGTCTTCAGGATACCAGTTTGTCTGAACATGTTTATTCAGAGACAATTTAGTACTATGGCGAGCACTAGCACCAAGTCGTTTAAACAATGTGTTCCTCTGTGTCAGCGTTATCTGACAGCAGATGACTCAAGGTCTTTGCACACGGAGTCCGAAATTCGTGTCCAAAATACGACCTCACGTTGCGCACATTAAAAATAAAATACAACCTCACGTTGCGTCAACCACGTTTACACACTGCCTCCGAAACTTTTGTCTGTCATAAAAAAAAAAATCGGATCAGGTTAGATTTTTGCATCCGTGGCACGCATACAAAGACAGAGTGTGCCAGTATCGCTAGCAAAGCATCAAACTGAGCCACTGACATCCCGAAGTAAACTTTGAATCGCTCGGGATAATCACGCAGCTCCTTGATGAGGTGGAACTCTCCCTCCTCTCTATGCAATCTTGGGATTGGATGGACCCAATATTTCCTCTTTCTTTTTCTCTTTTTAAGAAGAGAGAGGACAACTAAATCATGCTCACTGCTCCAAGACTCCATTTTGTATTGTTTTGCGAATTTTTTCGCAACGGATTCATTAATACAGACTCGGTATGCAAGGTCTCTGTGTGACACGAATTTTTAGGATCATGAATACGAAAAAACGCATACAAAAATTTCGGACTCAGTGTGCAAAGGCCTTCACACTATATGTGCGTTATGTGAATGGGTGTGGAGCATGTACGCTCAGTCCTTGAGGGGGCTGTTTTTGTGCATTGTGAGCGCAATCTCATGAGGAAACTTTGCTCTCGTCTGGCCCTTTTTTCGAGGGAATCGGGCCAGTCATATATGCCTTGTGGTTCAGGACCTGCTGCAGCTGAGGCGAGTAGGAGACTGAAATCGTGGGACTCATGGATGAATTTGAGAGAGGTATGATTATTTCTCAATCATCTGCGGCTGACGAGGGCGAGCTGCCAGATGATGATGTGTTATCTCTTACATCATCTGATCCAGCAGCGAGCGCACTCCTTGCTTCAAGCCTTGCTTTTTGGCACATCTGTTGAGACGGTGAGTTTAAAACTTTTAAAACTTTCATAAACTTTCATAGAACTCAACTAATGTGAGCTAAGTCAGGCCTCCTCTCTTTTTAGAGTGTTATCTTTCTTGAGGCCTCCACTTTCTAGAGCTCCACCAGGAGAGTATTTGCAGGTTGTTGGTTCTCTTTGAGCCTCCTTGCAGATATTTGCTATGTGAGACATTGTTAGGCCTCCTCTCAATTTAGAGAGTAGTTTTCTAGGCCTCCCCTCCTAGAGCTCGGCTAGGTGGTAGGATAGTCTGCTTGGTAGTTAGGCTTTCTTGGAGCCTCCTTGGCTACTTACCTCAGTGTGAGTGTTGCTAGGCCTCCTCTCAATTTGAGAGGCATTCTATAGGCCTCCACTTTGCGGAGCTTTGTGAGCCAGCTGACTCAACCCATCACTTCTCTTGGGTTAGAGTGTTGCCAGGCCTCTTATTGAGGCCTCCACTCTCCAGGGCTGCTTTTAGGGAAGTTGAGTATTTTCCCTCAGTGATGCAGGTATGATTAATTGATAAATGCACCCTTGTTGCTTGTCAGGTACACTGCGAAACAAGTACACATTTTGTACAAGCAAGCAATGCAGTTAGGGTCTATGGTAAATTGTTTAGCTGACTCCCATAAAGACTGTAAAGAAGAATCAAGCTTTTGAGCTTTCCCAATCTCATCCCAGCTGACTTGTAAGTTAGGGTCTGGTTTTGTGGGTTGACACAGGGCAAATGTAGCTTACCACTTCTTGCATTGGTTTTCCTCTGGATAGGGCATCAGGTACCACATTATACGATCCCTTATGGTATTTTACAGTGAAGTTAAAACCTTGCAGCTGTAAAGTCCACCTGATCAAGCGTGAGGATGGTTTAGGGTGATTGAATACCCAAGTCAGAGCGGAATGGTCTGTGAGTACTTCGAAGTTCTTGAGGTTGAGTGTTAATGCTGAGGCTTTCAGTTTTGCAAAGAGTTGTTTGAGATGTTGGAAGTGGTCTTGGAATAGATCACTATGTCATCAAGATAGACAAAACAGAACTTCCTTATATAATCTCTCAGAATGTTGTTCATGAGCCTTTGAAAGGTTGCAGCAGTGTTTTTGAGGCCAAAAGGAAAACAAACAAATTCAAATTGATTGTTCTTGGTGACAAAGGCAGTTTTTTGATACTGTCCTCATTCATTCCAACCTGCCAGTAACCATATTTAAGGTCTAATGTGCTGAATACGGTCACTCCACACAAGGACTCTAGGATATCCTGAATCTGTGGCATTGGAAATCCGTCAAGTGAAGTCTTGGAATTGAATGCTCGGTAGTCAACACAGAAGCAGGTACTACCATCCCTCTTAGGCACTAGGACTACTGGTGCTGCCCAAGGGGAAACAGAAGGCCTTATAATGCTTTTACTCAGCATATTTGCTACTTCTTCATCTATGAACTTTTGTTTGGTGACAGAAACGGGGTAAGCCTTTTTACGCACAGGAATCTCATCGATGGTATGGAATTGGTGGCGAATTAAAGTAGTCTGTCCTAAATTATCCATGCATACTGTTGGCCAATCAAGCATTAGACCTTCTAGTTGATGTCTTTGCACTTTAGAAGCGTCAGCTCGTCCACTAACTCCTTTATGGTGGTTAGCATAGTGGAAGTCGTTGGCACTAAAGGTAGTGCAAGGTGCAGACAGACCGTCGGCGAGGGAGAAGAAGTTGTGAAGGTGTGAACTGCATCACATTCTTAATGCAGTGTATACATGGAGCTTTTAAAATCAATGAGGATTCCCGAGGTCATCAGAAACTCAAACCCCAATACAACCGAGAAAGTCAAGTCACAGTCTCTCATCACATAGGCTCTTAGAGGATAGTTGTGACCATGGATTGTACTCTGCCAAGCTATCTTCCCCAAGTACATATCCATTAGCAAGGGAAAAGGACTGTCTTGTACTTGATTGCATGACTTCATGAATTGATTTCAATTGTTGCCAGCATGACTCTTTCACTAATGAATAAGTGCTTCCAGTATCCAGTATTGTTTGATATTGGTGGCCTTTTATGGTTATGGGCAATGTTAATGTTGTTAGCGGCTTTCCACCATTCTCTGAAAAGACAGCAATATGAGGATTAGACTGTCGCCCTCTTGCGTTATACAGAAGGAAGCATGGATGAGATTTCAGCATCATTCAAAGGCTGCATAGCCAGATACTCAACGCATCTCTCCAGATACATAATGGGATTCTCTCCATCTAAACTTCCAAACTTTGGAAACTCTAGTTTGATAGGGGTCTGGCAATGTACAGGTCCACTTTACATTCAACTTTATGCATCCTTGAAGCCATTATCATTGTTAACAAGCTTTCATCTTCCTCATTTGGAGGAGGTGGTAACAGAGAGTCATCATAATCACATTCTTGTTCTACATTCTCTTGTTCACTTTCCAGATATAAATTACTGAGAGAATGAATAATGTGTTGGACATGTTCTTATCTGGTGGTGAAAGGTGCAGTGCAATAGTCTGGTTCTGCAAGAATCTCACTCTCTATCTCATCATATACGGTGGCCATTTTGTGTCACTTTCATAAACTAATGTATTAAATGACTCATTAGAAGTAAAATTAGTCTGTTTAAAACCAAATCAAATTCGCTGAAATTCTACAATTTGGTTCTGGATTTTTTTCAAGTCCCTGTTCAGGTGGCAAAATTTATGTAACACCTAACTTTTTGATGCTGCATAAAGAAGTTCGAGGAACCACACA
Source organism: Hypophthalmichthys nobilis (assembly GCA_037950665.1). Lineage (NCBI taxonomy): Eukaryota > Metazoa > Chordata > Actinopteri > Cypriniformes > Xenocyprididae > Hypophthalmichthys > Hypophthalmichthys nobilis. The sequence goes on along the minus strand of CM075468.1, from coordinate 7,613,829 downwards.
GACGGCTACATTTCAATATGCCATGTGTATTCAGTGCATATTGTGAGCCACACATCAACAAGTCTATACCAGCACTACGTTTTTGGAAACACCAAATAAGTCCATCAGTACTAGATACAACAATAAGTAGCATCTGGCCACAGAGAGATCAGTCTTTAAAGTAGAATGTATGAGACAAAATAGTCCTTAGGTGAAGTGATAAAGAATCCATATCAGCAAACAATTCATCAGTCGTTGACCATAGCTTATGAGTTAGTAGATGGTTGTTGGATAACAAAGACAATTAGTACCTTTGGTCTAGGTCCTGTTTGAAATTGTGCTGATCCTCTCTCACACAAGAAACCCTCTGCATATAAACAAACAAACAATAAACATGTGTCTGATGATAAGCCCTAACAAAAGCATATTTACAAACCCTATACACATACAAAGATAGGTGCTTACTTACATTTGAAAATAGGAAAAAAATTGTTCCTCAAATCAGGGCACCAACAAAGGACAGCAAACAGAGGTTAAAGAAGACATCCCATGTGCTTAGCACACTATTTCCTGCCCAGTGCTTCTTCTCTATCCCCTTTTAGGCAGACGGACAACTCTGACTACAGAGCACCCCCTAATGATAGGGTTAAGTATAACATACCAAACACAACTGGGAACTAATGTGACAGTAAATCTGTTACAAGGTTATGGGTGTAACCATGGTTCCCTGAGAATAGGGAATGAGACGCGGCGTCCCTTTGCCATGCTTTAGGGATTCCTGCTCTGGTCTCCTTCAGACAAGAAATACATTATGTTATTCACTGGTGCTCTTTTATACTCACGGTCTCACCAGTGATGACTTCATAGGCTGCTGCTTGCCAATGTCAAGTTCGTTGTCGTGTTTAGACTCATGCTTTAGACACCTGGCATGCCAGAGGCATTCCCCATAGCAACCCTATAGTAGACGCAGTGTCTCGTTCCCTATTCTCAGGGAACCATGGTTACATGCGTAACCTGAGACGATTTTTATATAACGTGTAGAGCAAATGTGATACTTGCCTTGTCCTTTTAACATTGAATTTTTAGATTAAAATTCGTATTCTATCCTGAATGTGTGCTATGTGGTTTTATTTACTTGTTCAAAATATGATAAAATTGGATATTTGTTTTGCAGGACATAATTCACAAAAATGATTAGGAATTATTTGAACTAGATGTTTGAACCAACATACAAAAATCATGGCTATAGGACACATTTGTGAGAAAACACGTGTCATCAGACGTATGCTCTGTCCGATGGGTAGCAAGAGAGCAGTGATGACCAACAGTCAAGCAACTGTAAAAGGAGAGCAAGACAAGCAGCAGCCAAAAAAAAAAAAAAAAAAAAACCATTAAACTGATGGCTACATCTCCCCACAGGCTCTGTCTCATTCATATTTAGGTGCTTGTTCCTGTTCCTGCAAATCAGGGCAAAAATCACTGCAAGCCCTTCCTACATGTTTTTTGTTGACATTATTAAAAATCAAAAGTTATTTGTTGTGTGCGTGAGTGAATGTGAGAACAAATCGTGAGATATCAGGGAGGAGAGTGATCTTGTTATTGATGCACATATAGTAGTCTGCACGCAAACACAACAAAAATAGGACACTGTTTGCAATACCAATTTGCAATGGAATTGTATTTGAAAACAAACTGTAACCTACAAAACTTCACGTCACTGGACATTTCACTGTATATTGTTTTGCGGAAACTGTCTCAATTTACATAACAAATAAAAGTGCATCAAAGCAGTGTAGTGGTACCACAAATGAAGAGGAAATTTACATTTTTACTATAAAATAGAACTATAAATAGAAACCTGAAATAAAATAAAATATAAAAACCCTTAATCTTTTTATTTTAGGTAGTTGCCATCATTTGGCTAAATTTCTCATTTTCATTTAGTGTGCTAAAATATAAAAAATCTAATAAAAATGTGATTAAAATTTGATGAACTGATTTATTAATGTAACTAATGTTACTTTAGGGGCTGGTCATTTAAATGTAAGGTAACACAAAAATAAAACATACTGTCACGGAGTCACAGCCAACACCCACCAACACCTACGCATCGTCACCGGATCACCACGCTCCACCCATTCGCTCACAGTCTGTACCCTTTACCCGCTACTCACCTGAGTTCCCGTATCTCCATTCCTGTCGTCATCCGTCTCCTGTTCTCCGTTCCTCGTTGATTCCTCCTGCAAAGACAAAATCTGTTTACATTCAGCTAAGTGACTGTTCAGAAAGTGCTTGATCCATTACTCACCTGCTTCCATCTTTTGCCTGTGTTCGTGCCTCTGTCTAAATAAATATACATCTGTGTTCACTCACCTCTCTGCCTCCATCTGTGTCCTGACAGAAGACCAGACCTCATGCAGAGCACCTCGGACACAGGCGGGGATCGTATTGCAGACCTGTTTGCCATCTTGGGCGACGCAGTTCGATCCTCACTACAACCGCCGTCTCCAAGCACTGCACCCACAGTCCCAGCTGATCTCGTGCACGCCGTCCGCCAAGCACTCCTTCACCCAGCACCCACTGCTTCTTCGTCAGCTGCCTCTGTCAGTCCCATGGCCCGACCAGTGACATTCTCCGGCGCGGCGGAGAATTGCAGTGGGTTTCTCCTTCAGTGCTCGCTATGTCTGGAAGCCCAGTCTCAACTCTTTTCATCCGAACGCGCCCGGGAGGCGTTCGTCATCTCCCTGCTCTCCGGACGAGCGCTACAATGGGCTCAGCCCCTCTGGGAATCCAATGCCCTTGTGACAACCACCATAGCCGCCCTCTTCAATCACTTTCTGGGAAGTATTTGGACAAAGTACCGCCAACGTCTCCGTACACGACCAAATCTTCAATTTACGACAAGGTGATGAATCTGTGAGTATGTATGCTCTCCGATTTCGTACCCTAGTGGCCGCTAGTGGCTGGAACGAAATGGCCCTGATAACAGCCTTTTGCCAGGGATTAAATCCACATGTCAAGCAGTTAATGGTCGTGTACGATGATACTATGGGGCTGGAAAACCTCATCCAAAGAACCATCCGAGTTGCCCAGCACTATTCAGCATGTACTCTCCATACACCCACTGCCAATCCTCTGCCCGCCACACCATCTGTCGCCCTTCCAGCACCTGAATCTATGCAGGTCGATTCCTATCGCCTGACTTGTGCGGAGCGTCAGAGAAGAATTCAGCAACATATCTGTCTGTATTTTGGGGGAGAGGACCATGTCATCGCTGCCTGTCCCATCTGACCACCACGCCCAGCGGTGAGTACAATCCAATTGCCCGCTCGCATTGCACCACTCACCAGAACCACTGTACATATCCTTAACTCTCACGTCTGTGTTTCAGTGCAAGCTGTCATCGACTCCGGCTCCGCAGGGAACTTCATCAGCAACCAGATTCTCCAGAAACTGAATGTGCATCGCAGACGCTGCCAACAAGATCTCCGCATCAAACTATCCAGGGAAAACCGCTGGGCCGTGGTCACATTCGGCACTTCTCCCCCACACTGACACTCCTCATCGGCTGTCTTCATCCATAACTACAGTCTTCTCAGTGCACCCATCAAGTTAGCACTGGAGGAATGGAGACACTGGCTGGAGGGAGCACAACATCAATTTGAAGTCATCACGGATCACCAAAACCTTGAATACCTTCGAGAAGCTAAGAGACTGAACCCTCGCCAAGCCCACTGGGCCCTCTTCTTCACTATATTCAACTTCACGGTCTCCTACCTTATCCCGTCTGTATCAACCCGATCCTGAGAGCTCCGATCCTGAACCTATTCTCCCTCCAGCCATGATCGTCAGCCTGATCCAGTGGTCCATCAACCAACGCGTTTCCCAAGCTAACCACACCGAACCAGCTCTGCCGGGAGGTCCTGAGGGGCTTCTCTATGTTCCACCGCCCACCATCAGCCCCTCATGGACTTAGCTCACACCTCTCTGGGCTCTGGACACCCATGCAGTTCACATACCCTCTCGCTCCTGTGGCAACACTACTAGTGGCCCTCCATGACTCAGGATATCTCCCGCTACATTATGGGATGCTCAGTCTGTGCCATCGCCAACACTCCTAGGAGGCTCCCCAAGGGCAAGTTGGTTCCCTTACTCGTACCTCGTCGACCGTGGACACATCTGGGAATTGATTTCATGACTGACCTACCACCGTCTAATAACTTCAACTGTGTGCTTGTAATCGTGGACCGATTCTCCAAGGCTTGCAAACTCATACCCCTCAAGGGCCTTCCTACCGCGTTTGAAGCTGCGAAGCCTTGTTTCACAATGTATTCCATCATTTCGGCATTCCTGAAGACATCGTCTCCGACCATGGACCACAGTTCATCTCACGAGTTTGGCAAGCCTTCTTTAAGCTCCTAGGAGTGTCAGTCAGCCTGTCGTCTGGATACCATCCACAGACCAGTGGCCAGACTGAGCTCAAGATCCAGGAAATCGGGAGGTACCTGAGGTTGTACTGCCACCGGAACCAGGACAGCTGGAGCCAGTTCCTACCATGGGCGGAGTATGCCCAGAATTCCCTCCGGCAGACCACCACAGGCCTCACCCCGTTCCAGTGCATCCTGGGCTACCAACCACCTCTCTTCCCCTGGTCTGGTGAGCCCTCGGAGGTTCCAGCTGTCAACCACTGGTTCCAGCAGAGTGAGAGAGTGTGGTACTCAGCTCATGTCCACCTCCAGCAGGCAGTTCGGAGACACAAGAGACACGCTGACACCAGAAGAGGCCCTACTCCTCATTACCAACCTGGCCAGAAGGTGTGGCTCTCGACGCTGGACATCTGTCTCCGACTGCCCTGCCACAAGCTGAGTCCCTGGTACATAGGTCCATTCACCATACAGAGGCAGCTCAACGAGGTCACCTACCGTCTCAACCTCCCTGCACAGTACCGTATATCACCTTCATTTCATGTCTCCTTGTTGAAGCCCCACACTGAACCCATGTCTTCTCCTTCCACAGATCCTGGTGACGATGCGGTACCTCCTCCTCCCGACATCACTGAAGAAGAGGCCATCTACCGGGTGCGGGCGATCCTCGATTCCCGACGACGGGGTCCCCAGTTGGAATACCTCGTTGACTAGGAGGACTATGGCCCAGAAGAACATTCCTGGGTCAACCGTCACAACATCCTCGACCCCTTGCTCCTCATGCAATTCCATGCTGAACATCCGGACCGCCCTGCTCCCCGGGGTTGAGGTAGACCCCGTCGTCGTTGCCCCATCCGGTCGTCAGGAGCCGCCCGTGGAGAGGCCCGTGGGAGTCACAGCCGCCCGTGGAGAGGCCCGTGGGAGTCACAGCCAACACCCACCAACACCTATGCATCGTCACCGGATCACCACGCTCCACCCACTCGCTCACAGTCTCCCGAGTACTGATCACCTGCACCTGCACCTCTTCATCAAGGACTCCATAAAGACTCTCACTCCCTTCACTTCACTGTCTGGTCTTGTCTCACGTACCTGGACTCTTTACCCGCTACTCACCTGAGTTCTCATATCTTCATTCCTGTCGTCATCCATCTCCTGTTCTTCGTTCCTCGTCGATTCCTCCTGCAAAGACAAACTCTGTTTATATTCAGTGACTGTTCAGAAAGTGCTTGATCCATTACTCACCTGCTTCCATCTTTTGCCTGTGTTCGTGCCTCTGTCTAAATAAATTTACAACTGTGTTCACTCACCTCTCTGCCTCCGTCTGTGTCCTGACACATACAAGGCCAGATCAACACAAAAAGAAGCCATGGCAAAACAGAACAACAAATACCAACTTTGTTATAGTGCAACTTAGACATAATGAATGAAATTTTCTTTCTGTGCAAGCTCTCAAAAAGTATTCCATAAGGAAAAAACTACATTTCTGTGCAAAACACTTTGAAGGCAGACTTTAAATTGCAGTGCTTTACAACTCTGTAAATTGCAGATGAAAACATTTTGCACGTTCTTTACACAGATACTTTTAAATGCCTGTCAATGGAAAAAATAAAGCTTTTTGCTGCCAGATGGTGTTTGCCAGACAGTTATGGATTCTGTACAATACAATACAATATTTATTTGTAAAGCACATTTAAAAACAGCCAAGGCTGACCAAAGTGTTGTACAGAAAAGAAAAATAAGTCTTTGGAGCAGATTTGAAGGTGGAAACAGAGTGAGCTAATCTAATGTAAAGACGTAGACAGTTCCAAAGTTTTGGACCTGCTGTCGCAAAAGCGCGATCGCCTCATTTTTTAAGTCTAGATCTAGGCACAATGAGTAGACAGTGATCACTGGATCTCAGAGTTCTAGAAGGAGTATATGGACAGAGCAGATTAGTCAGGTACTGAGGGGCCAAATTGTAAAATCAATTCAAAATTTGACAGGTAGCAAGTGCAGTGCAGATAAAATAGGGGTTACCGGCTCATACTTGCGGGTCCCAGTGAGGAGTTTAGCAGCTGCGTTTTGCACTAGCTGTAGACGGGAGAGGGAAGACTGAGAGACACCATAATAAAGTGAATTTACAATAATCTAGACGAGTTGTTACGAAAGCATGAATCACCGCTTGGAAGTTACTCTGGAATAAAAAGGGTTTTACTTTAGAGAGTTGATGAAGATGAAAAAAGCCTGATTTTACAACAGTACTGTTTAGCAAATTTTGGGTTGTGATCAAACAGAATGCCAAGATTTCTAGCGCACTGAGTTTCATATAGGGCAAAAGAACCACAGTCAACATCAAACACACAGTTTTCCTTAGGCCCAAATAGAATTATTTATTTTCGTTTAAATTTAGAAAATTACTTGAAAGCCAAAGCTTAAGTTCTTTTAAACAGGGCAACAGTGGTTGTAAACCATTTTTATCGTTATGTTTTAAGGGAAAATAGATCTGAGTATCATCAGCGTATAGATGAAAGGGTACACCACTTTTTTATAAAAAATGGAAGCCAGAGGTTACAATAGCATGTACAGGGTAAACAATACCGGCATGAGGATTGATCCCTGTGGAACTCCACAGTTGAGAGGTATACTAGAGGAGGACTGATGACCAATACAAACACTAAACCATCTGTTGGTCAGATAAGAACGGAACCACTGTAAGGCTATGCCACGAAAGCCCACAGGCATCTCCAAGCGTCTCAACAGGACCTCATGGTCGACCAAATCAAATGCAGCACTCAGATCTAATAAAACTAAAGGATGGATTCCCCAGAATCAGTTTCTGTAAAAATATCGCTTGAAACTCTTAAAAGGGCAGATTCAGTACTGTGTAAAGCTTTAAAACCAGATTGATTCTACATAACGAGGCCATGCTAAAAAGCCAAACCTTGATCCTCTGCCAGTAGCTCACTTCTAAAGGACTTATAAACTCCACAGAAAGTGTAGATATTGGCCTAGACTATAATAAAATACTAATTATATTGACTTTCCACAAAAGGCCACAGGCAAATTACATGCACCAAATTTTTAAGCTTTAGTCAGTGTTCAGGTTTGGGACCATTCAAGTGATGAAGAGCATCCAAATCAAATTTGCATAGGTAATTGGCATGTACAGTTTTAATGTCAGCATTTCCTGCAGATAATTGTACCACTAAGGCTCATGCTTGCTCAAAATGGTAGGAACAATTTTATTAGTAATCAACTAAAAAAAAACTTCTCAGCCCCATCATTAAATTCTTTATTGTTAAGAAAATGATATGTTAGGCCTTTTAATTTTTCCATCCCTGACCTGAAAAGGAAAGTGATAATTTCTCTCTCTCTCTCTCTCTCTCTCTCACACACACACACACACGCAAATAGTAGAGAATGCTACTTACTACCTTCTCTGGCAATGACACACAACCAAAAGGCCAATCATTATTCTCATCCCCTCAATTTCAGCCGCCTTACCTCCTGAAAACGTAGGAAAAAATTACAACGTTAGCTATCACTTTAAATTATTCTGAGAATGAAATGAGGCATAGAAAAGCTTTAAAGGCATCTGAAGGCACCTGAAATCTATTACCCTCCTCTCCAAGCATTTTGAATAGAATTCCCGATGAGGTTCTGGCTTGAAATGTTACTATATTTTTTTTCATAGAATAACTACCAAAAGATGCCTCTGCTATTTTCAGAGTTTGCTATTTTTTCATTTGAGTCAAAGTAGAGAGACTAAGGTTGTGAACAGCACTTGGAAGATTTAGTCATTTGTGCTGAATACTTTCTTCAGTTTTGCCATACTTTCTTCAAATATACCACAGTTCTAAAGGATTATACATAGATATCCCCTCTTTTATAATGGTTGCTTAAAGGATTAGTTCACTTTCAAATGAAAATTAGCCCAAGCTTATCTCACCCTCAAGCCATATGACTTTCCTCTTTCTGATGAACACAATCGGAGATGTTTTAATAAATATCCCGACGCATCTGAGCTTTATAATGGCAGTGAACAGGGGTCACGAGTATGAGCTGAAGAAAGTGCTTCCATCCACATCCATCCATCATAAACGTGTACTCCACAAGGCTCCAGGGGGTTAATAAAGGCCTTCTGAAGAGAAGCGATGTGTTTGTGATCGCCTTCCATTTTCAACGTACGAAGAAAGTGTAAAACTCTTGCAGTTCAAAAAGCTTACGCCACGTAACGTCCTACGTAACTTGAATGCGGAAGGCGGTCTGGTGGAAGCTAGATGTGTTACTTCATATCTTGTTAAATATGGATTTTTTTTACACAAACGCATCACTTCGCTTCAGAAGGCCTTTATTAACCCCCCAGAGCCTTGTGGAGTACATGTTTATGATGGATGGATGTGGATGAAAGCACTTTCTTCAGCTCATACTCATGACCCCTGTTCACCGGCATTATAAAGCTCGAATGCGTCAGGATATTTATCCTGAAAGAAAGAAAAAAGTCATATACACCTAGGATGGCTTGAGGGTAAGTAAAGCTTGGGCTAATTTTCATTTGAAAGTGAACTAATCCTTTAATCAGACTTAACTGTTCTTTTTTTGTTTTGTCTTATATATTTATTTATACTTCTTTATTCATGTTTTTGCTTTATCATTACAGGGCAGAGTATTTTTTTGCTATTTGTTTGTGTATTAGTTTTTAATATTGGGAATAGTATGTTTTTAGCTTATATATTTGAGGGTATTGTATGTTTTAATGCAAGTCCTTTGTTTTTAGTTATGTAGTCTGGTAGATAGATCATTGTTTGTCTGTGTGCAAGGATTATGTGATTGCTGCTATTTTAACAAATATAATTTCCTGCGAAGCATGCATAACATATTAGAGTACAGTGCACATTGCTGAAATACATACCTGATATGTCTATGAAATGCTTTTCAATCATTCATTGAAGAAAAGTTTTTTCTACAAACGTTCAGCTGCACATTTAGACCTGCATAAGCCATTGTAAGGTCATGATTGAGAACATTGTTTACAATAGTGGTCCTTATTTCACTAGAAATGTGCCTTATCTACCTCTTCCTCTGTTTTGCCTCCCTACCCTTCTACCACACATCCTTACTCCTCTTCTTCTTTCCAGCTGTTGACCCTGTTTGTTTCCATGATGTTCTTCCATTATCAGAAATTGAAACTCTTGTGTTGTGCTCTGTCTATATATGCTTTCCAGTTGAAGATTCATGACATGCATCTTTTAGCTGCTTTAGAGAACTAGTTGGGTCATTGGTTGATCTAATGATCTAAAGTCATATATTTAATAAACTCCAGCCTATGGCTAAGAAAAATAACTTCCATTTGGCTAGTTGAAAAAGAAGATCAAAGAGGAACCGGAAATTTAAGCACAAAGACATCCATTAAAACCTATTAGTGAACTTTGTAATAGACTTTTCTTCCCTATTGTGACGTCTATCCCAGCAAAACGGCTTCATGAACAAGAAAAACTGTAAGATGGGACTTTTGTCCATTGAGAATTGAATGGATGGTTGTGGTTTGCTATTGGTGGATCTCATGTGAGTGATAGGTTGTCCCGCCCTCACACCAGTAAACACATCATCAGAGAAGAGATGTCACTGCAAGAAGATGCTGAAGCATAATTTAAAATTCATTTATAGACTTATTTTTCCTTGCACAAAAACAATTAGTTTGACAGTATCAGACTTGATCAGATAAATTTTGTACTAAATAGATGTACCTTGATATATAACGATAACAATATATCAAAGCATCGTAAGGGTAAGGTTTCAACTGAGCTATGCACGCATGGCATTTTAAACACATTATGTTCTTTCTCCGTTCGTGCAATAAATCCACGTTCTTAAATGAATGAGGTATTCTAGCATATTTAATTCAACTGCTCAGGTACAGCAATTGCAATGGTATGACCCATTTTAGGGGCGGACAAATGACACTCTGCAGCCATTGTAGTTCCACAAGACCACAAGTGACCATATGAAGTGTGGCATTGGGGACAAGACATTAGTTTTGTGCGGTTGATTAACAAGTGTTTGATCTGGGGGTCATGCATGCAGTGGTAACACCTCTGCTGCAGTGATCAAATGTTGGTTTAACTCTTTGATCAAGCGATTAGCCCCAGATGATATGAAGAATCATAGGCCAATTTCTCAGCTGCCTTTTGTTTCTAAAATTTTACAAAAAAAATATTCGCATCTTTTAGCTAAAACTAAGCCATTTTATGAAAGCTTGTTTCCGCCACAAAATAAAACAATTTAAAAGATAATTGTGACTTTTCTCAGAATTGTGATATATAAATTGTGAGAAAAAAGTCAGAATTGTGAGTAATAAAGTCAGAATTGTGAGATATAAACTCGCAAATTTTCTCGCAAATGTGAGTTTATTATCTTGCAATTCTGACTTCTTTTCTCAGCTCACCTCTGACGGAGTAGAAATAGAGATGGTCTTGGAAATGTAGTCATAAAACTGCCATCTTGAAACTGCAGCTTCCCTGTATTGCAGGATTATAGCCCTACTACTGATGTAATAAAGTTGCCTGTAAAATCGAACAGTGAAATTAAATGAAAGTTTGTTTCACTCAAATAATAATGAAAGTTCATTGTACTTAATAGGAAAAGTTATGTGAACTCAAAATTTCATTGTAGTAAGCTGAACGTAATATGATTGAGTTGAGTTGCAGCAGATTTCTAATTCCCAGCATGCTTTGCATCAGACTATATACATACATGTTAAAATTAAGTGTTAATTTGTGTATTTTTGCACAAGATTAACATAGGGGAGACTTAAGTTAGTGTTAAATGTTGTGTTATGTTGGGATTTACAGGGGATTCTGTTATGTTAGTTTTGTAGGGTTACCATTGTGGTGAAGAGTAGAGTAGAGTGAAGAATATGGTCAGGTTGAGGATGGGCTGCAATCTTTTAAGACCATATATACTGTATGTTATTTGATTATATGCATGTAAGTATAATGACAGTCTCTTAATAGCATGTATTATTTGCTATCTAACATTTAACCAAGATCTGAATGTGATGTTTATGTAGATGAACTGTATGTAATTAACATTATGATGAGTTATGAGTTATCAGTGAGGCTGAGAACTGTGGGAACGAAGGGATGCTGGTGATGTGATTGTTAATGAGAGAGGTCTTGAGGTAATAAGTTTCCTCAAATGTTTTGAATATTCTGAACTTATTGAGTTTTACAGTGTACACTCGCTAGGCTATATGTCTGTTCCAGTTCATTAAATTACAATCTTATGCTAATATTTGTTTGCAAAGTTACAAAAAAAAGCTTTACCTTGTGTCATCTCGTCTGTCAGACATTTTTGTTTACTATACCCATCAAAAGAATAGCACATTTACAGCCGCGATTGTAATCAACGGAGCGACTGTAGTCAATGGAGTTATATACTTAAAACAAATAGCCTTCAGTATCAGGCTGTAGGACCTAGCACTATGTCAAAAAACAACCCAGCAAATGGGTTAATGAATATAACCCAACATGTATTCTGTCCTATATACCTAGCACTAGGTTGCCAAATAACCCAGCATTTTTTAGAGTGCAGGAGTTTGCCTGCTGCCTACTGTATGCTATGCTACGTCCGGCCCTATGTTTGTGTAATTTATCAAGACAGCTTTTGTAAATGGTTTCACTGAGATCTCAGAGGCACTGGAGCCATGAAAAAGCAGTGGCAAATCCCTAGGAACCTATACAGTCCAATTCTGCAGGCTTTCTTCTCAAAGTGGCCCCCTGACAGATCCATCAGAAGTTGAAATCAATGAAATCAAAAAGTGACATTTTATGCTTCAGGTCTTGAGGTCTCTTTCAAAAGTTTGAATCCCCAAAGCCTGATATGTCTTGATGTGCATTCTTTGATATCCCTGGAATCTTTTTTTTTTTTTTTTTTTTGATGGAATGCTGTGCTTCTTGCTGTTGATTATATGCTGGGTGATTTTTAAGTCTGCAGCGTTTCCTCTGAGCATAATGGAAAAGAGACTGCGAGACGGTTCAGCCACTCACTAACATGGTTGATCAAATCTCCTAAAGATTGCAATTAACTGGAACTTAAAATTATATGTTAGATATAAATGCTTCTGAAGCTCTGTAGTGACAGTGCAATCAGCTAAAGAAAATAAAAACCTTATTGGTCAAAGAGTGTACTTAATCATAATATATATATTTGTACAGCCTTTCTAGTGAACTTTTGCAAGATAATTATGATAATAAGTGACCTCACATGCTGTTCATAATGATCATTATACATCAAACATTATGGCCCAGTTCCTCTCCTGTGCAAATTAGGGGGTCATAGATAATGGTATTTAAGAATATCAAGACAACAAGTTCACTTTACAATGAATGTTCATTCAATTAACCAGCGAATTACACTGAACACATTAAAAAACAACAACCAGATACATATAAATAAGTGTGTTGTTCGCACTTTATATTAGGTGTCTTTAACTACTATGTACTTACAAAGTACAATGCACTTATTGTGTTGATGTTGTATTGCAAAATATGGTAACACTTTATTTTACAGTATCCTTGTTACACATTTTACTGTAGTAATAACTATAAATGATGTATAATTATATGCAGCTAACCCTAAACCAAACCCCAATCCTAACTCTAACCCTATAGTAAGTACATGTGGTAAATTATTATTACTCAGTACTTAAATGTATAATTACACTGTAGCACAGACACCTTAAAATAAAGTGTAACCCAAAACACTATTGAGGTGTGATATGGGTAAGTTTAGGGATAGGTTTGGTGGTATGGTTAGGTTTAAAAGGGAAGGGAAGGAGCAGCAGTGTGATTATTTATAGATGTAATTACATGCAGGTAATTATAGTAATATAAGTACAATATAAAACATGTATTTACATAATAAGTGCATTGTATCAAATGATTAATTTAAATGTTAGCATATAGTAGTTAAATACACCTAATATAAAGTGGGACCAGTGTGTTTTTAGTTGATATTTGAAAAGGGAGATGTTGCGAGACTTAGTGGACGTGAATTCAACCGTATGACTTGTTTAATATGCCTCTGAAAAGACATTGTAGTCTATCCTTTCTGTTTCCTCAGTGATGGAAGCATATACCTGTGAGGAATTCATTTAGGATGAATCTGTAAATGTATCATCATGCAGCCTGATCGTCGGGAAAAACTGCAGTTGGTTCATGACAGATTAATTTATGTAAATTGGCTACTGATATGAAAATACTAATAGGAGAAAAGGAGGCAATATTTCAAAGAAAACTGATAGATTAAGGGCCAGATTTACTAAACGGGGCAAATTAGCGTGAGAGCGCAATTCCACAAATGCACCGATGGGAGTGGCAAGTTTTGCGCGCGATCTACTGCTGACGCGCAACACAGACGCAGTCAAATAATTTACATTATGACCAATGCAATCTAACAAGAGCAGCGCAAATTAGCGTTGGGAAGCAAATAAGCAGAGCTGATGCTCTCATCAGGCACGGGTCGACACAGGCGCAACTTGTTACATGTAGGCTAATAACGTCTTCCTCTGGCATTCCAAAGAAATTAATATGAGTGGAAAATATTTTCTCCCTTCTATCACACGCTCTCTGTTCTCCGCGGTGTCTCCTCCTAGCAGCAACAATTACAGCCATGTCGCAAAATGGGTTAAGACATGCTTTTTGGGGCGTTAAATAATGGCGCAAATACCAGTAAATTGACAAGCGAAGCAAATATTAGTAAATCGCATTGCGTGATTCATTTAAATACTTTCCTCCCATATATTTTGCGTCTGAAAGAGAAACTCCTACAAAAGCATATGCAATAAGGTCACCCGCAAAAATAACTCAGTCCATGCCTTTTCAGCGCTAATTTTTCACTGCGCGTCTTTTGTAAATCCTGACAGTAGTTTTTTAACGCCAAAAGAGGGTTTGCCCTGGCGCAAGCTGTTAGTAAATCTTGCCCTTAATGTTTCTAGTATATATGTTAAAGAAAGGTTTCACATCTTTCTTTTAAATACAATTCAAGCTCTATAGCTGTTGCATTTGTAACTGTTGATTGCCAAAGACAATTTCAACTCGTCTGTACTGCAGTCTGTAAAATCAATTGTACAGCGCAGGAAAAAAAACATTAGAAAAATACAATTATAACATTGTTTCAAACAAAGATATAATACTTAAAAACATTGTGAGATTAGTATGATTCTTACCAGAATTACTCTCCAGCCTTGTCAAGTTAAAAGTTTTATGCAATCTTTCAGCTCCTCTCATCCTCTGTTTGTAGACTCCATTCACAGGAACTAGAAGTTCATATTAATAAACAATTTTTAAATGATATTAAAATAATAATAATTAAATTAAAGCTGCAAGCAGCGATGAAAGGGCCCTAGCACCCGGGGCCACCACCACCCTGTGAAAACAGTGAACAGTGGGCGACATACATGTAAGCGAGTAAATACAGGAGAAATAAGTCATTTCGACGTGCCATACTTGTACATACATGTGACTGAATATTTCCATGTTGATGTCTTCAGGCCAGGACTATAATCAAACATTTGAAGTTTGGAACACAGTTTCGTCAATCGCATACTTTAGCACTTAGCCAAATGCTGCATGATTTAATGTGTTTCTATGTTTGGTTCTTCATGGCATATACAAATGTGTTTCTGGGAGTGAATTACAGTGCAAAGCATGCCATTTCCTGTTGCCAGCAGGTGGCGCTATGACTGAATATTTGCCTATAGATGTCTTCAGGCCAGGACTCTTGTCACACATGTGAAGTTTGGGGCAGAACGGACATTGTATGCCTTACTTACAACAGCTTCCTCTTTCATGACGAAACATCAGACTTTGTCAGGCCGCCACGGACACGCCCTTCAGCGAAAACTCAAGATCTTCACAATTTAACATCGCTAAGGCCTTAAGATTAGACAGACCAAATATGATGTTGATCTGGTTAAATCTTTATGAGGAGTTAATCACAGTGTAAAACATTCCTGTTGCTTGCAGGTGGCGCTATGAGTGTAACTAAATATTGACATGTAGATGTCTTCAGGCCAGGACTCTAATAAAACGTGAAGTTTGAAGCAGATCGGACATTATATGCCCTAGTTACAACAACTTTCTGTTTCATGGCGAAACATCGAATTTTGTCTGGCAGCCACGGACACACCCTTCAGCGAAATCTCTAGATCTTCGCAATTTAATGTTGCATTGTGATCTGATTAAAGATCTAGGAGGAGTCTGTTGAAATACAACGTCTGGAAATGGAAAAAAATGCATCTTCCTGTTGGGTTTTCAGATTTTGCACCCATGGACTTTCTTGTAGGTATTGGGCTGTTACATGTGTCTACCGAATTTTATACCTGTATGTGAAACATAGTGCGAAGGGCACTTAATTGAAATTTTGTAGGTGGCGCTATCGAGCTATTTTGCCACACCTAAATCTGAAACCCATATCAGATGTAAATTTTCTCCACTTCTGATGCGTGTGCAAAGTTTCATGCGATTCATTTCGGAGAAGAATAATTGACCAACCAATTTCACACTGCAAGCTTGAGCAGCGCGTGAGCATAACTACATTGTCACTGCAGCTGTAGACACGCAAACATTCACACTGGAAGCATTTGTACAGCGTCACAGCAGCGGCTCGAAGTTACATATAAAGTGAGCATTTCTTTACAAAGACAGCTATAAATTTGTTTTTATAAGTTGGTCATTTATAAACTTGATAGTCTTGAAAGTTTGTTAACATGGGGAGGTGTACAACATTCGCATATAAACGTAAATAAATAAATAAATAAATAAAAATAAATAAATAAAATCCTTGTGTCATCCATTGCTGCACATGAATGAGGTAAGCTTTGTGTTTTATATCATCTGCCATATGCACATGTTTACAAGACAGCAAACTTGGCGATAAAAGACAGCAAACTCGGGTTTGATTTGTGTAGTGCTAGAGCCCATATACCTGTCTGTGTAATAACTAAAAGAATGTTTATATATCATATTTTCTGGCTAGTTTACTTTAGTTTTTTTTATGATACACCATACTTTAACCCAAACTGAATAATTAAAAACAAGTTTAAATGGGTAGGAATCTTCTGTAAATATTTTTAATTCTTAATTTTATTTTCGGACATACTCAAATTCTTGTGAAAACACACTAGACATGTGCATTTTGAACACTTTTTGTGTGAAATTATATTTATTTTGTCCATCAAAAGTGTGCTTTCACATTAATTGTGAATGCACCCATTGGTTAACATGCACGCCGAAAAAAATGCGCGCTGCTCACGCTTGCGATGTGAAACCGGCATAGGGTCCTCACACCATCGGTGCTCGGGCCCTAATTATGTAAATTATTCCACTAAGTTTCTTACATTTAAACCTTCCAGTTCATATTCTTGCATTGAATGTCCATCACTGACCATTAAATTTGTTTAATAATTTTTCACTGATGGATTATTTTCTGCGTTGCCAGAAATGATAAGATGATAAGGCATTAATGAGTGGAAACAATATGAAGACGGTAAACAAATCCATCTACATACAATACTTGAGAATGTCTGGAAATGGATTCACATCTTATGAATTTTTCTGTAACAAATGTGAATAATGAATGCCAATCTCTTATTGTCCATGACATTCCCGATTAAAGGGAGAAATTAATTGTTCACTGAAAGAATGAGACATGTAAATACTGTCTTGCATATGCAAATCAGCCATGGCTAACCTTTTATTTTTTCATCTGTCAGTGGGGCTTTTAGACTCAGAGCTCCTCACTTTGCTCACATATAAAAAAGGTCAATAAAATATAAAAACTTTTAAAACAACAAGGCCAGATGGGAAAGGTAGGAGCCAACTGAATTTTAATTCTGCTAAATAAGACAGATCAATTCAATTATGCTATTAAGTCATAATTTTCTGTAATTAATAGAGCATATTCAGTGCATGCTGTGAGGATTTTTAAATACTGCTGCCATTTAAACTGAAAAAATGAGTATGGCTATAATTTACAGTGCCCTTGCAGACCATATGTCCTTAATCACACAGACAACTCTTCAGTTCTTGCTGAGACAGAGATTGATACAGAATACCGAGGATATTTACTTTCTCGCTTCTCAGCATGTCTCCCTCGATTGTTTTATTACTTGCGGCAAACTCAACAGCTTTGCACCACAGGACGTCACACCAGCTCCATCAGGCTGTTGTGAGGTCCTTAATGGTTGGAGAAATTGACACCATGTAGGTGGTATCATTCCCCTTTTATTCACAGTTGAACTCAAGAGATTAATTACAAGGACATAGAAAACTGACAATATACTCATAAAGTCTTTCAAAACATCTATTTTCTTGCTGGTCAGTATTATTAACAGTTCCATGGTTAGATAATTATGTTGTATTGTAATGTTTAATTGTTTTGATCTATGCCCCAACCAATGTGAAACATTGATTAAAACTCCCATTAAAACAATGGAAAAAGACAGAACAATTAGTGCTGTAAGGTGATTGACTTAAATTTTATCTTTCCAATTAACTTTCCCTCAGAATTACCTCATTATTACTGTCTGTATGGGTCTATTCCTGTAAAAAAAAAAAAAAAAAAATTAATAAACAAACTTTCACTCTAATTAATATTATAGGCATTCATATTTAAAGGGATAGTCCACCCAAAAATGAAAAATCATTTATACACCCTCATGTCTTTCCAAACCTATGCGGCTTTCTTTCATCTGTGGAACACAAAAGAAGATATTTTGAAGAATGTTTGTAACTAAACAGTTTGGTCAATGGAAGTCAATGGAAACCTTTTTTTTTTTTTTTGTAGATAATTTCTTATCTATCTACTTAGGTGTTTTAAGATTAAAAAAAATATCACCTGTTAGAATGTTCAGTATTTCAACACAGACAGCATTAACATCATCTTCATTTGCATACTACTGTAAATTGTAATTAGGGCCTGAGCACCGATGGTGCGAGGGCCCTATTGTAATTGCTTGGTCAATTCTTCTTCTTCTCTGAAATGAATCGCAGAAAAATTTGTCTATTGGTGCTTGGGCTGTTGATTTACAGCAATCTGAAGATATTTGAAAGCATTCATAAGGCATGCATCAGATGCATCCAGCTTTCCCATTAGCCTGATGCTCTCTGGTCCTCAAATTCTTTGCATGAACGCATTTTAAAATGAAAAGTCATTTTTGTCTCTGTTTTGACATTATTGATTTGAATTGGCTCTACTGTGGTGTGTGTGCAATTTGTGTTCACCCTCAGGTGCTGTCTGCAACCAGCATAGGAAGAGGAACGCTGTGACAGCATGGCGGATGAGCTAACAGAAATGGAGATCTCACAGGAGCTTTCCATGCTCTATTTGAACAGCAGTCCCCCGAATGCTTACACAAA
This sequence comes from Hypophthalmichthys nobilis, assembly GCA_037950665.1. NCBI lineage: Eukaryota > Metazoa > Chordata > Actinopteri > Cypriniformes > Xenocyprididae > Hypophthalmichthys > Hypophthalmichthys nobilis. The sequence continues at coordinate 7,595,024 of CM075468.1, read as the reverse complement.
CAACAGTAATGTCACCAACCACACCAGTATCACCTACTACTCGTACTATCAGCACTCTCTGCCCGTGGCTGCCGCCCTGACCGTGGCCTACCTCTTCATCTTCCTGTTGTGTATGGTGGGAAATGGCTTGGTATGTCTGATTGTGCTGGAGAACCGGCGGATGAGAACGGTCACGAACCTCTTCATCCTCAACCTTGCTGTTAGTGACCTCCTGGTGGGCGTCTTCTGTATCCCAACAACCCTGGTGGATAACCTCATTACAGGTAAAACACATCAGTACACTGGCACAAACACGTGAAAGAGAGAGAGAAAAAAACCTAATACTGTCTTTTGCCTTAAGCTAAAAACCTTTTCCACCGCTCATGGCTAAATGTATAAAGCACACCTTTTGAGCATTTCTCCACAGAGCAAGTCTCTCTTATTACTGCAGTAAACCCTGAGGCCAGTTTGCTCTTATCCACTACATTACGAAGGCTTGTATCTCAATCCCACAGTTCTATGTCTGGTGCTAATACTCATACAGCATTGACCTATTCTGACATTCACTGGCTTCTGCACATATGTCAGTTCGTATGTTTGTTCTCGCTATTGGACTTTGGCTCAGTAGAACAAAAAGCTCTTATTAAATACTGGATTTTGGTCAGAAATGCAAATGCTCTTTCAGCTTTTGGATCACTCCCTGTTTTGCTGGTTTCCGTGTCCTTGAATACCTTGTTTAAAAAGGCATGGATAATGGCTTCAAAATGAATAACGAATTCTAATAAATAACAGGAGAAATATTCGGCAGACATGGTCATTCTTCGTGTTTGCTGGATAACCGGTGATCCAAGATATTATACATAAACCTGTAAAATCAATTTGCAATAATGAGTGTGTGAGTGACCACTGAGGGTGGCCTAATGGTTAGAGAGTCGGACTTGTAACCTGAAGGTCGTGGGTTTGAGTCTTAGTACCAGCAGGAAATGTAGAGTGAATGAACAGTGCTCTCTTCCACTCTCATTACCCACAACTGAGGTGCCCTTGATCAAGACCCCTAAACCCCAATCGCTCCCTGGGCACCGCAGCAAAAATGGCTAATCTGTGTTCACGGTGTACGCGTGTTCACTACTCGCTGCTGTGTGTGTGAAACATTTCACTTGGATGGGTGAAATACAGAGCACAGATTCTGAGTATGGGACATCATACTTGGCTTCACGTCACTTTCACTTTCACTGAGATTTATCTGAAAACAAATACAACTACAGATACAAATAATTTTGAGATTGTTACAGATACAGATGCAGTTTCTGCTGAACATCCCTAATTGTCAAACAATGAAGACATTCTTATTTTTTTATATTTTACTTCTAGCAATTTTGCATTAAAGAAAAATTGGATATAAAAACATTATGATAAATACCTTGCTTGTTACATATACATGCAACATTTCAGCTGTAAATAAATTCTAAATGTTAGCTAGATTTTGTTCCTTACCTGTCTAGAAATGTATGTTTATGCTGAAAAATAATAAAATAATGGTTTGTATGTTTAAAAACATCTATCACGTGTCATTATGTGTAGTGAGTTGGCTCACGTGATTTAAGTTCCGTGCTTCAGAACTTCTGTTAAGGGAACATAGTGAGTATCAGTGCTCCTTGGTTTTCACAGTGCACTGTGGGACTTTTTAGGGAGCGAACGTTTCAGTGCACTGGAAGGATTCTGCGATTGAGACAGCCCTTAAAATGGCTGACACCCTGATCAGTGCCCTGACTACTGAACTACGGAGCTGATTGAGACACACCCATAGTCTTCATTGTCTGTTCTAGTTCATTCATTCATTGTCATAGTCCCTAACTACTTACGCACCTGTTCCCTGTTCCGTTGATTACCTTCCTCTGTGTATTGAAGTCCTCAGTACTTCTTAATGCATTGTATCATATTAATTTTACGTGAATTGCGTTTGTACGATCTCTCTTTGTCCTGTTCTATTGACTTTGAGCCCGAGCCTGCCACCAAGATCGAGGCAGAGCGACATGCCGGCAACAGACTCAGTCATCGAGGGCATTATAGTGGAGTTTGTTGGCTTGAATTAAAGCCCCGCCCACCCTCCTACAGCTGAGGTGTTTAAACAGAGCTGGGTTAATGTATTATATGATGACCTGAATGAGAAGGCTTTAGTTGTTCTTCAGTCACCTCCGGTCCCAGCCAGTTCTTTATCATTTCAGTCATCGCTGGATATTTCCAAGTCGTCCAAGTCATTACTGGTTAAGCCCAGCTCCAAGTCGCAGCTGGAGAAGCCCAGCTCCAAGTCACCGCTGGTTAAAGGATTAGTTCACTTTCAAATGAAAATTACCCCAAGTTTACTCGCCCTCAAGCCTAGGTGTATATGACTTTCTTCTTTCTGATGAACACAATCAGAGATATATTAATATCCTGATGCATCCGAGCTTTATAATGGCAGTGAGTGGGATCAACGAGTATGAGCTGAAGAAAGTGCATCCATCCACATCCATCCATTATAAACATACTCCACATGGCTCCGGGGGGTTAATAAAGGCCTTCTGAAGTGAAGCGATGCGTTTGTGAAAAAAAATCCATATTTAACAAGTTATGAAGTAAAATATCTAGCTTCCGCCAGACCGCCTTCTGTCTGTGGTAAACATAAGTTGATGATACTTGGACAATGTTTTTTTCAACATAAATTAAACACACCTATATCGAAAATGTGAATTTTAAAGCTGTTATGTTTGTTTAAAAAAAACATAAGTAACTGGATAAAAAAGTTTGAGTGTGTGTAATTTACAGTGTAGAACAAAACGTCAAAGTATCTACTTACGAAGAAAGTGTAAAACTCTCGCAGTTCAAAAAGCTTACGCTACGTCCTACACCTTCCCTATTCAATTTATAGAAAAAGCTTAACTGACGCGACGCCAGTTCCGTTTTTTTCGTAATTTGAATACGGAAGGCAGTCTGGCGAAAGTTAGATATTTTACTTCGTAACTTAAATATGGATATTTTTTTTACACACAAGGCATCGCTTCACTTCAGAAGGCCTTTATTAACTCCCCAGAGCTGTGCAAAGTATGTTTATGATCAGCTCCTCCAGTTGTTCCACTCTGCTGCACAGATCTGCCTGTATCTGCCTCTGGGCTCCTCCTTCCCTCCGGTTCCACCATTGTCCTCATCCCACTGTCTCTGCCCCGGTCTGTCAAGCCCATGCCTCCACCTGAGTCACGCCTGCCTGCAGCTCCACTGTGGCCCTCCAGGCCTTTGGTGCCACCCTCGGCTCCGCCTTGGCCTCAACCTCCACCATCTCCACCTCAGTCAGTCATCTCCCTGGTTCTGCCTGGCCCATCTACCACCACCTTCATCTCCTCTCTGGTCGTCATCTCAGTGGTGTCCTCTGCCTGCTCATCATCTTCCTCCAGAGTCTCCACCCTCCCTCCCTCCTCAGATTGGACACGCTCTCTGGGGAGGGGGGGAGCTGTGTAAATTACAGCTAAATAGAAATATTAAAAAACAAAAACTAATAAAAATGATAAAAGCACATAATACATTTACTAACAAAATTACTAAAACACAAATGGATCAAGTTAAATGTAATTAATTTAAATTAATTTTTAATTTGAATTTAAGTGGATTAAATGCAATGAAATAAAGATTGAAGAATCATGTTGCATTAGCATATTTTAATTAAGTAAACCTTGTTTTTGAAGCAATTACAGTAAATATTAATAAAACTAACAAATTTAATAAAACTTAATTTCTTGCTAATATAACCATATATGAATTGAGGCAAATCAGCAATATCGAGTAGTATATTGTCATCGATGTTTTTCTGTGATCACATAATAGTTAAATGCAGTTGGATTGATTGTAAATAAAATCACCAGTTTTAGTAGGTTTTAGCCTTTTAAGCTCTGCAGTGACTCAGAAAGGGCTGAAAGGATAAATAAATAAACAAATTTGCATATTGTGGAGGAAAGTTAATCCGCCTCTTTCTGTCTTTTTATAGACAACCCATTTGGTTTACAGAACATTTTCTTGTACCAACATGTCTTTCTGATGATAATACTCTATTTAACCTGCTAAACATACAGTATTTACTATTGATGTCTTCATGTTCTGTCATATGATTTTGCTCTGAAAGAGCTATGTTTGCCTGCTGTACCATTATATTGGCCACAACAGGCGAGTGTTCTGGAGGCAACTGTTATATTCTCCCTCATGCTGTTACATAGAGTAATATATGAATATGTTTAGAATATCTGAATTAAATTTATTACGTGCCTTCTGAAATAATATGACATAATGACCACTGTCTATGGCAACCCCGAATGGACCGTTAAACTGAAAATGTAAATTTTCCACATAGCTGAGCTTATTTTAAGTCTCTCTGTGGTCTCTCCAGTTAAAATGATAAAATAAATTAAACTCAAATCGATACTTTGTCCAAATAGTTATTTATTTGTTATGTAGACATATAATAGACTTCAAAACCCAAAGACTAATCTGCCAGTGGTTCCCTCAAGATTTCCCTATGTGTTTTTATAATGGGGTTTTTCCAATTAGGAGGAAAATAAGGTCTGTGGTAAACATAAGTTGATGATACTTGGACAATGTTTTTTTCAACATAAATTAAACACACATATATCAAAAATGTGAATTGTAAAGCTGTTATGTTTGTTTAAAAAAAACATAAGTAACTGGATAAAAAAGTTTGAGTGTGTGTAATTTACGTTGTAGAACAAAACGTCAAAGTATCATCAACTTATGTTTACCACCTTATTTTATTCATAAACTGAAAAACCCCATTATAAAAAGCCATAGGAAAATCTTGAGGGAAACACTTGCAAATTATTCTTCTGGGTTTTGATGTAATCCCTGCACCACTCTAAAACCTAGTTAATGTAAAGCCAGATAGTCACTGTCGCAAAATATTTCAGTATAATACAAGATCCTGATCAATGAGTCTGGCTGCGATAATGACTGCACATCTCCTTCATCAGCCCTCTATAACATAAAGCCATATTGTGTGCTCTTCTAGACATCTAAAAGCTGCATCTTGTTGTTCATGACTCGGCATAGTTGCTTTAGAGATGGTCTCTTCTTACATTGGATATAAAAATAACGCTTTCAAGCATTTTCTTTGGGCAGCAATGTCATGAATGCACAAGAATCTCGTACTGTACACAATTAGTGCCCTGGATATTGTAAAACAGTACATTAGTAGCCTACTGCCTCAGGCTGTAAAGGTGCTCTAAGATTAACGCATTCGGGTTTCTTTCACTCATAATTGCACATAAGGGGTTTATCTGTGTGCACAGAAAATAAAACATCTTTTAAATAAACTACACATTTGACTGCATTTTTATGCAGAATTTATCAAGTGATGTAATTTTTGTTACTGTTTTTTATTAATAATATGTGCACTCCATCATTTTGACCCAGAAACTCATTTCACGTTTTATGCACACAACGAAAAAGTAAAGTCTCTACTTTCTTACGATATAATTGTTTACACTCTCCAAACTGTTGCTAAGATATAGCTTAAGGTGTTTTTCATAAAATTTTGTAAAAATACCCACTAAAATTTTCTGATATTTTTTTGACAGAATTAGGAGATTTATTCAAACATTAACAGGCTAAGTAAAAATATAGTGCAGTATATTTTTATAATACAGTTATGACTTTCACCTGTACAATGTTATATTTAAAAAATATATTTCAAATAAATGCTTTTCTTTTGAATTTTCTTTTTATCAATCCTGAAAAAAATGTATCACAGTTTCCACAAAAATATTAAGCAGCACAACTGTTTTCAACATTGGTAATAATAGGAAATGTTTCTTGAGCAACAAGTCAGCATATATGATTTCTGAAAAATCATGTGACACTGAAGTCTCATATAATGATGCTGAAAATTCAGCTTTTAAGACTGTGTCTTAAGTACTAGTACGACCAACTAGCGGTTAGTCAAAGGGCAATCAGTCTTACTTTTTAGTATGAAATCAGACCAATCTCCATTTTTATGTAACTTAAAACAGTTATAAACAGTCTTAAAGAAAAAATGTGATGACTAACTTTTAAGACTAGTCTTAGCAGTTTATGCAACTGGCCCCAGAAAATGTATACCTTGAATGCAGCGTTGCTTAGGATAAAAGCATCTGATGAATGCATTAATGCAATTGGAAAATAATTGCTTTCCCAATGTCTGGGTTTTACCATAGAGATAAATATCATACAAATGTTCTTTACAGACATCCTTCTGGAGAAAAAATAAATAAAAATCTGAATAGTGCTAGATTGTTTGTTTACTTCTGCTCAGTCAGCGTGTAGAGGGATATGCATCAGTGATTGCATAGTTCTGAATACAGTTATTTATATTGTTTCACTTGTATTATCTTTCTTCGTATTTCTCACCTTTCAAAAAATTGCCTTGCTGCTGGGTATAAAATGTATGGGAACAAATCCAGATCTGGCTTTTACAATGCAACCTGATCATGTCTAGTCCAGAGTAATATTATTATGTGTTTAACCATGTATAAATGTGCTAATGCTTAGTTTGAATCATGCCCAGTGAGTCATTCATTTATTCATTCATTCATTCAGTTATAAGTGAACACAATAAGGGCCAGCTGCATGAACATAGCCATTATGTTAAGACAGTGTCTTAAGATCTAGAATGACCCACTAGCAGTTAATAAAGGGGCAATCAGTCTTACTTTTCAGTATGAAATTAGGCCAATGTACATTTTTATGTAACTGACTTAAAAAAGTTATGCAGTTATGCATTAACTGACTCCAGTTAATGTTAGGAAAATCAGCATTGTAAAGCAGGGGCAGCAACAGGGGGTGGGCAACTGAACCTTTTGTCCCGTGTTTGAAGGGGACCCTGTTGAGATAAAAAGAGCTCTACATCTACAACTCTTTGCAAGCATCTTGTGTACAAATAATGGATTGTTGAGAAATTTCTTTAACTCCTCTTATATAACATTTGCACCGTACAGCTTTAGACTACCTGCTGATAAATTGAGAAGAATCTTTTACTCTTTCTGTCACACACTGCTTTCAGCAATCTTTCTATAGCTCGCCCGCTTTCTCTTTCACCTGAAAGGTATGTGTGTGTGTGTGTGTGTGTGTGTGTGTGTGTGTGTGTGTGTGTGTGTGTGTGTGTGAAGTCCAATTTACCTTGTCAATCATTACTTTTTTTTTTCTTTTCCTCCAAGGTTGGCCATTCACAAACACAGTCTGTAAGATGAGTGGTCTGGTGCAGGGCATGTCTGTCTCTGCCTCTGTGTTCACACTGGTGGCCATTGCAGTGGACAGGTCAGTGGTGTCATCACTTAGTTGAATCTGATGAAACTTGTCAAGAATATTTTAAAATTCAAAAGAAAGATAATTATTTTAATTATAAAGCTCTTAAATTATATATATTTGAAATGAAATAAAGACATTAAATAAAATATTTTTATAAAAATGTTTGGAATGAATACCTATATGTGAATATACACTACCAGTCAAAAGTTTGGACACACCCTCTCATTTAATGTTTTTTCTTTGTTTTCATGACTATTTACATTGTAGATTCTCACTGAAGACATCAAAACTATGAATGAACACATATGGAATTATGTATTAAACAAAAAAGTGTTAAATAACTCTAGATATGTTTCATATTTTCGATTCCTCAAAGTAGCCACCCTTTGCTTTGTTGACAGCGCTACAAACCCTTGGCCTTCTCTCAATAAGCTTCATGATGTAGTCACCTGAAATGATTTTCACTTCACAGGTGTGCCTTGTCGGGGTTAATTTGTAGAATTTCTTGCCTTCTTAATGGGGTTGGGACCATCAGTTGTGTTGTGCAGAAGTCAGGTTGGTACACAGATGACAGCAAAACTGTTAGAATTCATATTATGGCAAGAACCATACAGCTAAGTAAAGAGAAACGACAGTCCATCATTACTTTAAGAACTGAAGGTCAGTCAGTCTGGAAAATTGCAAAAACTTTGAATGTGTCCCCAAGTGCAGTTGCAAAAACAATCAAGCGCTACGACGAAACTGGCTCACATGAGGACCGCCCCAGGAAAGGAAGACCAAGAGTCACCTCTGCTGCTGAGGATAAGTTCATCCAAGTCACCAGCCTCAAAAATCGCAAGTTAACGGCACCTCAGGTTAGAGCCCAGATTAATGCCACACAGAGTTCTAGTAGCAGACACATCTCTACATCAACTGTTCAGAGGAGACTGCGCGAATCAGGCCTTTATGGTCAAATAGCTGCTAAAAAAACACTACTAAGGAAAAGCAACAAGCAGAAGAGAGTTGTTTGGGCCAAGAAACGCAAGGAATGGACATTAGACCAGTGGAAATCTGTGCTTTGGTCTGATGAGTCCAAATTTGAGATCTTTGGTTCCACCAGCCGTGTCTTTGTGCGACGCAGAAAAGGTGAACGGATGGTCTCTACATGCATGGTTCCCACCGTGAAGCATGGAGGAGGAGGTGTGATGGTGTGGGGGTGCTTTGCTGGTGACACTGTTGGGGATTTATTCAAAATTGAAGGCACACTGAACCAGCATGGCTACCACAGCATCCTGCAGTGACATGCCATCCCATCCGGTCTGCATTTAGTTGGACCATCATTTATTTTTCAACAGGACAATAACCCCAAACACCTCCAGGCTGTGTAAGGGCTATTTGACCAAGAAGGAGAGTGATGGAGTGCTGCGCCAGATGACCTGGCCTCCACAGTCACCTGACCTAAACCCAATCGAGATGGTTTGGGATGAGATGGACCGCAGAGTGAAGGCAAAAGGGCCAACAAGTGCTCAGCATCTCTGGGAACTCCTTCAAGACTGTTGGAAAACCATTTCAGGTGACTACCTCATGAAGCTCATCGACAGAATGCCAAGAGTGTGCAAAGCAGTAATCAAAGCAAAGGGTGGCTATTTTGAAGAATCTAAAATATAAAACATGTTTTCAGTTATTTCACACTTTTTTGTTTACTACATAATTCCATATGTGTTCATTCATAGTTTTAATGTCTTCAGTGAGAATCTACATTGTAAATAGTCATGAAAATAAAGAAAAAACATTAAATGAGAGGGTGTGTCCAAACTTTTGACTGGTAGTGTATATTCATTTGATTGTGGGCCGACATGTGACTCTGACTTTGTGAGATTCACCCAGTAATTTCAGTGTTTTATTACAAGAAGGAAAATTCTGAATTTACATAACATCAAATCTTCTCTGAGTGTAAGACAATGTTATTTTTAACACTTCTCTGATATTATGAGATAAGTTGTTTAAAGGGGTCATGAAATCCATTTTTTTTGTTTTTATATTATGTTTCAGGTGGTTAGCTTAAGTTTTTAAGTTTTTGCACCAAAATCATCAAATATATGTAAAAAAAAAAAAAAAATTATAATTTTTAATAATGTTGTTCACTTTGTCAAAAACACCTCACTTTAATGGCTGTTGCCTCTTTCAAAAATGCAATAAATGCCTACTGCTGTGATTGGCGAAATTAATTGCACCGTATACACACAGCCTGTGTGACGTCTGTTTCGATGTTTGAGATGGCCAGAGTATGTTTCCTTAAATGATGACGACAGTACAACACTAGCTACACATTGTGTAAAGGGTTTATAATAGCAACTACTAATAACATAAACTACACAGCATATATTCAACTTGACTATGCTTTCTTCACACAATATATTAATATTCAGCTCAATCAAATATTGCTATTCTGTGTACCGATTTGATTCACTTGGACTCTAACAGTGTTAAATGCCGGTTTGACATTCATTACAAACACACTTAAAGGTTATAAGTAAATGTACCGGTGTTGCCTCTGAGGGCAAAATACATGGCACTGTCATAGCTTACAATACAAGATATTGAGAAAAATCAGCCGCATACTGAGAAAGAATAATTAAAAAAAGAGTCCATTGTGAAATGGGACAAATGAAAACATTCTTGTTTAACCACTCCCAACCAAGACGCATTAAAAATAAACTTAGGTCATGCTTTTCTTTGATATTTTGGAAGGATATACATAGTTTTTGGAGGTACAGTTTGTCTACATCCAGGGACAGAACAATGTAGAATGGTCTTACTCGACAGCAGTATCACTCTTGTGATTGATGGACAGACATGAGTTGTAAAGAGCATGCCTCCCTGATTTACACAAGCATATTAAGGGACATTTTGAGAAAAATGGCAACGTCAGGATTGGGGCAATTTCAAACCCTGGCATTTCAGAAGGGTGGAAAGCAAATACTCATATTTTAAAGGGGACCTATTATGCAAAATTCACTTTTATAAGGTGTTTGAACACAGATCTGTGTAAACAACCAGCCTATAATGGTAAAATTCCACCCACCCACCCAGTCTCGCCAAACGAGCCGTTCCAGATTTCCCCCTTGAGAGTGGGGGGAAGCCCCGCCCCTGACTGGTTACGACAAACTTAGCTCCTCCCCTGAGTGAGCTGTACACAGTCCGCCATGTTTATCTCTTCGCCAGAGCATTGAACAGCAGCATAAAAGTAAGAAATGTATTCTTATTAAAGCTACTAGAGTTATTTAATCAAGAGCAGTGAGTGATTTTCTGTTTTCATTTTGTTGTTTGGTTCATATTAACAGCAGTAGGTAGCCTACTGTATATTACACTGCTGCCTGCTGTCGCTTTAATACACAGATCTAATATACACATGTGATTTCTTTCCCTGCTGTTTACATTCACAGACATAACTGTGTTTGTGAACTTTGTGTGTTTTTGACATAACCTTGTGTGTATTTGACAGTTTAAATGCAATAAAATATGTAAGAGAAATCAGTTTAATACTTACAGGACTCTGTCTGACAGCCAGCTTTCTGTGCGCGTGCTTCGGGTGTCTGCCCTCAGAAAACCATGTATCAGAAGTTTAGACTGCTTAAATGCATGTAAATAATTAACTTTCATGATGACAAAGAACTGCAAAGCAACGCGAGTGTGGCCGCGATAGAGATGATAATCAAAACCAAACAGATTTTTGTTAGTTTTTAGCAGAGTATCCGAGTCACAAGTTGTACAGGCTCCGCCTTCTTCTGGAAAGCGGGGTGGGGAGCAGCAGCTCATTTGCATTTAAAGACACATGCATGAAAATTTACTTGCACTTCTATTACATTTTGTAAAAAGTGGCATAATAGGTCCCCTTTAAACTGAGGAGTTTGTTTTGAGGTATGGAACTTGCAATATGCTTTTGTTGTAGAGTAACCTCTTATATGTGTAAATATTAAGGACATTTTGATTTTCCATTTCATGACTGCTTTAAATAAAGACATTATGTTTTATTATAAAATACAATAAAAGGGGAAGTAAGAGGAAGAATACCTTTATAATGTAAGAGGACGAAAATAATTATAGAAAAAGTCAGAGGATTAACTCACATTGGTTTAGAGTTTATGCGTGATGGATTTCTTCCAGCTGTAAAGAACTCTGTTCCAATCTCCTCCAGGTTCCGTTGCATCGTATACCCTTTTCAACCTAAACTCACCCTACTGGTTGCCAAGGTGACCATAGTGATGATCTGGGTGCTTGCAGTGGTGATTATGTGTCCATCAGCTGTGACGTTGACTGTGGAGAGAGTGGAGCATCATTACATGGTACACAATGAAGACTACAACCACACATACCCCCTTTTCTCATGCTTTGAGAACTGGGCCAACCCACAGATGAGAAAAGTCTACACCACCGTCCTGTTTGCACACATTTACCTTATTCCCCTCACCCTGATCACGCTTATGTATGGACGTATAGGGATCAAACTCTACACCACCTCTGTGATCTCTGGGAACGATCAGCACGAAGACAGACAGTCTCACGCCTCCCCTCCGGTCCCTGGAGCCCAGCAGGAAGGTCGGCCCCTCATTTCCCAAAAGAAGATCAAAGTGATCAAGATGCTGAGCATCGTGGCCCTGTTATTCACACTCTCCTGGCTGCCTCTGTGGACCCTGATGCTCCTCACGGACTACGGAGGTCTGAACGAAGACGACTTGGAGCTGCTGAGTGGCTACGTGTTCCCATTCGCTCACTGGTTGGCCTTCTCGAACTCTAGCGTCAATCCCATCATCTACGGGTACTACAATGAAAACTTCAAGAGGGGCTTTCAGGCAGTGTGCAGGACGCATTCGTGCTGCTGTGAGGGAATATCGGTGAGGAGCGGAATGCAACGGAGAGCCAGAGAAGACGTAAGGGATCCTGCAGTCAACTCCAATCCCTTGAATTTCGGTGCAAGGAACCGGGTCTACAATGATGGCGATCTGAAGAACTCCGGGACATGCCTGGAGTTGGAGCACAGGAGAACTGGGCGGCTTTGTAATAACTCGGTCTGCTCCAATGACACAGGATCTAGTGTGGGATCTGGGATAAAAGGGGTGACAAACCAAAAAGTCTTTCAGATGGAGGAGCCAGAAAGTCCTATCAGAGTGGGTAAAAACCAAGCCTGGGATGAATAGATGGATTATTTGTGCGATTACCTGATTCCACAGATCTTTAATGTAAAGTGAGATATGAAAAGTGGATGAAGTCAGTCTTAAAGTACTCATCTCTTCAGACAGTTTCTGTGAAAACACTTGGAAGAGGGAATAATTCCCTTCTCAATTTTTCTACAAGGATTTTGGGCTCAAAATTCACAAGCTTTTTTTTTTTTTTTCCTGGAAAGTGCAAACGAGAACAACGTCAAAAGTCATATTTAAGGAAATATATTACATTGTAAAGCATTTGTTTACAAACTTTAGCTTTAATTTGCAATTAACACATTTTAATTACTCAAATTCATGCCAAAAAAAAAAAGTCACATATTTAAAATAAACATCTAGTCTAAACATCCAACAGGAAAATCTGTGGGATAATTTCTGATATTTGAACTGGAGTCTGTGAAATGACGTTTAAGCCTAACAGTTTTTCTCAGATCAGGCAACAAGCTGTGATCAGTAAAATGTCTGTTTATCTTTTCTCAAGATTGCATTGTGCAGTTGCACAAATGTTTTCCTGAAATGTGCATTAGTATTTTGTATATTGTATTTGTGTTTGTCTATTATTATGTAAATGAGTGATATTAACACTGTTGTGAAATCCATTGGAGTGAACACCATTTGTGGTTAATACCAAAGGGGAAAGATGCCATATGTCATATTTGATATAGCTACTGTTGTTCACTACGAGAGAAAACAGAACAGCAGTGCAGTGAAGATGCGAGGAATAAGCACAATCTGTGACTATGACTCAAATGTTTATATTTTAGTGTTTTGCATGTGTTTTTCATGCATTCTGATTGGTCTGACTGTGGCTTTAAGAGCCTTGTGTAAAACATGACTTTTGCTTTAGTGTGTTTATTTCTATACTTAATACTGTAATAGCAAGATGAATGTAAATGGACTGTAAAAAGAATGAATATGGTAAATTCATTCTATTATCTCTTTAAGGAAGTGTCTTTATCCTCCATGCTTGTTTTGTTTCATACAAGTGTTACCTTAAATGTGTAAATGAATTCTAGCCGTGTTCTTGGCGTGAGACTAGGTGTCATAATTTGCACCAGCTCCTTTGAGAACGGTCATACATATACCCCTAGTTTATATTTATCATAGTTTATCACACCACAGAAGATAAGCCTAGTCCAACACAGACTTCTTTCATTAAAAATCATTTAAAAAGAGTAAAAAAAGAGCTCATTAACACTTGAAAGGAAGGACATATTTCATAACTATGACAACAAATTACATCTAACTGTTCCTTGCCTGCAAACTGCAAGTAGTACGCTATGGTGACAGTTATGTCTAAATGATTGATTAATTATGTCATAATCATCATCTTTTTTCTTTTTTTTTTTTTTTTTTTTTTTACAACCAGTTGGGTTCACCTTGGGCCTTGAAGATCTTTTAATGACTTTTATTGATTTCATGACATTGGAAAATTGGGATTGGGAATCATTGCTTTCAGGTGTACTGACATTAATGACAAAAAAAAGCTTATTTTTATAGAAATATTTTCCTGGCCAACTCACAAAGAAATGACATTTGTCAAGTGTTTGTGGAGTAAGAATGCTTATTAAAACATTTGTGTTGCTAATGAAGCACATAATTAACTTTAAATCAAGCTCATTTCATAATGTTTCTCTAAATGGGTGTCCATTAAATTTCCTCAGTGAGTTTTGACCTCTCTTGTCATCTTTCTGCTGCCTTCATATGGAATTCTATTTGTAGAACAATACAAAAATTATACCACACAATTTAATAATAATTGCACATCATCTCTTGTCTAAATTTCTAGACTCAGTTGTCACTGAGTATAAGAAACTAATAACTCCTTATAGTTTCTAACTCCTTGAGACAGATTTGCCATGACAAGGTCAAACAGAATAAAACAAGAATTAAGGTCTACTATCTCTGAAAGTCCCTGATAATAACTGATAACTGGATGAGAATTTGCATCAGTGTCTGGTATAATTATAAAATTGAGCTCTCAAAAAAAAAAAAAAAAAAAAAAAAAAACATATATTGTTGCAATCACAACTTAAAATTTTGCATTAGAATAACTTTTTAGATTTAAAAGATTTAAAGGGATAGTTCACCCAAAAATGAAAATTTGATGTTTATCTGGATTTGGATTTGTCTGTGCATGTTTTTTTACTCTTATAGATTTTGTTACCATTGGCATGCATTATACGACTGACAGACTGCAATGGTTGGAGTTAAAAATCATCATTTGTGTTCTACTGAAGAAACAAAGTCACCTACATCTTGGATGCCCTGGGGGTAAGCAGATAAACATCAAATTTTCATTTTTGGGTGAACTATCCCTTTAACTTGTTGAGAACTTAAACTTTGACTAAGTTTAGTTGACTAAACTTAAAATTTGAAGGCAGCAGAAGTAGTAAGTTTAGAAGTAAGTTCTGCTGCGTGTTTTGGCTTTACAGAGTAAATCAAATTACAAAGTATTATGATCTAGTAGTATTTCTTGACACCACAAATTGGGTAAAAAAATAAAGTAAAACTAACTTTTCATGTTAACAAAATTCTGACATGTCTAAATACAGTTTAAATATTGATTAATATTGTACTTTTCTAGCAATAAATAAAATTATTAATTAAAAAAAATCAATAAAAATGTATTTAAATTTATGAAATAAAATAAATCAGAATAAGTAACAGGGTTGCAAATTTAGACATTTAATTTTAACCCTCAAATATGGCTGACTTTTTCATTTAAATGAAATTAATGTTCTATAGTTTGATAATGTTTTTTATTTAATACTTTGTATTTTTAGGGGATTGTATGATACTAAATTATATTTATGGAATAGTTATGATCTATTTATTACCTGTTAAGCACTTTTTGAGCATAGACCTGAAAATGAAATGTCCAGCTTAAATTGTTGGAAATCTTGATTTCTTTGGAGCACAGACTTTTGTCTCTTTTAAAAGAAGACACTTGGCAGATTACTGCTTAAGTGAAAAGAGTAAAAAAAATAAAATAAAAAAAGAAGTGAAACTTACAAAGTTTTAGCCATTTATTATTATGAAAAATGCATAAAAATACCATTTTTAAATTTTATATGAAATATATATTTTCCAAAACATGTTGTACTCTGAGAAAATTTAAACAAAAATCAAGTTGTGTTCCAAATTTGAGGTTGATATCTCAAAAAATTAGCTTTCAGTAAGATTTTGTTTGGGTGCAGTACCAAACATTTCCACTAGAATAGATGATATTCATATTTTTATTTTTTGTGTCTGTGTTTACATAGCAAGTGCCAAAACCTGTACTAAGTTTCATACTATTCCGATGAAGTAAAAAAATTCTAAAAAACCAAAATGTTTTTTTTTTTTAAATGACCGAAGAGCAGCAGAAAGTTAAGCAAATTACTTCTGAAGTGCAGTGCTAAATGAAAAAAGAAGAAGAAGAGATATTTAAACAAAATAAGAAAAATGTACACCCCCTCCCAGCCCTTAGTTTTCACCTTTTTCAATAGTTGTGTATGAATCCCTCAATTGCCCTCATTGTGAAAAGATGGATCTCAAAATCATACAGTCACGGTTGAAAAGGGTTGAAATATGCAGTAGTTGCTAGAAAACCAATGAATGTTCAGAAGCTGAAGGATTTTTCTGAAGAACAGAGCTCAGTTTAACTGCTCAGGACAAACAAGGGACTCATGAACAACTATCACAAACATAAAAACAGGCATTGATCATACACGTCATGACAAAAGTAATAGGTTTCAAAGGTTTGTAAACTCTTGAACTGGTTAATTTGTGCAAATTCAGTTATTATTTAGTCTTGTGGATTTTATGTAAACATCTGATATTAAAAAAAACAGCTTACTTAGGGCAGTACTGAAAAAAAAAAAATTTTATGATTCCTCTATTTTAATATTATTATCATCTTGCATATTCTGCAAGGGGTGTGTAAACTTATGAGTGAAAAACAGTACAGTATGTCTATTGCTAATTATGGTCAGTTAAAATTTAAGATTTGTCCATTTCTTCTGTTGGGTGTCTTTCTCTTTATATAAACAGATTTAATATGCATAATAATTGTTTCACATTGACGGGTTGAGTCCTTTAAAATCTGGTTGCACTGTGGATGAGTCTCTCTCCACTTGGCCCTGAAAAAAAGGTTTATATTTTTTATTTTGTTAGCGACCGTACAAAAATCCAGTTTTATGGCTTATCTGACCTAAATACACTGAGTTATTTGTACAGTAGTCTGAACAAATGGATCCAGTTTCATCACTAGCAAATGATAGTGCAAACCATTAGTCCTATAAAGATAAAATTGGATCTGAAAAAGCATGTAGCTTGCCGTATCATCACACCTCAGGGTCATGGGCTATTTTTAAGATAGCATACAACATACTGTTTTTGTCATTTCTCTTTTATTATGGATACTGTGCACAGTATGTGAATATTCTGTGAATCATGGCAGGATGAGCTAACAAAGCACAAAAAAGCAAAATACCTTTTTATTTTCAAGCCTATAACTGAATGCCAGGGTTGTGCACCATTAAGAATTGAATTGAGAATGCCTTTTAAATTCCATTTCACTTCCTGAATTTGAAGCTTCAAAACAGGATGCATAGTAATTGCAATTTGAATATGAATATAAAGAAGTATAATTAAAATGACTTCAAATTCAAAGAAATTCATATGAGTGTAAAGCAAAGTTTTTCAGGCAGTTCAAATTCAATTCTGAATTTTGCTTAACCCTGCTGGATGCCACAAACATGTTATAGTGATGAGGTCATGTGACAATGTGGGATACTGAAAAGTTTATTGTGGAATAATGCCTGTTCCACTTCTTTTTGTTTAAAAAAAACAGTGAGCAACATACAGTCCACACTGGTCATTATTCAGTAAGATAGCATTCTGTTTTAAGGCCGTGCCTTTTCCCCCATGTTTACGTGGCAGAGGAAGTATCATTTGCACAAGTGCTCACCATTAAATAGAAATAATAGTCCATGCAAACGTAAAAACTCAGCAAATGTTGTTGATGTTAATTACTATTAGCTTGTGGCTAATTAGCCTTATGTTGTTGTGCTGTAAGGCTTATGAAAAATTGTCTAGTGGCTATGCAAGTAGTTTTCTTTGTGAGGTTTCACTGAGCCGAATTTCAGCTGTGCGGCACTAAAATGTGTGATATGATTTGTTTAGTGTTTATATCATTTCATTTAGGAAATGAATTCTCATAGTCTAAAAAGGTGTTTGAATGGGTGAAGAGCAGCAAGGTCAGTAAAGAGCTTTTACAGCACTATGGTTTTAGTAAAAGCAAAACAATCTGCTTCTTTTTCAAGAGAACTATAACCCCATGAGGGTTTCGATTAAGACTGTTTAGAGAATTGGTCAAAAAATGCCATAAATGCTGCAGTTCAGTCCAAATCTATCAGTTGATGGATTCAATTCAGTGACTGAAATGTTTAATAACCCACAACCTATGAGATTATCCAGCATCAAGGCTTTGTGTAGGAGCCAAGTGTGTTTCTTTTCATTTCGTGTTTGTTGTTAATCCGCCAACTGGTGCACTGTACAATCTGTCATGAAAAGCATTTATATTTTAAATTTGCAATTTGTAGGTCTGCATTGTTTCATGTTGCTTTGCCCCTGGCTTACTTTGAAAATAAAGAAAAGAATGTCTCATAAATGTTTGAAATTCATTTGTTGTACATAATGAAACATACTAATTAAACATAGCTTGTGTTTTTTCTTCTTAGCCTCTAACAATAGCAAATGAGAAGGAAAAAATGAAAGCTTTAACCATGACAGAATTTATTTACTATTTCTGCTTAAACATATACCGTGCGTAATGTAGTGCACAGACAGCGGGGGTACCATTATGTTTTCAGAGCCCCTCTGAATTACAGAGTCTTGTTTTCAAGGTTCTCACTTAGAGGGGTTCAAACACCACACGCTGATAAACAAGCACTTCAACCTGACTCTGCCTTCAGTCTATAGCTAGACTATTCATTACGCCAATCATTCTAAATGAACTATTATTAGTCAAACTGTTTCAGGAACTGAAGCTGTGAACAAGAATGGTGATGACAGTTCTGAAATGACTGATTTTAATCACTGTAGACACTCGGAAGAATGTAGCTATTTGTAGAGGTTTTTTATTTTTGTTTTTTGAATCAGTGGTAAGATGTAGTACTGAATTAGATGTAGAAATAATTGACAATACATACACACACAACAACATCAAAAATAATACCATATAACTTTAATATTAATTTATTTTTCAGGGAGGCAAGTTTTCAATTGGAAGCTAAAGAACATTATTTGTATGCTAATATAGCATACTACCTACACTGAACAATTAATGAATGTTAGCCTGAAGCTATTAGTGGACTTCCTGCTCTGAATGTTATATATAGACATATAGACACGCCATCTCATTAAAGTGGATCAAGTTCACCAGGTGTCCTGTAAAATCCTAGTATTCACACAGATGTCATACTAGTGCAAAAATGAAGTGAAGGTTATAAGTTATTAGTTAGTTCACAAACTCCACTTTTCTTCTAAAAACTTTGTAACAATAGCGAAGGGGTTATGTCTAGGCATTCATTCTTTAATATACAAGATAGCAGGATATAACTACAACTGTAGGCACAGTATGTATCTATATACAGCTAATCTATTAGCAACAGATTTCAGTTTTACTTATCTGGGATTTTACTTTCAGTTTTACTTATAATTTAGTTATAATTACAATTGTGGTTGCTATTGCTGTGATTAAAGATTACAAGGGAATTTGATTTTTAAAAACACACAATGATGTGTATGGATAAATCATTTATAATAAATACTGCAAAACACTCAAAAAAAAAGATCAATTTTGATTTCATGGTGACTTACACTACTGTGTAAATGCACTCAACCCATGTAAAATGAGTAACAGTGCTTGTGCTTACACGTGGACTCCAGGTTTGATGGCTGGTCCAAAGTTTGAACATAAGCAGAAGCTCAACAAAACCTGCTACACACGCGAGAACAAACCTCTTCCGGAAGCTCAAACGTGCTGCGTGCACATGAGAATGAAACTCATTGGTTACAAGATTCTGCTTATGTTCGCTGATCAATGTTTACATGCGAGTAAAAGCCTAAATTAAATCTGTTCATCATAACAAGCGATCGATTCTCTTCAGAAAATGTGGACTAAACCACTCGATTCATATGGATTCGTTTTCCAGTCTCTTTATGAAGTTTTTCAAGCGTCAAAGTGGAAGTTGCAAAGGCAGTCAATGGAAGGAAATCTGACAGCATTCTGTCATCAAAAATATCTTAATTTGTCTTTCGAAGAAGAACGAAAGTCTTACGGTTGTGGAACGACATGAGGGCAAGTATTTAATAACAGAATTTTCATTTTTGGGTGAACTAACCCTTTAAAGTGATTTTAAGGTGCATTTTTTTACCTTTATAAAGGCAAAGTTTTTCTAACACTATTAAATGTACCATGTCTAATGTCAAATTCTTAGTTTTTACCATCATTACATATTTGGAACATTTTAAAACATGATCTCATAACATTATTTATCCCATTGTAATTGCATTCTTGCCACCTCTGAGCAGTATTAAACGGTGTAGCCTAAATACATCTAGGTGCAGCTTGTGTCACTGCAGTGCAAATATGGCTTTTGTGTCTATATTTGTTTTTCATGTTAGTGGGCTAAAACCCCACTTTTACAAAGGTACATTGTCAAGAACGGCAGTAATGGAACTTGATTTGATAAGCAATGTTGGGTAAGTTACTTTAAAAAAATAACTGTTCACTAGCTACAGCTTACAGTACATCTTCAACAGTGTAATTCGATTACTGCACTAATTACTCTCTAAAAAGTATTGTATTAATTATTACTAATTACCAGTGTTGGGGAAAGTTACTTTTAAAAGTAATGCATTACAATATTGCTTTACTCCCTAAAAAAGTAACTAATTGCGTTACTTAGTTACTTTCTATGAAAGTAATGCGTTACATTACTTTTGCGTTACTTTTTCTCCCCAGGACTGGGCTTGCTTGTTTGTTTTTTTAGTAACAACAAAAAAAGTAATATTTTTGGCAAATTTAAGGCCCTTTCACATCAAAAGTGAAATGAATAATCCTCAGGATGAGAAATGCATATTTATGCCTGTACAGTAGAGGCCCAGCTCAAACAAACCTTTCAGCTGTGCTGCCATTCTGGATTAAAGAAGAATAGGATTCAGAAGGAAGTTCAACACTTATTTCTAAATCTAATCTAATGTAATTTTTTGCTTATTAGTATGGCTGAATTGGATCATTGAAGGTCAGCAGCAAAGACATTGGTTAATAAAGTGAGATTAAATACATAAAGTATATTTGTGTAATTTAATATATTTAATTATACAGGTTTGCATAAAATTCTGAGATTGCATTTCACTGTTTTTATTCATTTTGAAATACTGAATGTTTTCATGCAAGTGAACTTCTACGGCACTACCATTTTCCTGTGTTTACACTAGATGCTGCTTTTTGCCTGCGTGGTTTTAATGTTATTTTAAGGTGGGGTAGAATTTAATGAACGGCAAAATCAGCATTTTGTTCACGGACCCCATCTGTCACCTCACATACCCCAGTTTGGGAACCACTGCTCTAATCTAATCTCTTTCTCAGAAAATAACCTTAGGGACACATTACAGGCACATCTTATCAGTTAGTCACCATAGCAATTTTAGTTAGGATCTATAAATGTTCTGATTAATTTGTCAGATCTTAAATTAAGGCTTAAGATAAGGCTTTTCTTTAATATAACCCCAGGTCCTTAAAGGGTTAGTTCACCCAAAAATTTAAATTCTGTCATTAATTGACCCTTCGCCGGGAGTCTGATTGACAAGCGATCTAACCAGTCATAACGCCGCATCCGTCATTTTGTCCGACAAAGCAGTCAGGAGTTAAAAGATTAACCTCGGTGGACTTAAACTTGAAAAATGGTGTGTACTGACGTCTTTCCGCGTTTGAAACAACTTTCCTTCTCATGTTCATTCATGTTTATTTGTATATTCATGTTTATTACTCATGTTCATTCAAGCTTGAGCTAAGGCACTACAGCAATCTGTCATGACACATTATAGATCCACAAAATGGTTTTTATTTTCAAATTTCTTAAAAAATTACACAGTTTGAAAGCTGGGACTTTGTTTAATATCATATGTAACCTGCTCTGTCTTGTCTGTCGACGTGTTGTCAGTGTCCTCTTTGCTCCGCGATGTATTTTTCACTCTGTGTGGCGTGACAGCGCCATGGCTTGTCGGACAAAGCAACAGTATCTAAGGGAGGCAGGTCTTTGCGAAGGGTCAATTAATTACTCACACTCATGTCGTTCCAAACCCATAAGACTTTCATTTATCTTTGAAACACAAATGAAAATCTTTTTGATAAAATATGAGAGTTTTTTGTCCCTCCATAGACAGCTATGCAACTACCACTTTGACGCTTCAAAAAGTTCATAAAGAGATTGTAAAACTAATCCATATGAATTGAGCGGTTTAGTCCAAATTAGTCCAAGAGACATGATTGCTTTATATGATGAAAAGATTGAATTTAAGCTTGTTGGATGCGCAAACTTTGGCGTCGCCAACAAAAGATATGTAAAGCAAAAAGTAACTGAACTTAAATTCTCTCCTCCTTTTTAATTGACATGTCCATTTATTTTGCTATCCTATAACAATGCATGGTTATTTTCTCTAGTTCTTCCCTGTTGTCCACAGATTTCGGGGTCAACTGAGAACCACTGCCCTGTTTTACAAACAACTTACACAACTTACTTACAACTTACAGTTTAATGCAAAGTTCAGGATTGTGATTTATGGTTCCTCTTGCACACCCCATCTGCCCAATGGGCAACAAATAAACTGGCTTCAAGACTGCGGGGTGGTTGTTAGTGACCTTGCCAGATGCTCTTCTACCATGCTTGAAGCTACCTTCACTTGTAGCTAGAGAAGTACAATCTAAAGCTTTTTTCTTTAGACGTATCTTCTCCTTATGCTCTTTCTCCCCAGAGAACAGCAGGAACAATGACAGTAGCCACAATGGTGTAACCAGAGATCCAAAATCTTCCATTTCTGGCTAACCCAAGAGCAATAAGTCAGGCGTTTCTTAGCTCACATACTTTTCATCAAATACTGTTTAGGTGCATTGGAAAAAGCATCAATATGAGTCAACTGAGCTTGTTTCAGAGCTTGCTATTGTAAATCTTTCATAATGTGATCGTGAATCTTCTGGAGGTCATGCAATACAACAGCATACCGATCCCATTTGAGGAAAGTCATCCATCAACATAAGAGTTAATTTCTCTTAGCAAACAATAGAAATCAATAAATTCACTTTACACAAAAATCAATAAATGGATGTCTGATGTTCCATGCATATGAAATGTGCAATAACATCAAAGGTTAAAAAACGTTCAAAAGCCTGCGACCACATTAAAATGTAGGATTTAAACTGAAACTGGAAAAAAAAAAAAAAGCTTTAGGATTAAAAAATTAAACAAAGAAATATTATGGCATAAAATGAATAAGTATCTGATATTGTGATTGATTAGTGAATTAATATTCACTAATTTACTTTTAAATATTTTTAATGCTGATAATGTAATCTGTAATGAAAAAAATATTATTTTGAATTAATTATATTTTTAGTAGAACTAAATTAGAAATGGTTTCAGAAGTTTTGAACCCACTGTATATCTACAACCCGAATTCCAGAAATGTTGGGACGTTTTTTAAATTTGAATAAAATGAAAACTAAAAGACTTTCAAATCACATGAGCCAATATTTTATTCACAATAGAACATAGATAACATAACAAATGTTTAAACTGAGAAATTGTACACTTTTATCCACTAAATGAGCTCATTTCAAATTTGATGCCTGCTACAGGTCTCATAAAAGTTGGCACGGGGGCAACAAATGGCTGAAAAACCAAGGAATTTTGAAAAGATTCAGCTGGGAGAACATCTAGCAACTAATTAAGTTAATTGATATCAGGTCTGTAACATGATTAGCTATAAAAGGGAGAGGCAGAGTCTCTCAAAAGTAAAGATGGGCAGAGATGTGAAAGAGTGTGTAAAAAGATTGTGAAATACTTTAAAAACAATGTTCCTCAATGTCAAATTGCAAAGGCTTTGCAAATCTCATCATCTACAGTGCATAACTTCATCAAAAGATTCAGAGAAACTGGAGAAATCTCTGTGCATAAGGGACAAGGCCGAAGACCTTTATTGGATGCCCGTGGTCTTCAGGCCCTCAGACGACACAGCATCACTCATCGGAATGATTGTGTCAATGACATTACTAAATGGGCCCAGGAATACTTCCAGAAACCACTGTCAGTAAATCCGCCGTGCCATCTGCAGATGCCAACTAAATCTCTATCATGCAAAAAGGAAGCCATATGTGAACATGGTCCAGAAGCGCCGTTGTGTCCTGTGGGCCAAGGCTCATTTAAAATGGACTGTTTCAAAGTGGAAAAGTGTTCTATGGTCAGACGAGTCCAAATTTGACATTCTTGTTGGAAATCACGGATGCCGTGTCCTCCGGGCTAAAGAGGAGAGAGACCTTCCAGCGTGTTATCAGTGTTCAGTTCAAAAGCCAGCATCTCTGATGGTATGGGGGTGCATAAGTGCATACGGTATAGGCAGCTTGCATGTTTTAGAAGTCATTATGAATGCTGAAAGGTATATAAAGGTTTTAGAGCAACATATGCTCCCCTCCAGATGATGTCTATTTCAGGGATGGCCTTGTGTATTTCAGCAGGACAATGCCTAAACTACATACTGCAGCTATTACAACCACATGGCTTTGTCGTAGAAGAGTCCGGGTGCTGAATTGGCCTGCCTGCAGTCCAGATCTTTCCAGATCTTTGGAAAAGAAGATGAGATGCTACACCATGGTAAACATGCCCCTGTCCCAAGTATTTTGAGACCTGTAGCAGGCATCAAATTTGAAATGAGCTCATTTTGTGCATAAAATTGTAAAATTTCTCAGTTTAAACATTTGTTATGTTATCTATGTTCTATTGTGAATAAAATATTGGCTCATGTGATTTGAAAGTCTTTTAGTTTTCATTTTATTCAAATTTAAAAAACGTCCCAACATTTCCGGAATGCGGGTTGTATAAATAATCAATATAATTAAAGTGGCCCTATTGCGGATGTTTAAAAAATACCTTTCATGCAGTGTGTAATGTAGCTGTATGTGAATGTAAACAGTCTGCAAAGTTGTAAAGCTGAAAGTGTATCACGAATAAAGTTATTATCTCTCAAAAAAAAGAGTCGACTCCGAACTGCTTAAACAAGTTGTTTGCAATTCGAATCCCATTTCCATGAAGTTCACACGTCACAAGTTAATACATTTGCATAATGCCCGCCTACTTTCTGCATGGACATCCCACGAAAACTCAAACCCCTCTCAAACACTGTAGCTCGTTAGTGTGGATAACATGTCGACAAGATGCTGTGCTCTCTGCTGTGAAAGGAAATTTGGTTTATTTTTACTTTAAAAGGATGAGGTTAAAGATGGGACTGTACCGGCTTTATTTGGACCAACTTGCTCCTCAGAATCACAACCTGTAAGTGTGATTAATTATTGATGTATTTTATACAGAGTGTTCAAATTACATAGTTTTGTGTTTTAGCCATATTGTGTATGTCTCTGGCTAACTGGCTAACTCATATTATTACTTTCTTACTGAAATGCTTCTGCTAATCAGCTGTGGCTCACTATTACCTAAAACTGAGCCCATTAATGCAGATTGTCTTTCATTCTTACTACTTTGAGTAATGATAAAGGATGGAGCAAGATTTGTCTTACAAACTGCTACATCAGTCATTCATGTTAATGCTTGGCTAACGTATGCACTGTTAATAATACAGTTCCCATATGTGCACTGCAATAAACTAGAAATATACACATCGGTTTGTTTTGTGTTGAATAACTATTTCTTCCAATATTTCATCATTGGACTGTCGGACTTCCAATATTTCACCATCGTTACTGTCTTTAGAGTGTGTACAATCGCTAAGCTTTAGCAAGCTCTGGAGCTGTAAGCGGTAGACCAGTCACAACAGACTGGGCCATCTGGCCAATCAGAGCAGAGCAGGCTCGCGGAAAGGAGGGATTTAGAGAGACCAATTCATCCAACGATTAGTTTGAGAATCATTGAAAAATGTGGTGATGTGCAATGTATATTATAAGAAAATCAAAGTGTTTTTTGACCATTGATGCATGTAAACCTGTTGTAGGAGACCTCCTAAACAGAATTAGGAACCTTTAAAATAGCATAATAGGGGCACTTTAACACAAGAAACAAAATATATCATAAAATAGCCATGGTGCAATAACTAATTAAATCATAAAAGCATTCATTTTCAACATGTGGCAACAATTTCAACAAGCAAGAAAGCGTGAAAGAGTAAGAGAGAGAGAGAGAGAGAGAGAGAGAGAAATGTGTGAGCCAGAAGGTTAAATAAAAGGATAAGTAAAAGGACAGAAGCGAAAACATGTGCGCCCCAGGACAATAGCCGTGACACTCACTCCTGGCAGTGACTCATCTGTTAGACCCTCACCTCATCACCTTTGTTGTACCTGTACAGCACCCCGTCGCCTCTAGATTATAGAGTACAGCAACTCCAATCACAATGGATTTGATAGCAAAAGAGTCTCCTACAGAAACAACACAAATATGCCTATTAAGATGATTGCTGAAATCAAATACAGACTGATTGGCTAATAACGAAAGGATGCTCTTCCATTGAATCATATACTCAGAAAACCTCTCGAGTTGTTTGTGATTCGTCTGAGGTTGTTTGTCTTTCACCGCAGCCCTCTGTCATCACTCAAATATTTTTCTTTTTGTGTGACACAGGGAAAATAATGTCAGTTAGCCTGACTTTTCTTATGCTCCAGCAGAATGTGCGATGCCTGGAAAGGGGAAGTTAAAGGATTAGTTCACCTCTGAATGAAAATTTCCTGATAATTTACTCACCACCATGTCATCCAAGATGTTCATGTCTTTCTTTCTTCATTCGAAAAGAAATTAAGGTTTTTGAGGAAAACATTCCAGGATTCTTCTCCATATAGGGGACTTCAGTGGGGTTCACTGGGTTGAAGGTCCAAATTGCAGTTTCAGTGCAGCTTCAAAGGGCTCTACGCAATCCCAGGTGAGGAATAAGTCTTGAAAAATGTATATACTTTTTATCCACAAATGCTTGTGGCTCTGCGATGCGCCACGCTTTACATTGAAAGGTCACGTGTGACGTAGGCGGAAGTACCGCGGTAGGACGAAAAACTTAATAAGACCCTAGATAAGACCCTTATTCCTTGTCTGGGATTGTGTAGAGCCCTTTGAAGCTGCACTGAAACTGCTGTTTGGACCTTCAACCCATTGATCCCTGTTGAAGTATATGGATATGGAGAAGTATATGGAGAAGAATCCTGGAATGTTTTTGTCAAAAACCTTAATTTCTTTTTTGACTGAAGAAAGAAAGACATGAACATCTTGGATGACATGGGGGGTGAGTAAATTATCAGGAAATTTTCATTCAGAAGTGAACTAATCCTTTAATGGATTAAATGAGAATTCTGTCATCATTGACTCACATTCATGTCATTCCAAACCTGTTTTCATTTTCTGTGATCAAACCCAAAATTAGATGTTGGGCAGAATATCCAAGCTGCGCTTTTCCATATAGCAAAAGTGGATGATGATTAATCCTTCTAAGCTTCAAAAACAAGCACTATGAAAGTATCATAAAAGTAGTCCATAAATCTCATGCAAGTCTTTTGAAGACATATGACCAAAACTCGCAAATCTCATTCATGTTTGTGGTCAAAGTAAAAAAGAAATCAGACAAGGTTTGACAACTTTGATGTCAATGCTTTTCATGCATTTCAAAGTTTGAAAAACACACCACAAATGAGACCTGATCTTCAGCTATGTAGAAGTGTATCTGTGAACAATGTCTTAAATTTCAGGTTGTTCCTCACACAAAGCTACGATATATCGTATGATTTCAGAAAACTTGGAATACCCTATGGCGCACAAGTTTATACTTTTTTGAATAATGTATAAATCACCATCAATTTTCTTTGTATATGGAAAACAGAAGCTCATTCTGCCTAAAATCTTCTTTTGTATTTCATAGAAGAATGAAAATAATATGAGGGGTGGAACAACGGGGTGAGCAAATGATGACAAATTTTGTCCTTTACAAATAAGTTTCACGAGCTTCAAAGAAGGCTCTGTTCTCAGCATACAGTAGCAAGAAAAAAAGCATGCATAAACAATGCATAAAATAACAAACAGCTAGATGCTACATGTCATATTGCATGTATTCAGAGTAACTCTGAAAAGAAATGGATGAAAAGCATTTCATCTTTGCTAACTCTTTTATTCATAAAGAACATTATGTTAATAAGATCAATAATCAGTGTCAGAATTGAGAAAGCATGTTTCACATTATATATGTTGCATATTCATCTGTTTAGCACAAAATGATAATGAAAAAAAATGTTTATGAGAGCGTTCAGAATCAGATGTTGCCTTTTGTCAGAACCATGTGCTTGACACACAAGAGCTCACAGAAATCAACATTTTGGGACAGTGTTGCCTCTGCTTCCACATTCCTGTCGCTATACTCTCCAGTAAAACTATTAGAAATAATTTCTTCTCAAAAAGCCACTTGATTTGAGGCATCATCCCTATTCTGTATCACAAACAGAGACCATTTAAAGGGATAGTTCACCTAAAAAGGAAAATGTTGTTATCATTTATTCACCCTCATGATATTCTAAATCTGTATGACTTTCTTTCTTCTTTGGGACCTGAGTGCCTCTGTATTTTTTTTCTTTTTCTTTTTTTTCTCTCCATACAATGAAAATCAATAGAGCTCAAAGTTGTTTTGAATCCCATTGACTTTTACTGTATGGACAAAAACAGTCTTCTTCTTATATGTTCAACAGAAGAAAGTAATACATTTTGGAATGACATCACAGGCATTGTTTACAGAGAATACTGATGGTGGATATATTGACTGAGGATAAACTCATGCTTTTACTCATGGTTTTCTTTATTTAAAACCAGATTACCATCCTGTCCATGCTTGTTTTGTTTTTTTTGTTTCGAATAAGTGGTTCGGAGCATGTATCAAACTGCCAAAGTCCCGTGATTTCAGTAAACAAGGCTTCGTTATGTCATTAGTGTTTCGAAATTTCAATGGTTCACCACTGGAGGGGCATAACTTAGGCAGTTTGATACAAAACATAAGATTCGTAAAGCTTCGAAACTTCATGAAGCAGTGTTTTGAAATAGCCTATCACTAGATATTGTTGAATAAAGTCGTTATTTTGGTTTTTTTTTGCCGTACAAAAAGTATTCTCATCGCTTCATAACATTAAGGTTGAACCACTGTAGTCACATGAACTGTTTAAAATATGTCTTTAGTAGCTTTCTGGCCATCTGAAAGTGTTAATTATCTTGCTGGCAATGGAGACCTCACTGAGCCATCGGATTTTGAGATGAACAAAGGTCTTATGGGTATGGAACAACATGAGGGTGAGTAAATAATGACAGAATTTTCATTTTTGGTTGAACTAACCATTTAAATAATCAATTAAAGTCTGTTTCAGGTCATTAGTGAGCTCTCCTAAGTCCTTCATTCTCCTGCTTCTACCCATCTACACATCTTTTCAGATCACTTCCTACAGCCTCTCTATCTATGTTTCTCCATCCATCTCCTTTTTAATTTTCACCTCTTGGTTTTGCAGCTCCATCACAGTTTCTCATTCCGTACTACTGCCAAAAAAAAAAAAAAAAAGTTTCTCAAGGTCTCTCTTGTAAGGATCGAGGACGAACCAGGCAAATGAATCTTTCAGATGATTCTTTCAAAACATAATTCCAGAGGCCAAAATCAACATTGCAGGACCCAAGCTCAGAGAATCTAATTTTCAGCTCCAGTCCATCTATAAAACAACCCCCTGCTAGGTACTTTTATGGCCACACATGCTTTCTGACTGAGGAGAAAGGTGGCAAGCCATTTGTAGAAACCAAATGGTCGAAAAGACAACGCAACTGGAGCCACAAGAAGATAAAGAGCCTTTGATCGCCAGATCAAAAGAAACACAGAGACAATGCAGGCCTATTTCTCTGAGTGACCTCTGAATGACAAGAGAAAACCCACAGAGACAGAAATAAACTGTATCGAATTGTTCCAAAACAATTCTAAATGGACTTATCAAACATCATTCAACAGCATAATTCTATATCATGTCTACAACTTATACATGTGACCACTTATGCTTAGAAACACTCATAATTCATGTAACCGTATAAGTATTGAATGGTTGAATGAAAGTATTCCTTGTTTGATATGAATTTAAAACTCTATTCCTAATTCAGAGGATGGCTTGAATGAAATCTGTGTAAAATGTATCATATTCTGTTTAATAGAAATCATGTCTAAACTGTATTCTCTGTATTCTCTGCCAAGAGTCGGAATTCAAGAGACCCTTAGATAACACTAGAGTATGAACATGGGAGGGGGAAAATCACCTTTAAAACAAAGATGATACCTAATTGGTTAGAACTCCTCAAAGAGGCGGGATAGACACCTAAGGTTAAATAATCACATCACTAAGACAATGGAGACTAAAAAAAAAACTAAGACTTGAAGTAAGAACAAAGAAGAAGACAACAGAATAACATGGCTTAGGAAAAGTACAGACTATGAAGGACAGACAAGCAGCTCTTTCAAGCCATCCAATTTCTTACTCACTTTCCTTTTCTTTTACTTTAACTTTATTTTCCGTTGAGAGTTCTTGTGTTCTAAGTTAAGTGTTGCTGCAAAGTTTAACAAACAACTTTTGCCGCCTCAACTTTAAACTCCAGCCACGACAAGAGACTTCATTCGTTTGCCAGCACACCCGAACGTGATTGGTTTTACCTGACATCAATCCAGACCTGAAAGGACCTGCAACAAATCATCAACTCAGAAAAAAACTTTTCTCCAAGCCGAAAAGGAGATCCACATTCAAAGACAAACGACAAGCAAGTACCTCCAGATCCTAAAGCTGAACTGGTGCATTAAATTACTGTGATTCATGGTTCGTTCAGGTCAGATCTTATGAAATGCATATTTTGCTAGAAATGCTCATCATTTCACTCTCTCTTAAAGCTCTTTCTTTCTAATTTCCTTTCTTTCTGCAACATGTATGAATGTGTGTTTGTGTGTGCGTGTTTGTGTTAGATATTAGTTTATGTGTTAGAATAATCAGTAAAGTCTCCTGTAGATTTTTAAAAGAAGTGTCTTGTGTTATGTGCTTGTAAATTTACTGTCTTAAACTGCCGATCTAAAGTTACCGTGCTACTAAATAGTGTTTTCACGATAGTTGGATATTCATATCCGCTACAAGAGCTTATTACTCATTGCTTATTATTAATTACTTATTGCTTATTATTAAGTGACTCTTTATAATTCTCTATATATTAATAATTTCATTTGAGCTGATTTGTCTTACACTCTCTTTAATGTCCTGATTAAGTGTCTGGAAAACGAACACACTCTTAGAAAGAAAAAAGCACTAGGGTTCTTTACTTAATTTATAGAACTCTACAAAAAACGTTTCTCTATAAGGTGAAATGTCTTTAAATGATTGCAAAATTCTTTCATGTATAATGGTTTTTCAATTCTTCTAGTGACAAAGAATATTTACAAGCTGCTTAATTCATCAAATTTAATTAAAATGAAAAAATGAATGAAAGCAAAATTAATTAATTAATTAATTAATTAATTAAAACCAAATCCATAAAATGGTCCCCTGATGGGAACCCATAAAAGGTTCTATATATGAAGCACCTGACAGAACCCTTTAATGTTCTATATAGAACATTTCCTTCTGTTCGAACGCATTCGACACAACATCTACACATCCACACTATGAAAGCAATCAATTCTAATGTGTTTTCGACTATCTCTTGAAGTGGTCGAAAGTGGACAAGCTCAAAACGTTTTAGACCCCGTTTACACCTGTATAGCGTTCTCCACTTGTGATCCGATCGACCAAAACCCATCTTAATAACAACTGTACAGGGCCTAAGAGTGGAATAACACAATGGCATTACAAACTGGCATAAAATATGCATTAGTTTTTGTGATTTATGTGACAGGAATGAAAATGAAAAGGAAAAAAAAGAAAACTTTTTAACAGCTTTGTTAAAAGCTGTGTTATTTGATATTTGGTATAATGTGACAAAAAAATTGTCTCAAAATGATCACTTGGCTGTGGCCTCAGGGCAAGATAAACAATGAATATTCGTTTTTAGAATAAGACCCAGGAGAAAAGCTGTAACAAAATGTCAATCATCTGTATTTTACACTTAAAGAACAACAAAGGTGTTGCTTCACGTGCTGTCTGTGAATACTGAAACACTAAGGTTTACCAAATTTGCATGTGTCAGCCTGTATTCTGTCTAATACTCTGTTACATATTTTAACATCCAAAGTCTAACCAATGCAGTCTAATCGATATTTGATCAGCCTATTGGATTTCACCTTCAAAAACTTGACATTATTTAATGTTGAAAACAGTAATTCTGAGTAATCTGAAATTATCAAGCACTCTCTACAGTTTTTTTAGTTACTTGAACTCTTGCGCAAGTGTAGAACACTAAATAAGCATTTTGGTACAACACACTATTGTGAAATTTTTTAATTTCACTTTTTAAAAAAATTTAAAGAGGACCTATTATGCCCCTTTTTTCAAGATTTAATTTAAGTCTCCGGTGTCCCTAGAATGTGTCAATGAAGTTTTAGCTCAAAATACCAAACAGATCATTAATTATACAATGTTGTAAATACCCATTTTTGAGTGCATGCAAAAACATGCTGTTTTTGTGCATTTGTCTTTAAATCCAAATGAGCTGCTGCTCCCCGCCCCCATTCCAGGAAAGCATCCATTTTTATCATTATAAGGTGGTTGAGTACACACACTGCCAAGACACATTTATGTTCAAACACTATGTAAAAGTGAATTTTGCATAATAGGTCCTCTTGAAAAAAATCAATTTGTACTTTAAGTAAGGTCAACTAATTAGAATTTACACTGTATGAGAGTGTAAGAATTCCAACTGATCCCCAATCATCATCATATGAATTGGTTTTAATTGGTTTCTTGGAAACTAGTAAAGCATATCTGTATGACTTAATGATTATCTAACTAAATTAACATAAAGCTTAACCTCTTTGATTAATTTAATTACAGTGCTGTGGGGTGTTTTCTGTCCTTGCCACTCTTGAACTTTAATTAATAACTACATTTAACATGCAACAAAGATATGGATAAACAAAAGTGGACTCAAAAGTGAGGTTCTCACCTTAAGCTGCAGAAAAAAATGTCAAAGCTTTCCCATAGTTCTCCACTATAGCACTGAACCTGCAGAAAGGGCAATATTTTAAAAGACAAAATATGAATAAACATCATATTGAGATAATCATGTACAAGTAATAGTTACCAACAATGCTCATTAAAAACTGCCTATTTTAGTGCACAAAACATGCATAAAACGCAGAGGGAAGATTAATTACATTATTTTATCTCATCAATCAAAAGAACCATGAGAGATGAGAAATGTTGTGCATGAGAAATGTTCATCAGACATGCTTTCAAACACATGTTGGAAATTAAGGGATTGGTCCAACACAGTGAATTAATTTACTGCATATACCATTCTTAAATTGGTAACCACAAATAGAATGTGCTGTTTATATTTGACACTTTCCATAAACCACACATAGACCAGAAAAAAAGAAAAAAAAGAAGAAGATTTCTTTTAATATTGTCGTTTTGAAGTGGTAAATAATCAATTAGCCAGACAGCTTTGGATAGCACTCATCGTAAAGAGGTCAACAAAAGACCTTGACACAGCTGTTATGCTCAACTCGCTTTTGCTATTTGGTTGTTTGCTTGTGTGTGGGTTATTTTTTTGTCCTGATATTGTTCATTGTAAATTGTATGTGTGTTTATTACCTGTTTGAAGAGTCCTTTGTTGATTTTGTTTGTATAGTGTACAGTTGCGTTTTACTGTCAGTCTTTCCAGTCATCACGTTGTGTGTGAGGCTGGGAAGGTGCGGGCAGGTAAGTAAGTCGCGCGACATACATTGTGCACACGTAGGACATTTTCTTTTCTGTATTAGACACACTAGTTTAGGAGAGAGTGCCACCCACTGTATGTTTTTTCGCTTTTTGGGTTAGACAGAGTAGTTTAGTTAGGCCGTTTCTACGCCGAAGACCTTTTCTTTCTACATTTTCTTTTGGGTAGTTAGTTTAGTTTGTTAAAATAGTTAGCTGTGTTTTGTATTATTTCTTTCTTTGATTTGGCATCTCTCGAGCTCCCCTTCCCACCTCTGTTTTTTTTTGTTAACTGTTATTTGTTTTTCTGTATATTGTAAATACTGTAAATATTGTTTGACTACACCCTTTCACTTGAGCACTGTGTAAGGTGTTTATTGTTCAATGGTGCACAGAGTTTTCTTGTCCCTCAGCCTTCTTACCACTCATGTGTCACATCCACACGCCACATGAACTGTCAGTTTGTTTGTTTTTCTTCTGTCACGTGTTTCTTTGTTTTAGTTTCCCGCCACAATCTGTTTCCATGGACATTAATCATCATCATCACAGCTGTTAGTCATTTGAGTTCATTAGCATGTGTAGTTCAGTTCACTTCTGTCAGTGTGTCTTGGTCGGGTCTCGTTTCTATTAAGGTATGTGTTGGTGTATGTTTGCTCTGGATTCGGTGTTTCTCCCTGTGGATTATCAAGTAAAGACTTATTTAACTTTACTCTTCCTCGTTGTGTGTTTGATACATCACCATTACATAACATCATGTATATGCACACACAAACTTTCAAATGTTACTTCTAAAATTTCCCCTAACCAAACAAACGAAAACATCTAAAAGGACGTAACAGTAATATATATATCAAAAAGGTTAAATGGTCCTGAAAAAACTACTGTTCGCAGTCAAAAAATGACAGCTTCGGAAACGAATGGGAAGCAAATTTAGCAAATCTAGTGGAAACGTTTGGTACTGCACCCAAGCAAAATCTTACTAAAAGCTCATTTTTTGAGATATCAACCTCAACTTGTTTAGATTTATGGCTTTGATTGTCTTACAGTTTTAGAGTAAAACATGTTTTGGAAAATATATATTTCATATAAAATTTAAAAATAGTACTTTTATGCATTTTTCATAATAATGAACTTAAACTTCACTTTTTCAACTTTCTTACTTCAGCAATAATCTGCCAAGTGTCTTCTATATAAAGAGATCAAACTTAAGTCACATTCAAGATTTATGACAGTTTAAGTTGCAAATTTCATTTTCAGGTCTATGCTCAAAAAAGAATTAACAGGTAATAAATAGATCACAACTATTCAACAAATATAATTTAATATCATAACATCCACTAAAAATACTAATATATATATATTTATTAATTTTTTTTTTTTTTTGGTCCGCCACGTGAGCAGCATCAAAGGTTTAAACGTGTGAATTACCTGAGTCTTTTGTGCATTTTTCAACAGTGTTTGGCAGCGCTAAACAGTGTCTCTGCTAGCAAATCTGTAAGTTTTGCTGCTTCAAAACAGCGACGTTACTACCTCAATACTGAGAAATGTTCATTTTTATTGATAATGTCACTGGGCAGTGTTTCTGTGCACAAGAATGTTTCCGTCTGTGTGTGTTGTCTGGGAGAGAGCGTGGGAGAAACATGATAGTAAGGATAGTAAAAAGTTACCATTACCATTTTATCATTTTATGTGACCTTGATTTTACACCATATCTATAATAAACTATAGAGATAAAAATATATATACTTTCCTTTATATTCTGTGCTGTTGTTGTTCCTTTACTATATTAGTAACAGTGTTACTATGTAAGTGCTTTGCTTATATAGTAACAGTTCAAAGTTTGCGCCTTTCAGGGATCAAATCAGTCACTTTCATATTACCAGCTCTAGATTTAACCACTCAGCCACAAACACACTGGCCAGCATTTTAAAATATAACTCAATGCCAAGATTTAACAGCCAGAAAAAAACACACTTACTTTAAAAGATT
The DNA here is from genome assembly GCA_037950665.1 of Hypophthalmichthys nobilis. Taxonomy (NCBI): domain Eukaryota; kingdom Metazoa; phylum Chordata; class Actinopteri; order Cypriniformes; family Xenocyprididae; genus Hypophthalmichthys; species Hypophthalmichthys nobilis. The sequence goes on along the minus strand of CM075468.1, from coordinate 7,559,384 downwards.
TTTTTCCTGCTATTCAGTTCAGAGGGGAATATGCAACCCAGGCTCTTTTACATGTGATTCTAATCTGTTTAAAACGCACACACACACACAAAAAGCCTTTAAGGTCCAGCCTCATATGAACAGAGATCTATAAGTGCCCATGATCTAATGATGAAAATGTTCAAGTGTTTTCTTGTATTATGGGGGCACGCTGCTCTCATTTTGAGCCCACTGAATAATGATCAATACAGAGATTCAAGAAATGAACAAGTGCATCATCTATGTTCAGATCTCACTCAACTCTCAGGGCACCATCCATGGATCTGATCATGAGCTGTTTGTCGGCATCATACCCTTCTAAACCCAAGATGTATCATCACTTGGACCATTTTACGAGCATTGCAGGAAGACAAATGATCATATTCCTTTTTTTGTTTTATTTTTACAATTTTACACATATTGTAGTGTTGACTGCATTTGTTAATCTCAACCATTTAACCCCGTTAAAAAAAAATTATCAAACAAATCTGTGTCACATCTGTTTTGTGGTTTTGTTCATGTTTTCACGTCTTTTATTTTGTCATATTCATAGTCATGCCCTTGCCCACATGTGATCTTGTCATGTGCTTCCCTTGTCTAATGTGTCATGCTCTGACTGGATCCTTGTTTCATGTGTCATGTTTTCATTGGTTCATTGTGTTTAGGTGTTTCTTGTTAGTCCTTTTTGTATAAATAGCCCTCATTTTTCCATTGTTGGCTTGGCGTGTATCAATGTTGTAACCTGCTGTCAGTGGGTCCAGTCCAGTCCAGTCCAGTCTGGTCAAGTCTAGTTCACGTTTATATTCATGTCTATGTTGTGTTCTTAGTCAGTTTACTTCAGTCATTGTTTTGTTGTGTTTACCTTGGTTACATCAAAAAACTGCACATGGGTTCTATTTCAACTTGCCGTCAATGGACTCAATGTTGCAGTGTAAATAAATATACATATTTTTTATTATTATTAAGAGAGGTACATGTTTACATGTAACTGTAAACGAACATTGGCTTTAATGATTTTTCATTTGGTTTTTAATTATCTTAATTCAGGATCAACTGGCGCTTTTCCACTGCATGGTATGGCTTTGTACGGAACTCGCTTTAGTAGTACCACCTCGGTTGAGGTTCCAAGCGTGCCGTACCGATACTAAATGTGACGTGTAAACACTGCATATCACTGATTGGTGAGAGAGAATCGTAACTAGCAGCATCATTGGTTTTGAAACATGACACACCAAACCCACTAGATTTAAATAGTCAGTAACAGCTACCGCCGTATCATTTGTTCGCACAACTTTTTTTTAGACAACTTGCTTTAAACGACCATCGCACGCAACTGTTTGATGGTTAGTAGACAGACTCGTTAGTGGCTGAGGAGTGGATCCACTGCAGTAAAGGCCGCGCTGATTAATATTTTCTGAAGGTTAACCTTCTCTCACTGAGCCTTTTAAAAAGAAGACATCCAGCATCCTATTATCCTTCAGTCCTATTTTTATTGTGGCATTAATTAATCTGAAACAGCTAATTCAGAAGTTACCATTAAGCACTTTTTTTAGCTTACCTAACAAAAAAAAAATTCTGCATAGTGGATTGTATACCTCCAGTGAGAAAGCCATGTGACTGTGGCCATGAAAACTCCCTATACGTTTTTACACTTTTCATATTTTTTACAATTTTCAATTCACAGAGCTGAGAAGCTTCATTCCCTACAGCATATAGTGCAAAGAGGAAACTGTCCTTCATATAATAGCTTTATTTTGATATAACCTCGACTTTCACATCAACATTGCACCTCTGTCAACAAAGACATAGTGTTCTCATTCCTCTGATTACGCAAACAGAGCTTTTATCTCATTCAGAAAGGCATTCATCAGAAAATGTTAATAAGCACATTGCAGAAAGAGAGTAATTATTAAGAGGACAGCTCACGGGAAACGAAAGGAGAGCTAAGACTGTCTACATACCAAACACAATAATGTTAAAATAAAAGGTTACCAAAGCACATCTTTCTTGGTCATTAACCTCTCCTAATGATTTGATCTACATGGCTGCATTTCTCGCTCCTGGAGATGGCTCAATCAGCCGATTAAGGAGGAATGAACCTCCCCCACTTGCACTTTAAAGGACTGCATCGGCAGATATACATTTATTATAGTCTGCTTATGGCAGGCTATCACTCTTAACAAAATCATATTGTGTACAATAATGTGCCATGAAGCATATACTGTAGAGCCTACACATCAACTACACTAAGGGAGAGAAACCAATCACCAATCATAGAGTACTGCAGTGTCTTTTGAAATGCTATTGACTGATATCTGATCAATTTAATGATTTGTAAGAATTGTTTTTAGTGGTCCTAAATCTAGTTCAGGGCATCAGAAAGCACACTGAGTTCCAAAAATATCCTTTATGGATCCAAAATCAGGTGATCTGTTCTGCCAATGCAATCCCATAAAGAACCATGTCAACATTGCATTTGCATTTACCAGTGTGCCTTATTAAATCTCTATGTCTTAAAAGGATAGTTCACCAAAAAAAAAAACTTTTAAACCCCCCAAAAAATGTTATTCCAATTTTGACTTTTTTTCTTTCTTCTGTGGAACACACACACAAAAAAAGATGTTTTAAAGAATGTTGGTAACCAAGTGGTTTTGGTGACCATTGACTTCCATTGTAGGGTAGATTGAGTACATTTGGGACACATGCACAATTGAAACCTTAAATAACTTGCATGCACAGGAAGCCTAAGTCATGATTTTTGCTCCACACATGCATATTATCATTCTCTTTGATCTTGAGAAATTTGTAAGACGTGTGTCTCTCCACTCTGAAGATTTTCACTTCACCACATCCCATCCACAATAAATAGCTTATTATTATCCTTTTATGACTGCAAATTTAACTTATACCATTAAAAATGTTATTCTGGCTATATAAGCAGGCGCTCGGCATAGGATCACTGATTCATTCTCCTTCAGCGATGACAATCACTTCTCTTCATTGGATTCTACGAGACTTGAAGCCGCCTTCGCTTGCAAGCTGACTCAGACGCCGCTCTGCAGCAGCAAGATCAGCTCGCCGCTTTCTGCTCGCCGCCCACAGCTCACTGCTCGCCTCTCTCAGGCCCCATCCACACGGATCCGGCGTTTTCGGAAGGTGAAACCACTATTTTTTGAAACCGAGTCCCAAAAACGCTGTCTTTGCGTTTTCGTGTGGACAGCCTATCCATATATTTTTTGAAACGATGATGTCATCACCCTACATGTCGACCCTAGTCAGACGCCGCTTACAGCACAAAACAGCAACAACAACAATAGCAGACTCTAGATGCTTGTGTTCGTGCTGCAGAAGCTACTGAGCAAAAATAAAGCGTTATTTCTAAGCTTTACTATAGTTTGTATACAGCGCGCAAGGTTTATGCGCATGCTCCAAGTCTTATTTGCTGTTTTAAGTGTATCTCTGTGGCAGAATTACAGCGCCACATACTGGTATGGCATGTATACTACATCATTTTGAGTCGTTTCAGTGGTTTCGTGTGGACGCAGATATTTCTTGGGATGAGGAAAAAAAGATCGGATAGGGTAAGCTCCGGCTTCGTGTGGACGTAGCCTCAAGCAGCACTGATCAGCGCGCAGCTTCACAGCAGCAGGATCAGATCGCCGCTTTCAAGCAGCTCTGTTTCCCACTTGGTGCGCAAACCGCGGTGAGGATCCATCCACATGCAACATATCTTCGATATTGTCCTTCCTTCAAGAGTTGTTGGATAACTCTTCACTCCACTCTCAAGGTCTATGTGGCGGCTGTATCAGCCTTTCACGCTCCTATAGCCGGAATGTCAATTGGCAGGAACAACCTTGTTGTCTGATTTCTAAAAGGGTCTAGGAGGTTAAACACCCCTCGTCCTTTTACCATCCCTACGTGGGATCTGTCTACGGTTCTGAGGGCACTTAAAAGTTCCCCCTTTGAACCATTACAATACGCCGACATTCGACCCCTATCGCTCAAAACCGCTCTGCTATCGGCTTTAGCATCGGTTAAGCGAGTTGGAGATTTACAGGCACTCTCTGTGAGCCCTTCTTGCCTTGAATAGGTTGTTTGCAATCACGTGGTTCTGCTGACACGCGAAATTAATGTGGAGGGCAAGCAGTGAAAATTAGAATGGAAGAGATGGGGAAAAGTCCGTACTGTGCTGGTTTAGAAAGGTATAAACAGAAAATCACAACATACGTTGGACGTGATCCTTATGTTATGAAGAGGAGACTTTCCTGCAGAGATGTTCACAAGTCCCTGCGGTCAAGTCCAAGTCAAGTCTTAAGTCTTTGAGGTCCAAGTCCAAGTCAAGTCTCAAGTCTTTGAGGACCAAGTCAAGTCAAGTCTCAAGTCAAGTCTTTGTTCTATTTTATTTTTTTCAGCTAGTTGTTATTGTAATTAATAGTGTATTTAAATATCAAAACAGATTACTTTTACTTTAAAATTGTCTAATAAAGCACACAAAATACTTCTTAAATCATTTTATTACTAACTTTATACAAAATTATACCATTTAGAACCACCGCAAGGAAAAAAGTGCTGTGTATTTTGAGCTATGTGAGTTGCCGTAGTTTGCTGTAGATCTCAAGCAATGCTGGAAAATGTAGTCTTACAGTGAGCGCCGGCGGTAACAAACCTATGTATAGACAAGCGTTACAGTAAACAACACAACAAACAACATTTCCATCTGTGTGTCTCGCTTGTGATAAGGCGATATAATAACACACTGCGACTTAACAAACCGATCTGTGGAAATGAGTCGGACGGACAGGGTTATAAAATGCGTATGCTCGTTCAATCCAAATACAATTTAACATGGTAAATCTGATTATTATATGCATTATCAAATACTTGGCCAAAAATCAATTAAAAAAATGAAAAGGACATGTACTTCTTGAAAAGGACCACAAGCAAGCCTCTGCAGCTGTGCAACACCGCAGCTTCCCTTCGGGTTAATTGATTGCTTTTCAAATTAAATGACAAAGTTTATCGCAAGGTAAGGCTTGGCTATATTGTTATTATTTGTTGCTAATTTAACAAGTTTTCTAATGGGTGATGAATTCGCGTGCCTTCAGATGCGTCACGCGCTCGATGGCTTGGTGTGTTTAGAGATGATTTGTGATATTCGCTGCTGCAGCACATATTTGGGAATGAATGGATAGTAAAATGTGGTGTTTCTTGCCATCGTGTGGGGTAGTAAATAGAGAACGTAATCGGGAATGTCACGCCAAAAGACTTGTATTTTTCACAAGTCTCTGTCTTCAAGTCCAAGTCAAGTCTCAGGTTAGTAGTTCACGAGTCCAAGTCAAGTCTCGAGTTTGTAGTTCACGAGTCCAAGTCAAGTCGCAAGTCGTTTATTTTTGCGACTTAAGTGCGACTCGAGTCCAAGTCGCAGACTCGAGTTTCCATCTCTGCTTTCCTGTCATCGAGATGGTAGATATAGAGAATGTGAAGCTGCCGTCACGCCGCGTTCAGTTCTAGTCTCGTTTGTTTTATCACGCTGCCTTTCTGCTAGTGAAGATGGGGCAGTATTTTTGATTTTCTGTCGTGATTGTGAAAAATGTCGCCATTGTAGGTCATTTATGCTGAATCAAGAATTGCAACAGGAGCTCACATTATCGTTCAGGGAAAAAACTGAACGGTGTAAAACAATTTTCACCTTTTCTATGTGTAAAAACACTAAGGGAAGCTGGTTGAGGAGGTGACGGGAAAACGCCGTATAGCAAATCTAATAATGTCACTGATTGAACCCACTCCCTATCACTCAATAAAATAATCATATAGCTGAGTGTTTTCTGAAAGTGTTGTATTTTGTTTGGTTTAATAATTAACATTATGTTTGCAAGTATGACTCTCGCTCGGCTTGTGAATGAACTTGCACGCAGCCACTTCAAAAGTGTTCACAAGCTTCTATGGGTTTGATTTTGGTTGTCATTTGTTGGAAAAAAAAAAAAAACTATATATATATATATATACAGTGTGTCGATTTCTGTCATAGACTGTAAAAAAGGGTGTCTGTGGATCGAACACTGGAGTAATGATGCTGAAAATTCAGCTTTGCCATTGAGATAGAAAACAGTTATTTTAAATTGTAATAATATTTTACAATATTACTGTTTTTTTTATCAAATAAATGTAGCCTTTGTAAGCATAAGAGACTTCTTTCAAAAACATTAAAAATCGTACCATTCCCCGCAGTGTATACAATATATAAACTGCATGGCAGTGTATATATACGGCAGTATAAGATCACTGTTGAGTTCAGATTACTACATATATTTATTGTAATATTTTTGTGGAACAGCTTGTAATTCCACACTGTCAGTGTTTTTTTGTAATGTAATGCAATTCATTCTTATACTGTAGACACTGAAATGAAAGATATAAAGGCACCTATGTAATATAAGGAGTGTCCTGTCTCCCGCTAAAACCATTGCAAAGTTTTACCAATACATGTTCCAATCCTCCATTCACTGTTTTGGAGATTCACAGTAAGCAGCGTGCTGCAAAACCTACAGTTTATTTAATGAAATATTTTCTCCCTGACACAACCTGGGATTGCAGAGATAAAGGAAGCTTTGTGCACAGTATACCTTTCGAAGAACTTCCTGTGCTGACCACAGGCCGAGCCTGGAAGAGTACCGTTAGGAGATGGATGCATTTGGTTTGGCTGAAGTCCTTTGTGTTGTTCTCTGGTCCTTTAAAATAAAAGCATCACAGAGAACAGAAAACGCTGTCAGTCTCAGAAGGTCACGAATCCTCTGACATAAGTGACTCACAGTTCTTATACAGAGCTATGTGAAAAGGTGTTTGAATCTCAGATGTGAAGGTGCAGAAGCAATTTTGGGCTATGAAAGTGTGATTTCACACGTCACGGTATTGCTGAAAAAGAATGAAGTAAACCGATTTATAATCACTGACAATGTGGCTGGTTAGCATATTTTTTGGATATGTAAAAAAAGGTCTCAGATTCATTCTCCATTATGATGTTTGAAGCTTCACTGCAATTTCTCACATTTTCTACAAAGAATATAAATGAGAACACAATAAAATAGGCTTCACAGAGCATAAGCTGATCTCTTATCAGCCCTGAACGTGGTATACAATCTCTCATGGCAGTTTATTTCAGCAAATAAGATTCAATGATGCTTTTGTCAAAGATATTATAAACCTTCATAACAACAACACACACACAAAAAAACATCCATTTCTCTGCTCTGACAGCTTGATATACAGTACCTTACAAAACAAATTATGATTACATTTTTAAAACTACAAACTCTTGAGTATTGGTTTTGCAATGCCTTGCCTGAAAGTTTTAAAAAGTCTTGACATTTGAACGTTATATATGTCATCTCTGAATACTGAGAGAGCAGCAGTATAAAGTGGTTGCTAGGGTGTTCTGGCTGGTTGCAATGGCATTTGAGTAGTTGCTGAGGTGTACTGTGCACTGATAGGCAGTTTATAGACCTTATGCGCCAGAAAAATAAGCGCACAGTGAACTTTTTTTTTTTTTACGTTTTTGAGGTAGCTCTGTATATTTCTTTGGTGAAGTGGATTTACTTATTATAGATTTACCTAAAGTGGATATCATAACAAATGTCAGTAGACCGTGAACATTTTAAAACGAGCATCTCATTCATAAATCCGTAAGAACTTACCTTTATCCTGTGGAAGTACAAACCGGAAGACAGAACACGATGAGCACGCACACTGAAAAGGGGCGGGGCTTTTTTTTTTTTTCTTTTTTTTAGCGAGGCTCCATAAAGTACAATATGGTCTGCAGCCAGACCCTTCTCATAAAGTATAGGGCATTGCATTGCTGAAGTATTCTGTGTAAATGCACATGCCTGGTGTAACGTTACTCTGAATACCCAGCTAACAGGGAACATTCTCAGGGAACTTCTGAGCTTTTTTTGCAATGACTATTAAGCAACTGTTCTCAATGTGATTTTAGTGGATCATCAAAAAGTATTTTTTTTAAAGATTTTTTTTTTTTTTTTTTTTTCAGAAATTACACATTAAATTGATCAAAAAAAAGAACAGTAAATACATTTTACTTTGTTACAAAAAATCTATTTCAAATAAATGTGGTTCTTTTAAACTTTCTATTCATCAAAAAAATGTTAAGCCTTAACTTAAGTGTTAAATTTGGTTAACGTTCTAGCAAGGGTTTCTCAAAGTTACGAAGAAACCTTCCAGTAACGTTAATAGAACATTCATTCAATGTAATGTAGTCTTAACATTATAACATTATCAAAATGTTAGCACAAAAACTTTATTTATAGTCTACGTTGTTCATGCAACTTTCTTCTGAAACTTTTTAGTTGGACGTTAATTTAATGTTTTTTAAACGTTACAACTTTTAGATGGTTCAGAGAACATTCAGACATAACTTTAATATAATTGATAAAAACATTCACATAACCAATAAAAAAACATCCTTAAAACATTTTTAAAAATGGACGTTTTGAACATTCTGAGAACATTCAGAAATAACCTTTTCATAACTTAATTGGAATATATTATTGTTAGCAGGGTAATTACACAGCTGTAGAGGCGTTGAATTGTTATTTGTTGCTAAGATGCTCTAAATGGTTGCAAAGTAGTTAATTATGATGTTCCTGGTTGTTGCTATGGTGTTTCTATGTTGTTCTGAATCACATTAATTCACAGTAATGGCAATATTCTATAGGGAAGCCAAAGCATCTTCAAAGATTTATCATCAAATGAAAACTAAATGTTTACGGCAAAAAAGAGTGCGCAAGGCATCTTGTTTTCAGACAAGATATTCATGTAAGACTTAATGCAATTATTGCCCGCTGGGATGAGGACAAACATGGCGCTTAAAGCTTGTTTACGCAGTGCCTTCAGCAACGTGATTCATTAGTTAGATGACACAAGAGCTGTCTCCGTGCAGTACGTTGGATAATTAGTAGATTGTAGCGATGATGGCACCGGCCAGATATCTGATTGTGAGAATAGGCCTGTTGACCATTCATCACTGTGATTACATACTATTCTCATGCTTGAATAAAGTATGCTTGCTTATTGCTTTCATTTAAATGAGTTTTCTTTGTAAAATTCAAACATGCAATGTGTCTACATGTGCAAATTGATGCCAGAAATCAGGATATGCTGCCACCCAGCTGACAAAATATGTTTTAAGAATGTTTTGATAACATTCCCATTAAGTTAACAGGGTTTTTCCTGGCTCAAAATAAGGCGGAGGTGGTAAAATCCTGATCACGGCAGAAGAAAACACTTTTTACAAGCATGTATTTTAGGTATTTTAATGTTAATATAATAAGATTTGTATTTTGAGAATACTATCATTAAAGAAACATTATTTCTGAATGTTTTTAAAACGTTCAAAATGTCCAGTTTTTTTAAATGTTTAAAAAAAATTCTTGGATAAGTGAGGTTAGCAAAAACATTAAGTGAACGTTCCATATTATAATTTAACAAACATTGTTAATGTTACTTTTTGAATGTTGAACGTTTTGAAACAAGTAGTTACGTACTACAAGTAAAAAAAAAAAATAAAAAAATAAAAAAATGTTAGACAAACATCCAACTAAATAGTTTCAGAAAATGAAAAAAAAAAAACATTCCATTAGCGATGTAAATAACGTTTTTGTGTCATTATAGAACCGATAACTATGAACTAGGGTTGGGAATAAAAAATCCATTCAGTTCTGGAATTGATACTTCTTATAAAATAAAATGTTTGATTCTGCTTATCGATTCCTGTGTGCAAATTTTTAATGTGATTTTAAACCATTCAAGCACAAGACGACACGAAAAAGAACTCAATTTGGTACTCTCCTGCACTGTTTTCTGTGCGCACAAATCTGAAGTATGCACATGAAAGCCACCATATAGTGCATGAATGCTAAATTGACTTCTCCGTCACGTATTCTTGTGTTTGAATGGACAAATACACACTAAACTATGTGAAAATATCCACGTAAACAGTTGAGAGAGAAAACACGAGTATCAGTACATTGGATCCGTGCATTCGCTCTTAAAGTGACAGTAGCTTAATATACCTGCTACCGTCTTTGTCATTAATGTTAATAAAAGAACAGAAGACAAAATCACTCACTGATCTTGACTTTATAACTTTTGTAACTTTAATAAGCATTAATCTTAGTTTTATTAGTGAAAACTATGCAGTGTTATTTTACATTACATTACATTGATGAATTTCTGTACCTGAATAAGGGGCCGTTCACATGTCCTGTCTAAAAACGTGCAGAAAGTGTGTCCGAGCCACTTTTTCCTTCTTTCCAAAGCCTTTTTGCTTCCATGGCATCTGTCGTTATGCATATCATGAACTGCACTCTCCACGACGACATATTTATGTAGGTATTTATGGAGATGAGAAATTAAAAACCGCCCTTTACAGCTATGATCAGCTGTTCAGCTGAGCTTTCAATGTTTTGTTACAGAAATCTGATCGGTTGGTTCTTGTCACATGACCTGCGATGCGCTTGCGGCATTCTGAAAAGTTGAGAATTTTTCATCTCGTGGCGCCGGGAAAACGCACCGCATGCGCGTCGCTTCCATTATGAGCGCATTTGCCACAAGCCTACATTTGAAATAACGAACTTGAGTGTGCAAAAGACATAATACGTGGACGGCCCCTAATAGACCTACCTGAAAACTTAAAACACTGTTTGTTTATTTCATTTGTTTATTTGTTCAGTATTGTTCTGAGAAAGTTTCCTGTTAGCTGGGCATGCATTGAACATAAACATAAAAAGTAGAAAACAGTTGTAGAACCAAAATTGGCTCAAATGAAATAATTAATTTATAGGGAATTATAAAGAGTCATTTAGTTTACGACTGAGCAACTGAATCGTCCAGCGTTCATCTGCTCGGACCGTAATAAGCTCTTGTAGCGGATGTGAATATCCAACTATTGTGAAAACACTAATTAATAGCTAAGTAACGGGATCGACAGTTTAAGACATTAAATCTTCGAACACATAATACAAGACAATTTCTTTTAAAATCTACAGGAGACTTTATTTATTCTAACACAAACTACACAAACACGCACACACACAAACATTCATACACGTTGCAGAAAGAAAGGAAATGAGAGAGAAAGGGTTTTAAGAGAGAATGAAATGATGAGCAGGATTTCTAGCAAAATATGAACTTCAAAAGACCTGACCTGAACAAACCATGAATCATTAATTTAATGCACCAGTTCAGTTTTAGAATCTGGAGATACTTGCATATCAAACAAGAAATACTTTCATTCAACTATTCAGTAGTTATACAGTTACATGAGTTGTGGGTGTTCTAAAGCATAACTGGTTACAGGTAGTATGTGTGGACATGATATAAAATTTATGCAGTTGAAGGATGTTTGATAAGTCCATTTCAAATTGTTTGGAACAATTCGATGCAGTTTTAGTTGTAGAAAGCGTCTTTGTGGGTTTTTCTGTAAAGTTAGGTCACTCAGAGAAACAGGCCTGCATTGTCTCTCTGTCTCTTTCGATCTGGAGATCAAAGACTCTTTATCTTCTGGTGACCATTTGGTTTGTCACCTCTCCTTCAGTCAGGAAGCATGGGTGCCATAAAAGTACCTAGCAGGGTTGTTCTGTAGAAGGACTGGAGCCGAAACTTAGATTCTCTGAGCTTGGGTTTCTGGAATTATGTTTTGAAAGAATCATCTGAACGATTCATTTGTCTGGTTCGTCCTTACACAGTTTAAATAATAGCATAGCATTGTTCTTTCATGCATTGTCCTACATTTGTCCCTGAGCCTTTAGCTTACTTGATAAACTAGCTGTCACACAAAATAAGACACATGGGACCATCCAGCAATAGTGCAAAACCTTGAAATGACAAACTACATTTCACAATCACCTGTTTATTTGCAAATAAAACTTTTTTCTTTGAAGTTTATTTAAAGAAAGAGCTCAGGCAAGCCTCGCTATTACTCTTGTTCATACTTAAGATTAGAAACCCAAAGCATTTAACTTTGGTGAGCAATACCTCAAATCACACAGCCTGTTGAGGAGAGGTGTGCTTTTACTTCTCGAAGCGATCAGATGTATAATTTATTGCTGGCAGATGATTATACTGTTTTAAATCTTCTACATTGTAGACTTACATTGAAGGAGTGACATGAGCCCTGAATATAATAGAGGCTCGGGGGTGATTTGCAAACGCAAACACTTTACTTCTACTGCAAAAAAAAAAAACTTCTGCTTGTGTTGACATAATTCTGACATTTTAAACCCTGCATCAAAAATGAGGAAACCAGTATTTCACAGCTCAGAGTGAGCTTTAAGCAAACTAGATGACAGTAAGTGATGTGTTTGTTCTTGGTGACAAGACTGCAATGAACTCTGAAATACTTTTGAGACGTTTCTGCACCTGACAAACTATGCAAAGTACGCAGACCCTCTTTTCAAAAGCTGCCATCTGCCATCCTATTGTGTGACAACTAATACAAGAAAAGCAAGAGGACGGCTGTCCCTCCATTTAAGAGATCCTCAACAGATGCAAATTATGGCACATTCTGGAAATTGAGACTCAGAAATAAACATCGAGGACAGTATGACTGATTGGCCCATTCTGAAAGCGAGAGGCCTGTTTGTGCGCTGCATCACATTTAAACAAAGGCACAGCTTTGTTTTCATCACGAGCTGTGCATTGTATGTGATGATTTTGCTTCTCCTAAACCACCTAGAATTATATGGTTCAACTAAATCCAGTCTAGAGGGTTGTCTTGTTGTATTGGGATAAAGCCCTACTTCTCCTAATCCTGTGCTCTGGGTCTCTGCCTCTGCTCAGTATTCAGTGAAATAATCAGCATGTGTCAAGACTTCCACTGGATCCTGCCCCCGGATTGAAAAGGATGGAAACTTGCACATTTTCCCCTGTGTCCCCTCATTATGCCTCAGCTCTAGATGTCATTATTCTACCTTACCTCCTGGAGTCTCTGTTCTTAATCTCCCAGTGGATCGCAGCTCTGGTTTGCACAGGTGTCCTTCCACCTGTGTGTGTGTGTGTGTATGTGTGTGACAGAAAGAAACTTTCGAAAAATAACATTCAAACCTGTAGACCTGGCATCAACAAGAAGTGTCCTCTTTCCAACATTGGGCACTGAATTTCATTGACTTCATAAAATAACATTTAATAAACAGAAGGTATCTAAAAACAGGTTTGTGCAACTTTATTCTTGAGAGGAAGAATCAGCATGATGAGTGTATGACAAACACACCTCTGGTTGGGAGGATTCTGGGACTGTCACTGTCAGAGACACTCACACATGATGATGAAATAATTGGTGAAAATGTGTAACGAATATCTCATCAGCATGGACATCAGCGTGCTTCCTTGAATGAAAGTGTCAAGACAAACAATTATATATAAATCACATATTACGCACAATTTCAAATCTAGCCTGCAATGTTGGGCATAACAGTGCCATTTGCTTGGTCCATAAAAACTATATATATATACACACACACACACATTGGTATGCTGATATAATTTTTTAATAAAAAAAAGCATAAGGTAACATTTAAAATAGAATAAAAGCAGCAATATTGTGAAATATTATTATAGTTTAAATCTATTTGGATATATTTAGAAATGTAATTTATTCCAGTGATATCAAAGCTGAATTCTCAGCATCAGTCTTCAGTGGAAACCATGATGCATTTTCCATTATTCTTTGAAAGAACAGCATTTATTTGAAACAGATTTCTTTTGAAACATTATACTTTACTGTCAGTTTTGATCAATTTAATGCATTATTGTTGAATAAAAGTATTAATTTCTTTCAAAAATCTTACTGATTCCAATCTTTTGAATGGTTGCGTAAATAGAGATAATTGTAATAAAAAAAAAATGCAAAACAGAAGATTTCTCACTTGTTGTCCTAATTTGTATTATTGCCTACAATATATGACTTACCTAGTGGTTTCCAGTGTTATATATATTTTTTTCTTTAGTCAGCAGGCTGAAAAACTCAAACTGCAATGGACAGTCAGGTACATTTTTATATAAGACACCCAAACCCAAATAGCAAATTAATTCAGAATGGTAAACAGTCTTAATGTAAAAAATGTCACAACTATAGTAGAAAAATGCAAAAGTCCAAAAATGGTAGACTGAGACAATGCACAAAAACATTCAGGAATCAGAACAAACAAGTCAGAATCCCAGAATACTAATGGGAAAAACAGAGCACACATACTGTACAGGCAACATTTAGTTGTGACAGCTCAGACATTCAGAAATTACTACTTTGAGGTGTAAATGGTGCTTGCCCATGCAAAGATACCAGGGTATTCTTGGTCTGGTCTACCAGGGTCTGGCTGCCATGGCAATGCTACTTGAAAAGTGGCCCCACACGACCATTTTAATTATGGTTAAATATGCCTAAAGAGCCAGTCAAAAGAGCAGAGTCCCTCTTTTATTACATCTGTGGGATTGAAAGTCTGATCGCTTACAAAAAGACTAGCTAAACAAGCCATTCAATTTGATTCACAAATAATGTCCTTATCACAAACATTGCAGGATAATACCAAAGTCCCTTTAAGGCAAGTCATTTCACTTGGCAGATATTGGCAGCTATTTAGTCATGCAAGTACAGCTCCTATCTCTCTGAATAGGGAAACATCAAATTCACCAAAGCCAGGGCTTGACATTAACTTTTTTGCTCACCAGCCACTGTGGCTAGTGTTTTTCCAAAGTTACTAGCCACTCAGCATTTTCACTGGCCACAATTTTGCTGTTGGGAAATTATATTTTATATGATTAAAGTTGACTTTGGCATGCTTAAATTACTTAATTTTGAGTCATTTTACTTGATTTAGAAGATTTAAAACCCTTTCAAACTTTCAAATGCAGATTGACCACCCAAATCAAGACTACATGGTATATCAGCTGGTATGTACAGGTGGGCAATATAAGCATAGGCTAATATGAGAAATTGTTATTTTTGTTAGGCTATATAAAAGAACAAAGAAGCAAATTAGCAAATTGCAAAAACAATAGTACATTAAAGAAAATCTTTTTTCAGATACAGTAGGTTTATTTAAAATGTATACATTTATTTAACATCTTTTGTTGTTTGATTAAAATTAATGACAGACAGGGCTGCTGAATGCATATGTAATTAACTGACACATATCCAGTTTTCACCCACCTGTTTACGTCCACTTAAGCCATAACCGACTGTATTCACGCGAGATACTCCACACAATGGACATTTTTACATCTGTGTGCGCGTGTATTTGACTATTCAGGCGCGAGGAGATCTGATCGCACGCGCAACAGAGAGAGAGAGAGCGCTTCTGTTGTGTGTCATTCAGCGCGATTCCGCCTATCCCGCCTTCACTAACAGCAAGTTAATCGATAAAGAATTGTAATTGAATTGTAATTTTGTGATAAGACGATCTTGGCATTTCATTTGGCTGTAAACTGAAATTAAATTCAACCCGCCAAAGTGGCTAGTGGGAGTGGCTGTCTTACCCGCCACAGCTGAAATCTTGGCGGGTGTAAATGTCAAGCCTTGGCCAAAGCTGTTCACCAAGCTTATGATTAAATTTCATGTTTGAAATCACCCATAAAATCTGACATCTCTCTCATAAATGTTGTTTCTTTTGCTCAAGTAGCATTAAAAAAATAATTTTTTCAGGCTGGACCAGCCAATGCGCACGTTAAGTTCTAAGCGAGTCTCAGAACACTTATTTTGAATAAGTTATTACTTCAAGACTGCTAAAAAAGTATGTTCAATATAGTATGAATGTGTGTATTTTGAATGTAATTCAGACGTACATCCGCTATGCTGTCATTAGCCGCTTTTCCACCGTCGGGCCTAATGGAGGGTTGTGTTTCCACTTGAGCCTGGTACGGCACGATTACAAACCGTTCTGGTGACGTCGCCACTCAGGATTGGTCACTTGTCTGTTTCCTGGCTACCAATTTCTCTGTCACAGATAGTGTTGGGTTTTGTTTCATGTTTATAGTTTTCATGTCTCTTATTTTGTAAGTAGTCATTGTCATGTTTCATGTCCGTTGCCATGTGTTTCCCTTGTCTCGTGTCCTATGTTGTCATTGGTTTATTGTGCACAGGTGTTCCCTGTTTGTGATTAGTCCTTGTGCATTTAAGCCCTCATGTTTGCCTTATTCTTTGTCATGCATTGTCCATGTACCACTGTGGGTGAGGTCCATGTTTGTTTTGTTCATGCCATGCCATGCCATGCCATGCCATGCCAAGCCAAGCCTTTGTTTTGTCTTTTGTTTGTTTGTTGTAAATAAACTGCACATGGGTTCTGCATACTTGCCTTCAGTGGACTTCTTACAGTTGCTGTCTAAGCACTTTATTTAAGCGACGTAAAACACAAACACAAACTATTAAAACGTGGTCATTATTTACATCTCATGGGCTATCATCAGTAAACAGTTGCGTTACCAAGGCAATGACTGAAGCTCCTGTATTACATTCCAAAGAG
The DNA here is from genome assembly GCA_037950665.1 of Hypophthalmichthys nobilis. NCBI lineage: Eukaryota > Metazoa > Chordata > Actinopteri > Cypriniformes > Xenocyprididae > Hypophthalmichthys > Hypophthalmichthys nobilis. Next base: position 7,542,843 of record CM075468.1, on the reverse strand, counting down.
CGGCCGTTATCATCCCCACAGTGGAAAATGAAAACGTAACCATACCAGCTGGCCTGGATCGGCACGGAATGGAATGGTTATGCAATGAGAACCGTTCGGCGTGATGGTGGAAAAACGGCTGTTATCATGTGACCTACCAGTGTCAGTTATGTCACTTCACTCCCATTCACAAATCCTCTCCCGTGGCCTTATGGAACATAAAGAATTTCACCGGAAGTAGTCATCTGGGTTCTTTTTGCCTACTGTACTGTAAATTCGGACATACTTCTTTTGTCACATAGGCCTACTGTTTGTCTTCTTTGTATATCTAGAGTCTTTGATAATACTTATTGTTAAAGCTTTGCTCAAATCCACAACCCCAAGTATGACAAAAATAAATTAACAAGCTACACTAATTAGAAAACAAATACATCTGACAATGTTTGAAAGGTGAAAACATTGTGTGCGTCTCAATCAGTAGGGCACTGATCAGAGAATAAAATGTTTGCTCCCTAAAAAGTCCCAACATGCACCATGAAAACCAGGGAGCATCACAATGTCCGCATACACACTCGCTGCTGATCGCCTAGTAGGTACTGCATTTGGTTTGAAACTTACTTTGTGACTGTTAAAAAAGTATGTTCTATATAGAATGAATGTGAATGAAATTCGGATGTTCAATATCTGCCATGTTGTCAGTATCATGTGACTTACAGAGTCAGTTGCGTCATTTCAATTCTGAAGTGTGAAGCATAAATCATGCAAGCCAACTCAATACACATCATAACGTAATGTTATAAAAAAAAAGTTATTTAATCATATTTCAGCAAAAACAAACATTGCTATCATAATGTACTTTAAATGCTGTTGTTTAATAGTGACATTGTACAATAAGGACTTGGTTGTGTTATCGGAAATAGAGTCAGCACTGTCCCAGTGTGTAGTAAACCAGGGTCCTTACCAGTGCCTAAATCTGTGTACATGATATACTGATTCATGACCTATAGGGAGCTGATTGACACACACCTACTGTAACAAGATCTACTGCTCCAAAGTGTCAGTATTTACACTGAGTACATACTGAGGAATGTTTATTCTTGATATGAGGTTTTAGCAGTCACAAATGCACATTACAGCGTAACAATCGCTTGAAATCAAGCAGGGCATTTAAAAAGTAGCTGGCATTCAACAAATATATATTTTAATGGATGGATTGTTACGGAGCATTCAAGGAAATCCAAGGTTCTGTCTCAGAGCAGTTCATCCTCAATTCAGCATGGCATATCCACAACAGTTTGGCCAGATTTATTCTCCATTGTGGCCCTTTTGTGTTTAGTGTAACCTTTGATGAAATCCTTCATCAAATACATGACACAAAGGGCCTTGAAGTGCACAGTGAGCTCATGAATACAGAACTGAATCAGCTACAGTTCAAACCTTTAAAACTGGACAAGTAATTCAGGGAATCTGTTACCACAACTTAATACATGGTTAAAAATTACAAATTCTAATTTACTGATTTAGTTAAATTTTTTAAGTTGCAAACATTATTTTATTGAGTTCTCTTGACTTACATTGTATATCATATTGACTTGTATTAACTTAATATTGTGAGTAATTTTAAATCAAATTTCTGTGTTAATTGAGTTAAGTTTACTTAAGTTTTAGTAACTTAAAATTGTCTTGATAACTGGAAATTGGGTAGTGGATTTCTAGTTTGCTTAGGACTGGATAAGAAGAATAAATGTTGAAATGAAGTGTTATTTTATTTGTTATTTAGTGAAGGGAAAGGCCTGTTAGAGTTTAATGCCGTTATGTTTGACATTTGAGTTTCTGTAATGTTTTTTACCGTATATAAAAAAAAAAAAAAAACCTTCACAGCTCAAAGCTTTTTAAATATCGAGCAAGTCCGAGGTTGGACGACACGAGGGTGAGTAATTAATGACACAATTTTGGGTGAACTATCCCTTTAAAAAATTGAAGACTCAAAGTTTACTTGAAATTGAAGACTCTGAAGAAAACTTCCTTTTCTTTATCTGAGTTTCACAGTCAAAAATTCTGTCAAATGATGCTTTCGGTTGTTAGTTTTTTTTTTAGATCTGAATTACTACACTGTTGCAGCATTGAAAAGACGTATGAAAGCCCCATTTTACACTCACAAGGGCTCGAGAACCACACATAACAAAAAAGGCAGAAGTACAAATAACAGTAACAAAGTATAAAAAATAATATTAGATGCTATTTACAATTGTTATTTGCACCTCAATATGCAAATAGTCACTACAAGTATTCACAACAAACAAACAAATAAATAAATAGTCAAATTGACCCCTAACACAACAGGAATAGATGAAAATTATTAAATTTTTCACATATTTTACATTTTTTAGTCTCTGACAAGCTACACTAATTAGGTTGTGAGCTGAAATGAAAAACGCTCTAAAGAACAGTAGCAAAACGGCATTAATTGGATTTGTGATTTAAGAGGAAAAAGTGGAGCTCAAAGCAACTTCAGCAGCTTCTATTCTATTCCTTCTTGCGTCAAATAACTGTTGGATATCCGGGGTGCAGGGCTTCACTGTTTATACCGGATGACTCATTTATAATTTGTACTTTTACATGCCTTACTTTCGGTTATGCAGTCAATTTAAAAAAAGCAAGTACATTCTAAAAGGTTGCAGATAATCACTTCCTATTCCACTTGTACAGCACAGAGACAGTAATACAGTACAATATTACAACATTTGATGCAGCTAGATGGGAAACATTATGACATTACAGAGATGTATTGCAGGTATTTTTTTTTTTTTTTTTTTGCTGGACATTTCAAAAGCAGACTCCTGACATTCCTTTAAAAGGCAAGAAGTTCTTCAAGAAGCCTGTTATTTATTTTGACACAGTCAAAGCATTGCTTCAAAGTCTAAAAACATCACAAATTAAAGCTGGCTTCAGAAAAAAATCAATTCTGACAGTTATTTTGAAAATTGCTAGTTTGAGTCATTACCTTCTCCAAACTGTTGAATAGTAGTCTGCCCATTAAAAACGTATTTAAAGTTCAAAAGATATGTAATGCAAATAACATCTTTTTCCCAGGGTTTTCTTTTTTGTACATTATGATGTGATTCTTTATTAATTTAACAACTTTCTAAAGCATATATCAACCAGATGGTCAGTACAAGGATAGAGACCAAACTGTCCTTTCAGTCGTTTAGTTAAGTTCAATTACATAAAATAAATAAAAAGGACTCAGCTGCTATCATTGTACTCACTGAGTATAGGTTCATGTTGAAAGTGTCAAAAGCTTCAACAGTCTTCAGTGTCACATGATCCTTCAGAAATCATTCTAATGCTGATTTGCTGCTCAAGAAACATTTCTTATTATAATCAATGTTGAAAAGTGTTGTGTTCCTTAAAATGTTCCACAAATTATACATTTGTGATACAAATCGTTTTTATTTAAAAAACAAACAAGCTGGTGATGAAGAAACCCAATTATGAATTATTAATCAACTCTAAAAGGTTTATTAGAAAACAACAACATTCTATGGACATTTAAATGGTATTTGATCATCTTGCATAGATGTGGGGTTTGTTTCCAGGGGGCTTTACTTAACACCCAAACAAAAATACAATACTTACAGAGACGTTCACCAGGTGTTAAAGGTCATACATGTGATTGACATCACCTTTGCTTGTCTATAGCAATTCTGAAGTGGCCTTCAGCATGCACACACTGAATATGTGAAAAATTCCTCTGCAAAAGGCAGTGTTTAGGTGCCTCAAAGAACATTTGAAAGCTGTAGCATAGCAGACCTGATTTGACCTTAAAAATTCATGAGTTATTGTCCATGGAGCCCTACTAGAATAAGCAGACCGCTCAATGGCACAGAATGGACAGGAATACTGAACAGAAAATCTGTTAGTCATTCATAAATTCACACGAATCCATCTAAGTGACTGACAATCTTTTGAGAAAATATATGCATGCGGCAATGACAGAACCAATATACAGCATGCAAAGTTCTTAAACTCAACGAGAAAAGATTTATGAATATTTCATCGTCTGAATAAAGAATTGTATTTTTGTCAGAATCTGACGGCAAATATACAGCTGTCGAAATCTCCCCCCTCCATATGATGAGAGATGTTGCTGCAGTGAAGATGCTGATTCTATCCTGTGTGTGGATGGAGTTTAACCAGCATCAGTTTAAATGTTCATTTTTTACCTTTTTGCCATTTATTATGATATGAAATATGTTGACAGGAAGCTAAATTGGAGAGAGAAGGCAGACGGGATCTAGAAAAGTCCACAAGCCTGGACTCAAACTCAGGATTCATGGTGCACAACAACACCAGATGTCAGCACACTGTCCACAAGGCTATCGGGAAGTGTAAACCTGAGCCAGTTTGATAAATATTAGAACCTCATGGGTGGGGGGAACAGAATCCGACAGCAAATATACAGCAGTCGAAATCCTTTTTTTTACATTTATTATATGAAATATGTTGACACCAAGTACATGTTCCCCTGCTTTCACAGACAAGGCTTAAGCTAGTCCCAGACTAAAATGCACGTTTGAGCTGTTTTAACTGAAAGCAACTTGCATGGACATATCTTAAAATGTCAGTGCCATTGTTTTGAGTCAAGATCCACACGAGTAATGTTTTTTTTCTAAGGCACATTTATGAAAGCTACTTAAGTGTCCTAATTGAACTAAGGCCTAATCCTGGCTTAATCTAAGCCCTGTCTGTGAAACCAGGTTGTAGTTGATTAATATTACTCAGTACTTAAATGTATAATTACAATGAAACAAGGACACCTTAAAATAAAGTATAACCGAATACTTAAATTTAGGCCTGCTCTTCACACAAAGATTTCATGTGATTTCAAATATAGTGCATGAATCATATGAATGCTGTTATTGTACATTTTCAGTCCTAGTAGTATGGAAAAGAGTGGCATGAAAATCCTTCACAATTCTCCTATTGTTGTACTGAAATCAAATAAGGTTTAGAACAGTGGTCTCAAACTGCCGGCCCACGGGCCATTTACGGCCACCCTCCCCCTCCACCCGGCCCGCAACTGATCTCAAAAATAAAACATAATCCGGCCCGCTAAATTATTATTATTATTCTCATTCTCTAGTTGTCTCATACCATATTCCATATGCAAAGAAAAAGTCGCCGTTCTAAGGGGCCGTGCCACTTTCTCCTTCTTTCCAAAGCCCTTTCGCTCCCATGGTGTCTGTCGTTGCTATGGAACCATGAACTCCGCTCTCCACGATAACAAAGTTTCAGCAAAAGAAAAATTGATTTCTAGTCCTTGCATTAGCTCTACTACTAGATATATTTATGGAGATGAGAAATAAAAACCCACCCTGTACAGCTATGATCAGCTGTTTGGCTGAGCTTTCAATGTTGTTAAGGAAAGGCCAAAGCTCATCGGTTGGTCCTTGTCACATGAAAAGTTGAGATGTTTTCATCTCGCTGCGGCATAGGCGCGCCTGGAAAAACGAGCGCGCCGCACCGCATGCGCGTCGCTTCTATTATGAGCGTGGTTGCCTAAATTACAGTAAAAGCACTTGCGCTAGTCCCAAGCGTCAATTTAAACCACCGAAACGCGTCTGATGCTACCAATAAACGTTACCGATACTCAAACGGCATCTTGGACAAATGTGGCTCAGCTGTGTGAGCAGAAGCACTGCCAGGTGTCTGGCAAGAAATAGTATATTGTGCAAATGTATTCAGGGATTGCTGTTGTTCAGTACAGTGTTGTTCAGTGCAAGATCTTGATGTTATTTAAGCTAAAATAAAGTAAGGGAAAATATTTGCACTAACTGTTAAATACTAATACTGTACATAACAATGATACAGACACTGCTGTTTACATTTTTTGTTAAGTATGGCAAAAATATTTTCGAGATGAAATTTGAAGTAAATGAGAAATAATGCAAAGGAAAGTAAATTTTCAGAAATTTTGCACTTTCTTGTGCTTGAATGTTAAAATGGCCCTCCTATGATGTGTCAATCACAGCAACGGCCCCCAGCCAATTTAAGTTTAGAACAAAATTACAATGAGTAAATAATGACCCCGTTTTCATTTCTGAGTGAACTATCCCTTAAGGAAGCATTAAAGACTTTCTGAATTCCCATACAACAGTCAAAATGCAGTAAACTGATTAAAAGTGACAGTAAAGACATATGACATTTCTATTTTTTAAAAATGCTGTTGTTTTGAATCTTTTATTCATTAAAAAACAGAATAAAGTCATATACACTTAGGATGGCTTGAGGGTGAGTAAAGCTTGGGGTAATTTTAATTTGAAAGTGAACTAATCCTTTAACCTCATCTTCACTTCCTTCACTAACCTCAAATGCTTTCACTTCCTCTATTCCTCTATTATATATATCTATATCTATATCTATCTATCTCTCTCTCTCTCTCTCTCTCTATATATATATATATTCCAGAGCCTACAGTGCTCAGCTAGAAAAAAAAATTCTCAGGTGGAAGGGTATTTATATTCCTGTTCTGCCTTTGTGTGCAGACTGCAATTACATACAAAAATAGATAGCCTGACATTTTTGTAGTAGACCACATCGATTTAGTCAATTGGTAATGCACTATATCGGTGGAAACCGGTGATGTCAGTCATGTCTTACACCTCACACCCTGACATTATCCACAACATGATAAACTGTGACGCACAGCTCTGATCAGCAATGGCAGCATTCATCAATAATAAATATCCCACCAGGGCTGCAAGAAAAGACACAATTTGATGCGTTCATTTTCACAGTGTAAGTCACTTGACATCTAACGGTGATAATTTCACCAATCAAGTGCCAACGCACCATTACAACATTAAAACAACATTATATACTTCAGTTTGTATGTTTTGGATTGCATGTACCTTTTAGTAGATTTTATACTAGACCAAATTCAGTCTGGTCACCCCCACTTAAACTTACTTAAAGCACTTAAAGCCAATTTTCCATCAAGTTAGCCCTTAAAAAGCTTTCACCTGCCAGCTTTCATCAAACCAGCACTGGACCTGTTCAGAAAACTAATTAAATTAGCTTCAACTCAGTCTAGTAACAGCAGGACTGTACTTTAGTAACAGGAACAGCAGCATGGACATAAATTAAGATTAAACTAGAGAACATCCCCACTTGAGAATCATCAATAAATATATTTAAAGGAACAGTTCACCAAAAAATAACAATTCTGTTTACTCAGCTACTTCCTTAGAATTATTCCTTTAATCACACGCATAGACTCTAGTTAGGTACAAACATAAATTACACCATTCACAAGTCAAAAGGTGAATAAAATCTCTTTGTGCTTTTTTCAAATCAGTAACAATACAAATATATATCCGCAAGATGATCTAGTCATTTGTTTTTCTTCTGTTGTTTGATTTTCCCTTTTCTACAAACAACCCCCCACCAGCACATTCCAAGCGGTTCCAATAAATGACCTAAACTAAATAAAATAAATACAATACATTCTTGTACAGACAGGAGTGTTGTTTCAGTAAGGTCACTTTTTTGCACAGAAAAAAAAAAAAAATCTGGAAGCTCAGTACATAATTTTCTTTCTTCCTCATAATCTTTTCCCCTTCATATTATTCCGTTCAGTCACTACTTTCTCGCATCTCTTAATCGACAAGCCACAGCCGTGATGAGGGCGGCACCTTTTCCGCTGCCATCTTCTGATTGGACGAGAGTAACCTCACAGTTGGGCGCCAGGTCTCTTAAGGTCTCCCGCATGATGGTGGCAAAGCTGATGAGACAAAAGAGGAGACAACAGGACTTCTGAATGAGGAAATCAGAGTGTGACCAAAATCTGCTCTTTTGTGCATTTATTTTTTTATTTTTTTCCCAGAGCATAGTACATTAAAAAAAAATCTGTACTTTTTCAAAACTCCATTTTCCAGTGTTATTTTAACATTATTTATATACTATTATAGTATTTACTAATATGTTGAATTAGCTTTTAGTTTTATATTCTTGGTTTTCATTTCAATTTTAGAAATTCTGTTTTGTGCTTATGTTATCCTTTTTGAATATTCACATTTAGCTTTGATTTGTATTTACTTAAGTTTAAGTCATTTTAGTACTTCAACAAACTGATTTTATTGAGTTTTATTTCTATTTTATTTTTAAGTATTAATAAGTTATGCACATTATATTATATTATATTATATCAATTAACAAAAATGACTTTAATAGTAAAAGTTTTAGCTAACAATAGCACTGAACTGCATCAAATGGCTTGGCAAGCAGTTTTCTTTTTCTTGTTTGCATAATTCTGATTGAAAAAAGTTGAAGCAGGGTATACACCAAATAGCTTGTCCCTTTTTTTAACAGCCAATCACCTTTAATTTGTTCTCTTTCCCCAGACTAAAAGCAAATGTGAATAAAGTTGAAACTTACAAATCAGGACATATGCTTGACAAAATCAAAACTCATCACAGATTCACTTTATGTCAAAGACTAAATATGAAAGTGTCTTTTCTATCAAAAGGGTCTCTGAAGGACAAAAGACACACTGCAAGCTTTGCATGTTAAATTTTCAGATCAAATGTGCCTAACTTTTATTACTGTTTTCTCAGCAAAAAACAGCATCTTGTCAGTTTTAATTAATAAAATACCTCTTTTCTAAAGTAACTCTCAGTAGAGTAAGTTACAAATTGTTAAAGGGTTAGTTCACCCAAAAATTCACCCTCATGTTGTTCCACACCTGTAAGACCTTTGTTCATCTTCGGAACACAAATTAAGATATTTTTGATGAAATCTGAGAGGTTTTTTTTATCTCCCATAAAAGGCAACATAATTACCGTCATTCAAGGTCAAGAAAAGTACTAAAGACATTGTTAAAATAGTCAACGTGACTACAGTGGTTCAACCTTAATGTTATGGAGCGATGAGAATACTTTTTGTGCGCAAAAACAAAACATCTTCTCTCCCCTGTCTTTCTGTTACGCTGTTTACATCCAGGTTCTACATCAGAACGCCAACTCAGTATTGGTTGATACTGTAACACATGAGCAGTATGACACATATGTGTGATGCTGACGCAGGAACCGGCCAATAATGAGCCGGCGTTCTGACGTAGAACCTGGAAACTCTATTTTTCTGGACCTTGAATGATAGTAATTGTGGAAGTTGAACTACAAGATACCAAATTATTTAAAGGGATAGTTCTGTTGTATCTATTTTATTTGCTCTCTTTATGAACATTTTGAAGCATCTGAGTTTTGGGTGAATAAGGCTTTCAATGGAGGGACAGAAATCTTGACACAAGGGTAATGACAGAATTGTCATTTTTTGGGTGAACTATCCCTTTAAGAATTGGTCGGCAAGATTTTTTTGTGTTTTTGAAAGAAGTTTCTAATGCTCACCATATGTTCAACTGTTTTCTATTTTAATGTATTTTAAACTGTAATTTATTCCTGTGATGCAAAGCTGAATTTTCAGCATCATTACGCTTCAGTCCAGTCTTCAGTGTCACATGATTTAATGCTCAAGCTAAATATTCTTATTATTATCTATGTAAAACAGATGTGCTGCTTAATATTTTGTGGAAACAGTTATATATTTTTTCAGCATTCTTTGATTAATAGAAAGTTGTTATAATTTTGAGATTTTACTGGAAAAGAGTGTAAGGATGAGAGATCAAGCGTCTTTGACAGATTTGCAAAAAATTTGTCTGCCACTGACTACAAGGAGGAAAAATATGTAATTTAATGAGTTTTAAAGTTTTAATGACTACTAACGAGTACAATAACCTTGGATAGCTTTACCCTGAAGCTATTTTCAGCAATTGCAAAAGTATCATAGATTTTTAAAGATTAATCACAGTTTTAAGGGCGACTGAGATGAAAGATGGAAGCTCAAGACCTCACAAATAATATAAGGCCTAACAACGCCAGTGATTTATGGCTCAGCTTTAACGCCTCTGCTACATTAACAAGCGTCGTGGGTGCACTGGCAATTTTACACTGTCATTTCAGGCTATTGTGGTATAATTCAATTTTTCTTTTCTGACATAAGCTAATTTTTTCCTCCCTTTACTGTACATCCCTCACAAAAGCCTACATGCTACAAGTAGAATGTCAACCCATAGTTTGAAAGCCACTCATTTAACTAAATTATCAGTGGCAAATATTAGCTGCAAAAGAGATTTACGGTCACGCTTATGCTCTTATCCCAGCATCCTGCTGTGTGGCCACTCACTGTGGGTGGAGTTTGTAGAGCGTGCCGTCCACTCCTACTGTGATATTGAGTTGCTCAAGGCCCCGATTTCGCCGTATCTTGTCCACCACGGCCGCCAGACCGGCTCCACACAACTGGGCCGCCCGTCTGGACACCACGCTGCAAACCTCCTTCACAAGAATACTGTCGTCGCACGTACTGCTGGTCAAACCCAAGTGCTGCAGGATGGAACGGACCTGCCTCAGTGCCAAACGATCGCTGTAAGAAAGAACCAGATTAATTATGTTGATTAATAGGTACCTATTATGCCCTTTTTCAAATGCTCTACTAAAACAGGTTTTCATGCTTGAATGTTCAATTGAATTTTGTTGAATTTTACATTATTGCAGCTCCTTTCTCTATGAAGCCTCTCCTTCCGAAAAGCTCAATGCTCTCTGATTGGTCGGTTGGACCAATGTGTTGTGATTGGTCAACCACTTTGAGGGTGAATTCAGAAATGTCACGCCCCTTATTTAAATGAGTAATATTGTGACAAACATTCTCAGAAGAAAATTACAATCGAGGCATTTTAGGGAGTTCAGAAACAGTGCTTACTGATACCGTGGCTTTGTGTTTTGTAACTTTGCAGATCTTTTCCATGCTCAAACAGAACATTACACACTAAAGAAAGTTGAAAACGTAAAAATACGACCCCTTTAATAATCAACAGAACAAATTGTATTGCATATCTCCTCCTAAATGACAACAAGTTTAAATAAATCAAGGTTAGCAAACCCACAAAACCCAAGGCATAGAGATGGAATATAAATACTGTGGCATAGATATTCAAAAATTGTCAAATCCAGCCATTTTGCAGGTGGTCCTCATTTGGAATATCACCTTTATGATTAAACATAAAAGAAAACAGCATATCTAATTATACATGCCAAGGTGCCTTAGGCTCATCAAATAATATTGGACATAATCAGCATGCTTAGAATTTGAAAATAATCTTTAGGAACACAGAAGACCCTGGGGCTCAGACACCAGTGTTAAAAATTCATACATGCAGTCTGTTGCCAGACTGTTCTCACACACCTTTCAATCTGCGACAGGAACTTGGTCTCGAAGATACCACGAGTTTTCAGTCTCTCTGAAAGTTTGCCACGGAAAAGCAGACCTTTGGCAGTGAAGTCCAAGAGAACGTTTCTGACGATCTCTCCAAGATACATCCCACTGATCATCTTCTCATACCTGAAAGTGACAGAAAGAAACAAGAAATTATTTCTTGTCCCTCAATAATGCATATTGTTGCAAAAGTTTGATGTGATGGATTATATCTTTGCACAGGAAAGATTAGTAAGCGATGGCAACTCGTATTACATCTAATTTAAGACATTGTGGCTATACATTTTAAATAGTGTATATTTGTGTAACATACAATGGAAGTACAGTGGCAAGGCAATGTCATTGTTGACAGAGCTTAACTGGTAATGAAGCTGGAACATTACTTTAAAGTGTTCCACAGTGACCAAAAAGAAAAAAGTACATTACTAAAAAAATCTTTCACAAGCCTGTGTGAAAGAAAAAGCAGTATTTTGACAAAAAAATACAAGAGGGGGAGCGTTTAAGCTTGCTTCCCTATTCTAATTTAGTATAATTATCTAGAGCTCAAGTAGACAAAAAAAATATTAAAACGATAAAAAATTATGCTCACATTTGACTAAAGCTGACATTTATACTTAGAGACCATAAAGAGGGTCAGTACATAACACATTACATTGAGTTAATAAGAATTAAACCAATAAATACAAAAATAATACAGTGTCAAATTAAAAAAAAAATATTTAAGACTGTAGGTTAACTTGAAGATGACCTACAATGACTGAAAAAAAAAGTTTTTTTAAGTTCCTTGAAAAAGCTAAGACATACAGTTTAATGGATTAAAAAGAATACAAAAAAAAGTATATACAGCATTTGCAGGAAAAAGTATACGAACTTTGGAATATGAGATATATATATATATATATATATATATAAACCTTTAAAGTCTTTATATATAATGCATTATAAAAGTATTGTTAATGCATTAATTATGCCTTGTAATGCACCTTGTAATGCACTGTATGTTCTCATGAATAATTGTAACCACAGTTATAATACATCATAATACTTACAGTATGTTATGCCTTTGGAAAGTATGATGCATTAAAACACATGAAAAACAACCAATTTCAGATGTAACATGGAATCTGCAAATATTATACTGCATTTTTAATTAAAATAATTATTTATGAAAAAATATAATACATTATAATGTACATTAAGAATACCTTCATAAATCATTATACATAAAGGCTTTAGATAAAGTGTTTTTCAACTTTACACAGTGTCTGCATAAAAAAATAAATAAAAAAAAAACATGAAAAATGTCATTGTGTATGTGTATTTTTTTATCCAGGCTGTGTTTGTCTATTCTTGATGAACTTTGATGAAGATCATATCAAATTTTATAAACAGTTCATGCAGAAAAACATATTAAATCCAAAGGTTCATACACTTTTTCCTGCAACTGTGAATATATATATATACACATTGTCTGGCCAAAACCTGTTGGATTTAAACAGGCAAATGCTTAAGAGCCTATGATTGGATCATTATTGCAGTGATTATTATGTTTCAAGCATGTTCTGTTTGGTAACAGTTCTTCTAACCCTAATTGATGATTGTGTAGCTTTTCATTTCTTAAACAAGACACATCATGGCCATATTCCAGGATGACAATGTCAAGATTCATCAGGCTCAAATTGTGAAAGAATGGTTGGGAGGAAGCATGAAGCACTCTTGCATTGTCAATACAAGATGGAAATAAATGTTGTGATGTTATTTCCATCGAGAAGTGCATCAATTTTTGGTCAATATCTTGTATTGACAAAGCAAGAGCCTTGGTGAGCATAATAGACTTCTTTCAGTAACATTAAAAAATAAAATCCAAAGTTTAGCTGTTCAGTACTAAAAATACAACAAGCTCTGTGTTTGTGCAGAAAAAAAGTCAGAACAAACCAACATCAAACCTCATTGCATCTATAAAGTATGATGGAGAAGCCATTATGGTTTGGGGCTACATTGCTGGCTGCCTTGGGTCAGAAAGCTAGCTATTACCAATGGAAAAATACTGAGTTTATCAAGACATTTGGCAGGTGAATGTATGGCCATCTGTCTGCCAAATGAATCCTAACAGAAGCTAAATAATGCAACAGGACAACAAATCAAAGCACATGAGTAAACCAACAACAGAATGGCTTCAACAGAATAAAATACGCCTTTTGGCAACCTGACTGAGATGCTTTGGCATGATCTCAAGGCAACATCTACAATTTGACCAATTTATCACTCCATCCAATTCAACTTTTCTAGCTTCTTAAAGGAACAGTTCACTTAAATTAATACCATTTACTCATATTTAGGTTGTTAAAAATAAGTATGAATTTCTTTCTTCCTTGGAACGCAAATAGCCATATGTTGGTAAACACACTGAAAAATAGACCAAAATTTAGCCGAAAATCATGCCATTATTCTTATATCTTATTACCTTCTGGCAGGGGCGCCGTTAAGGGGGGTGCAGAGTATGCCAGGCATATGGGCCCAGGACGCCAGGGGGCCCCAAATCACGACTTTGGATTTTGTGTGTGTGTGTGTGTGTGTGATTTTCTATTACATACACGAACACATTAACTAATAATATTGTAGTAAAATACAGTTTAAATCTGTGAATTATAGAAAGTAAGAAGTGAACGTGAGCACGCTCTCTCGTCACTTCAAAATACAGCGCATGACGTGTTAACCGCACAAAAAGAACAGGATGGATGGAAAGAAGCGCTTGTCAGGAACAAGCGAAAATGTAAAAAAAAAAATTAAAAAAAAAAAAAGTATGGATGAAGACGTTAAAAGGAAGTTTCCCTTACGAAATGGGCCCTTACAAATAAACGAAATATTGGAGATGATTGTTGGTCGCGGATGTGTCGAAAGACCTTAAATAAGTCTATAGTGCAAGCGGTCTTCTGTGTGGGTGCAAAACAGAATTTGGTTGTGTTGGCTGGGGAAGTCTCTATATTCTATGGGCTCTATATAGGCTATTGTAGCCACCAACGTGAAATATTAAGAACATTTATTTATTTATTTATTTTAGAACGTATTAATTAATTGGCGACGCGTCATTCAGCCACACAGGCAGATATGTATCGCATTTATTTCATTTTTCCTTTTTATTCAAAATATTGAATATATAGGCCTAACTTGTTAACTATATCATGAATTATATGATATATTCTGATTGTCAAATACGTGGAAGTGAGTGTTTTGTGTCGTTTAAACACCCTAGGCCTATTTATCAAAATAAAATTGTTAAATGAAAGTGGAGACAATACCTCAAAAGATACCTCACTTTTCCAACATTTATTATTCTTAAAAGTAATCGATGAGTCTGAGACTCCCAGCCTGAGATTGTGTCCCAGACGGAATTAAATAATTCGTAAATATTTGTAAATATCCGTGGCTTAAACAGCTGGAAAATTGACTGTATTGCAGTTCTGTGGATGTTTTGCTCAGGCAGGGTTGTTATAGTTAACTAACAAAAACTAAAACTATTAAAAACATTTGTGCTAATCGAAATATTAATAAAATCCCAGGTGTTTTAGCCTACATGAACAAATAGCAGAATAAACAACAGAACACGCTTCTGTGAACAGAGAAAAAATAGGATTAAATCATATAAAAAGGAATAAATAGCCTATGTCTACACGTGAAATTTATTTCACTTAAATGATTAACATATTAACAAAATGAAAGGGAAAAAATGCGACAAGTTTCGGTTTCACGGAAGTTCACGGAAAGGAAACGGCAGAAAATAATTTTTGTTTTCTTTATTTTACAAGCAGTGTTTTATTTTTATTGCGAGTGTGCAAAAATAATAGGCCTATTTAACCCTTCACAGATTCGTATAAATGTATGTGACAATAAATGTATGTGTATTTTAAGTTTCTTTTATAAGTTTCTTTTATAAGAAAATTCAAGTGAAATATATATATATATATATATATTTTTTTTTTTTTTTTTTTCATAAATAAAATAGCCTATGTAGTGGTGCCCTTGTGGGTTTAAAATGCATTCATTTTAATGCCTATTTAAATGTCTGAAACCTCAAATAAACACTGTGTATTTGAGAACACTGAATATTTGTGATATATGAAAAGCACTAAGCACGTCTGTCTCTTGGCACAGCTCCAGCCAAGGTGAAAGCACGTTTGAATTATGATGCTCTGAACGTTCTAATCACACCGGTGTGATCGTACACGTCAGGGTTAAAATCAATCGCGTTTCGGTGGTGGAGGGGGATGTTAGGCCTACTTGAAATAATGTAAATGTTAACTAATAAATTATTTCGATTTCTAATTAAACGCCAAAAGAAGAAGAAGAAGAAAAAACAAAAACAAAAACATTCATCTGGAAGAAGGGGGCCCAAAATTATGTCCTGCATACCCCCCTTAAAACTCTTAATTGCGCCCCTGCCTTCTGGTATGAATGTGCACAAGTGTAAATGTGATTTGAGGGCAATGGCAAGATGTACTTACATACTACATCCATCCATCTATCTATCCATCCATATGTAACATACATATATGTTTATCCATGCGTTTTCAATTTAGACTTGAATCTGACTACTTTTGGGACACTGACATCTGAGATCCTCTTGAAGTTGGTTCCAGCTGCGGGCAGTTTAGTAGCTAAACGCTGTTTCATCATGTTCAAAATGAACCCTAGGCACTGCACTAAGTTGACCTAAATCGAATGATCTAAGAGATCCATTAGGTTTAAATTCTGCAAGCATATCCATAATGTATTTTTATTGAGTCATCTATAAATAAGTAATAGCACTTAAAAAAACTACTTCATGTGTGACTGGAAGCCAGTGCAATCTGGGGTGATTCAAACAGCAGAATTTCATATGAGGTGCACCATACTAGGCCTCAAATCTGAAACCCCATTAGATATGGCAATGTTTCTCTAATGGGAAGTTGACAACATTGCATGAAGGATCCAGTTTTGAACTCTCACCGCTGTTTCCCAGGGTAAGTGGACTGGTCATCCACAGCTCGATCAAACTCCGTGCAAATGTCATCCAGCTCTCCACTGTCCCCGAACGCTCCCCACTCCATGTTCACGCACATACGGCCCTCATCTCCATCCACCAGCTCAATGTTTGACATCTCCTCCATGTAGCACGCGTTAGTCCCTGTGCCTACAGGATGAAGAAAGAAACACACGTAAGCGGTAGTCAAACCAGTGTGAATTTGAGGGGAACCGACTTAACGCATCCTCTAAATATCACCTTGACACCAGTTGCTTAAAGGGGACCTGTTACGTAAAATTCACTTTTATAAGGTGCTTGTACGAAGCCCCGCACAAGGGTAAATCGTGCGCACACTTTTAGTAAATCGAGGGAACGACTTAGTAATCATGCACACGATTTAGCAAATCGAGGGAATGAATTAGTATGTTGTGCGCACGTTTTATAAATTGAGGGAACAACTTAGTAAAGCGTGCGCACAATTTAGTAAATCGAGGGAACAAATAAGTAAATCGTGCGCGCCATTTATAAATCAAGGGAACGACTTAGTAAAGCATGTGCATGATTTAGCCTACTATTTTTTTCCAGCATGTCATGTGCGGGGCTCCGTATGTTTGAACACTAATGTGTGTCCGCAGTATGTGAGAACAACCAGCCTATCGGTAAAAATCCACTCACTCATTTTTTTTATAATTCACATAAATCAGAAGCAGTCTCTTCAAACGAGCTGATTCAGATTCAGATAACGTCATCGTAAGGAGAAGCCCCGCCCACAGCCGGTGATGATCTGCCTTATTAACATAGGCGCCATTTCTGTATCCTCACTGTAGCAGCTGGAGTAGTACAATGTCTGTGCCAAAGAGGCATTACAAATGTTTTGTTTTAGGATGTACCAATGAACATAAGACTCCCGCCATCTCAGTCACTGAGGACATCGTTGTTGAATTTCATTTTCGAAGGAAATGTCCAGAAGAAAATCGGTAAAGTCTTATATGTTTGCGCCAATCATTTTGCGCTGGACTGCTTTACAAACAAAGGTATTTTCAATGCTGAATTTTCACAAAGGTTGATTCTGAAACATATAAGGCTGAACACCGTTACTGACAATTTCTGACATTTTTAGTGCATGAGATTGTCCTGTTTTGTTGTTGCCGGTATGGCCCGGAGCACCAGCTCATTTGCATTTAAAGGGACACACACAAATTTTTGCTCACCCCAAAAAGTGTCAAATTTAACATGCTATAAATAATGATCTGTGGGGCATTTTGAGTTAAAACTTCACATACACACTATGGTGACATCAGAGACTTATTTTACATTTGTAAGAAGGAACATAATAGTTCCACTTTAAGCTAATTGCAAAAATGGCTAAAAAAGATATTTTTGGGGTTCTGCAAAATGCATAATTTGTACAGTATGATATCTTATTTTTACATTTCATTATCTAATGCATATTTTAATTAAGACTTTGTTGTTCAAACACTTATTAAGTCAACTAGACAATCACTAAAACTTATGCAACATGAAAGTCATCTACAAAAAAACAGGCTAATCAAAGGCACATAGGCCAAGAAATCACACCCACCGACAATAAGTCCAACTTCACATTGTGGGTCCTCGTACCCACACGTCATCATCGTCCCCACTGTGTCATTCACCACAGCAACCACATCCAAGTCAAATTCCTTTAAGGAACAAATGACAGACAGAGAGAGAGAGGTATTACCAGCAAGGCAGAACAAATCCACCATCACTGCCTTTCAGGACACGATTCGTCTGATTGAACATCTACTAATTACATCTTGCTATAAAAGGCAGGGTAATTGTGGCTAATAACTGCAGAAATTGCTTTCGCGGCACTTCAGTGCTGGCAGCAGTGGAGTGCCAACGGTGAGTGATAGTGCTGACCTCACTGCGATGGATAGCATCTTTCAGCAATGTGGCCACATCCTCGCCCTCACACCCCGAGGCCTTGAAACCTTTCGTCCACTTTATCAGGACACCCTGTGAGGAATACAGATGAGAATATAGTGGACACAGGACAACACTGCAGACACATTTTTTTTTTGAAAGAGTCTTTCTAAAAGTTCAAAAAAGTACAACCAGACATTAGCTAAATCTGATAAAACCTCATTTTGAGGACATCATCTTTGGAAACAAATTTGGAATATAAGAGTTTTATCTGTTCATAATTTTTAGGGTTTAAGCTCAATTTTGTATCTTATTTGTGAAAGCACACTTTTCAATATTCAGAAATGCTTTATTTTAACTTTTTTTAAAAACAAAAGCAGTCTACGGCCCTGTTTACAACTGGTATTAAGATGCGTTTTGGTCGATCGGATCTCAAGTGGACAAAGCTAAATACAGGTGTAAACATGGTGTAAAACTTTTTGAGCTTGTCCACTTTTGACCACTTCCAGAGGTAGTCAAAAACGCATTTAATCGGTTTTCTATTTCTATACAGTGAGTTTTCTATATATAATTCTAACACGCATTCAGCATTCGGTGTGGTCTTGCGGCTGTCAGAGCAGAAACGAAAGCTGATGCTCCTCCGTATGTTTTTCCGTTGTCTCCGTTCATATGTAAAATGCGTGAGCTTATTTTGAACATTAGATCAAAAGATTTGAAAAAACCCACTCATTTACCCGCCCATAGACACTCCCCTCGAGTCTTAATACCAGGTGTAAACAGGGCCTGTGGTTTGTCCTTATTTGGATAGCTGGACAGACACGTATGTATGTGTGTGTATGTGTGGACTTGCCTGGTCCAGTCGGGTCTGATGGCAGGGAAACGAGAAGGTGAAACCAAGAGGCAGGGATGCCCCCTTCATACCCATATACTCCAAGAAGTCAGCTATACAGTGCACTATGTGATCAAACAACTGCAAAAAACCATTCACACACACACAGACACACACACACACATACGTAGGTGAAGACAAAGGATCATTCCTGCACAAGTCCATTATCTATGACATGTACTTGTCACAACAGCTTCCATTCATGTCATGTCAATATGAAATTGGAAATCAAGTAAGTACAAGAGAACAGGTTATGCAGCAACAAGTGTCTGGATGTGCAATTCCATCCTACAATACACCACTATGTATGCAGCTGGAAGCTGGATAGTACTGCTCGAGTGCTATCCGGTGACCACTTTCAAATAAATTGCAAATAGGTGAGTGTTTTTCAGGTTCAAAAACAGGGATATCTTTATTAGGTGCATAGTACTTCTAGTGTGCTTGACTTACAATCCAAGACACACAATTGCATCTTGTATTAGAGTCACTTTCATTTCAATTCAGCAGCTCAGTTGAGAAAATCCAAAAAAGAAATCCAACTTTATTATTATACTGCATTATTTTTTTACTGCAATGTCATCATCTTACAAATGAAAGGAATCCACCATGTACCTAATTCACATCTTGTATGTGCTTTAATGAAATATGATTGGTGGGCGTACCTCCTCGCCAGTGCCCTGCGTAATGTCTTGGGGGATGGTGTAGATCTTATTATGCATCTCCACACTCCGTCGTTTCCCATTTCGAACGCGCACCAAGAGCACCCTGAAGTTTGTGCCGCCCAGATCCAGTGCCAAGAAGTCACCACGCTCTGTAGAGCATGCACAATAGATTCAGAGACCGTGTGACTCATACACACATGATAGAGCACACACCATCTTATTCAGACGCACACCCACACACCAATCAACTTTTTCAACTAGGCTCAGAGGTTTTGAAACAGTCCAATTACGGAGGTGGTACAGAGCAGATATGAAGGGGTAACTGATTTATATCTCAAACCAGTGAGGGTATTACATACAGTCCAGTTTATCTATTTTATTATTTCCCCTGCATTGGTCAATTAACTTTTTATCTTATATTAAGGTTAGTCACAGTTCTCCTTTGTCACTCCATCTCACTTGCATTTTAGCTGTATCAGCACACTGACAAGGACCTTCAAAAGTCTGATACCACAATAAGGGCCAGCGTGAGAGTGCAATTCCATAAAAGAGACGATGGGAATGGAAAGTTCTGTGCGTGATCTACAGTACTGACGATGCGCAAATTAAAGGACACAGACGCAGCCGGATCATTTCCATAATGACCAACGCAATCTACCAATTAGCGTCTGGTTTAAAGGATTATTTTACTAAAGAATTAAAATTTCCTGATAATTTACTCACCCCCATGTCATCCAGGATGTTTATGTCTTTCTTTCTTTAGTCAAAAAGAAATTAAGGTTTTTGAGGAAAACTTTTGAGGATTTTTCTCCATATAGTGGACTTCACCGGGGTACAATGGGTTGAAGGTCGGGTTGAAAACTGCAGTTTCAGTGCAGCTTCAATGAGCTTTACACGATCCCAGACGAGGAATAAGGGTCTTGTCTAGTGAAACAATTGGTCAATTTCTAAAAAAAATTAAAATTTATATACTTTTATATACTCTTTAACCCGTTGGTAGCTGTTGAAGTCCACTATAATGGAGAAAAATCCTGGAATGTTTTCTTCAAAAACCTTAATTTGAAACATACCTGACGTACCTAATTCATTCTCAAATTCATAGTTTTTACTCAAATTATAATGCTGAAAAAACATAAAACAAATGCAACACAGATGTATTTTTCAAGTAGTCTTAGTCTTTCAAAACCTACAGTGAGTGGAGAAGGAGGCTGAAACTGTTTCTGCTTCACTAATGTAAGCAATCATGTTGTTGATTTAAAGCACACAATTTTAAAGGAGAGACGGTGATTTGAAGCAACACGGGTGAGAGTGTACACTGGCAATCGAGAAACTCTTTATGCAAACAAGCAGCAATGTGATACAGCTACTATCAATGGGAGTGAAGTGAGATACTGTGATCTAGTGTAGGCAAGACAGATGAGCAGTTGATGTTACAATGATCACTTTCTGTTCTGTATGATTTGTCTCTGCTGACATAATGTACATAATTAGGAATATAATTTTATGAAATTATGCATGGAAAACATTCTCAGAAATTGTTGCCATTCTAAGCAAGCTTGAATCGTGCACTGATAACTCTATCAGAAAATGATGCATTACGCACAGTTACAATTTATATTCAAACACTTTCCCTCCAAATTCTCTTTGATTCTTTGGCAAGATAGAATGGCATCTTATTTTGCATGTAATACATTCTTATTTGTGATCAGATCTCCAAAGCTGTTACTGTTATTTATTCCATGAGCACACAAGAATACATTTTTGCAGCTGTTTTCATAGAACAGATCAGAGTGGCAACATCTGTCAATGGGTTTCAAAGAGGATGGAAAAAACGAAGCAACAAATCCACCAGAGCTTGTATGTAGTCGCATAAATGTCCAGATTAGAAATAAAATAATAAGTAAAATGCAAAACAAATAAAATTAAAAACAAATCAATAAAAAAGTAAAATGCAAAACAAATAAATCAATAAATAAAAATGCAAAACAAACAAAAACAAATAAATCAAGAAGTAAAATGCTAAATAAATCAGTAAGTAAAATGTAAAACAAATCAATAAAATGCAAAACAAATAAATCAAAATGTGAAAAATCAATAAAACGTAAAATGAAAAACAAATAAATCAGTAAGTAAAATGCAGAAATAAATAAATAAAAAGCAAAACAAATAAATAAGTCAAATGCAAAACAAATACGTAAAATGCAAAACAAATGAATAAGTAAAATGCAAAACAAAATCAATCAATACATAAAATGCAAAACAAATAAATAAGTAAAATGCAAAATAAAAAAGACAAATGCAAAATAAATAAATAATGATGTGCAAAAACCAATGCTATTTTGGTGTCAATAACGTCAAACAATTTTTAAATCCTACTTACAGAACTTACAGTATATACAGCGACTTACAGTACATTCCAGTCTGTTCTTCACACGTAGCTATTTCAGTATACTTGGAATATATTGTACTAGACATCTGGAGCACAATTATTGTGCTTTCATTGTGCTTTATGTTCATTTTGGAGCTCGACAGATGTGCTCACTCTGAATTGTTGTATGAACTGTTGTAAGGTTTTAAAAAACAAAAAATAAATAATAATTTTGCTTTCACACACAAAATAAATTGGTTTTGGAACACAAGGGTGAATAAAAGATTATAGAATTTAGTTCACCCAAAAGTGAAAATTCTCACTCTAACCTGTTCCATCCGGTGTGGCACGCACAAAGGTGGGCAGCATTTTAACAGTGGCCACAGAGTGTGTGTTTTCAGCCAGGCCTCGGTTCATCTCCTCCTCCATCCTTTTCTTCACCTCCAGGAGTTGATCCCGATTGAGGCGTAGGGTGTCCAGGATACGCTGACGTTCTGCATGCTGCTTTGCCAGCCGGTATGCTACAGCTGTAACCATGGCAGCCCCCTTGCCACTGCCATCTTCAGAGCGCATGAAACGCACGTCGCAGTCGGGCACCAATGATCTAACCATTTTATTCAGTCGCCGGGCAAACCTACCGGAAAAAGCCACAGAGCAAAGGTGTGTGTGTGTGTGTGTGTGTGTGAGTGAGAAAGAGAGAGAGAAAGCAAAGATGTTTAAAAGCAAAGAAAGAAGAAGAAAGGAAAAGGAAGACAAGGTGAGGAAAATGTGAAAGATGCACAAGATGGGGGACAGGAAAAAATAACATTAATTCATAATAACATAGTAAGT
Organism: Hypophthalmichthys nobilis; assembly: GCA_037950665.1. Lineage (NCBI taxonomy): Eukaryota > Metazoa > Chordata > Actinopteri > Cypriniformes > Xenocyprididae > Hypophthalmichthys > Hypophthalmichthys nobilis. Next base: position 7,519,876 of record CM075468.1, on the reverse strand, counting down.
TGCATGGTAGAGAGTACATTTAAAGGTCTGAGAATGACTAATTTAAGTTTCCAAATTACAGTTTGGTGATTCATCAGTTATACAAATTATATATGAACATGAAATGAACAAATGAACATAAAAACATTTAACATGCCCTGGAATAAAGATCTGATCATGGCCTTGATCAAACTTCAAGTGGATTTTGGAATAATGTCTGATGGTGTGGATTTTTGACATTGTGTTTGATGGGAATGACATTTGACTCATCTCATCAACTGTAAATTTAAAATAAAATAATAAAATAAAATAAAACAAAATAATGTAAGGGTATGTTAAAAAGTCTGATAAATTATAAAATAAAGAAATTCTGGCAAAACGTAACATTTTGACACAAATGGATTAAAACTACTATCAGCCATTTAAAACTATATTGAGTCAGCCTAGGGGACAGAAAAGTTAGGAACATGATTTGAATAACTGAAGGACAATCCCTTGCTTTTGCAGCTTCTGTATTTAAAACTATGCATACATCCAGGTAAAACACACAATTTCTTACTGTCAAGTAGTTACTCAATAACCACTTAAACTTGAAGCAAGACTGGAATGAAGATAGATCGCTAGAGGAATATTTAAATTGGCCATGTCAGAAAACAGTCTAAATTATGTTATATGAGTCATAAATAAACTGGAAAAGATGAAACGGTTTCATTTGATGTATAAGAAAACCATTTCCAGTGCAGCATCTAATATCCACTGGAAGTACATGCCGCAGTATAACGTGGCAAAAATAGATCACTCCCATTAAGATCAATTAAATTGTTTTCAATCCTTTGTTTGTAGATTTAAGTGTAGGAGGTAGAAACTTGACTATTTCTTCATTTTAATCTCATTATTGATGACTTTCCCTTTAAAGTTTTCTTATGGTCATGCCACACATACTAAAATAAAATGCACATGACTGGCATGTGGTGGCAGTTGTGCACAGCCAATCAACACAGACACATCTTGATGTACAAAAGATGTATAGTCCTCTCTGAAAGTGCCATCCACACCTTCAGGAAATGTTCAAACATGAACCATTTCTAAGAATGCATGTGTTAGCACTCTGGATGATGAAAGCTGTGAAAAACTGGGCATGCCAGATTAAAATAGCACAACCAATTAACGTTGATGCTTGCAGATTGCTTTACATTCATAAAGCATAAGCCATTTAAATAAGTGCTCTGCACAACAGCAAAGTTAAGTTATTATCGAAGGGAGATAAACATCAGCAATAAGCTAATTGCTGCTGTTGGAGTCTCAGGGCAAACTATTTAAATACATAATGTTAGAACTGTGAAAGTATCTAATTTTAAAAGTATTTATACTAGGGCGGTCAATTAAATGAGTTCATTAATTAGCTATGGAAAAATAACGCTTTAAAATGATTTAACGCAATTAACACACCCGTGACCCACCCTACCCCAAACACGTACGTCATCTTACATTTCAAACAGTTGATTGGTGGTGATGAAAATGAAGCAGGGAACAGCTCACTGCGTGGATATCAGGGCAAAAATACCCCTGTATGACTTTGCGTGTCTAAAGCTTACTTTGCGTGTCTAAAGCCTTGCAAAATAGATTTCATTTGATTATATTAAAAAAAATTATATTCATTTGATTATATTAGTATATTTCACATACACAGGCGTTCGACGCATGCAAAGTTTTGAGCAATCTTTTGTGTTCGAGTTACAACCCGTGTAAACATCTTTGTATTCTTTCATGCTAGAGTTGTACAAATGAGGGTACTTTCTAACCTCTTCTAATAATCTCTCGTCTATGAAGGCCTCCATTGTCGCTGTAGCTTGCACGCGTTCCGGTCTGTTCTGCTTATGCAGTTTTTATTTGACTACATTGTGAATCATTGCCCCCAGGGCATGGTTGCCACCTTGTGGATAAACTAATTACTGCAAAAATGCATGTGTGCAACCTGCACGTACAAGTAAGCGCAGTTACAAAAATCCGGCGGTGCGTGTATATTACACGCATACTCTTTTGATGATTCGTGTCACGCGCACTGTACACTCACCCTCGAGTGTGCGTAAAAAGTGAACTATACTTTGGGCTTAAAAGTTTGTGTGTAATAAATTACTGTAGATATAGATAGATACTGTAGATATATTAATTCAATCATTCATTCATTTTTAATATATTTAAAAAATTAGCAACAATAACTGAAAATGAAAGAGTTATTATAATAATAAATGAAACTCCAAGACAGCAATAACAATTCATAATCACTTTTTCCTGGAAAATGTCTATCCATATTGTTGCACAGCACTCACTAAAAGATCACCAGTCATTTTTCAGTCATACGCTTCATTTACATAGTCGTTGAGGAATCAGAGGAAATTGATGCATGCAGCCGTGTCTCAGTGGGTGGTTGTTAAAAGCCCCCAGAAAGTCAACTCCCTGCTGTGTTTATGGCCTTGCCAAACTCTCAGACAACATCCAGGAAGAAACATGGAGTTAGTGAAACGGCTCTTGTGTAGTGACCAATGAGTTTATGCTTTGCTCAGACATTATATTATATCATATAATAAGATATAAATCTATGTTTTTAGAGAGTAAATCTTTGAAGATCAGTATAGATTAGTCTATTGCGGTCAGTCTATTTTCTTGTCAATCCATTACAGGGAAGCGAAACAACAAAGGTTGTTTAGTCTGTCATTTTTATCAGTCTTCAATCAGGGAGTATGACAGTTTGACAGCTAAATTCAGTTCAAATTTTGTTCTCATTCAATCAGTGTCAGAGCAGTTAAGTCAATAATATTACTGAATATTAATTTTCTTTTAAACCCCAACTGAGCAAGCCAAAGGATACAGTGGCACGGAACTAAAACTCCATCAGGTCACAGTAGGGGAGAAAAAAAAAAAACACTCAGTCAGGAAAAACAGTTGGTAAGTGTGACAAACCCTCCCAAAAGAGAGCTGTTTCGAGTTGGCTAGTGCAACGCCACTTGTAACTGTCTTTCTCTGTCTCACTCCTTCTCCTTCACTGTTAAACACACGGCAAAAACTAATTTTAATTACAGCACTGGTGAGCAAGTTGAATTTTGTGCCTCAATAGCTTTACTGAAACACATTTACCACCTACAAGGGGTCCAACCTTACAGTAATGAGCTTTTGAGTATTTTGTTGAGTTAGAAGTGAGAAGAAACAGAAAAGAGGTGGAAATCTAACATCTACAAATTACATTTGCCATGATATTCTTTTAAGTACAATGGAGTGTAAGTACCATGGTGTATGAATAAGGTAATCATTTGGTACCACAGCAAGCGCACTCCAGTAATGACAATGGACTCACTGTGGGTGGTTTTTGTAGACCGATCCATCAACGCCGATAGTGGTGCGCAATTTCTCTACGGCTTTGTTATCTCGTATCTGCCGTAGCACAGCCGCCAGCGTGGCAGCACAGAGATGGGCCGCACGCGTAGACACAATCTGACACACCTGCTGTGTGGCCACACAGTCTTCAGGGGACGGGTCCAGTCCGAGTCCTCTCAACACCTGCTCTGCACTCACCAGACCTTCGTTATTCCTGCAGAAGAGACAATGTTGCTTCTGATTAATTTGGAGGGTTGAATGAATATTAACCTAAATATCCTTAGCAAACCAATAGCATGTGAATGGCTCAAATCGAAACTACAGTAGGATAGTTATGCACTTAAGCGCAAAAGATGTAAAGAGCAATGCAAATAACAAAAAGCCTCTTCTTGCCGACAGCTATCATTCTAATTACAATGCAATAAAAATACAGAAATAAACATTTTTTAAATTAGAATTAAAAAAAAAGAAAATACTAGTTCTGTCAAATCGATTAATCACATCCAAAATAAAAGTTTGTAAATATATATGTGAGCATGTGTGTGTGTCTTATTAAGACTTATTCAGCAAGGATGAGTTAAATTGATTAAAAGTGACAGTAAAAACTTTTACATCACAAAATGTAATGTAAAAGTGTAAAACCTCTTGGTAAGAATAATTCAGAAATAAGTTTTTCTGAAAGATGTGATATTTAGCAATACATCAAGAATGTGCATCCAAGGTGGCATTATTACTTCAAGCTCTAATTTAATTACATTTTAATTATATACAAATAACAATTATAGTTCTAAATTTCAATGTGCACACTGCTTTTCTGCCAACTTCAAACTCCAGAAAGTCTGATATCTGAACAGGTTAATAATGTTAAACCCACAGTACAAGTTTAACACTCATTTGTGCTCAGCCTGTGACCTTATGGTGGGTCTGGCAATAAGGTAATTTTGAGAAGCAAATTACTTCTGTGGGAGGTACACTCCCGACTGCTAGGTTTGCTGGAGAGAGGACTAAATATGGGGATAGTCAAAGAGAAACGGGGTCCATTTAATGAGGTTGCAACATAAGAGACTGTTATTGTAGTAACTTAGTATTACTGCTTTCTGGAGCAGCATCCAAAGAACTGTCACCAATTACATTCCGTTGCAGAACAAAAAGTAGTTTAATTAAACATGTTTAACGCTTTAACACATTTACTCAATGTGACATTATGTGAAACCAGTAAAGAGCACTGCTGTATAAATTCACACCATGAGTGTCAGCTACACAAATTGGCCTATTTTTTTCTTGGAACTGAAAGCATTAATGCATTATTTGTGGAAAAATTCTGAGATTAATCGTGATTAAATATTTTATTTTTTAATATTAAATTGACAGCCTAAAATATTAATGAGAATAATAAGCAGCATGACAAAAAAATCAGCGGATGCTTTTTGTAAGGAAAGTACAACCTTAAAAAAAACAGAGGCTGTATTCACAAAAAATCTTGGGTTAAAAGTTGCTCCTAACACAGCATTTTAACGTTAAAAGTTGCTCCTAACTAAAGACAGCTTAAAAGTCTGCCTGAGCAATTCTAAATCCAAGTAACTTTGTTTTGTTTTGTGGGACAGTAGTGTGTGGGGGGAGGGGGTGAGAACGCATGTCAGAAATATACAATAATAAATGCACAAAATATAACATTACGATCTCCAGAAATCAATTTCAGTAGTAAATCGAGTTTAATTTATTGACACAGATCTCATTTTGATAGTTTCATCCTTACATCTACTATAATATCATTTGTTTAGTCCTGAGAGTATTTACATTAGTGAAGAAATACGTAGATCCGCATTAAAGATTCATTTGTTCTAATGGACTGGTGGTAGAATTTTTTTAAGCGTGCCAGAGGTTCTGGGTTGTTATTTTATTCTAGGTTTATTCTCATTAAAACCAGATATGTTCATTAGAGATTGTATATCAAGAGCAGGGGCAGGTTTTGTTTTGTGATTTCACCTGAACGAATAGAAGCGCTTGTCTGTGTGAAGATTGTGCACGAGCGCCAAGAGAACACCGTTGCCCTCCGCCGCTGATAACAGCAGCAACGAGCACTCAGCATGATTTCAAAAATAACACATTTCAGCATCAGAACGCCTCTTATTTAACACAAATGAACGGATTGCTAATCAACTACATTTCTTCTGTATTAGGTACATCCATGCCGCGAGATGTTTCAAAAAGTGGTGGTGACAATATCGACCCTGGCAAAAAGTGGTGGGGACCTGTCCCACAAGTAAATTATGTCTAAATCCTTAGAAATGTACCAATCATGCCTGTTGCTGTCAATCCACGTCACAAACAAGTAAATAAATATATTGGAATGTTACAATGACATCGATCCTTTTAAAAAGGTATCACTTGTAACGGAAAGGTGTTTTCTTAGTTTTAAACGCAGTTATTCTTTCTTTGTCTCATCTTTGGTGGTTCTGTATTATCCATCACTATATGCATATAGTATTTTTGAAAAAGTGGTATAAATATATTCACTAGGGGTGTAATGGTACATGTATTTGCCTCAAACTGTCACGGTACGGACGTCACGGTTTGGTGCATACAGTCAGGCGACAACTACAGTCGGTCACAGCCGATCCACACTCCAATCCAGAAGGGGGCGCACGCAAAAAAAAAGGAAAAAGCACAGAAGAAGAACAGATGATATATGCATAGATATGTTTATTTGTAATCTCTCAACCATTGTTTCAAACGCGGAAAGAAACCAATAAAACAGCTCGAGAATAATATCTCACGTAGCATTACATTTACCTCAGGCAAGTGTCAGGCATTTAGTGTCCACAGCATGTTAGTTCACTAGAGACATGAACTCTAGAGGGGAGCATTTCATTAAATATATATCTACTATAAGAGGTTGAAAGAAGGGAGAGCGATAAGGGTTCGCACTCAGAAGTGAGTGAAGAGACACCAGACCTGCGGGCACAGGTCGGTGTAAATATACATCTGTGTAGCAAAGGGTGTATAATTGTGAAAAAGTCGCTGAGAGCCGTCATAGGCAGGCAGTGCATTGTGTGTTTTTTTTTTTACACACTCTAATTGGGAGCACTGAAGCCATATTGGACAGGCATTGAATCCATGTGCAAACACCTCCATGAGGGTGAAGAGACACATGTAGGGGCATGTCTAGAGTAAAATCGCAAACCTGACTGTTTATTTCTTCAACTCTAGATAAGGGTACCACGAATTGTACCCAAGTGATTCAGGCAGCATTTTAGCCTTTAGTTAAATAGGATTGTTATTTTTATTTCTTATGCATGATATTTTTATTTCTTATACATATGTTGTGATTATTTTATGATTATTTTTAATTCCTTTTCTATGTAAAGCACTTTAAATTACCATTGTGTATGAAATGTGCTTATAAATAAACTTGCCTTGCCACTATATTAGCTTTTATATTCATTATATTTACTTTACCTGTTAGTAATGTCTTTGACTTCATTAGCGGGGTACGTACCGTAACTGAACCTTCATGTTTGTGTACCATTACAACTCTAATAGAGTAGAGTAGAGCTACAAAAAGATACTGACTTTTTATTTTCGATGGCAGAGACAAAGGAGGTCTGGAAGTGGCCGGTGGTGAGCAGATCTGGAGTGGTGTGTCCCTGGAACAGCAGACCGTCTTTGGCCATTTTCACCAGGATGAGTCTGACCAGCTCCCCCATGTACATCCCACTAATCATCTTCTCAAATCTGCATGAAAACAAAACAGGGTAAGGTTGATGAGCGTGATGAATACATGTGTCATGATGCAGTGTGGAGGTATGGGCCAATGGTCGCCTAGAGGTTATCGATTCCACACTGGGGCAACAGTTCAAAAGACAGCTGAAAACTCATCTCTTTCGTGAGCACTTATCCTCATCCTAAAAAAAAAAAAAAAAAAAAAATTCTATACCTATCCCTTCACTTCCTTTAATCCCTCTCTATTGTAGCTTATGATACTCTGAGCACTGCCTAAAACTTGTATTGTGAGCACTTCTTGTCCCTATTTGCCTCGTCATGACGACTCGCTTACTGTATTCCTCACTTGTAAGTCGCTTTGGATAAAAGCGTCTGCCAAATGAATAAATGTAAATGTAACCCGTGAACCCAATCATCATTATTCACTTCAGCGAGACACTTAACCCCAGGATGCTTCAGGGGGACTGTCCCTGTAATTAGGGGTGTAGGAAATATTTGTGAAAAAAATAAATTTGAGAGTACATTCACAGGGTACATTCAAGTGTTGATTGTTAATTTTTAAAACTCTAGAGACATGACCTTGAAAGTAATTAATGTAGAGGAGACAGGGGTCACTTACAACAAGGATTATTTTAAATAATCTTTAAAGTCACCATGAAATAATTTTTTAATTATTTATCCATGCACAGCATTATTTAAAAATCCATGTGCCCTTGCATTTCTTTAATCAAAATAACTTTCTCTTCCTCTGATGATGTGTTTACTGGCGTGAGGGCGGGACAACCTGTCACTCACATGAGATCCACCAACAGCAAACCACAATGATCCAATCAATTCCCGAGGGACAAAATCAAGTCCCGCCTTACATTTTTTCTTGTTCGAGAAGCCATTTCACTCTGATATATGTCACAAAAGGGAAGAAAATACTATTGAAACTTTGGTTTGATACCGACTTTAAAACATGCAATAAAATTACTTTTTGAATGTAGCTGGCTAAAGATGATTCCTGATCAATATAGAAAAGGATTGGACTCATATCAAATACAAATTATATGTCTGAACATGTTCCACTAACACTAAATAATTGATTGTTTTAAACCTATCAAACATATTTTTGTGAAATATTTTATATGAAAAGTGTACCAACCTTTAAAATAAAATGCCACTTGATTTGATATCTTGTAACCTATGTGTCTTAAGTGTCCAGCACAACAGTTTTCAACATTTATAATAATAAGAAATGGTTCCTGAGCACCAAATTAGCATATTAGAATGATTTCTGAAGGATCATGACACTGAAAATTCAGCTTTGCCAAGAATAAATTACATTTTAAAATGTATTAAAACAGTAAAGAGTTCTAATATTTCATAATTAGTGTTGTCAAAAGTACCGACCGCGATACCAAGTCGGTACTGAAATTTAAAAAAATGTGACGCTTTGAGCGCTGTTGAGCGGATTCGTAAACACCTCTGATTGGCCATTGTGTTCACGCACTCATCAGATATGTCTGTGATTGGCTACAGTGATCAATGCTTCAAAAACATGTTGTAAATAGACATCAATGATGCTCTTCACCGAGCGCTTACACAGATACACACGGGAGCATTTGAAAGCAGGTGTCTATCGTGGACCAGTCTGCTGACATACGCCTGCTTTCAAACGCTCCCACTCCTGCTTTCAAACTGCTTTCAAATGCAAACACTTAAGTGTGCTTTCAAACGCCCACATGTGTTGATCACTGTAGCCAATCACAGACATGTATGTTGAGCGCGAGAATACAATAGCCAATCAGAGGTGTTTACAAATCCGCTCAACAGCGCTCAAAGCGTGGTATCGCAAACTGTACTTTTGACAACACTATTCATAATGTTGCTGTTTTTACTTTATTTTGATCAAATAAATGCAGCCTTGGTGAGCATAAGAGACTTCTTTCCAAAAAAAAAAAAAAAAAAAATCTTACAGACCCCAAGCTTTTAAACGGTACTGTCTATGATGTTTATACTACAAGAAAGTAGGCAGATTTGTAGTAGTCTGTCAGTTATGAAGGAAAATGAGGAAAAAACACCAATTATGTTTTGCTATGAATAAACTGGAAAAAAGCACTGTAACAAGAACATGTTTGCAGTACTCGATCTGGTCATAGTCTAAACATTCATCATGTCTGAGAGAGCAGGGTATGCGACAATAACAATAACAGTGACTTGTGTAAAGAAAAGGCATATTCCCATTGACTGTTTGTTCACAGAATTCTGAGAAATTACATTAAGGTAACCTGGGATCTCTGGGGGGGAAAGAAAGAGGTCTCAAAAGCTACTTTAATAGTGCTGAGGTATTGGTATGTCAAGTCAGGTCACCTTTATTTATATAGCGCTTTATACAATACAGTTTTTTTTTTTTAAAAGCAGCTTCACAGTAATAAAGAGTAAAATAACAGAATCAACTTCATCAAATATGAGTAATTCAAATTTTGCTGTAAAGCAGCTCTAAAAAGATGACGTATGTGTATGTGCATGTGCAAATCAAATAAAGCAATCAATTGCCATACTCCACCACTGAGGGTATTTAGAGAGCTCAGCCACAAGCACTCATAGCATAATGGTATTTGATTACAGTTCTGCATTTTCTGAGCTTTCAAAGTGCTGGTTCTTTAAAGCGAAATGAAAGCGCCTGTGGAGTCGCAGCGACTAGGGTCAGGAACAGTAGTTTTAAAACTCTCAAGACCTGTGACTTCTGTTCGGAAAAGAAGGCTAATGTAGAGTGAATGATGGCGTAAGAGTTTATTAAAGGTGCAGTAAGTGATTTCTGAGAAAAACTGTTGATATTTGAAATCATCCCAAACAAACACACCCCTCCCTTCATTGATCCGCCCCCAAAATGCACAAACACGCAATGAAAGAGTGGATGTCTATTTATCATAGCAGAAGCAAAGCAAAATAAAGCTTCGCAAAAAGTAAAGCAAAGATGACGAACGAACCATCAAAAAAATGAACATACAGTACACAAGAGTTTATACAAGCAAGAAATTGTTAGTCGCCAGCAACACACACCCAAAACCAATGTTACACAGAGCAGAAACGACGCAACCTCTGCATCCGTTTTCAGGCTTTCCCGCTTAGGTCACTCCAGCACTGGAAAGCTTTTCTAATATTAACGCGGGTCCTAAAGCTCTTGTCTGATCATAACCCTTTCTTTTTCCAGTGACCTTTTCTCTTTTGTAATGTCTCTCAGCTATCTCTCTTTCTACAGTCTTTCTTCAAATCTCCCTGTTGCTCACTCTCTCTCCTCCCCCATCATGAGTGGACACGCCCCCTTACTGCTGCTTGGCTACAAGTGTGTTGTGGTGCTCATTCTGATCCACTTTCCCCAGCACTTTTCAGAAATTGCTTCCTGCACCTTTAAATGACTCACTTTCTAGCTGTTGCAGCAGGAACATATGGTCTACCTAACAACGTTCACACTTGCCTTCTAAGAACGAACGAGTCCACCTGTGACTTGGTGTCACCATGGTGACAACCTTGTTACCTGTTTCCGTAATTGCCTAGCTGTACAACTGGCTGACATAGCTGCCCTCAAGGGAAAAGGGCTTCAATGGCTTTTTGTGTCAACAAAAGAACTGTCGGGAGTGGCACCAACTGTCAGGTGCAGGACTGTCACTCACAGTTGTTTGCCGGGGTTGAGGGAGCCAGCATCAATCTCTCTGTCAAATTCAGTGCGGAGGTCATCCAGGGTGCCATCGTCGCCGAACGCACCCCACTCCATGTTCACACACATGCGACCCTCGTCACCATCCACCAGCTCCAAGTGCCGCATCTCCTCCATATAGCACGCGTTGGTGCCCGTCCCTGTAAAACACACACAATTTGTTTACATTGAAGTTTCCTGTAAATGTTGCATGATGTTGCATGCAAACATGTGCTGCATTTTAAAGGAGCACCTAGTAATTTCTCCCTCATTAAAAATGTTTTACACAAATAATTAAAAAAATGATAATGTACACTACCATGAAATTAAGACTCCAGTCATATCAGTAGCCTAATGAAAGCAGTTTTGTCTTATTTTATATAAACAAACTGGAATTTCTAGCAGGCTTTTAGGCAGTTTTCAAGTCCTATGGGTAACATTACTTGAAGAGAACTGAACTGAGAACATGCTGACAAAAAGTTTTTCATGGGTTTTCATGACACTTAAAGCGGGTTTCCCATCCTTTCTGACCAATAAATTTCCATGACTTTTTCAGTAGTTCATGATTAATGTATAAGTACTTAAAAGGATTTCATGTATATGTAGGATTTAATATATAAGTACTCAAAAGGATTTCATAGGCATTGCTGGAGATCTTTTCCCATTTGTATGCATAAGAGTTTTTTTAAGCATACTTCTTTATATACAAATATCTTCACAAAGAGAAAAAATTACCTGAAATTTGAGGCTGATTTTTGAGACTTCATGCAGAGCATAACCAGAAATTTACTTTATATACATTTCCATAATTTTTCAACAGTTTTACATTTCCATGAATTTTAAAGGCCTACGATTTTCCATGACTGTGGGAACCCTGTTTCAAATAACTTCTTCTTTTCTGAGATTTTGCCAATTCATTTTCTATTTTAAGATAACCTTAAGAAATCTGATGTATATTCCAGACTCCGGTGATACCCTACAAAATATGTCCATATAAAAGACTATAAAAATAATATCTCTACAGTATAATGTTGAATCTTTGGTGGTATAGGAGCTCTTTGTGGAAATGTGTGTTTAATTTATTATGTGTGAATCATTATGTATGAACCCTGTCAACATGCCAAAACTGTCCTGCAATGACAGAGGCATGACGCATGTTAAGGTCAGAAAGCTTTTTAAAGATTAGGATCATGCAAAGAAATGGCAAAGGAAACTCAAAATAGCTACCTAAAGCCAAAATTAAATGGCATTAAACAACATGAACAATATTTGTGTATAAACTTTCCTTTAAAGTGTCCCTGCCCCCATTATGCTTTCTTAGATATTAACTTTCATGTAGTGTGTGAGGGGATTAGAGGGAAAAAAGGGGTTTAGAGAAACTGATCAAACCGTTTTAAATACTGTGAGAAAAGCGGTGACGCTGCAATGTACAGTACTGTGCAAAAGTCTTAGGCACATTAGTATTTTCACCCAAAAAAATGGTTTCTTACTTCATGTTAACTAACGTTGTTAACTAATGTTAAGTAATGAAAGCTTATTGTAAAGTGTTGTCCAGTATTTAATATGTAACAACTCACAGAGCATGCATGAGAGTGGTTTCTGAGAGCGTGATGGATTTAACAAACTCGCAACATGGATCAGAGTTCATATCCGGACCGGAGCAAGCGTGTTTCAAGTTTTTTTGAACATATTTCACACATAACATTCACACATTTCTCTCCTCCTCCAAACATGAATCAGCACCGTGTATGCGCACATATTTCATTATTTCTTCTTCAAATGAAATATATTTGTGACACTGATACAGCGGTACGTCTAATCATGAACGCGATGACATGAATTATTCACAGAATCATGTAGACCAAAAATTCAAAGAAGAATGGACAAAAAAAATAACTATGCTATTACTCTTTCTGTGTAAAACTGATGTGTGTCATTTGTTCAGTGATTGCAGTGCTCGTAAACGTAATGAGAGTATTATTATAGGCCTTCTTCCTCAATTTTCTTATAGACCAATAGCTCTGCAAAAATATAATGCTGATTTGTTGATATTTCTAAGAATAATTTATCAGAATATAGGCCTATTTGATTTGTTCATGACATGACAATGACAAATGACTGACAAATTTGTGATTTTTTTGTCATATATGTTATATTTTTTTAAATACATCAAGGTTGCCCAACTCTGTTGTTTGTTTTTTTCTCCGCTCATATTTAGGGGTTCAAGCATGAAGTGCTGAAACCCTATTGTAATTGTTGAAATTTCCAAGGATCAGCATTCTCCCCCAAAAGTGATCGGACTGACCAAACAGAGACTAGAAACTTTGAGGGCTGGTAGTACTCACAGTGTCTACAACTTCACTGTTAGTCCGATTGACTTGAAACTTGGCATGCAGCGTCTTTGTCCGAGGTGCCATGATTGTCTATAAGGACACTGACGTATCTCAAAAAACATGTCCGCCATCGACCAATGAAGTTTGAAGTTTGGCTAGGAACTATACTCTCATTCCGACGTAATAATCAAGGAGCTTTGCTGCCGTACCATGGGTGCAGCAGGCGCAATGATATTACGCAGCGTCTCTCACAAATGTCTCCAGGGTTGCAAGGCACGCTCCCTGTGCAAGCAGGGGGTCACAGCCGCTGCGTAATATCATTGCGCCTGCTGCACCCATGGTACGGCAGCAAAGTTCCTAGTGTTGTGGACTTTTGCAGCGCATGTGTTGTCAAACTGATGAAGATGTTTGCTTTATTTGCTGGTGTTTTTTCTATTTGCATGTGTTTTCTTCATTTGCAGTGCGTTGAGCTCTCTCGGCCACCGTACTTAAAGGATTAGTTCACTTTCAATTGAAAACTACCCCAAGATTTACTTACCCTCGAGCCATCCTAGGTGTATATGACTTTCTTCTTTCAGATGAACACAATCGGAGTTACATTAATAAATATCCTGACACATCCGAGCTTTATAATGGCAGTGAAAGGGACCAACGAGTATGAAACTCAAGAAAGTGCATCTATCCAAAGCAAAACGTACTCCACACGGCTCTGGGTTAATAAAGGCCTTCTGAAGTGAAGCGATGCATTATGGTAAGAAAAATATCCATATTTAACAAGTTATAAAGTAAAATATCTAATTTAGCCAGACCACCTTTTGTATTCAACTCGCAAAGAAAGTGTAATGTCTCTCGCAGTTAAAAACACTTACGCTACATCCTACGCGTTCCATATTCAACTTACGAAAAAAGCTTAACTGATGCAACATAAGTTATGCTTTCTTCCTAAGTTGAATATGGAAAGCGGTCAGGCGGAAGCTAGATATTTTACACCAAGGTAATTTTCATTTGAAAGTGAACTAATCCTTTAAAGCGCTTAAACCCCGATAATTGCTGCTCGCAGCTATATTTTAATATTCATTTGTCTGTATAATGAGTGTGTTGTAGGTCTGTGATTTATTCGTTTTCTCCCCTCTTCCCACCCTCTACACTCCCACTTTTTCACAGCTTTACACACCCATTTCTTGAGTCTTTTTTTAAATCTGAGGTGTGAACGACCAGTGCTAAAACAGGGGATTTCATGACAGTTTAAAGTGTTTTTGACCTTGGATGAATGTAAACCTATCATATGAGAACCCTAACAACAAAATTAGGAACCCTTAAAATTGCATAATAGGGGCTCTTTAATTAAATTTTTTAAGTATAATGCAACTATAATCACAAGTGCCATGTATATGCAACAAACAAACATCATCTGATAGTCTCTTATCCAATGGGAAGAAACCAAAGTAATTGAAATGTCTAGCCGAGTGAAGTGGTACAAATCCATCATCATGTCCCGTGATAAGAATGACCTTTATCAGTTGTCTTCGCTTCACGTATTTGTACTACTAAAGCAGATAACGAAACAGGGAAGTTCAAGAAAATGCCAAAGGTATGATGCATGTTGGGTGGGTCTGTTCTGATCCTAATCCTAGTGATACAATATAACATTCCTTTTTCTTTATTATTTTTACAAAGACTTGAAAGGTGCAGTCTATTCATGATTTGTGATTTGTGACAAAGGCATCATCTAAAATGAATGCAAATGCAAACAAACTAAATACCGCACATCCTCTGCAATGCAATTCCTCTTAAAAATCCCCTGCAGTCTGTGTGTTTTCTAAGCACTATCTCAACGGATTCCTACAAATCCTTAAATAATAAAAACACATGTTCAAAGGTGCAGGCAGGAGAATTTACTTCATTAGATCTTCATGATGTTCAAATATATTATATCAACTGTACACTCAACAGTGCTGGTCTGGCTTTGTGGAAGATGACAGGGTAAGTCTTGGGTAAGCTTGTTTTATTAGCCCCGCTATCATAAACCGACTGCAGTCTCTCAACACTGTCTTTGAATTCTAAATAAACCTGCTGCCTTCAAATATGCATTAAAACATAATAAATTACGGAATAAACTATATTTAAATATATGAAATACTGTTATCTCTATTATTTTATATATATATATCATATACACTACCAGTCAAAAGTTTGGAATCAGAAGATTTTTAATGTTTTTAAAAGAAGTTTCATCTGCTCACCAAGGCTGCATTTATTTAATTAAAAATACAGTAAAAACAGTAATATTGTGAAATATTATTACAATTTAAAATAACTGTTTTCTGTTTGAATATATTTTATAAAGTAATTTATTCCTGTGATCAAAGCTGAATTTACAGCATCATTACTCCAGTCTTCAGTGTCACATGATCCTTCAGAAATCATTCTAATATGCTGATCTGCTGCTCAAGAAACATTTATTGTGTACGACTGTACAAAATATTTGTGTACAGTATTTTTTTTTTTTCAGGATTCTTTGATGAATAGAAAGTTCAAAAGAACAGCATTTATTTGAAATATAATCTTTTGTAACATTATAAATGTCTTTACTGTCACTTTTGATCGATTTAATGCATCCTTGCTGAATAAAAGTATTAATTTCTTTAATTTCTTTTCAAAAAAATAAAAATAAAAATTCTTACTGACCCCAAACTTTTGAACGGTAGTGTATAATGTTACAAAAGCTTTGTATTTCAGATAAATGCTGTTCTTTTGAACTTTCTATTCATCAAGGAATCCTGAAAAAAAAAAAACTGTTTTCAACATTGATAATAATCATAAATGTTTCTTGAGCAGCAGATCAGCATATTAGAATGATTTCTGAAGGATCATGTGACACTGAAGACTGGAGTAATGATGCTGAAAATTCAGCTTTGATCACAGGAATAAATTACTTTATAAAATATATTCAAACAGAAAACAGTTATTTTAAATTGTAATAATATTTCACAATATTTCTGTTTTTACTGTATTTTTAATTAAATAAATGCAGCCTTGGTGAGCAGACGAAACTTCTTTTAAAAACATTAAAAATCTTACCGATTCCAAACTTTTGACTGGTAGTGTTTATATATATATATATATACACACACATACACACATTCTGATATATATATATATATATATATATATATATATATATATATACACATACACATACATACATACATACATACACACTTCCTAACAGAAACAAACAGAAAATAAACAGAAATAAACTCCAAAAATTCAGCTGTTCTCACTCTTCAGCTGTATTTCCACATCACCAAGAATACATTTAGCCCACTGTAATTTTCATCTAATGTGAGAGAGTGTTAAAATGATGTGCAAATTAGAGAATACAATATCTGAGGCTGCGCATGGCACACAAAGTTGTTGTGAAAGACTCGGGGGGGCATCCGCTCTAGCCTCTATAATTACACATATTTGACACACTATTGGGGAAAATGAATCAAAACAATTAGTTTGTTAAGTGGAGTGTGAGGATTATAATTGTCAAGATGCTGCCAAAAATCATTTTGTTAGGCCATAATAATAGGCCTGAACAGGCTATAAAATGCCTGAGATGTGTCCTTTAGTATTCCCTCAGCCAATAACCTAAACAAATGAAATGACAGAACAAAAGGCCTGTGTCTGAATAAAGCAACTTTCATTCACACCAAGCAGATTATTTGCCTGACAATAATTGCTGACACCCTGGCTGATATTTCCCACTGATCTCAGCTAGAATATGAATGCAAAAGTAAGACAGTGACTCACCAACAATGAGACCAATCTCACAGTGATGGTCATCATAGCCGCAGGTCATCATGGTGCCAACAGTGTCATTGATCACAGCAACAATGTCAATGTCAAAGTCCTGAAGAGAGAAAAATTAAATGATGGGACATGTTTGGTATCTGAAACAAGCCAAAAAAATCTATAAAAGGTAAAATAAAAAGCAATGATGTACGTGAAGCTATATGTTGCAGCAATTTTACTGGGTTAAAGGGCGAATTTAAAATGAAAATGGACTTGAAGGGTTGGTTGGTTATCATGACTCAGTTAACCCCTGCTGGTAGATTGTGTAACTACATCTTGGAGGTAAAAAAAAAAAAATCTTAAAGGGGTGATGAACTGAGAAATAAAATTTTCCTTGAGCTTTTGACATATAAGAGGCCATCATACTATAAGAATATCCTGTAAGTTTCAGAGCTGAAAACTTCCTTGTTAGTCCAATAAAAGCTTTTATTGACACCAGACCTACTTCATCACTGCCTGTTTAGCCCCGCCCACCGATTCACGCATGACATGAAATAGAATAGGTAGTAACATAGGCCTCGAGATACCAAGCAATAAACATGCTGTTGAGGATTACAAAATACTGTGCAGTGCAATATTTAAATTGTTTGCTACATCTACAGTAGGGGTGTAACAGTTCACATTACTCACGGTTTCAACCACGGTTTAATGGTCACTGTTTCAGTACGGTTCGGTATGTGATATGTTCAGGGGAAAAAGGACTACTTTAAAATAAAAATAAAGAAATTAAGAAGAAATAATCAAACTACAAGGAATATAAATACAATAGAGCAAAGATACAAATAAACTTGTTTTTTAGGTAGGTCTAATTGAATAAAGTAATCAAATGTAAAATAACACTGCATATAATCTTCACTGTATAAATTAAATAAAGATTAATCCTTGTTAAAGTTACAAAAGTTATTCAGTCAAGAGCAGCAAGTGATTGTTTTTGTCTTTTGTTGTTTGATTAACATTAAAAACACAGACAGCAGCAGGAATATTAGGTTGCTGTCACTTTAAGACGTAATGCACGGATCCAGTACTGATACTGATCTCTCTTGACTATTTACATTCACTTAAGACATAACTTACTATATTTATATGTCAAGACGGGAATGTTGGCATGGTTTGTGTGTGTAATTTTTAACTAGGCTATTATTTTATTGTGGTTATGTATCAGCCAACTTTGCATGTGTGGATGATACCACAAAAGACCATTTTGCAAAAAAAGTAAATAAGCAAATACATAAATAAATAAATAAACCTCATGAGACCCCTCTAAACAGTTCACACTTCAACCCAGCCAAACTGAAGAAATAGTATTAAAATGTGAAATAGTATTACAATTTAAAATAATTGTGCTCTATTTTAACATATTTTAAAATGTAATTTATTCCTGTGAAGCAAAGCTGAATTTTCAGCTTCATTACTCCAGGCTTCAGTGTCACATAATCCTTCAGAAATCATTCTAATATGCCAATTTGATGCTTAAGAATGCTAATTTATTTATTATTATCAATGTTGAAAACAATATATATTTTTTTTTGTGGAAACTGTGATGCATTTTTTAAAAGAACAACATTTATTTGAAACAGTAAAGACTTTCAGTGTTACAAAAAAATTCAGTCACTTTTGATGAACATAACACATCCTTGTTGAATATAATAAAGGATTAATTTCTTTCAGAAAAAAATCCCAACCCCAAACTACCAATGAGTATTTGCATCTATCAATGGATTCAGTTGATAAAACTTTAATTGAAAGTAGAAGCACAATTATATATACTGCCTTACAAACATTTTAAGCATCATTAGGACTGTACAAGAAAGACTATGGCCCAGTCCCAAATGGCACCCTAAACACACGCCGTCTTCCTATGAATCCAAAGGTGTGCATCGAGAGCACGTATTGACCCCAAAGGGGGCGCTTGCGAGCACCCTTCTGAAACCTAAAATGACAAATGAGACACCCAACGGTCTTGTGGACCTCACGATCACGTGCATGCAGTGGCCATTGTAAGTAGGTGCATATGAAGTGTGCTATTTGGGACAGGGCCTATTAAACCAGTGGCTTTAGCATATAAAAGCATGACACACTGACTCATTACACTCACCCCTCTCTTCTTGATGGCTTTTCTCAAAAGGCCCACAACATCTCTCCCCTCCACTCCACTCGCCTTAAATCCTTTGGTCCATGACACCAGAAAACTCTGTACAGAAATAAGGGCAACCATGGAAACATGGCATTCTCTGTGAAGAGCTGCTAATTTTAGTGTTTTCTTCCCCCTTAAATATTTTCCCTTTCTCATCTCACCTCATCTAGTTTGGTCTGCTGGCAAGGAAATGAAAAGGTAAAGCCTAGAGGCAGCTTCTTGTCTTTGATACCCATTTTTTCAAGGAAATTGGACAAGCATTCAGCTATGTGATCGAAGAGCTGGAAAAGAAAAGAAAGGATTAATTTTAAAACTGATTTAAATACATTGCTTAGCTTAGATTAAAGCATTAGTTTACCCAAAAATGAAAATTCTGTCATTAATTACTCACCCTCATGTCGTTCCATACTCGTAAGGCTTTCGTTCATCTTCGGAACACAAATTAAGATATTTTTGATGAAATCTGAGAGCTTTCTGTCCCTCTGTTGACAGCTACACAACTACCACTTTGACACTTCAAAAGGTTCATAAAGAGATCGTAAAACTAATCCATATGAATTTAGCTGTTCAGTCTATATTTTCTAAAGAGACTCTGTCACTTTATATGATGAACAGATTAAATTTAGGATTTTATTCACATACAAAACATTGATCAGTGAATATAAACTGAACCTGCTTGATGCATGATAAATCTCTTGAGGAAATTCAAACGTGCTGCGTAACTCAAGAATGAACCTCATTGGTTCTCGCACGTCAAGCAAACATTCTTGAGCTTCCATTTACCACAATTGATGTGTGAGTTGATGAATATTTATATGTGAATAAAAGCCTAAATTCAATGTTAATCTATGAAGCGATCATGTCTCTTTAGAAAAGTTGGATTAAACCAATCAATTCATATGGATTAGTTTTACAATCTCTTTATGAACTTTTTGAAGTGTCAAAGTGTCAGTTGCGTAGCTGTCACCGGAGGAAAGCTCTTAGATTTCATCAAAAAGATCTTCATTTCTGTTCCGAAGATGAACGGAAGTCTTACAGGTTTGGAATGACATGAGGGTGAGTAAATGATGACAGAATTTTCATTTTTGGGTGATCTATCCCTTTAAGGTTCCATTACAGTCAAAAGATGTACAAGAACCAAGGTAATCTTTCAAAGTGCAAGTTAGTCCAAATGTGTCGTTTTTTCATCTCTTATGTATGACATTTTGTAGAGGCTACTAAATCATAAGCACAGTATAATGGTTTTGAAATGAATAGCTCTTCATATTTAACTAAAGTGGAAACAAGCCTCAGAGAAGCTCTTGAAAGTGAAAGGTTCCCATGTGAAAATCTATTGGGTACAGACTATCAATAAGTTGTGCAGACTCCTCAGGTCATACATTCCATTTTGAAATTAAGAAGCCATAATGCCATGGAGTGTGAGGAGCCAGGTGCAACTCATCATCTTCTGCCAGCTGGGTTCCAACTGTACCTTCCCCCCTTCCCCCTCCTGGTCATGCACTCTTATAAATGACTCTTGTGGCTGAATTGAAATGTCCAAACAGTGAACATTCACTGCCAAAACGAACACAGAAAAGTAGGGATGAAGTATGTCGGGAAACATTCGTTTGGTCTTTCACCAGATATGTTTCAGTTCCAAGCTACCTAAGAGACACGTTCTGCATTTTCATTCAACACAACAGTTCATTTATTTCGTTTTTAGCTATTTTTTTTTTTTTTTTTTGGCAGTTTATATGATTAATATGATGAAAAGTTGTTGTAGTATCTCAAACTGCTTTATATTGTTTGCTAAACCAATAATATACAAATGACTGCATTTTATCATGAAAATAAGATATTCTTTGCATAACAGCATATTTATAAAAAATAAAACATAAGAACATAAAACAAATTGACATGTCTATTTTATAAATTTAGGATTGAACCATATGAAATGTGTTTGAGTGTTAAAACTGCTTTAAACCGTGAACAAGTGTAGAATAAAGAATGTTCATTATGTGCCTCAAAATGATTTTCTTATGACGCACATTCATTTGGCCTTTGTCTAAACTGGTAATTTCATGCAGACAGATGGTGCAAGTGAGAAGAACAGAAGTATTCAATACATCTTACCTATTGCAAGATGAAATATGAGAAATGTGTCACGGTTCATGGGTTCACTTACTCGCCCTCGTGTGGATGTTTGGAGATGTGCGTGACTTTATTGTGTGGGCGTTACATTGATTGACTGATTGTGATCTGTGTCAGCTGTGTCTTGTTTCAGTGCTCTATTTAATGTGTGTGCCAACGTGTCGTGTTTGTCAGATCGTTGCAGGCTGTCCTGGTGGGTGCTCGCTCCCTTCCCGTGTCTTCTTGGATTAGGATTTTCTGACTGTTCTTTAGTAGCCCTGTTTCTGGTTGGATTATTTCTCGGTCTCTGGTACCCATTGCAGCCCTGCCACCCAGCTCGCCACCTTTGGCCTCACATCTGCTTTTGTTATATTGTTCTCCTGAACAGCTGAAAATAAACCTGTATTACTGCGACTTGATCTTCGGTATTCTTTGTCGTTGGCGCTGACAGAACGATCTGACCTCATGGATCCAGCGAGATCGCCAGACTTACAGGAATATCTGAGTAAGAATGCCCAGCGTATGGACCAGCAAGAGGAGCAGGTATTGGTTACTGCACGAGCCGTACAGGCTTTGGTGACGAGGTGTCCGAGCCACTACCCAAGTTCAACATCTGTCATCGCCCACTGCGCCAGCCACACCGACCGCTTCCCTACCCACCAGTGAACATCAACAGTCAACATGAGCCACGATTCCAACACCTGAGAGGTATGCTGGAGAATCCGAATCTGTGTAGATCATTTTTAACGAAATGTTCTATTTTTTCTCTGCAACCTATAACGCTTTCTTCCGAGGAGTCTAAGGTGGCGTTGGTCATGACGCTGCTGTCAGGACGCAAGGGCGTTGTGGGGAACGTGGCGGTGTGGGGAGAATAACCATCCTTGCTGCTCTCGCTCCTCACACTCCCAGGAGATGAGGAGGGCTTTTGACCGCACTGTGGTCGGTCGAGGCAGCACGTGAAACTCGCTGATCTTCGCCAAGGAAATAGACCCGCTTCGGATTACGCGATTGAATTTTCGGACGTTGAAGCGGAAACGAGGAGGCGAGTGGGATATGTTCCTGCATGGGCTGGCTGACCGTGGCAACAGGAGGTCTACACCTTGGAGTTACCAGTAAAACTCGATGGACTGATTGAGCTGGCGCAAGAGTGGATGCTCGTTTACAAGAACGCGTGAATCGCACGCCGCCAGTGTCAAGGTTCGACTATATGGAGGACGCTGGTGCCAGTGGGTGTAACACGGTCAGTCATCCAGTCGAACACGAGCCCATGCAGGTAGAGCTCGGCTCTCCCGGAGAGAGAGAGAATCGGAGAGAGAGAGGACTTTGTATGTACTGTGGTAAAGCTGGACATTTCCTGAGAGAATGTCCCGCAGGTGCTGTCTAGCCCGGCAGTAGTAGCGAGGTTACTGTCCGGGTGGGTTAACCTGGAGAAATCCTCTTCAGCGACTCTCCTTCCGTGAGACTGCAATGGGTATCGGGTATTACAGCTGCCAGGCACTGATCGACTCAGGAGCGGAGGGAACCTTCTGGATATTTCATTACGCAACATTTACGTATTCCCATAATTCCACTCAGTCACTCCATCTCGGCACATGCGCCAACGGTCAGGAACTGCCCATCATCACTACACCACGGGCCTTTGACACTCATCACATCCGGTAATCACACAGAACAGACTTCTTTTTCATCTCCAGGTCTCCGCTGGTGCCCGCCGACTGGTCATCCGTGGCTGGTCAAGCACAGACCCAGGATCGACAGCCAGGGTTCGTGATGGAATGGAGCAACCACTGTCACGCTCTTGTTTGTTGTCTGCTTGTTCTTCTGTGTCTCGCTCTGTGTTACAGGAGGAGTCAGTGAACCTGTCAAACGTGCCTGAGAACTACCTCGACCTGAAGGAAGTGTTCAGTAAGTCCCGGGCTGCTTCTCTTCCTCCTCATCGTCCCTATGACTGTGCCATCAGAATTATTGCCAGGAACTTCTCCGCCTAAAGGCAAGTTGTATTCACTTTCTAATCCAGAGAGGGAGGTCATGGAGAATTATATTTCTGATTCTTTAGCAGCTGGACCTTCATCCGCCCTTCCTCGCCCATGGGCAGGCTTTTCGTGTAAGAAGGATGGCTCGCTGCGGCCGTACTTGATTACAGAGGACTGAACAACATCACGCGTAAAGAATACTTATCCTTTGCCGTTGATGTCTTCGCCTTGAACGGTTGCAGGAGCGCTCTTTTCACGAAATTAGATCTGCAACGCTTATCATTTGTCCGCATAAGGGGAGGGGGATGAGGAAAAACGGCATTTAATACTCCCAGAGGGCACTTTGAATACTTGGTTATGCTGCTCGGGCTTTCCAACTCGCCTCAGCTGTTTTCAAGCACTCACAATGATGTGTTGAGAGACATGGGTCGATCAGTTCATTTATGTCTACCTGACGACATATATTGATATTTTCTTCCTCTCTCCAGGAACATGTTCAACACGCCAGACGAGTGCTCCAGAGGCTGTTAGAGAATGGGCTTTTTGTCAAGGCGGAGAAATGCGTGTTTCATGCACAGTCAGTTCCATTTTTGGGTTATATCGTCTGCGTCCGAGGGAGTACGCATGGATCCTGACAAGGTTAAGGCTGTGGTGGATTGGCCAATCCCGGATTCCCCGCAAGGCCCTGCAGAGGTTTCTGGGATTCGCCAATTTTTACCGGCGTTTATTCGCAATTTCAGCCAACTAGGCCGCCTCCTCTGATCGCTTAACCTCCACCGCCATTACGCTCAGGTGGTCTAATGCAGCTGAAGCTGCATTTTCCAACCTTAAGAGCCGCCTGCTTCAGCTCCCATTCTTGTAGCCCCTGATCCGGCCACGCCAGTTTGTGGTGGAGGTTGATGCATCAGAGGTGGGGTAGGCGCCAGTTTTCTCCCAGCGTATCGCGACGACAAGATGCACCTATGCGCATTTTTTCTCATCGCTTATCCGCTGCCGAACGCAATTATGCGACATTGGTAACAGAGAGTTGTTGGCGTCAAGTTAGCGCTGGAGGAATGGCGCACTGGTTGGAAGGTTCGGGGTACCTTTATCGCCTGGACCGATCACAAGAATCTGGAATACATCAGGTCCGCCAAACGACTGAACTCCAGGCAGGCTCGGTGGGCTCTTTTTTTCGGTCGCTTTGATTTTTCCCCATCGTACGGCCCCGGTCTAAGAACATCAAGCCCGATGCTTTGTCTCGCGCTTTTTGATCGCTCCGAGCGCCTCATCTACTCCCGGAGTGTATTTTACCTGAGAGACTTTGTCTCTTCACTCACTTGGGAGGTCGAATCGAGGGTCCGCACGGCCTTAGAAGGTAACGCCTCCGCCCGGGTGCCCACCGAGTTGTTTATTCGCGCCAGAGGAATTACGTCAGACGTTATCCAGTGGGGTCATGCTTCTAATGTGGCTTGTCATCCAGGAGTCAGTCGTATCAGTTTTTTGGTCAAGCAACGATTTTGGTGGCCTCTTAATGGCTCGTGACATTCAAGCTTTGTTTTGGCTTGCTCAGCTTCCAATCGCCTCAGATGGGCTTCTTTCAACCGCTGTCTGTCCCTTCGAGACCCTGGTCCCACATAGCGCTAGATTCCGTTACAGGCCTCCTCCTTCACAGGGTAATACGGTAATTTTAACCGTAGTGGACCGGTTCTCTAAGCGGCACATTTTATCTCCTTGCCCAAATTACTTCAGCCAAGGAGACAGCGTTACTGTCGAGATCACGCTTTTCAGATTCATGGCCTCCCGGTAGATTTATTCTCCGACAGGGGATCCCAGTTTACTTCCAAATTTTGGAGAGAGTTTTGTCGCTTGCTGGGAGCCACTGTCAGTCTATCATCTGGGTTCCACCCCAGAGTAACGGGTAAGCTGGAGAGAGCCAACCAAGACTTGGAGAGAGTGTTACTGGCGTCGTCGGTGGCTCAGAATCCTTCCTCCTGGAGCCAGCAGCTTTCATGGGTGGAGTACGCCCACACCCGTTACCAGTGTCTGCTACGGGCCTGTCGCCATTTCAGGGTAGTTTAGGATACCAGCCACCTATTTTTCCTAGTCTGGAATCCAAGTCGCTGGTCCCCTCCGCTCACGCTTCGTCCCAGAGGTGTCACACATGGAGAAGAGCCCGTGAGACTCTTCTCTTCAGGTGGGAGCGCACTAAGGCTCAGGCCGACGCCACCGGCTGAAGCCACCGTGATACGCTTGTCGGGTCAAAAGTGTGGCTTTCTAAGAACATTCCTTCGCCTCCGCTTGTAATAACTTGCACCCAAATTCATTGGCCCTGCTTTCCTGTCACTAAAATCCTTAGTCCGGTGACAGTCCGCCTCAAATTCCTCCGCACAGGAGAATACATCCCGCTTTTTCACGCTTCTAAAATCAAACCTGTTTTTCATTCCCACATTAATCCGCTGGCCCTGCCCCCGCCAAGGCCTTTGTAGATGGGGAACCTGCTTATTCGGTTCGCCAGATTTTGGACGCTAGACGGAGGGGATGGATTTCAGTACTTGGTGGACTGGGAAGGTTACGGTCCGAGGAGAGAAGTTGGGTCCTGCCAGGGACATCCTGGATCACTCTCTGATTGATGATTACAATCAATAGGTAGAGTTCTCCTGGAACGCCAGGAGGCGTTTCTTAGGAGAGGGGGTACTGTCACGGTTCATGGGTTCACTTACTCGCCTCGTGGTGGATGTTTGGAGATGTGCGTGACTTTATTGTGTGGCTACATTGATTGACTGATTGTGATCTGTGTCAGCTGTGTCTTGTTTCAGTGCTCTATTTAATGTGTGTGCCAACGTGTCATGTTTGTCAGATCGCTGCAGGCTGTCCTGGTGGGTGCCTCGCTCCCTTCCCGTGTCTTCTGGATTAGGATTTTCTGGACTGTTCTTTAGTAGCCCTGTTTCTGCTGGATTATTTCCTCGGTCTCTGGTACCCATTGCAGCTCTCAGTAGCCACCCAGCTCGCCACCTTTGCCTCACATCTGCTTTTGTTATATTGTTCTCTGAACAACTGAAAATAAACCTGTATTACTCGCACTTGGATCTTCGGTATTCTTTGTCGTTGGCGCTGACAAAATGTTAAAACCTTTAATAAATTCATATGAATCCATTTCTACATCTTCACAATCAGAATGAAAAAGAGGACAGAGTTAATGCAGTCAACTTTGCAATTTGCAATTAAAGAAGCACCCATTATACGTGTTTCTACTATCAAATACTTAATTGCGGTTGACTTTGATGTTCTTGTCTAAAAGACAAAGTTAATTATAATGCATAATTAAAATTATTTTTCAAACAGGCCCAGAGATAAAAACAGATGCTTTGTTTGTTGTGGTTAATTGGTTAAATGTTCATGTGCAGAGATACAGTGGCTCTCACTTTCTACTTCGTTCTTAGGTGTTAAAAAGTTCTCATGCAAAACTTTCAGGTGCATACGCACAATAAATGTTCTTACTCTTGTTTTAATGTTGATGAATGCCGATTACTTACTCTAAATAAGATCTAGACCTAGATTGTTGTTAGCCAGATTAACCAGAGTATTACATTGCATTCAAGGTACACTTTTATATTTTTGTCAGTCTTGCTTTCCCTGGGAATCAAACCCGTGACCTTTGCATTGCTAGTGCCATGCTCTGCTACAAAAAAAGTTATGTAGAACCTTTACCAGACCAAGCATGTATGTCATACAAATCATATTTGTTACTTTGGAATAGGGATAGTTCATCCAAAAATATGACATTTTTTTGAGATGTTATTTTGAAATTTGCCAGTTTTGGTTACCATTGACTTCCATTGTCTAGAAAAACAGAAAACCTTGGATAACTCTCAAAATAGCTTCTTTCATGAAAGAAAGAAAGTCATACAGGTTTGGAACAAAATAAGGGTGAGTCAATTTTTAGGTGATCTAGCCCTTTAAATATAATACACCTAATAATGAATCAAGATTTCTGCATCATGATTTCTGCGTAAGAACTTACACATGAGAAGTTTTTAAACATGATTGTGCACACCCTCCTCACCTCTGTCCCACTGCCCCTCATGATGTTCTCTGGAATGGCATAGATCTGGTTCTCCATCTCCACATTTTGCTTCCCATTACTGGACACCTTGACAAGCAGAACCCGAAAATTGGTTCCACCCAAGTCCAGGGCAAGGAAGTCACCCGTTTCTACAAACAAATTGAATGTAAATTTATCTTAAGAGAATAATAGATTTCAAGAATAAAGACAACATTAGGTGATCATGTTTCAAGAATAATCACATAATAAGAATTTTACAACATTAATATTTTATAAATAGTCCACATTTCGACAATAAAGTCAAAACATCACAACATACAGTATTTTGAGAATAAAGTCTTACAATTTATTTTAAGGTGATGTTATTAAAGTGTATTTACACAAACAAGTACTAAGTAATATTAATTAACTACATGTACTTACTATAGGGTTAGTTGCTTGTAATTATGCATAATTTACTATTATTACTATACTAAGTACATGTAACGTGTAACTATGTCACCTTAAAATAAATTGCTACCAAATAAACTTGAAGCATTATGAGAACAAAGTCAGAATGTTATAAAGTTGTGGTAACATCAAAGGGGACATTCTTATAAGGCAAATAATGTGGCTTAATGAACTAAAAAAAAAAAAAAAAATCAAGGAGAACAATTTCTCTCATATTCCCATAGTCAATTACACTGTCTATTGCCAAAACAGCCACACCATAATCCAATGGGAAAGACAATACTTGTATATTAAACCTGCATTAAGCATTAATTTTTTTCTTAACACTTTATGACTTTATTTATGACTTTCAGAAAGCATTTGTTAAACTCACAAGCTGAGGACAGCACAGGTGTCTGTCAGCACAGGCATGACCTTCTGCTTTAACATACAATGTCAGTATAACATCAGGCTTCATGCACCCAACCCTAAGATCTCACTTCAAAACTACATGATAAACATAGCCTTTGCAAACAAAATGTGTAGTGAGACGTAAGTTACTCAAATCTACAACCAAATTAACAAGAAAAGTATCACTTCAAGAGAAAGCAAAATGTGTAGCAAACAGGAACCGCTGAATCATGATGAGAATAAGTCCCTGAGTAAGCGGGGATGGCAAGCATCCATTTGGACACAAACCCACCTTGGTCTCACAGATCAGTATCGTTCCCTTGGCAACACTTCCTAGCACCGTTTTGTGGCGCACACCCACATGGCTAAATTTCTATGTGCAGGCATTCTTTCCAGGAGCCTGACTACAGTTATTCTTTTCACTCTCTGCTTGAGACATTGTCTCATCCCACATGCAAAGTCAAACACTCTCAGCTGCCAGTGACAGCACTGGGTTGGCATCAGTCACACACACTCAAACACATCTACAGTGACAGGTGATAATAACACACCTGGAGAGCTGGATCAATCATTTCTTCACCTTATCTCACAACAAAAAGGAACAACACTTCCAGGACAGAACAGTTGTGTTCCACAGGATACTCACTATTTGGGTCAAGCTAAAGACAACAATATACCTCCACCCATGACTTGACCCACATGGAACCTGATGCCAACAGATTCCCACAGGATATGAACGCTTTTCATTCACAATATTAAATACATTTCCTGTTTGTTTATTTGTTTTTTCTCATTATAATTAAAATAAGTGTTTTTACACCACACAACACACTAACAGATTGCATTCACAAACAACCAAAGTCCCTTCTGTGAACACAGGAAATCTTGCAAAACCTTTAGAGTGACTTTAGAGTAAACAAACATGGCGGACAACCGGTGTCATGAGAATTCGAGTCCCCCCCAGGAATCGGGTCTACTTTAGGACCCAGGCAGTAATGCCTGATCAAACATTGTTATCGAGAAGTCTTAACTAATTATAATCTATTTCACTATTGTATGATGTTTATTGCACAAACATGCTTGAAATATAAAATGAATGCCTATTGCATAATAAAACAAACTGGAAACAGATATTGGAAGCAAAAAACATATCTAATATAATATAAGCTAAGCTAGCAGGCTAATCGGGTAGATGTACGCTATGCTAGTACATAAGCTAAATAAAAAAACATTAAGAATGAGAAATGCTTGATTTCACAACCTATAGCTTCAGTTATATACTAGTATATGAACCATGTAATTTAAAGGGGACCTATTATGCCCCATTTTACAAGATGTAAAATAAGTCTCTGATGTCCCCAGAGTGTTTATGTGAAGTTTTAGCTCAAAATACCCCACAGATAATTTTTTATAGCATGTTAAATTTGCCACTTTTTGAGCAAAAACGCGCTGTTTCAGTGTGTGCCCTTTAAATGCAAATGAGCTGCTGCGCTGGCCTAAGAGGGCGGAGCTTCAAAAGCTTGTTCTCCCCTGTCAGGATTCAGTCAGGACGCACTATAATGTCAGAAACTGTGAATATATGCTGCATGGAGATAGAACAGGTATAGTTTAGTTTAATTACGGTTTTAACTTATATTGTCTTCTTGTTTTTATCCACTATATCACAATCCACTAAATCACAATATCAAGAATAACATTTTTAGCAAAACATTTCACATAAAGATATTTGTTCAGGTTGAAATTACAACACGATGAGTATTTGGGCACCTTGTTTTGTACTATACTACTGTTCAAAAGTTTGGGGTCAGTAAGATATTTTTGAAAGAAGTTAATATTATATTCTGCAAGGATGCATTAAAACTGATCAAAAGAATTTGTATTTCAAACAAATGCTGTTCTTCTGAACTTTCATTAAAGAACCATGAAATTTGTTTCACTGTTTCTACAAAAATATTAAGCAGCACAACTGTTTTCAACATTGATAATAATAAGAAAAGTTTATTGAGCAGCAAATTAGCATATTAGAATGATTTCTGAATGATCATGTGACACTGAAGACTGATGCAAAAAATTCAATACATTTTAAAATGTATTAAAATAGAAAACTTGATATACTTGGTAAACATGGGAAACTTGGTAAAATAGAAAACCCCTGGTGAGCATAAGAGACCTCTTCCAAATGCTTAAAAAATATCTTACTCACCCCAAGGTTTTGAAAGGTACCCGTGGCTACTCCACTAAGACACATATGTGCACTTGAGGAAAACAGACTTCATACATCTAAAAATGACACTGAGGTCATTTGGTTAAATGTCAAAGAAAAAGTCAAGTCAGTTCTGAGAAAATCTCTTGCATTGTATGTTTGCAGGTGTTGCTTGGTTGTTGTTTTTTTCTTCTTTTCAAATGCATTGAAATTAAGTGGATTCAGCTGAATTGAGGCACTTTTTGAAAATTGGGCTAAAAGTGGCCTATTTTACCTGAATTCATACTACATTTTTAAGAGCGTTTTAAGTCTTCAAATACCTTTTGGGATTGTAAAAAGCTAAACTTGAATGTCTTGGTCTATTCTGATGATGCCCCCCCTCCCCTCCATCTACATATGTCAAAATCTAATTCTCATTACCTGTGCCGTCAGGTGTAGAGCGGACGAAGGTGGGGAGCATCTTGACGGCTGCAGTTGGGTTAGTGTCTCTGCCTAGTCCTTTATCCATCTCTTTCCTGAACCGCCTGGAGACATCCATCAGGTTCTCATCAGACAGTCGCATGTGGTACAGGTACTTATCCACCTGAGAAAACCAAATGAAGGGTGAAAATTCACTACATTTTCATCTTTTCTGGAGTTTTTCTTTTTTATATAGATCTAATTAAATAATTTACTTCTGCCGAACGACACAGAATTACTGGTTTCTGCATATTCATACCCTTTTTATTATTAGTAAAGTTTTTGACAAATATCAGTAATACACATTCTCATATAAATGTACAACATGATATGGGGTATGATCATAATTGCAAACTACTATACTATTGATATTATTTGCAGCGTGACATTAACTCTCCACAAATTTTCTGCAAGCACTGTATAGCCAGGGTTCTCACAAAATGGAAATTAATTTTATTTTAAATAATTTCATAGAGCACTCAAAAAAAGCAATTTCTAACTCATGAAATATTTTAGGTATGAGCATATTCACAGGATTGGAAATCATTTTAGGTATGAGCAGGCCTTAAAAAAAAAGGAAATCGAAACCTTAAAATTCACAATGATTTTTTTTACTAAATAATCAAATGACTATTGCCTATGTAAGCAGTAAGCACTTCCATTCTGAAAAACAGACTTGATTTTATAAAGTCTAAAGGTAAAATACAACAGCATAAAATAGCACATTCAGCCTTATTGATTATATTTTGAACACAAAGTAACTTTCTGTTCAAAATGTAATCAGTAAGGTTGAATGTGCTCTGGCACGCTGTCTGACACTGCCAATCACGAAGACCTGCTTTTCTTTGGCCAATAGTAACCTGAGACCATCCGCTTATTCTCACAGTCCTGATACCAGCTGAAGAATACTTTACAAGAAAGGGAAGCTGGAATGTCCCGCACTCGATTTCACTCAAAGGTCAAATGCTAACTTCAAGAGAAGCTCACTAAAGCCGTTATAATGGATGAAGAAAGAGCCTCTTTAGGCAACATCCTTTCAGATTGTAAAACAAAACTCTGAGGTCTGTGGCCACATGTTTAATGATTGACAGTGGAACTAGTTTTGTTCGCAATTTTAGCTCAATAATGTTTCAATTCTCTGTTAAAGTTCACCTTGGTGAATAGCATGAACAGATCACATATACTAAAGCACACTTCATACAAATACTATACCCACAAAAAGCATGCAGACAGCATTCACACATATTCCACCTCAGCAGGAGAAATGACCTTGGTAAACACTGACAACTACTCTGAAAATGTGAAGCTGTTTCTAGTATATAACATTTGACACCACAGGAGGACAAAATCATCATGGTAAACAAATCGACCTACAGTATGTTCCCTAATACACACAAAAAAATGCTATTAATATAGCTAGATACTTTGGAAAATAAAAATGTATATATACACACACACATAAGTCCAGGTTGGTGGTCACCATGAACTCGAACTCCTGTCCTGTACATACTGTATGTAACAGTACACAGTACTATGATAAACGAGTACATAATTATCACATTACGACAGAGATATTTTAAAAGCATCTGGTTTAAACTTCAAGAGCAAACACAGCACTGCAGTTGGTATGTTTGATTAATTTCTGTGAATCAACTCAAACTGTCTGCTTTAAAAAAAAAAAAAAAATCAATTTAAAATCATTTTAAATGTTCACAGAAGTCTCTGTGTGACATTTTTATATTTGAGCAGATTCATAAAAATTATGAAACATACATCTTTGTGCTCATTTAGTGAATATCCTGATCATGAATTTAATCAAATGTAATATAAAATTTGGTTAAAATGAGGCTTCCTATGGAAAAAAAACACCCTTTTAAAGTTTTTTTAAGCCTTTTTAGTTATCCCAGGTTAATTCAGTAGTTAAGAATACTGTTCAATAGGCCAAACATAATGTTGAAAAGCTATTTATTTTAATTAAAGTCTTGCCCTGGAGCTATTTCTATATGAGGCTGAGCTCAGCACCTTTCCAATTACATGCCAATTTCAACACCAACATCTTGTTTCACCTTCTTTTGACCCAACGCACGCAAGGACAAACAGCACTTCAACGAAGGTCAGAATGTATTGTGATTACACCAATACAGAAGAAAAGAGGACCCTTAAGAGGACGGAATACGGAAACTCTTTTCATTTGCACAAGACGTTTCAGAACTCTTGTACGCAAGACAAGTGTGTAATAATTCAAGGATATGAAGAAGGTCAGAGTGTGTGCATTGAATGATCTAAAAGGAATCTTAATCCCAGTGGAGTTTTTACTGCTTTCATGTACAGACAGCTCCATTAATACAACACAGACAAGATGTTGCAACATAAAAAAAGTACATTAAAGCTCAACGTTAGATAGGGATATTCACATTAGCTTAAAAACAAGAAACTAAACCTTTCTTTTCCTAGCCAATATTGAATGACTTTTACCAAACAGTCACAAGGTCTTTTTTTTTAAATAATAATTGTAATGATGAATCAGGGTCATTTTGGACATTTTGTAATCTGGACACGCCTAAGCACTGATGTGTACATTTCTTGCTCAACCACAAGAAAATCTAAAAAATGTTACAATGACCATAACTCAGCCCTAATGGTGGAATATTTTCTTCTGTAAAGCAAAAAGATATCTTGAAAATGTCTGGGGTTTTTTTTTGTTTTTTAGTTAATAGAGTCCAGTGTTGTTCAAACCCCACTTCATTTCATTGCATGGACCAAAACAGTTGAAACATTCTTCAAAATATTGTATTGCACTCATGTTTGGAATGGCACAAGGATGAATAAATGACAGAATTCTCTGTTTTCTTTGGGGAGGGGGGTGAATTATCCCTTTAAAAGCTGACTTGGTTTTTAACTTCTTTGGGTATTTTCATGGTGAGTAACAAGTTAAAATACTAAAAAGAACATTTTAAAAACCTACATAAGTTGCTTTAGATAAAAACCCAAATGGATTCGGAGGTTTAAAAATTACTTCTAAAGTGTTTGCTGAGTACATTAATATAATTTCCTCTGAGAACTTAAAGGGTCATGATATGCAGGTTGCACATCAATGAAAACAAAAATAGCACTCATTATATTTATTATTGGGAGGAAAGTGGTTTTTTTTGTTGTTGTTGTTTAAAAAGCAAAGTTGAACCAACGTCACGAAAAGTGAGATATGCGTTAATTCGGAGTGGTGATCGGCTGATGTGTCTGGAGAATATGCATCATCAATTTCTGAGCTTTTTTTCTGCATTATTCATGAGAATTAAAGGATCAGTTCCCAAAAAATGAAAATTCTGTCATTAATTACAGTAATTTTAACCCAATCACTGTTCTGTATAATGCATGAGAACGCATTACAGTGAAGAATTCAAACGTCACAAAATTAAATGACACTTTAAACCAGAACGATTTCATTAAAATATAAGAGATACTCTACTCTGGCATGAGGAACATAGCAGTGGTTCTTCATTTGAGAATTTCTGTGTAATTCTTGAATGTCCTATTCAGCATTGTGTATATTATATCATATCCCAGCGACTGTTAAAAATAAAGAGGCAACTTTTACCCACAGTATATTAATTTCATACAGTTTGATGTTTGAACAATCATCCCATTCATCTTGCCATTTGTTGATAACGTATAAGATACTATGGTAGTTTTAAAATCTGAGGGTAAAAGCTGACTTGGCGGACAACTAACCATTCACTGCAGTTTCATTCACGCAGCACTGGTTAACCAAACAAAGTTGAGTCCTAGGAGTCGATAATAGAATACAGTTGACAGTCTTGTTTATAATCAAACTTCATATTAAACAAGGCTGTCAGCTGTATTCTTCTACTGTATTAACACAGATTATTGTTTTGGCACATAAAAATTATGGAATGTGTAGGAGTGCAGGAGCATGAAATATAAATATCTTGGTAAAAAAAAAAACATCTTGTCATTTCCTGAGTTGGTCTGAAGATTGTGGAGGACATCG
Source organism: Hypophthalmichthys nobilis (assembly GCA_037950665.1). NCBI lineage: Eukaryota > Metazoa > Chordata > Actinopteri > Cypriniformes > Xenocyprididae > Hypophthalmichthys > Hypophthalmichthys nobilis. The sequence goes on along the minus strand of CM075468.1, from coordinate 7,485,172 downwards.
CAGCAAATTAACTCAATTCCCAGTTCTTTTTGTGACACTGACTACGTGTCAGAGGTCACAGATTTCACTGCATGGTTTTATCATAATGGAATTTACTGAAGTCGCGCGCCGAGGAGGTGACACACGTGACTAGCAGGGCTCTAGTGTCTCAGGTTACCAGAGCAACACTCGCTCCTACGTCGTGGCAGGAAGCGCCACAAAAACTCGCCCAGCTAGTTTATCCAATAACATTTTTACGCTTGTTATCATTGTTATCATTTTTATAGACCATGATTTCACACTGGCGGCCACACGATTATATCATATAATACAAAAGTATACATGGGCACGAATATCATCGAATGTTATTACTGGTAAGGAGCAGCTCCCAACTCCCAAACCACGTACTTTAAAATGCGGAAACTGACAGCTTACGGCTGACGCACAGAACTCATGCGGTAAAGGAAGCGATGTGGGGAAATTTAGAAAAAGAAATCAATATAACAGAATATTTAATAAACTACAGGAACCCAAAGCCTGGTATCAGTATCCTGAAATGACCTTGTGTTAAGTGATGTAACAGTGACATCGCTGTCACACGCACGTGTAGTAGTTAAAGGATGTGAACGACTTACAATAAAAACCAACCAACAAACAAACGAGCATCGTAACTGACCGATAATGTCCTTCACTCATCTATCGGCCTTATTAAATCAATATACCATGTGAGATGTCGATAAGCCGGCTTTTAGCGTTACTTACTTTCTGGACGTGGTCATGATGAAGCTCAGTGAAGTAGTATGCCAGTAAATGAGAGGCGATCATCGTCTTCTGTCAACTTGGGGTCTCTTAAACTTCTTAAGTGTGTTGAATGTGATCTGAACTAATTGTAAGTCACTTTGGGTGCGTGCTCATGTTCTTCAAGTTTCTCAAACTCTTTCTTGGATACGCGCTATCCGGTACGATGATGATGAGAAGTGATGTCACCATTAATTCCACCCACTTCACACAGTAGTAATTTGAGTAGTTTTACGTCACTGAGATTCTTGCCGCTGATTGGACGCAAAGAAGGCGTTCAGACTTTACAGACTCTGGAACTCCCCACACAGACTCTCAACCAACACTAGTATAAAATGATAATTTTGTATTTTTTATCCAATTTTCTGTACATATGTCAGTTTGATCAAGTCATGAATCAAAAAAGAGATGTTAAAAATTGCATTTGATATGGTACTTCTTGATCATTTGTCAGTGAAAGATCAGTTTAATGGGTTTAACCTGAGCTTTCACTGACAAATGATAATGGGATGCAGTTTTTATGTATTTAAGAATAAAGGAATAAAATACAGTCTAGGTTGCAGCATGAGTACGTGCTCTTCGTTTGAATTATGACACAGCCTAGTCTTAGACTAATGTAAATGTGCAACTAGGCACGTCTCCTTTTATGACATAATACAGCAATTTCATTATGACTTCTTTATTTTTCATAGCAACAGTGCCTTGACTTCAAACCTTGTATTTGTCCATCTACACATTTGGGAGTCTCGGATGTTTTCCATAGCTCAGTCAGACGTGATATGAACTAGAGAGTTCAGGGAGAGAAAATTACTTATTAAAAACCATGTGACCATCTGTTACAGTCTAAAACAGAGCCATGGAACTTGTTGCTAGATTCTAATTAGAATATTTTAATTACATGTACTTTGACATGCCATTATGTCACTGTAATTTATATCCACCTAAGACCCAGAAAAAAAGTTTTTGAATTTAGTATTTTTTTTCTTCACATCATTACATTGTTTAGAGCATAAGAAAAAAATGGAAAAATAACATTTTTGAAAAATTATATTTTATTCGTATTTTATGCTATGTCCTCTGTAGTGGACACCAGGACTAAGTTGTTTAAAAAATAAAATGACATGAAATTACATGTATAGGCAAAAACAATGGAATTTTTCTTTATTCAACAATCAATTTTTAGGTTTCAGGATTTTTTTTTTTAACTAAATTTTGTTTAAAGATGATTTTCAACTATGTTATGAAAGATAGAATGGAATGAATCAATATACCATTTTACTTTATGCAATATGTGGGTAAAATGTCCATACATGGGTTTTCCCATTCAATACAATGCATCTATACACTGTATCTAATTTGCATATTAATGTGTTCTTGGAGCAACATGTAATGAAAAAAGAAGTGTAATAATGGGAGTAAAAATTAATTAATTAGTAATTAATAGCAATATTGATTTATAATTTATTTCCTATATTGACTTGTGTCTCCCAAAATGCCTGATAAACACAATTTAAGTCCTGGTGTCCTCCACAGTGGACATGTATGAAATCAATGTCCTGTTTTGTAACAGAAAGTCATATTTTGATTAGAAACCCCATAACATTTTCCTGAGATGGTGATTTATAACAAACATTTAAAAATTAATCTCATTTAAAAATTTAAATGATAATTACAAAATATTATCATATTTCCATAAGAGTGCTAAATTTGATCACTAAATTAAGGTATCTCTGGTATCCCTGCAAAGCCCTGAATGTGCTCTTTACAGGACATCCAGACTTAAAACTGTGACATGTATGATGTCAGAGAAATTCACTAAAATATAATGTCCACTACAGAGGACAAAAGTCTATTCCTGGGTCCCAGGAGGATATGGGAAAACAACAAGAGTGCTGTACAAAGGAAATTAATTTTACAAGTGATAGTGTTGTCAGTACAGTTTCCTCCTTTCACTGAAGCACACTTTTGAAATACCTGCAACACCACTTTGCCTACTAATTTGGGTTAGTACAATTATAAATTCACAGAATGTCTTTGGAGAGAGCTGGTCCTCTGTTATCCGATTAGCATGGATTGAGTTCCTGACATCCCACAGGCACATTAATGTAAGACAGCAGCTGATCAGATTCCAAACCCACGATGTGCCTCAAATGTTCACAAAATCATAATTGTGATAACACCTACAGTCTCTTGCATGTACAACTGAAATACATGGGCACACTTTTTGAGTTGTTTTCAATTTTTGTGCCATAGAATAAATGTTGGCTTTTTGTTGTATTTAGTCAGTGTGGTCCAGGCCTGGACTTTACATTGATTGTTTGCCGGTTCCCGCCTCCTTCTTCCCTGAGTACAATCCTTTGTTAGGCCTGGTCCCAAATGGCACCCTGAACCTTCACGGTCTTTCTCTGAGTTCGCACCTTCGTGACGTAATGCGCTTTGACTGCCGGGTAAAGTCCTCTGCGTAGCTCGCAGACTTCTCAGCCAGCTCAGCTGAAGTACGCATCCAGGGCGCATAGCGGCTGCAAAGGGGGCGCTCACGAGCACCCTTCTGATACCTAAAATGATGAATGGGACACCCTACGGTCTCGTGGACTTAACAGACACGTGCACGCAGCATCCATTGTAAGTCCAGAAGACCGAAAGACAGTGCATAGAAGTGTGTCATTTGGGATTCAGACTTAGAGTGGTGCCGAAACCTGGGAGGAAGGAGGAACAGGCTGTCAAAGAGCCCTCGCTGGTGTGGGGAATCTGCAATGCCATCGAGCATGCTGAGTCAGCAGAGTCTGCCACAATGGACGCTCGAGGCGGTGGGTTGGAGTGACTTACCGGGGGGATGGACGAACTCGCTGCCGTCCACCTGGGTTGTGGAGAGGCGGCTGCCGTCCGAGAGGGAACGAAGGAGTCACCACTTTTTGCCTGAGGCCGGACCTTTCTGCTGTCCACCATGATGGGGAGGAGCAGGGAACAGGGGACTCGCTGCTGGGCACCCAAAGCCGGAGGAGACGTCACCGTCCACCTGGGGGCGGAGGAGTCAGAGAGCCGTCCATCGAGGGGTATCCAGTGCCACCGCCAGGCATCACAGAGGAATTCACCCAGCTGGTGGAGGACCGGATGGCAGCGTTTTGGGAACCGGATCCAGATTTTTTTTTTCTTTTCCTTTTTCCTCTGTCCCCTGTCTCGCCTCTGTCCCTCCTCATCCTTCTGTCTCTTTTTCTCTCACCTCGTCTGTCTGTACCGCCAGGTGCTGCGGTCGCCGTGAAGGCCCGCACAGTCTTGTGGGTGGCATCAGGTTAGCAAAGGGCGATGGGGGTATGTGGCAAGCAGGGTGGGGCCAAGAGCCGTGGGAATGGAGCAAGGCTGGTGGCATGAGTGCTAAAGGGTTAGTTCACCCCAAAATGAAAATTCTGTCATTAATTACTCACCCTCATGTTGTTCCACATCTATAAGACTTTCGTTCATCTTCGGAAGACAAATGAAGATCTTTTTGATGACAGAATGCTGTCAGATTTCCTTCCATTGACTGCCTTTGTAACTATCACTTTGACACTTCAAAAACTTTATAAAGAGATCGGAAAACTAATCCATTTGAATTGAGCGGTTTAGTTCAAATTTTCTGAGAAGAATCAATCGCTTGTTAATGAACAGATTAAATTTAGGCTTTTACTCGCATGTAAATGTAATGGACGTAGGCCAGTAAGAGCTGTGCTTGTAAACCTCACTCCTCTGATCTCAAGCCACTGACGCAAGAGACTGCGGTCTTTAGCCTCCTTGTTATTGTGCTCGACTCCCATGCGGGCGGACCAGGGTTTGAGTCCCGCTTAGAGCAGGCGGTTCGAACAGGAGAGGTTACATAAACATTGATCAGCGAACAAAAGCAGAAGCTCAACCTAACCTGAATAACGCACAAGAGCAAGCCTCTTCCGGAAGCTCAAACGTGCTGCATAAGCAATGAGGTTCATTCTCGTGTGTTACGCAGACTCTTAACCAACACTAGTATGATAAATAAAATAATAATTTTGTAATTTTTTATCCAATTTTCTGTACATATGTCTTAATTTTTGGCAGTCATGATTAAAAAAAAAAGATGTTAAAAATTGTATTTGATATTACGGTATACTTCTTGATCATTTGTCAGTGAAAGCTCAGTTTAATGGGTTTAACCTGAGCTTTCACTGACAAATGATAATGGGATGCAGTTTTTATGTATTTAAGAATAAAGGAATAAAATATAGTCTAGGTTGCAGTATGAGTAAGTGCTCTTCATTTGAATTCGTAAACAGTCTCATTTTGTCTGTATGACACAACCTAGAACTATAATGTAAATGTGCAACTAGGCACGTCTCCTTGTATGACATAATACAGCAATAGTTGCATTATGACTTATTTATTTTTCATAGCAACAGTGCCTTGACTTCAAACCTTGTATTTGTCCATCCACACATTTGGGAGTCTCTGATATTTTCCATAGCTCAGACGTGAAATGAACTTGGGAGAGTTCAGAAGGTCAGAAATCACAGAAAATTACTTATTAAAAACCATGTAACCATCTGTTACAGTCTAAAACAGAGCCATGGAACTTGTTGCTAGATTCTAATTAGAATATTTTTAATTACATGTAGTTTGACGTGCCATTATGTCACTGTATTTCATGTAGGAAAACAACGAGAGCACTGTACAAAGGAAATTAATTTTTCAAGTGATAGTGTTGTCAGTACAGTTAGTCTCATGGGTGCCACCCGGCCTGCAAAGGGCGATGGGTGTATGTGGCAAGATGGGCGGGGCCGACAGCTGTGGGAACGGAGTGAGGCTGGTGGTGCGAGTGTTAATGAGCGTCACCTGCACGCCACACCGGTCTCGAGTACCACGGAGGAGCTTCGGAATGATAAAAGGAGGAGAGACGACAGTGAAGGATGAGAGAGGACTAGGCCTGGACTTTATGTTGGGTCCGTGTAAGTTTTGATAATTTCATTTCCTATTTGGAATGGAATAACGAGAAATGAAAAGACAGCTCGTTTATTCATTTTTTCGTTTAGTTTAACAAACGGAAAATGAGATGTTGGCCTGATTTCCCATTTTTCGATGTGATTTACGAATCGGTTTATGGCTTTGATATTTCATTCGCACATGTGGGCGGCGCTGAAATGCCCCTTTCATCTGATTGGTCAAACCGCGCCGTCTTTAGGACGGCCTTATTTCTGTCAGGTAGGATAAGAGTGGGTACGGCATTGTCAAATCATCCCATTTTACTAAGCTTTTGTCACCATGCTAACCACCACTTGCTGAATTTAAATAAGAAATGTGTTATATTTAACTATAATTAGTGCTGCTGCAAAGCTTCGCCTCTAATGTACGACACTTGAGAGATCACAAGTCATAGTATGCTGCTGACACGGAGTTTGGTGTATTATATATTATTTCTATTTTTAGTAGGTTGATAAATGCAATTAAAATAGGTTACATAATATGAATAAAAGTAAAATGTTTACTGTATGACGTATGGGCAACAAGGTTTGCACGTAAAAATCAATGATAAACATGACCATGAGAACATGTCCATAACATTTCCCACTCACCTTTTAATGAGATCACTAGGTGTGTGTGTGTGTGTGTGCTCTCCGTAACTGAATGCAAGCGCAACATTATTTTTGCAAACTGAAGAGCTCATAACTCATGGGAATGTATGATAATGTATTTTTTGAAGCTTACGTAATATCACTCACTTATATGGTGTTTTTATAATGTGTTTGCATTTGTAATAATTTATATCTAATTTAATTTCTTAATTTTGTTTATGGAGATAACATTGACAATGTGTCATTAGTGGAAGATTGCTGCCATCTACGGGAAATCATACATTTAAAATTAAAATAACATGAAATTTCAAGAACAGCCACTAGATGGATGCAGAGCATCACTCACCGGCTCATTTGCCATTTCCCTGTAGGTATTTTTATAGGTAGCCTATGTTTTCATTTAGATTTGTGTTTAGACATTATTATAACATTAAAAATGTATCTTTGTCAAAGGATCATCACTGCAGTATATATATTTTTTGCAATTAGGTTACAATACAGTCAAACCTGAACATGGTTGGGTGTGTGCATGCGTGTGTGTGTTTGTTTGTTCTCCATTGTGGATGTGTAATGGTGTCACCCCTTCACTTCTGTGTGTTTTGTATTGTAGCTGATAATTTGATTGACAAAATATGTAACATAGAGCTTTTTTTTTTTCAAGATCAAGATCAGTTTTGGTTGCATGCATTGTTGTTACAATAAAATAATATTTTGCACATTACATTTGACATTGTATTGACTGACTCACACATCTGCCTACACTCTCAGAAAAAAGTCTTCAAAAGCTGTCAGTGAAGTGGTTCCCTACAAAAGGTACATCTACCTAGAGTGTACATTAGTACCTTAAAGTTACATATTGGGTACCAAAAGTGTACATACCTAAATGGTACATATTAGAACTCTTTTAAATGGTAAAATCCCAGCAACATCTTTTGTACCATTTTTTCTGAGAGTGTAGCCTGGATATTTCTAGAAATCCTGAAGATCTTGTTTAGCTGGTTCAGGTATGTTTGGTTGGAGCTGAACTTTGCAGGACCCTCCAGGAGCAGGACATACCTGACGTGCCCTTCACATTAATTGAATGTGATTTATCAACACTTAGTAGTTACATCTTTAAATATAGAGCTCATGACAAATGAAAACAAAAGAAAAGAAAATACTTGTATAGAAAAATACTACCAGAGCTTTGCTGGACAAACATTAAATTCATAAAGCAGTGGGAATAAACAATACCAAGAAGTTAGCAAACTTCAGAGAAACATCAACCAATTAATCATGTAACAAAAATAACTTTAAAAAGTTCTGTCTAATTAATATACAATGTTAAGAAGAAACTCCAGAAACTCTCCTCAGTTTACAATTCATATAATTGCTATTTTTATTAGATTGTATTTCTAATCCAAAGAAAACTACTAATATTTTTTTTTTTTTTTTTTTACAACCAAAGATTGACACTGTGTTCTAGCCTAACTTTAACATTACAGTTCCTACTCATAATTTGTATTTCAATTGAAGACCTATAATACTGTTACTCTCCAACCCTGCTAATTTTGTCGGTATTCAGCAGCCTACAATTTCACTGATTCAATTATCTTTTTTTTTTTATCTCATTTTTTCCGTGTGACTGAGTACACAACGCTTACAGTCATACTTTTAAATTTCAGTTTTCACAATTAATTTTTCTCCAACCTACGAGCACCCACGGGATCGGCATCTATGGTTAAATATAACACATTTCTTATTTAAATATCAGCGAGTGGTGGTTCGCATGGCGACAAAAGCTTAGTAAAGTGGGATGATTTGACAGTGCCGTACCCACTCTTATTCTACCTGGCAGAAATAAGGCCGTCCTGAAGACGGCGCGGTTTGACCAATCAGATGAAAGGGGCGTTTCAGCGCCGCCCACATGTGCGAATGATATATCAAAGCCATAAACAGATTTATAAATCACAAACGAAAAATGGGAAATCGGGCCAAAATCTAATTTTCTGTCTTTTCATTTCTCCTTGTTCCATTCCAAATAGGAAATGAAATGATCAAAACGTACACGGACCATGTTGGTGTTTTGTTACAGATAGGGGCTTGCCTCTGGTGCTTCTCTTCCTACAGTAGCATCTGCCTTGTGATTCTCCAAAAAATTTGTTGAGTGCACCTGTCGTGATTGTTTATACCATTAATAAAAACTCTCAGGCATAAACAAACAGATTCTCATAATCTACACGCCCAAATCACAATGCCTGTCTGTCTGTGACTTCAACTGCACTATTTACTGCATTTATTTGATGTTTTTAAGTTATTTCTTGATATGCACTGAATTCATGTAAAACTCATTTTTATTTTTATTTTTTCTGTTGAAACTATGTTCGTTTGGCAGGTCCACGCTGGTTGTCAAACTTGTCATAGTTATGACACTATCACTTAGTCAATTTACACTAAACAGCCATCTCTGATAATGATTTTTTATTCAACTTTACTATGCTATAATATTCCGCTGCTGAAATGAGCATGACAAATCCGTCACGTGCTAATTGCTATGCAGTGTCATGTTTTGCTCGAGTGACTAGCTTGTAGTAGAACAGAACAATTAACCAATTAGTAACATACCTGTATATTTTGCTTTCTTTTTCTCATCCTCCTTTTTCTTTTTACGACACTGAGCCCCTGATGGCTTTGACCTTTTCATGATGATGAAACTAAAACACTTAATCCAGGTAAGCACGGATGATGACGTTCCCTGCCGCCTTCTACATTTCATTTCTCTATTCTCTATTCTCTTCCTAACAGCAGCGGCCACTATCACCAGGGAGACTTGTCACTCAGATAATCGCAAGTAATCATAATGCCTCGAAATAGCAAAAGTACGAAATATTAATAATAGTAATTATGATAATAATGATAAAATATATATAAATTAAAAAAAAAATCCCTTGGTGGGGCGGGGGCTCTCACTGGCGCCCCCCAGCTGTTTGCGCCGTAGGCAACCGCCTAGTTTGCCTATGCCTAGAAATGGCACTGGTTATGTTTGTATGCGACAGTCGTCCGAGAGGGGCTGCAGCTTTACTTTTCGTTTTGTTGTTTATTTATTTTGTGATTAAAGTTTTAGGTTGATCGTTTGCCGTATTTATGTATTTTTTTATTTTATTTTGTCATTTCTTTTCCATGGTAATATCAAACTGCTAAATGATGTGATTGAATAAACAACTGTTCTAATATATATATGATATCATAAATTACTTGCTGAAACAAATGCGATTTATTTCCTAAAAAGTTGAAAGACAAAATTAAAAATGATCATTTGTGGTCACATGAAATTCTTCTTTGATGAGGGTTTTCATAAAACAAACTGTAGGGAAATTGCTGTTTCTTATAATATACATTTTATTAAAAATAAGAACAAAGCCAAAAATAGAAAATATTATTTTTTTTTTATGTCTTTCACAATTGTATCCAAGGCATGGAAACGTAAGACATTAGCTCATAGCTGTGAATTATAGAGATATTTTCTATTCCTGCTGATACCATCTCTGATTACTGTCCAGCAGACTGAGTTAAAGACATTGTTTACTTTTTTTTATTATTACTATCTTCATCTATTCATAGCCTAAAAGTTATGTTGGACTTAGGTGTGTTGTATGCCTTTAACAGGATGAAGCTGAACAGGATGTTTACTTTGGATTATTTTCAGGCTTCACCACACTAAGATGTACAGTTTTTTTTATTATTGAACTTTGCTAAGAATATTTTGTGGATTATGATCATTTGTAGATACATCTCTCTGAAAAAAAAATTAGCACTGTTTTAAAAAGTAGACTATATAAGTAATGCTGACAAATGACTCACCAGTAAGAGATGCATTTCCACTTAACTGATTCATAATGTATGAATTCTTACAAAAGAAAGGTGGTGAAAAACTACGTTTTCAGTAGACAATAGCACAAGCTTAGGGCCATTTACGCCCCACCCTGTACAGCTATGATCAGCTGTTTGGCTGAGCTTTCAATGTTGTTAAGGAAAGGCCAAAGCTCATCGGTTGGTCCTTGTCACATGAAAAGTTGAGATGTTTTCATCTCGCCGCGGCATAGGCGCTCCTGGAAAAACGAGCGCGCTGCGTCGCTTCTATTATGAGCGCGCTTGCCTAAACGTTACCGATGCTCAAACGGCATCTTGGACAAATGTGGCTTAGCTGTGTGAGCAGAAGCGCTGCCAGGTGTCTGCAAGAAATAGAATAGTGTACAAATGTATTCAGGGATTGCATTTGTTCCGTGCAAGATTTTGATGTTATTTAAGATAAAATAAAGTAAAGGGAAATATTTGCACTAACTGTTAAAAAGTAATACTGTAGGTAACAATGATACAGACACTGCTGTTTACATTTTTTGTTAAATATGGCAAAAATATTTTAGAAATGAAATTTGAAGTAAATGAGAAATAATGCAAAGGAAAGTAAATTTTCAGAAATTTTGCACTTTCTTATGCTTGAATGTTAAAATGGCCCTCCTATGATATGTCAATTACAGCAACGGCCCCCAGACAATTTGAGTTTGAGACCCCTGCTATAGGCTAATGAGAGTATTTGTGTGCGTGTGAAATTATTATCAGTGAATATATGTTTATGACCAGTAACTTTATGTTGCACTGTTTCACTGAATCAAGAAGTGGGGATAGACCTAACCTGAAGTAGTATCTGCAAAAAGAAATAACAATGTATGAATGAAAATACAATGTTTATGCAAATACAATCTGCTGCATTTATTATAGTATTTGCTTTGGTATGCTACACAAAACGACCTGACAGACATAAACAGCTTTGAGATAGTACGCTGTTGTTGCTGTTATTCAATGGAAATTGAAACACTGTTGCTGAAAGTCTGAAACAAAGGTGAAGCTCATCAAAATGAGAAAGGCTGAATCGCAATTCAACCTTCATTTTGTATTCAAGTGAAGAGTTTACTGACATACAGTCCTTGTGACAACTTCCCCGTGTGGCAATTATCCCGGTCGTCCCATTCAATTAAAATAGTTGTAATTAATTGATCATGATACCAGCATTTCCGTCAGCAGAAAAAAAGCTTCACTTTCAATAACACCAGTCGTTTCCAATCATCCAAAAATATTCAGTAGGGTAAAATTAATTTCCATGCAGATTCAATAGATTTGACCATGCACTGCCATCCAGCGGTGAAAACTGATAGAGCACCTAATCATCACAGATGGTGTACATCGGGAAGGTGGAGTTTGGCGAACAGGTGCTATTAGTTAAAATTAGATTTTTAATGAGTCAGTTGGCCAACTTGTAGACCAATAGATTCTACGGTATAATCAATTATGCAAAAATGCTTTATATCTACACACATATCTTGCTTTACCTGTGCTGTATTAGATTATTGGCCTACTATGCTGAGCAATTTTCCTCATTTAGCATTTTTTTTTTTTAAATACACGAATGTCAGGTGAAATGACTGGCAGAAAGTTCAGAGCCATCGTGGGTCTCGTGAAAGTCCCAGAGCGCGAGCTTATGGGCGATATTTTGTTGCGCGAGAGCGCTGAACCTTCACTTCCTGTTCACGTGAATATCGGTAAATTTGTCCGTTTGGATGACGGCCAGTACATCGATACGGAGGACCGAGATAAAGCTGTTAAGAGACGACAGCTTGCAAACGCAAAGGAGAGACTGCGGGTGAGTGAGTGTTTGCAAAATTCAGGACGGTATTATCTGTTCCCAACATTTGTACATCGCTGCCCTCTTTTGGCTAGTGAAGCGCTGCAGGTTTGCATTACTTCATTCTGCAGATTCTCAGAAACTTGAGTTACAATGCTGTTTTACCTGATGGTATACTTCATTTATACATTTCGCGAATAAATCGGCAAAAGGTAATGTTAAAAGTCAAAATTTTCCCATTTTTACACAATTTTACCACTTACAGCTTGATTGAAAAATACTGGCCAAAAGTGACATTTATCTCACTTTCACAAGTCTCATTTTATCTTAAGTATGCTCTTCACTGACACTGTCTCCATGGTAATGTCTCCAAGTACACTAACTTTTGATAAAACTTTAAGGGTGCAAGTTGAGATGGAAATTTTACCACAACTAAAAAACAACTTTTATTTTACCCTTTGTGATGGATCGTCATCGGACTAAAATCATTTAAGACCAAAAGTCTGGGTCTCAGTAAAATCAACTTAATCAACTATGTTAGTTTCAATCGAAATCATAATTCCCTTGGACATTTAAAGTGCCTGTTATTAAAGTAGCTTTTTTTTTTTTTTTTTTTTTTTTTTTTGCTTTCTCTCTTCTGCAATGAATTCAGCTCTCATTAAGCTTCATGTGCTTAACATACAGACTTTTTTCAATCCTTTTGTTAACCTCAGCATTAGATGTGTATTATTATTATTATTATTATTTTTTTAAATAAGATTTTACAGAAAGATTACAGTTTTTAAAAACCTCTAATTGACTCACCTGAAAGATTTGCTATTCAAAATTTTAGGTCGGGACCAGTGATGTAATAAAGGCCTTCCTGCTTCAGCCCAAACACTGTTCTCCTGCTTTCTTCATCGCACTGGCATTTCCTTCAGTAAATGAATATCTATTTTAATAACTACAGCTTTGACAGAAATAAATGTCCAAATGGCAGGTTTTTAGACTGACTAATGACCCTGGACTTTTGAAGCTGTAATGGATAATTGTTTCTTTTGTTAAGCCTGTGCGCTCTCTGAATGGAAGTGCTCAGGATTACAATATACAACTTGCAATTATGGAAATTTTCAAAATGTATAATTAGAGAGACTCGCTGACTTTCTCAGAGTTGATCTAATGCATTGTGACTCATTCACTTTAAAGGGTTAGTTCACCCAAAAATGAAAATTGTCACTAATTACTCACCCTCATGTCGTTCCAAACCCGTAAGACTTTCGCTCCTCTTTGGAGTGCAAATTAAGATATTTTAAAATCTGAGAGCTTTCTGCCCTTCCATAGACCACCTACACAATTGAAACATGCTGCGTAACACGTGAGAATGAACCTCATTGGTTACTCAGAACGTTTGAGCTTCTGGAAGAAGTTTGTTCTCATTCGTCATTCCAGTTCGGTTGAGCTTCTGTTTATGTTCACTGATCAATGTTTATATGCGAGTAAAAGCCTAAATTTGATCTGTTCATCATAAAAAGTGATCAGAAAATTTGGACTAATCCACTGGACTAGTTCATATAGATTAGTTTTATGATCTCTTTATGAACTTTTTGAAGCGTCAAAGTTTCAATTACTTAGGCTATCTATGGAACAACAGAAAGCTCTTAGATTTCATCAAAAAGATCTTCATCTGTGTTCTGAAGATGAACGAAAGTCTTACGGGTTTGGAACAACATAAGGGTGAGTAATGACATAATTTTCATTTTTGGGTGAATTACATTTACATTTATTCATTTGGCAGACGCTTTTATCCAAAGCGACTTACAAGTGAGGAATACAGTAAGCGAGTCGTCATGACGAGGCAAATAGGGACAAGAAGTGCTCACAATACAAGTTTTAGGCAGTGCTCAGAGTATCATAAGCTACAACAGAGAGGGATTAAAGGAAGTAAAGGGATAGGTATAGAAAATATTTTTTTTTTTTTTTAGGATGAGGATAAGTGCTCACGAAAGAGATGAGTTTTCAGCTGTCTTTTGAATCTTGCCAGGGATTCTGCATTGCGGATGAAGGCAGGAAGATCATTCCACCAGCAAGGGACAGTGAACGAGAATGTCCTGGAGAGTGATTTCGTGCCTCTCTGTGATGGTCCCACGGGCCTTCGCTCCTTTAATGAGCGTAGGCTTCTGGTCGGAGTGTAGACTCGTAAGAGTGAGTGGAAGTAGGAGGGTGCTGAGCCTGTGGTAGATCTGTAAGCAAGCGTCAACGCCTTGAATTTGATGCGAGCAGCAAGTGGTAGCCAGTGCAGAGAGATGAAGAGAGGTGTGACGTGGGCTTTTTTGGGCTCGTTAAAGACAAGACGTGCTGCAGCGTTCTGAATCATTTGAAGAGGCTTGATTGTGCATGATGGCAGTCCAGCCAGAAGAACATTGCAGTAATCAAGCCTAGAAATTACCAGGGCCTGGACAAGGAGTTGTGTTGCATGTTCTGTTAGAAAGGGCCTGATTTTCCTGATGTTGTATAGTGCAAATCTGCATGACCGAGCTGTCTTTGCAATGTGGTCTTTGAAGGTCAGTTGGTCATCAAGGATTACTCCAAGATTTCTGGCCGAATTTGATGGGGTAATTGAGGATGTACCTAGCTGGATGCTGAAATCATGATTTAGAGTCGAATTGGCAGGGAAGACAAGAAGCTCAGTCTTAGCCAGGTTGAGCTGCAGATGATGTTCTTTCATCCATGCCGAGATGTCCGCCAGACAGCTTGAGATTCGTGTAGCTACTGTGGGATCATCTGGTTGGAATGAAAGGAAGAGTTGTGTGTCATCAGCATAGCAATGGTAGGAGAAACCATGTGCCTGTATGATGGGACCAAGTGATGTAGTGTAAATGGAGAAGAGGAGGGGTCCAAGAACTGAACCCTGAGGAACCAGGGTTGATCAGCTTTGGATACCTCCCTCTCCAGGCAACCCTGAAAGACCTTCCTGTGAGATAGGATTCAAACCAGTGAAGTGGAGTACCTGTGATGCCCAGTGATGAGAGGGTGGACATAGAGGATCTGATGATTCACCGTGTCAAAGGCAGCAGATAGATCGAGCAGAATGAGAACTGATGATTTGGAATCAGCCTTTGCAATCCGCAAGGATTCAGTGACTGAGAGTAGTGCAGTCTCGGTTGAGTGGCCACTCTTGAAACCAGATTGATTGACATCCAATTGATTGCTCTGTGAGAGGAAAGATGACACCTGGTTGAAAACAACTCGTTCAAGTGTTTTTGCTATGAATGGTAGGAGAGAAACGGGTCTGTAGCTGTCTACAAGTGACGTGTTTAATGTGGGGTTTTTTAAGCAGTGGGGTTACCCGAGCCTGCTTGAATGTGTTAGGGAAAGTGCCAGTGTGGAGAGATGTGTTGATAATGTGTGTAAGTGCTGGTGCAATTGTAGGAGTGATGGCTTGTAGAAGGTGTGAGGGGATGGGATCAAGAGGGCAGGTGGTGGGATGGCTGGAGAGAAGGAGTTTGGATACTTCTGTCTCCGTGAGGGGAGAGAATGAAGAGAGGTGTGTGGGTGTGTATGTGGATGGTCTGAGTTCCTGTGTGTGTGGAGCGGAGAACTGACTGCTGATGGTAGTGGTTTTGTTAGTGAAAAAATTAGCAAAATTATCAGCAGTTAGGGAGGAGGTGGGTGGTGGTGGAGGGGGATAGAGGAGAGAGTTGAATGTTTTGAAAAGTGTGCGTGTGTTTGAAGCGCTGTTGATTTTGTTGTGGAAATGGGAAGATTTAGCAGCATGAATTTCAGCCGAAAAGGATGAGAGCAGGGATTGATAGCTACCTAGGTCAGATTGGTCTTTTGATTTGTGCCATTTCCTCTCTGCAGCCCTGAGTTTGGTCCGGTGTTCACGAAGAACATCAGATAACCAGGGATTAGAGGGAGTGGCATGTGCAGGCCTGGATGACGGAGGACAAATGCTATCCCCTTAATTAGTCCATGGTCATTTACTGTGATGCTGGGCTACAGTAAAGCATTTCTGTGTTTTCAAAACACTGTATATTTTGTAAAAGGAGTATGTAGAAATGTGAGTCTATGGGTTTGGGATGGGAGGGTGAGCAAATGATGGAATTTCCACTATTAGGTAACTGTTCCTTTAAATGGGACATATTATGAAAATCTGACTTTTTCAGTGTTTTAAGTGCTATAATCGGATCCCTGGTGCATCTACCAACCCAGAAAACATGAAAAAGGACAACCCAGTAACTTTGTTTTGGTAAGCCTTTCTCTGCAAGCATGTGAAAAAACGAAACGCTCAGATTTCGCTCCCCTTGTGATGTAGTCGGGGATCTTATTATAATATTACAGCCCCTTAATCTGTATGTTTCCACCCATGGCGCTGCCATTTTGTTTTTGCAAGCGACAATGGTGTACCAGTAACACTGGTCCTGGAGTGCAGCTGTCCTGCACAGTTTAGCTACAACCCTGATCAAACACACTTGAATTTTTTCAGGATTACTAAAGCTACATAAAGGAAGGCGAGTTGGGTCGGAGCAAAACTCTGGCATGGAATGAATTTTAAAACGTATTGTATGATGGAGAAAATGCTGTATTACGGTTACTAAAAATAAAGCTGCATCTGATTATGCTATGTTAGCTACTTCACAAAATAGTGTTTTTCTCTGAGGCATGGTACTCGCAAAAAATCAAGGTGTTGAGTTATATAACAACAATTCGTTTTCTGTCTATCAGTATATCAAAACAGTTGTTCCCTTGTCTATTAAAACGTGTAATATATTAAAGCGTCTTTGGTGTTTCCTTGGTTTCTACAAAATAAAACCGGAACCCGAGGTAGACTGAGGGTTAACGCAGGTATGATGCAATTGACAGGCGACTCCTCACACGTCCCGGAGCCTTGGATAAAATTGCAATTTTCTCACGATTTACAAATAGTTGGAAACATTTAGGATATTGTAAGTACTCAAGTGAACAAAATATATAACACTGGCCTAGTGGTTTTTGGATATTTTACTGCAAAAATATTACATATTGCACCTTTAACCTGAGTTGACAGAGCAAGTTTATACCGAGCGTTGTGCAACAGTTGATCCTGATCTAAACCAGGTTGGATTTATCTGGATTTGTCAACTCCAAACCTACTCTGAAACTCAGTTTGTTCAACTAGCTTCATGCAACAGGCCAATGGTATAATAAAAAAAGCTTAAACTGAGCTGAAACTTAACAGACACATTTTGGGGACACCTGAGAATTGTTTTACATCTTGTAAAAAGGGGCATAATAGGTCACCTTAAACAAAATACTGGTCATGGTCTACCCTATTGTATTCAACAGGGCTGTTTCCCAAAAGCATTGTGAGACCAGTTTGTTCCTCAGCACCATTTTTGTTATTGGTGTTAATGGTTAACTGTTAATGGTGTCATCTGCTGCTCCGCTCAGGTGAGGAGCCTGAACAGCATGTTCTCGTACCTTCGCCGTATTGTGCCAGTGATGCCGCGAGATCGAAAACCCAGTAAAGTGGACATGCTGAAGGCTGCAACGGAGTACATCCGGCTCCTCTCGGCGGTCCTCAATCACACCTCTGCCACTGTGAGTCAAAACCCACATCATTCCCTTTTGTCCTATAGAAGAGAACACTCTTACCATATACAGTACGAGTGCAAAATACGTGATGCCTTTTTTTGTTTTGTTTGGTGTGTGGCAGGGAAATGCAAATGCAAATGTTTTCCTCGACACTGGAATCAACTACTCAAGCAGTGAGACTGACTGTTCTGATCTCTGGAGCATTGAGGATGTGAGTTCACTTTGACTTTTCAGCATCATTACTCCAGTCTTCAGTGTCACATGATCCTTCAGAAATCATTCTAATATGCTGATTTTCTGCTCAAGAAATATTTATTATAAGAACAACTGTTTTCTTTCCCTCTGAAATCTTCCTGCATGCTATCACATTATCATTCGTCTCAATCTCCTCAGGCTCTGGAGTTGAAACCCTTTCTCTCTGAGGGCGTGAGCGTGGCTGCCCCACTGGTCACCATGGCAACAGGAGCGGATGATGACATTGATCTCAACAACATGACAGTACAGTGTGTCGTACCAATGTACATTGTTCAGGTCGGCTCAGAGCAAACCGTGGTAACAAGTACACTCTCATCTTAGATGCACACCTTCTTTTGGTGCCTTGAATCACTCACTTGTTTCTATATGTGACTTTAAGGTCTTCAGTTTATGCTATTTGTGCCCTTTATCTCTAATATTACTAAAATATTTGAAATGTCAGCCAAGATGAGGATTGATAGCTGACTTGATGCTGAGCTCTCATGAGACTTTATTTTGTTGGATTATTTATTTTCTCATAAATGTAAACTCCTTTAATTATAGGAGGAAAATCAATATGAAGTTTATTTTGAGTCTTTTCAGCTGCTTTATGGTTTACAAATATGAATAAATTGTAAATACTAATTGTTGTAACAATTTTTACAGAAAAATGAATTTTCTTTTGAACATGAAGATTAAAAGGCATAATGTCAATGTCAAAGGATGTTCCAGATGATCTTGAAAACAAGTCTTTGCAGGTTGAATTAATATTGCTTTAAGACTTTTCATGAAAAAGTACAGTAAAACTAAAGTGTGCTGTTACTATGGAAGCTTGTTTCTGACACTGAATAAAAAAATAGTTAATTGCGACTTTTTCTCACAATTTTTTTTTTTTTTTTCCTCCCACTCAGTATTGGACTTTATAACTCTCAATTGTGAGTTTCTCAATTCTGAGAAAGGTTGGGGTAGGTGTAGTTAGATGTTAAACACAATCTGATAAGTAGAAAATTTAATTTATTAAATGGCAAGATTTTGTGTCACTTCCGATTCTCGCTGGTAGTGTTAGGTCATCCAGGTACTTTTTGTATAATTTTTTTTTCTTTGAGAACTGGGAATTCAGACATACTTTTGTCACATGCTGTTTTTCACCTACTATATAGTAGGGAAGTATGCGCTTTTTCGAATGCAGCCAACGTGAAGTTACTTTTGACATGATCCTTTAATATGGGGAAAGTAATATTCTCTGAAAACAAGCCTTAAGCTTTATTTTCAGTAGAAAACAAGATGATACTGTTTAAAATGACGGAGACATAATGACTATCAATTTACCATTATTTGGCTTGACGCCAGAAGGATCTGGTGCAGGTGATGGCTCAGGATCAGGATCTGGCTCTAGATCAGGTGGAGTAACAAAGGGTTACACAACATCCACAGCACTACTGTAGCACCAGCAGCAGAAAGGACTCTTCAGAGCCTTCCATAGCCTGTTGAGGAAAGAACCAATTTCTTTCCACTTCCTACATTCTGTAGGTTTTTCTGAAATGAAGAAAAAACTATTAGAAACATCTCTGACGTCAAATTAAAGGGACAGTTCACCCAAAAATGAAAATTCTGTCATTTACTCACCCTCTGGGTCTTCCAAACCTGTAAACATTTCTGTGTTCTGTTGAACACAAAGTAAGACATTATGAATTGTATTGTTTTGGGTCTGTGTTTTCCTAGACTTCCGCATCGCTACTGTTCAACAGAAAAAAATAAAAGAAAAAAAAACTCATACAGGTTTGGAACCACGTGAGGGCGAGTAAATGATGACAATTTTCATTTTTGGGTGAACCATCCCTTTAATATCAGAAAACACCAGCAGGTGGAGCCAGTGGCCGCGTCTTCTACCCACAGCTGCATCATTCAGCAGGGAAAGACATCCAGAATAAATCATCTGTGATCCGACAAATCCACGCTATTCAATGCCCCGCTGTGGAAAAAACCTTCCAGCTCTTTTCGTTTCATATACGTGTGCTAGTATTTTTCCACTACAGGCGAACAAACTCAAGGTTCTTGTAAAAAATACGAGCAGGATCTGGATGTAGACAGTGAGGAGGTCATGAATCTGGCAGGCGTGGTCGTGGGCTGGTCCAGCCTGCAATAAACGTCAAAAAACAGAGGGGATGCGGAGGTCTAGGAAAACACAGACCCAAAACAATACAATTCATACTGGAAAACGAGACTAATTGTCGATTGCTTGGTGCACGCGGCTGTTTTGACACATTACATTGTAGATTCATAGTGCGACTGTGTGCGTAAAGGACAAAGAGGAGAGGATGTTGTAAGGTAAGCATCTCTTGCCACATTCCATTTTTTCATCAATATTTCAGTCAATAGTTGAGATTTCCCTGGGATTTAATCAATAGTGCATGAACGTGTATGGAGGAATTTTGGACCCCACGCGTCCAACACATTCATGGTGACAGTGCTTATGTGATGCTAGACTGCCATAATATTGTATGAGTGCGCGAATATAATACAAGATACATTACACCATAACCAGAAACAGTATAGAGGTTAAACACTCACTCAGAACTGAATTGAACTGAAATGGAACCAGAATGTACGTGTTAAGACTATAGTTTAAATACGCTTGTTTGTGGTGTAATCTGAATATTAGCCTACTATTGGTATTGCATTTTATTAATCAGACGCCTTGGAGTGATTGTTCGAGGGCATGATGCTCCAACTTTCAGGCGCCATAATATTGGGAGTCTGCGCGTAGACTGGAAAACGCTTGGTAATTTTTTTTTTTTTTTTTTGGAGTACTTTAAGCAAGCTTATGTCGTTTGTGCTGTTTTGATATGAGATTTTGTGCTCTGTAAAATGTATTGCCCCCTTCAAAATTCTTTATTTTTTCCAGTGGCCTTCTCTTGTACTGATGCCCGGAGGCTGAGCCCCGCGCTGGTGCTGATGCAGCGGGGCTCGTGTTGTTGCTAGGCAGCCGCGTACAGGCCCCGAGCACCGGCTATAGCACAAAACAATCAATACTGCACGGTTAATAGTGCTTTATAAATTAATGAATCTATAAATGCTTTTTTGACGAGAAAGCAGCTTTTTTTTTATATCATTTCTAACAGTTAAGATGATGCTTTTGTCACCAGCTGATGCATGTCTACCCCCTCTCATAGCGGTTCAAAGGGTGTTGTTTTCTGTAGAAGAAGTGGGCGTGACACATGAGTCTTTCCCCCTGGATTATGAGCCCTAGAGAGAAAGAGAGGGTGGCACAGGCCATCTCTGTTCAATTTCCAGCAGTACTAAAATCCTAAAACCTCTGCCAAATAGGCTAGACAATATGACCATTTTTATTATGGTCGGCTGACTACTTTTCTTTTTAATGATATTTTTGTGCATCAAGAATTAATGGATATTACCATAATGTATTCATTTAATTTGCTGTGTTTCCATGAGGTTCAGCTGCAGGGATGAAGGAATGATTTGGAAAATTATTGAGGGGGTGGGTGTAATAGACTTAGATCTTAGACTATCCCTTTTTCCAATACAGATTTTAATTAAATTAAAGATCATAATCTTTATTCTATACGTATATAAAAAAAAAAAACAGGGATTTTTTTTCAAACTTTTTTCTGTCAGTCGAACCCAATTAACTTAAAACATTTACTTTAAGTACCCCCTAATATTTTAAGTTAATTGAAACAATTTGACCACCCATGTTCATGGTTCTCTATTTTTAGTTAATGGTCATGTGACATGCAGGTAAACAAATAAAATATATTTTTTAAACGATAAAATTTTTCAAAATATTTTGAAGAATGTTGGTAATCAAACAGTTGATGGTAGCCATTGACTTCAATAGTATTTTTTTCCTACTATGGAAGTCAATAGCTACCATCAACTGTTTGATTACCAACATTTTCTTCTTCTAAAGGATTAGTTCACTTTTTTAAATGAAAATCACCCTCAAGCCATCCTAGGTGTAAATGACTTTCTTCTTTCTGATGAACACAATCGAAGATATTTTAATAAATATCCTGACGCATCTGAGCTTTATAATGCCAGTGAACAGGGGTCATGAGTATGAGCTGAAGAAAGTGCTTCCATCCACATCCATCCATCATAAACGTACTCTACACTGCTCCGGGGGGTTAATAAAGGCCTTCTGAAGCAAAGCAATGCGTTTGTTTAAAAAAAAATATACAAGTTATAATATATATGTTATGAAGTGAAATATCTAGCTTTCGCCAGACCGCCTTCCGTATTAAAGTTACGAAGAAAGTGTAAACTGGTGTCGCGTCAGTTACACTTTTTCCATAAGTTGAATAGGGAAGGTGTAGGATGTAGCGTAAGCTTTTTGAACTTCATGAGTTTTACACTTTCTTTGTACGTAGAATACAGAAGGCGGTCTGGCGGAAGCTAGATATTTTACTTCATAAGTTGTTAAATATGGATTTTTTTTTTTTTACACAAACGCATTGTTTATCTTCAGAAGGCCTTTATTAACCCCCCGGAGCCGTGTGGAGTACATGTTTATGATGGATGGATGTGGATGGAAGCACTTTTTTCAGCTCATACTAGTGACTCCTGTTTACTGCTTTTATAACGCTCGGATGCATCAGGATATGTATTAATATTTCTCCAATTGTGATCATCAGAAAAAAGAAAGACATATACACCTAGGATGGCTTGAGGGTGAGTAAAGCTTGGGGTAATTTTAATTTGAAAGTGAAATAATACTTTAAAATATCTTCTTTTGTGTTCAATAGAAGAAAGAAACTCAGATTTTGAACAACTTGAGGGACTATTGACCAAAAAAATGTTCAAACAGAGAAAAAAAAGTCCATGCATTGTGTATTTAGTATGGATTTGGAAACAGAGACAAAGAGAGTAGGGTAGACAGAACACCCATTTTAAAACTCATTTTTATTCTTTCCTGAAAATGTTTCAGTTCATGGTAGGTTTTAAAAAGCCTGCTTATTTTGTGCATGGGTCAGTGAGTTCTCAGTGCATTATACAGAAGTGAATGCACCCAGAACCACACATTAACTTAATTATAAGATTCTTTTAAAATCAATCCAGCATTACTTTAACCATTATACATCTCCCTCATATACACCTCTCTCTCCCCACTTCCTACAAGCATTAAGATCTCTCAGTGGGGGAGAAAACCCTCATCCGGTCAGGAAAGCTCTGTTTCAGACCGATCAATAAGTAACAGACACATGTACATGTCTTTCATCCCTCCTCAGCTTGACATCAAAATCCTGCTGTAGCAGAAACAAAGCTCTTCAAGTTTTTGAGATTAATGTCTAGGTTGAAGACAAGAATAAGTGCAGACTGGTGATGGTTTGCTGTTATGTCAGCAGGACCTGATCCACTAGAGTAGAAATCTGTGCTTGAAACTGATCCAGGGACAGCACAGGGTGGCGCCGGTTTGGTGTCTGGATCCAAAGGGGCCCCACTCATTATGCAGTGTCCCCAGAGAGAGGACCTCTTAGTAGGGGTCCCAGAGCACCTGAGCCCCTGACAGACTACCAAACACAAAGATGCTGTGACTGCTAGTGCATTAAGTCAGACACTTTGGATATGTCAGTGTGTTATTTTGGAGGGGAAAAAAATCAAAATGACATGAATGACATTTATAATAAATGATTAAAAACAAGTTTAGCATATTAGTTATTTTTTTCAGCAAGGATGCATTAATTTGAACAAAAGTGACAGTAAAGACATTTATAATTTCAAAATATTTCTATTTTAAATAAACTGTTCTTTTGAACTTTCTATCAATTAAGAATAATAAAGCAGCACAACTGTTTTCAACATTGATAATATTCAGAAAGAGCACCAAATCAGCATATCAGAATGATTTCTGAAGGTCATGTGACATTGAAGACTGGAGTGATACACCATTTACACACACAGGATAAGATAGCCAGTGTTAGGGAAAGTTACTTTTAAAAGTAATGCATTACAATATTGCATTACTCCCTAAAAAAAAAAGTAACTAATTGCATTACTTAGTTACTTTTTATGGAAAGTACTGTTACGTTACTTTTGCATTATTTTTTCTAATCTGGGTTGGGATTTTTGTTTGTTTGTTTGTTTTTATAACAACAAAAAAGTTCTATTTTTGGCAAATGTAAAGGCCCCTTCACACCAAAAGTGAAATGCATAAGCCTCAGGCTGAAGGAAATGTAAATTCACACCTGTACAGTAGAGGGCGCAGTTCAAACAAACAAGCCTTTCAGCTGTGCTGCCATTCTGGAATACAGAAGAATAGAATGCAGGAGAAGTAAATGAGTAAATGTATGCTCACATTTAGTCTAGAACTAGTCTTAGAGTAACCATCATGTTTACACAGCGCACACAATGCCTCTGCATTTAATCCCGATTTCTCTCAACATGGGGACAGGAGAGGTGTCAGTAAATGAATGGGAAACAAAGTAACTTGCGTTACTTATTTGAAAAAGTAACTCAGATATTTTGTTGTAAATTTAAAAGTAACGTGTTACGCTGATGATGGCAACAGTTGCTGCAGATTTTTCAGCTGCACATCCATGATGCAAATCTCCTGTTCCACCATCCCAAAGGTGCTCCACTGGATTGAGATCTGGTGACTGTGGAGGCAATTTAAGTATAGTGAACTCATTGTCATGTTCAAGAAACTAGTTTGACATGATTTGAGCTTTGTGACATGGTGCTTTATCCTTCTGGAAGTAGCCATCAGAAGATGGTACACTGTGGTCATACAGGGATGGACATGGTCAGCAACAATACTCAGGTGGGCTGTGGCATTTAAACAGTGCTTAATTGGTACTAAGGGCCCAAAGTGTGCTATAAAAATATCCCCCACACCATTTCACCACCAGCAGCCTGAACCGTTGATACAAGGCAGGATGGATCCATGCTTTCATTTTGTTTACGCCAAATTCTGGCCCTACCATCTGAGTGTCTTCTATTGTCCAATTTTGGTGAGCCTGTGGGAATTGTAGCCTCATTTTCCAGTTCTTAGCTGACAGGAGTGGCACCCAGTGTGTCTTCTGCTGTTGTAGCCCATCTGCTTCAAGGTTCGACTTGTTGTGCATTCAGAGATGCTCTTCTGCAGACCTCGGTTCTGATCCAGTTATTTGTTATTTGAGTTACTATTGCCTTTCAATCAGCTCGAACCAGTCTGACCATTCTCCTCTGGCCTATGGCATCAACAAGGCATTTGCTATGAGGTTTTCTGTATTTGCTATGTGCTGTGGTTGCTACAGTGTTTTGACTGATTGCTAAGTGTTTTTGTTACTGGTTACTGAGTCAAAAGAGTCCACCAAGTCTCTGCGATGTTTTGTTTTTTGTTTTGCCTGTTTTTTCATCCAGCAGGTTTAAAGCTGAGGTGTAAGTATGGTTGTAATATCCTTAACGATTTCAAACAGACAGATACTGTAGTTCCATTCCAAATTTACACCATTGCTTGAGTCAGTGCTACCATTTCAAACAAACCGAGCAATGTTTTGAAAGCACCACAGAGCTAAAGTGGTTACACTTTTGAGAATTGAACTTACAAGTGGCTTACTTATAATTGCCTTGCAGATTAAACCAAGATAAGTGGGTTTTAGGTTAACACCAAAGAAAATTGCATCACCTTTTAAGCATGAAAGTTCAGATATGGTTGAATATTCAGTTCAGGTGATGTTTCTGGTTCACTGCTATCATTTTATTGTGCAAGCTGAAGTAGCATTTATTTATAGTATGCATATGTGAATAGAAGTACAATGTTGAGAGAGAAATTAAAAATATTTAGGATCAAGGTCCTAGATTATGTGCCGTCAATCATCTGTTATACATCCTGGAACAATGACTGATTTCTCTAAATGTAATTTCTTAAATAGACCTCCCTCGACTAAACAAGCAAACTAATCGATCACATTTACTAATGCACATAAAGAGCTGCATATTGCCGTCAGCACTACTTACTCTGTGTGTTTAGATATATGACAGTTAATGTGGCCCCCAGATGACTTTGGGTGTGGTGTGCAGAAATACTTATCTAGTATTTGCAGGACTGCCTGTGTGCATTTGCATGAGTGTCTATTATTAATATGTACACATGACTAGATGTCCTCATATGCACATATATGTAAAAGAACTATTTCATGATGTGCATGGGAATCTTTCATTACCATAACTCCAGATTATAACTGAATTATTTACACTTTGTATTTCTTTTTTTTTTCTTTTTTTTGTCCAATCCCCCCATCTAGCAATCTCTCCTGGTCCAGCTTTGCCTATCCTTCCCCTTTTCTCTGTTTTCTTTCTTTCCTTCTTCTCCTCTATTCCACACTGAGGAAAAGATGAGTAGGTCTCCCACCCCTAAAGGGACTCCGGTCCAGCATAGTCCTGTAGACGGGGAATTTCCAGAGGGAGAAATGGTCCAGTCTCCCCAGCAGTCAACGCCGTCCAGCGGCCTCAAGAAACGTGTTTCCAGTCTTCTGCAAAGCCCTGTGAGTAAATGAAGTGTGCACTAATGAGTGAAGCTCATATTTGCATTTGAGAAATGACACAGATTTGTGTTCATAGCCTTATGGGTTAAAAGAGCACAACGCTGATTGTCTACTTTTTCAGCAGCTTTGATTCTGGAAGCATTTTTCCCATTGATTTTCTTCATAGGGATTCAAGATAGAGTTCAAACCAACCATAGCTGAGATGAATCGCAAGTTGATTCTGAGTAAAATGTGTCTGAAAATCTGAACAAAAAGACAATATTAAAGCAGATTACATCATTATTAAGTAAGCAATAACGTACGAGAGGCTGTGCTGTATCGTGAATAAGTCACGGCTGAAGGGCGTTGTTAGGCACGACGCGAAGCGGAGCTGCATCCACTTCAGCTATGACTTATTCACAATACAGCACCAGCCTCTCGTACCTTATTGCTTTTATAAAACGGTTACTACACAATACAAATATTAAAGCCAAAAAATATATGTATCAATGCAACTTTCATGAAGTAAAATCACTAAAAGCCTTCCTTCCGCCGGAAAAAATAGTCCCTGACCGTGAACAGCAACAGAAGTTACAGTATTACGCCATTAGATGGCGGCAAAGACTGTCTTTATGAGTGTGTCAGTCAATAGAAGAATTTTACATTGAAAAGACTGAATTGTTGTGAACACGGAACAAGATGCAACTGACAAATGCTTTGACTAGTGCTGTCAGTCACGGGAAAACCCCTTAACTGTTAAAAGGACAAGATAATACATCAGACATTTAAATAGATTTTTTATTATGAACATTAGGACTGACCTGAAGGAAAATGTTAAATCTGAATGCAGGTAATAAACTCGCTCACTCTATCTCTTTCTGACAACACTCTTCTACATAATGCAGTAAGCTTCAATGAACAATATAAATTAAGAACAAACAGTTTACGTTGCTAAGAGTGGTTGCTAAGGGTGTTGTGTAGTGATACACAGAACCGTTGGGTGAAGCGGTCATAGACGTGTTTTATCATGAATAAAACACAGCTATTGACCAATCAGAATCAAGGACGGGAACTAACCATTTTATAATATTAAATATATTTAAGTTAATTTTAATATTCACAGTAAACCCGAATAAACTGGCAAAACTCAAAAAATTTGAGGTAATCCGTTACATCAAATATTTTTAAGTTAAGAAATTCAAAGTTTAAGCAGAACTGGCAGATTTCAATTTTGTACTCATACATTTTAATTGCTCTTAACTCTTACATTTTTGAGTAAGTTAATTTATACATTAAACTTAAAATTAACATGTAATCTCAACTTATATTTTTAGTAGTGGAAATTTAGCTAGCTATAATTAGCTAATTCATCCTAATGCTAATTTGGTAACATAATGCTTTGATAACATTAGCATAGCATAGCAATTGCTGAAAGAATATGGCAATATAAAACATTTATGATACCTGTTCTCAAACTAAGCCCATGCTCCAATTGTAACCATGATGGTAACCTCCATAACATTAATCTTGCACAAAAAACATTATATAATAAGTGTCATGGCAAAGCATGATGAGAAATAGAAATCTCAGCCCAGTTTCAGGTAAATTTAAGTTTGTCTAAATTAAAAGAAACAAGTTCATAAACCTCAAAACAAATGAAACCATTCAGATTACTTAAAATGACAATTTTGTGAACTCAAACGAAAAAGAAAGTTCTAAATACTCATAAAAGTTAATTTGATTGAAATCATTTATTTAATTTGAGTTTGCCCTACTCAAACCAATTGATTATTTTGAGTGTTAGGGTTTACAGCGATACTTACATTTCAATAATAATATTAATATATGAATATATGAAATATTATTATTATTTGAAATTACTGTTAGTATTATTTGAATATTATATTTGATATTATATAATATATTTTCATTACAACACTTGAGTCAGAGCAAAAAAAGTATATGAAAATTTGAACAGAAAGACAAAAATAAACTACTTAATTGAATCTCAATAACTACAGTATGATATAAACTGTTCAAATCATGTTTGAAATTTATTGAAGTACATTCTAATATATAAGTAGTTTAACAGTGTATGGAGATTAATTTAAGTCACTTCCAATTAATAATAATAATAACAATAAATATTTTATATTTAAAGTTAATATATTTATGTATTAATATTTCAGTGATAATATTAATATATAGAAAAGATTACGAGTGTATTAATAAGATTATTATTATTATTATTATTATTATTATTTGAAGAGACCTGCTCTGTTTTCCTCAATTATGCTATATTTTTTCCTTGCAACATTACAGCATTTGATTCAAAACAAGTAAGATATGAAAATCTGAACAAAAAGACAAAAATCAACTTGATTATAAGTAGTTTAGTGCTTCTGGTATCTTTGTTTTGAAGGTTGAAACACCATCAATACATTTCCCTACAGAAAAGAATGAATGGGATTTTTACTTTCAGAATCCTGCTTTCGCGCTCTAATGGGAATGATATGATAATGAGTGAGGTTGTAGAAGTGAACAGGCATTCAAGTGGCTGCCATAAGCTTTCAAAAAGCTCAGTGAAACAGCATATCTCCCATCCGCAGAGGACCCACATCGGTTTGCCTCCTTTTATTCGTCTGTTCTGTCCACCCTTTAATGTCCTGCCTCCAATCCCTATATGTCCTCTCTCCCCTTCCCCCTCATTAGGTTCCCAAAGATATGATTATCTCCACAGCTCAGATATAATCTGCCCTGAATCACCACTGACAGCTGCAGCTGGAGAGAGAGAGAGAGAGAGAGAGAGAGAGAGCAGGGGAGGAGAAGCATAGATAGTGCAGGGAGTTTTAGGTGTAATAAAAAAAAACACTCAGAATGGAGGGAACGTGTTGAATGAAGGACAGAACTGAAGAGCTCAACGTTCCATATGAGGATGATTAATTCTCTCTTTCTCTGTTGTGGACTGTACTGGAACCTGTAACTCAAATATTCTTCCTGCTGTTTGTTTTACGTATGTTCATAAATGTATTGTTTTATCTGGGCTTTATGTCTGTTATACTGTGTTTGTGTGTGACATTATGTTTGAAGCAGTGACAGCAGAGTTTAATGCTTAATTTAAAATTTTCAAAACACTTTCTGATTCTTGTATGATTATTACAGTGCTTACAAGTTAAAACTATATTGGTATTCCTCAAACATTTTAGTTCTAGTAAACTTTATTATAAACTCCTGACCTTCGGTATTAAAAATATGCAGTTATTTCAGCCTGAACCGCTTAAAGCACACAATTCAAACTTTGTTTTGAAGATTTGTTCAGCTGTTTATTTTTAGTTTTTGTAAACATTACACTTTTTATGAACTTTAAGATTAAACGTTAAAACGTATCAGTGTTAGTCTTCTATTGATTCAGCATAGAATTCAGTATTCAAAATTTAAACCGCATCATTGTAAGATTTGCTTAGTGAATCTGTGTTATGTAGAAAAAAAGACTCTAAGCTTTAATGCAGCATGTAGAACCAAAGCCTAAAAGCTAAACTTTTGAAACTTTCATACTGTTCTTTTGCTAGATTGCAAGCACTAGTACTGTATTTTCTTCAGGAAATGTACACTTTTACATGAAGTTTTTTACATTAATTATGGAATATACACTGCCATTCAAAAGCGTGGGGTCAGTTTTTTTTAGGAAATTAATAATTTTATTCAGCCAGGGTGCATTAAATTTATCAAAAGTGACAGTGAAGACTTTTAAATCGTAATTGTAAATCGTAAATATTTAAAATTAATGCGGTATTTTTGAACATTCTATTCATCAAAGATTGCTGGAAAAAAATTATCACGGTTTTCCCAAAAATACTAAGCAGCAGAACTGTTTTCAACATTGATAATAATAAGAAATGTTTCTTGAGCAGCAAATCAGAATATTAGAATGATTTCTGAACGATCATGTGACACTGAAGACTGGAGTAATGCTGAAAATGGATTAAAAACTGCTAAAATATAAAGTTATTTTAAATTGTAATTTTAAAATATTACTATTTTTACTGTATTTTTTGACAGTGGACCATGCAAAAGATGCAAAAAGGGTTACCAGTTACATTCTGTAATAACATTTTTCCTGATATACACTTTTTTCCTAAAATGCTGCTTTAAAAAAAAAAAAAAAATCATGGACATGTTATTTATCAACCACCAATGTGCACAATGTGCATTTTCCTTTATTTGTGTGCACTAGTGCATTGTGTTGCTAAATGACTGAATCTTATTTGTGTGTGTTAGTCCTTTAGAGAGGAGCTGGATGTGTTGATTCAGGAGCAGATGAAGAAAGGAGGAAGTTCCTCCAATCTGTGGGCTCTCAGACAGATCGTAGACTTCATGGCCACTCACGGATCTCCGGCCGCCCTGCCCGTCGCTCCATCCAGTACGTAATACATGACGTAATTTAACTACACTCTTAAAAATAAAGGTTCTTTACTGGCATTGATGGTTCAATGAATGTCATGATTATTTCATAGGATTATGTCCTATGATTATTTCTGTGTTACAATAATTCACATTATCACAGAAGTACTGGGATAAAAGTTTACAGTTCGGATATAAACACTGATGTCTACAGTACCGATCAAAATAGAGCAAATCACCTTTTGAAAGTACAATACAATGTTTATTTATAAAGCACATTTGAAAACAACCAAAGCTGACCAAAGTGCTGTAAAAAATGATATGTGACGTATCACAAAGTATGCTTCAAATAAAGATTGTACACAGTAGGTGGCGACAAGTGACTGTTGACTCTTTCCCCACCATTGACAGATTTTTCTGGCTTTCTGTGTCTTCACTGTTATATGATAGGGGGCGCTATTATGTATTTTATGAAAGAGCAGAGAATCTCTCGATCAAAAC
This sequence comes from Hypophthalmichthys nobilis, assembly GCA_037950665.1. Lineage (NCBI taxonomy): Eukaryota > Metazoa > Chordata > Actinopteri > Cypriniformes > Xenocyprididae > Hypophthalmichthys > Hypophthalmichthys nobilis. The sequence goes on along the minus strand of CM075468.1, from coordinate 7,454,009 downwards.
AGACAAAAAAGGAGCAGAAACAAGCGATAAAAGCATTGATTATGCATGTTGTAGTCTTTGGAAAAAAATGTGTTCAAAATTTTGCTTTTTTTTAATGAAACTTACCCACATTCAAGTGTTGATATAAAAAGAATGCATGAACCTAGAATAAAACAGAGTTCTATTTGTTTAAAAGCAGAGGCTCTGTTCTTTCTTTCGATAAATTGCATGTTCAGATATTCATACAGCAAAATATTCTGGGGGCCATTAAAAATGTGAAAAAATGCTGGCGATGACTGGCAACTTTAAAAAAACCTGGCGGGGAAAGAGTTAAAAAAAATGTATTTGTGATTGAATCATTCGTTCAAGAGATTTGTTCAAATATGCGGATTCATCCAGTAATGAAGCAAGTAAATGACAGCAATTAACATTTTATCAGAACCTCTTGTAAATTACATGTTATTGTTTAGTTGTCTATTCAGAATCTTTGGAGAATCATGATCTCTATTTTAAACAAACAAACAAACAAAAGATTCTCAATTTATCCACAATCGTGCAGCTCTAATTTAAATGATTAAAACGTAAATGTAAAAAAAGGTTCTTTTAAAGGATTAGTTCACTTTCAAATGAAAATTACCCCAAGCTTTACTCACCCTCAAGCCATCCTAGGTGTATATGATGAACACGATCGGAGTAATAAATATCCTGATGCATCCAAGCTTTATAATGGCAGTGAACGGGAAATGAGTATAAAGCTCAAGAAAGTGCATCCATTCATCATAAACGTACTCCACACAACTCCAGGGGGTTAATAAAGTCCTTCTGAAGCGAAGCAATGCGTTTTTGTAAGAAAAATATCCATATTTGACAAGTTATAAAGTAAAATATCTAGCTTCCACCAGACCGCCTTCCGTATTCTACTTAGGAAGAAAGTGTAACTGATGCGACGGCAGTTACACTTTCTTCCTAAGCTGAATAAGGAATGGATGGATGCACTTTCTTGAGCTTCCTGCTCATTGTTTCCCGTTCACTGCCATCATAAAGCTCGGATGCGTCAGGATATTTATTAATATAGCTCCGATTGTGAAAAGAAGAAAGTCATATACACCTAGGATGGCTTGAGGGTGAGTAAAGCAAAAAGGTATTAGTTTTATTATTGCCCAATGAGATTTTTCATTTTATTCAGTGTCCATGTGCATCATTATTTTATTCAGACACTTTCAAATAAGAGGCTATCTCACCACTTCAACTGCAGTAGACTAACTAGTGCTGCTCTTTTTACACAAAGTCTTTCATGACTAAGACTTTCATTGACACACACTTGTGCTGTTTCTCTTGTTCCTCATTCCTGTATAGCCGTTACCATGGTGACCCCCATTAACGATCTGCACGAATGGGAGCCGGGCTCCATGGTGAAGGGGGAGAGACTGATGCGCTGCAAGCTGGCTAGCGTACACCGTCTGGTGGATCTGTACGGCTGGGCCCAGCTGGCCAACACGTGCCTCACAGTAAGGAAACACGACCCATAAAGACTTCTGTCAGTATGCCAAGGCTCCTGAAAAGTGCTCCCTGCGCACTGATCAGACAACTTTTATCAAAGAGCTTGATTGATTAAACAGGCTGTAATGAAGGTTGAAAGTAAATGTGACTTATTTGATTAAGTTAAAACGTGCCCTACTGTTCAGAAGTTTGGGCTCTGAGATTCTTATGCTCACCACGGCTGCATTTATATACAGTAAAAAAGTAATGTTGTAAAATATTACAATTTAGAAGAACAGTTTTCTATTTTAATATAATTTTAAATTTATTCATGTTGAATTTTACTGTCACATGATCCTTTAGAAATCATTCTAATATGCTAATTTGCTGCTCAAGAAATCTTATGAAAAGCTGTACCGGTTTAGTAGGACATAAGGATGAGTAAATGTCAGATTTTTTCATTCATGGGTGAACTATCCCTTTAACCTAAGGTTGCTCCAGGGAGATTGTTCCTGTAAGTGTTCTATAAGTTGCTTTGAATAAAAGCGTCTCTTTCTTTCTGCAGATGCGTGTTAGTAAAGAACAGGAACATTTCCTCGTGTTGCCAAATGGTCTGACCTACGGGGAGGTGACTGCGTCGAGTCTGGTGAGAGACTGTCCACGCGCGCTCACATGCACACACACACAAACCAAACTTGTTCCTCTTGTGTCCTGCAAGATGTCTCCTGATGATAGCGTTTCACTGTGCTAAAGCATTCAAATGAAGGTCACTAGAAAAAGGAGTGCTGTCTCAGTTTGTATTATTTGCTGATAAAAACTGAAAGATTCAGTGTGGTCAACATTTTTATGGACATATTTTGTACATTGTTGCAAAAATAAGGTATTAGAAATGGTTACTCATGATTTCTCGTGTCCATGCATGTGTACAAATTGTATCATAAATTGTGACTTGTAATGGAAAAATAAGACAAAATGCCATTCAAATCTTTGGTCAACTAAAGGGATGAATAACGCTGATGTAGAAGCACCTAACCCTGGTTGTAAGCCTAAACTTGACATAAACTGTAAACTGATTGGATTGGAATGTTGTTCCAGGATCAACAAAGATGTTGATCCAGGAACATGTTGCAATGGCTGAAATCAGGTTCTGCAAATGATGCAGTGGTATCTCATTTTTAAGATATGTTTCAAGAAAGGCCTTTCATAATGCCAACCAGTATGTTGATTCATTAGATTAATTCAATTTTAAAATTATCAGCAAATTCAGTAATGTGATCAGATTCAGGATGATCTAAATGAATTAAAACATTGAATTACCTGTTTTTAAAGGATTGTGAAAAGTGAAAGCTGAAAGCTTGATCAAACCATGTTCTCTCTATGATGTCCAGGTGAAGGTGAATATTCTCGGGGAGGTGGTAGAGAAAGGCAGCACTACTCTGGGAGTAGATCTGTCTGCGTTCAGCCTGCATTCTGCCATCTATTCTGCTCGACCAGACGTCCGCTGCCTGCTGCACCTCCACACTCCAGCCACAGCTGCGGTACGTCACATACTTGGCTAGAAAAGTCCCCATTGCTGAAACAGCAACTTACTGTGGAGGAAAAGGGCTTTGTTTTCTAGAGTTTCTTGAGTCTCTGATCAAAAAGACATTTAAGCAAATATATTTAATAGTTGTCTATCTATCTATCTATCTACACACAAATGACTAATATCTATCTACACACAAATGACTAATATTTATTAATCTTTTAAACGTGTTTCTATATTCTGAGGTCCTTCCACTGACTGCAAAAATACTTATTCCATTATTAAAAGGAATCATTATTATTCTGATTATTTTAGAAGCATTGTTGAAAATACTTCATTCTGCATTCTCTCATTTCTCTTAAAGGGATAGTTCGCCTGAAAATTCTGTCATCCTTTACTCACCCTCAAATTGTTCCAGACCTGTATGAATGTCTTTGTTCTGCTGTACACAAAGGAAGATATTTGGAAGAATGTTTGTAACCAAGCAGATCTCCACCCCCATTGACTACCATAGTAGGAAAAACAAAATACTAAGGCAGTCAATAGGGTACAAGATCTGCTTGGTCACAAATATCTTCTTTTGTGTTCAGCAGAACAAAGACATTTATACAAGTTTGGAACAGCTTGAGGGTGGGTAAATGACAGAATTTTCATTTTTGGGTGATCTCTTTAATTGGTGCTCATATAACCACTATTAATCTTTCATGTAGGTATCAGCCATGAAGTGTGGCCTGCTACCTCTATCCCATGAGGCTTTGCTGGTGGGCGAAGTAGCTTATTATGACTATAATGGAGTAATGGAGGAAGAAGAGGACAGGGTGGAACTCCAGAAGAGCCTTGGGCCTACATGCAAGGTTAGATCCTAGATTACAGAGACTCCCCTCAGAACATGATGTTGTGAGGCTTGTAAGGTCGAAAAGGGGGTGATGAAATATTTGTGCACTGGGAAACATCTACTTGATTCTAATAGTTGTTATTGTTCAGGTGTTGGTGTTGAGGAACCATGGAATCGTGGCACTGGGTGAGTCGGTGGAGGAGGCCTTTTACACAATCTACCACATCCAGACCGCCTGTCAAACACAGGTAGGCAAAAAAAAATTACAGCCCTTCCCATGAGGGCTAAATATGGAAGAGTAGATTAGTGGGACAGTAGGACAGAGGGAGTGAGAGTGAAGAAAGAGAATACTAAAAGAGCCAGTGAAAGGGTGTGTGCAAGAGAACACACAGAATAGTAATATTTGTAGAATAAATATGCATATTACTGATATATATATATATATATATATATATATATATATATATATTATGTTTATTATAATATAATTATTTATAGTAAATATACACTACATTTTAAAAAATTAGTGGTCAGTAAGATTTTTTTTTAAATGTTATTAAAAAAGAAGAATTATGTTTCAAGGCTGCATTTATTTGATCAAAAATACTGTTAAAACAGTGAAATATTATTATAATTTAAAAGATTAAAAGATAAAAGGTTTTCTATTTTGAATATATTTTAAGACATAATTTATTCCTGTGATGACAAAGCAGAGTTTTCAGCATCATTACTCCAGTTTTCAGTGTCACATGATCCTTTAGAAATCATTTTAATGTGCTGATTTGGTGCTCAAAAACTGCTTAATATTTTGGTGGAAACCATGGTACATTTTATTTTCAATATTGTTTAATCAATAGAAATATCAATAGAACAGCATTTATTTGAAATAGAAATCTTTTTGAAATAGAAATATATTCTATATATTCTATATTTCTGTCAATTTTAAACAAATTTAAATATTAATTTCCTTTTTTTTTTTACTGACCCCAAACTTTTAAATGTAGTATAAATATTTATAGTAAATTTACATTTTTCTAGTTTTTCCAGTTTTTGCTTTGGTATATATTTCATCAGCTACATTTGTGTACAGTAAAAATGGCCATGTATTTGGCCATTCACACAGAACGCATTTTTGCAGTCAGTCAAGCAAGAGAGATGTTTTTTGTTGAACCTATTTTAACCTGAGCGCCATGTTTTTAGAACGCCGCGTCATGCACGAGACGCTGCAAAAGACACGAGACACAAGCACACCGGTCAAACGTCTGTCTACCCTTATGGAAAGAAAATATATTTCCCTATATATAAATGATCAATATATTACACGATTTAACAGTATATTTGAAAATATTCAGAAAAATATATTGCGTAAATATATTACAATATATTGAATAATACATAAGGAATTAACGCTTTTCATATATTGAAAAATATGTGATAATACATTTACTAATATATCATAATGTATGTAATTTTATATTCAGTAATATACTTCATAATATATAGATTTATATGTGATCAGATATGGTACTGCATGCATAATATATTGCAGAAATATTTACTCATGCAGTATAAACACATATATGGTAAAATATATTATGTAACATTTCTTATATTTTATAATAATTTACATTTTAAATGTTTCATATTTTCAAGTTAGTTAACAAATGCACACCTGCATGTACTAAAGTTTCTACCAAAGAGACTATCACTGTGCTATAGTTTGCACAGCTGTTACTTTTTAAATAAAGTTATTATAATCTTAATGGTGTTCAGCCAATCATAAACCTAACCTCAGGCTCTACTCTTCAGCACAATGGTAACCTCAAAAACTCACACATACCAGAAAACCTTTTAAATTTCAAAATAATACAACTTTAAACACTAACAGATCTCCCTCTATATCAATATTGAACAAAACACATGAAATAGCACTTAATTTGAACATTTACTCTCCTTTAACAGTCAGAAGCAAAGCATGCTGGGAACTGTTGTAACCACTGATTGTAACTCATTCTGTGAATGTGTGTATATATGTGTGTACAATATATTCACATTTATATGGGAACATGTATGTGCAATATATGTACACAATAAAGGATACAACTTTATGAATGTAATGCTATTTTTGTCTTAATTTATAAATATTTTATTTGTATCAATATATAGCCATACATGGTCAGTGCATATATTGCAGTATATTGAAAAATATAAGCACTGGTTTCCCATATATGGAAATGTATTATGTAATATATTGCATTATATTTTGCAGTATATTCTCATATATTTTTGTTCCATAAGGGTAGCTTGTGTTTACATTGAAAAACAATGGAAAAGTAGCACAGTGGAATGCAGAAATGTGTTCTGTGTGAATGGCCCCTAAAACATCTACTAATTCAAATAATTTGTACATGGTATACCAATGAAAGCAGAGGTTGGTAGAGAAAGGCAGCACTACTCTGGGAGTGGATCTGTCTGCGTTCAGCCTGCAAAGACAATAAAAAGGATTGTGAAGACTGAACAGGGTTGAGAATAGTTGTATTGTTAGCTGTGCAGTGTAACCTCAGTATGCTGTTTGTCCACACTGAGTCATGCTGCAATCTTGTTCTGTCCTGGCAGGTGGCAGCACTGTGCAGTGCTGGAGGGGAACAAAACCTAATCATGCTCGACCGCAACATTCACAGGCCTGTCGCCACAGGCACTGTGGGTTGGGCTGGATCCACCTTCGGCCCCATGCACAAAAGCAGGCTGGGAGAACATGAGTTTGAAGCATTGATGAGGACGCTGGACAATCTGGTAAGTTGATTTCAATTGATAAAAGATTCAGTCTCTCTTAAACTCCCCTTTTCCGAGAGCCTACTCTGCTCTGATTGGTCAGATGGCCAAGTATGTTGTGATTGGTCTACCGATTACAGCGCGTGTCAGAAACCAAACGGCCATTACCACACCTGAATTTCAGCTCTGGAGGCACTTGATACACAGTGATTTTCGCAGCGCAGAAAACAGTAGTTTATTGGCATAATTGTGTTTAATGCGATTTTATGTGCAATTGCAAGTTGTGAAGTCAGAACTGCATGATATAAAGACTTTTCTCACAATTGCAAGTTTTTATCACGCATTTCTAACGCTATATCTTGCAATTCTGAGAAAAAAGTCAGAATCATGAGTTATAAACTCAAAATTGCGTCTTATAAAGTCAGAATTGCATATACAAACTTGCAATTCTGACTTTTTTTCTCAGAATTGCGAGTTTATATCATGCAATTCTGACTTTATAACTCGCAATTACGAGTTTAAATCTCGCAATTCTGAGAAAAAAGTCAGAATTGTGAGATAAGTCGCAATTACCTTTTTCACTTTTTATTTCATGGCATAAACAAACTTCCATATACTGTAGACCAGAGCAATTTACCTAATTGTAATTTTATTGCTATTAGACTTGACTTTAGAACATTTGATCATCATTCTACAGGGTTACCGTACAGGATACGCCTACCGTTTCCCAGTGCTGTTGGAGCGCTCCAGAACCAGGAGAGAGGTGGAGGTACCTGCCACTGTCACGTCATTTTCTTTTCATGAGGATGGGGTTCAACCCCACCCCCGTCTCCATCCCCACACCCAGAGACAGCAGCAGAAGACTAGATGGCTGAACACCCCAAATGTCTATCAGAAAGTCAACCAGGACCAGGCCAGCCCGGGACATCGGACTACGGTGAGAGAGATTTTATAGAACTTGTGTAAAATTTATATAACTTGAGCATCCAAAATTTCTATTCTAATAATGAGATCTGAGCCTAATTATTAGCACTGACTGCCAAGTCTTGTACATACTTAGAGTTAGAGATTCAGACAATACTAATAACTAGCCTGAGTATTAAATTTTGGCATGTAACTCATGCACATTCCTCAAATTGTGTGACCTAAGTTGACCAGACTTCTGATATTGAAACAAGGAACATTTCCTAGTATAGTTGTCAAAATATCATTGAACTCTAACTTATCTATGAATTAAAAAATGGGGACAATACATTTTACTATTTTTACTAATGCAATGTTTTTGTTTTTTAATTATCGGGTGAGGATAGCGGGTCAAACAAACCATAACTGATTTTAATACAATTAATCAAAATCACTCTATGAAAAATAGAAAATGGTAACCATTGCAAATAGCAAAGCAGTATTATATTTTAACAAAATTATGACTTTACAAAAACACATTACAAAAATAAAAATATGAGAACATATGAGAAATAAAACTGTATTTAATAAATATTTGTATTCATTTTCTAATTGTATTATATTTTCATTTTCACGAACTGAATGTACTGTACACAGTTATTACAGCTTTTTTAACTTTTCAAATGTTATTTTATGTTTGTGCTTTTGGAGATGGATCTTTACTTTCCCTAATTAGACTTATTATTTTGCATAGGCTCATCTTTGATAACTAATGATCATAGTGGTCTGCTTTCATCCATGTTAAGTTCTTCACTGCTAAAGTATCAGCGTAATCAGTAATCAGTGTAGCTTGCAGCGTATTGTATTAATCAGAGTAGCTTTGTCTTCTGAAAATGAATTGAAAATGTGAATGACTAAGACTAAGTGTGTTGCAGTTCAGAAATAGTCTGGCTGTGAATCATAGGATATTATTGGTAGAATAATGGCGTATTCATTACATCACTGTGATTGGACTACAGTTTCGCTGTCTTTTCTACCACCATGTTCCACCCACCTCCCTTTCTGCTTCTCTGCAATGCAGGGGAGATATTTTATTGTCATATATCTCAGTGCAGTGCTTGCACTGCCCTCTGCTGGTTCCTTTTGGACCTGTTACATATTTCCCTTACATCTTTCCCTTAAATTGTCTGCCTCAGTTAGCTTTTTAACATCAGGCTGGGTGTCCCAGGAATGATTGACATGCTTTCAATCGAGCAGCTGAATTCCTACTCTATTGATTTCTTCTCTTTTAGTGGCAGAAGGCAGAGGAAATCGCACAGGCCAGTGGACGGGCCATTAAGATCGAGAATCCAAACCAGTTTGTACCTTTGTTCACCAACCCACAGGAGGTGCTTGAGACTAGAAATAAGGTACAGTAAGCTTTTTTTTTTTTTTTTTTTTTTTGGTCACTGGGTTTAAACGTCTGTATTGAAAGTTCAGATTTTATGAATGTCAAAACTGAAATTAAGACAAATTGTGCATCTTATCTAAGATCTTGTTCTCTTCCGCTCACCAAGGCTGCATTTATTTGATTTAAAGCTACAGTGAAAACAGTAATACTGTTAAATATCATATATCATGTTAATATCATGTTTTCTATTTTAATATGTGTTTAAATGTAATTCCTGTGACGCAAAGCTGAATTTTCAGCATCATTACTCCAGTCTTCAGTGTCACATGATCCTTCAGAAATCATTCTAATATGCTGATTTGGTGCTCAAGAAACATTTCTCATTATTACCAGTGTTGAAAATAGTTGTGCTGCTTAATATTTTTGCAGAAACTGTGATACATTTTGTCAGTTTTGTTGGTGAATAGAAAGTTCAAAATAACAGCATTCAAATTTAGCTGTAAGCTGCAATACTCAGAGACCAGCAGGTGGAGAAAGATAGTAAAAATACGACACTGATGACTAAGATTTTTGAATGAGGTGTACTAGTATTTTGTTCATTACTTTGTCTCTTAATGGATCGTGCTTACAAATTATTCAACATGTATAAATTTTTTTCAAGAAAAAAGACATATTTTATCATAATCAGTTACTATCATTCTTTGTTGCTGCACGACTGTTCAAACTGCCAACAGAACTGAGAGCAGATTTCAATATTATGGCAGAGAATTGCAGTCTCACCAGCAGTGCGAGACAGAGTGTTTGTAGTGACAGAAGTTTTGCAACATGTAGTTTCAGTTTCACCATCAGGACCAAGATGGCGGTGAAGGGAGGAGGGAATAGTCACAGAGAGAGGAGAATAATCGCAGAGAGAAAAAGACAAGAAGAGAAGAAATGGACGATGATTGGTCAGACAAAGGCAAAACATAATTAAAGCTTAATTAATAGCAAGTTCAAAAGAACAGCATTTATTTGAAATAGACTTTTTTGTAACAATGTAACTGTCCAAACTTTTGAACAGCAGTGAAATTCAAATTTAGCTCTTATTGTATTATTATTGTATTAAAGGGATAGTTCACCCAAAAATGAAAATTATCCAATGATTTACTCACCCTCAAGCCATCCTAGGTGTATATGACTTTATTCTTTCAGACGAACACATTCGGAGTTATATTAAAAAATATCCTGGCTCTTCCAAGCTTTATAATGGCAGTGAATGGGGCGTTGTATTTTGAAGCCCAAAAAAGTGCATCCATCCATCATAAAAGTAATCCATATGGCTCCAGGGGGTTAATAAAAGCCTTCTGAAGTGAAGCGATGGGTTTTTGTAAGAAAAATATCCATATTTAAAACTTCTGGCAGACAGCCGTATGCATCGATTTACGCCAAAAGAGTACAAAAACCCATTGCTTCGCTTCAGAAGGCCTTTATTAACCCCCTGGAGGCGTGTGGATTACTTTTATGGTGGATGGATGCACTTTTTTGGGCTTCAAACAGATACAGAATACAGAAGCAAGACTACAATATATGTGCACACAAAGAGAATATGTCAAGGACATCTTATTGCAGCTATGTCTACATAACACAAAACACACTAGAAAGCTTAGGGTGATGGATTTTATTTTATTTTATTATTTATATTTCAGATAAGAGAGCAGAATCGTCAGGACATGAAAACAGCTGGACCTCAATCTCAAGTGTTAGCCAGCGTCATCACAGACAACAGTCCACCGGTAGGATCACAGAGTGTCATTCAGTTCATATATACTCAAAACAAGATAATATATATTCGTACACTTAAAGGGTTGGTTCACCCAAAAATGAAAATAATGTCATTAATTACTCACCCTCATGTCGTTCTACTCCCGTAAGACCTTCGTTCATCTTCGGAACACAAATTAAGATATTTTTGATGAAATCCGATGGCTCAGTGAGGCCTCTATTGCAAGCAATGTAACTGCACCTCTCAAGATACATAAAGGTACTAAAGACATATTTAAAACAGTTCATGTGACTACAGTGGTTCTACCTTAATACTATGAAGCGACAAGAATACATTTTGTGCAGCAAAAAAAAATAACGACTTTTCAACAATATCTAGTGATGGCTGATTTCAAAACACTGCTTCAGAGCTTTATGAATCGAATCAGTGGTTCGGAGTGCCAAAGTCACATGATTTCAGTTTAGCAGTTTGATACGCGATCCAAATCACTGATTCGAAACAAAAGATTCATAAAGCTCCGAAGCAGTGTTTTGAAAAGATCTCAGAGTTAAACTGTGTCAGAAAAAAATAATCTTAATTATGTCAGATAACACAAAACATGCAAAACATGGTCAGGTCAAAGTGTCTGAATAATTTTTAGTTCCAAATTTTTATCAATTTTACTGGTAGTCCACTGTATGAAGGATTTTTGGGTATAATATGTCACAGTTTACTTTATTTTGCTATCCTCACTTACATAAATGAACTATAGTGTCCTGCACCCACTAGTAAAAAAATATAAATATTATATCAGGTGTATCTATATATATATATGTGTGTGTGTGTGTATATATATATATATATATATATACACACACACACACACACACACACACACACACACACATATATATATATATATATATATATATATATATATATATATATATACTGTTTAAGGCAGTTCTGTTTTATAAAATAAATATTTTAATCCTTAATGACTAATGAGCACTTTTCATTGATAAGAATCCATTTCTAAATATTTTTGTGAGCATGTGTTCATTATGTGAACATGATTGTTCTGCTTCCAGTCTCCGGAGACTGTCGAGCCCCCAGTCCCACCGGAACCGGAGACTCCGAATCCCTTCAGTGAGCTGACGGATCAGGAGCTGGAGGAATACCGCAAGGAGGTTCAGCGCAAACAACACGGCCAGCAGGACGGTACGAGCTGACAGTGTCTTAACGAGACTTAGGCAGTGTAGTTTAGTCCCACATTCTCTTATTGTAACCCATTGATTTCTGGCCCAAGTATTGATGTTTTATTGATTTTCTCACTGGATTAAAGAAGAGAATTCAATAAACACCTCCTGTCTTATACAGTACACATCCTTAGACAAATATTGATTTGTTGTCTCTCACTGCTACTGAATGCCAAAGTTTTGCTTTTTATTTTATTATCCACTCTTAAGAATGAACGTTTGGAGCGATATATATTTTAATTAAGGAAATACCGAATGCATGTATTTAATACTTTGCAGTGTGCCTTGAAAATAAATGAATTAAAGTTTTTGAATTTCAGTATCTTTCCAGAAACTGCTAACTTGAGGTTTTGTGTCCCGGCATCATTTCTTCATGGTTCAGCACCTGAGCACTGATCTTTTTGCACTGTGTCCTGTCTGACAACCTTCATACACACACTATCTAATCCAAGAATGCCTTTACAGTAACTACCATTGTTGGGGAAGTTACTTGTCAAGCTACAAACTACCCATGATTTAAAGTAGTTAAACTACAGTTTAGATGGTTAAGCAGGTTACATCAGTAAGTAGAATCTACACTACTGTTCAAAAGTTTGGGAGCAGTAAATTATAAAAAAATTTTGTTGTTGTTTTTGAAAGAAGTCCCACCAAAGCTGCATTTATTTGATCAAAAATACAGTATAAATTGTAATATAATGAAATATTACAAAAGACTCCAGTCTTCAGTGTCGCATGATCCTTCAAAAATCATTCTAATATACTGATTTGGTGCTCAAGAAACATTTATTATTATTTCCTTCCTTCCTTTCTATCCTTCCTTCCTTTCTATCCTACCTTCCTTCCAGGATTCATTGATAAAAAGAACAGCATTTATTTAAAATCAAAATCTTTTGTAACATTATAAATGTCTTTACTGTCAATTTTGATCAATTTAATGCATCTTAAATTAAGTAAACAATTTTATTAAACGCATAAATTTACACTGAATCAAAAAACAGCAGCATTTATATTTATTTTCATTTTTTATTAATATTGAATTTAAATGACATGCAAGGACTCAAATGGAAAAATTAACTTGTTACCAGAAAAGCTACATTATTTTGAAATCAGCTGAGGTACTATCACACTGCTAAAACTGTTATTATTTTGGCAGCATCACTATTTTTAATAAATGATTCCTCAACACTGGGTATTACTCACTGTACACCTCCTCCTTATCTCCCTCTATTTCTGTTTCCTCTCCTCTTCTTCCCCCTACCCTGATGTTGTGTAAAAGGTGTGGAGGAGGTGGTGAATGACACGGGGACTTCCCCGACTACCTCCCCCATAAAGGCTCCACCGTCAGGTGAGACCCGGTGGTGCTTCACCTCACACCTGTGCATGTGAACATGACACTGCCGAAACACCTGCTATGGTCCCACATGCTGATCTGTTTGTTGCATCATCAACTTCTGGTTGACAACCCCTGTTACTAAAAGCAAAATAAGAAGTAGTGTTTGTTTGTTTTTTCGGTATATGCGCTCAAGTAGACTTATTTATTTTATAATCTGGTATCAATACATATAATAACCTTAAAGGAATAGTTTACCCAAAAATGACACTTCTGTCATGTCGTTTCATGTGCATATATTGCCAACACTTTACAAAAAGGTTTCATTTGTTAAAAGTGGTTAACCACATTAATTAACATGAACTAACAATGAACAATACAGCATTTATTAATTTTAGTGTTAATCTCAGCATTGACTAATAATTTTTTAAGATCCAAAATTGTATCTGTTAACATTAACTAATGCAACGTGAACTAACATGAACATTTTAACTAACTAACTAACATGAACTATGTTAACCATGTTATGTGAACTAACATTAACAAGGCTTAATAAATGCTGTCAACATTGTTCATTGTTAGTTCATGTTAGTTAATGCATTAATGTTAAAGTTAGTAAATGTTAAAGTTATTAAAACTGCTTCACAAACAAGAAAAAAATGTAAGGCGGGACTTGATTTTGATCAAGTCCCATGGGAATTAATTGGATGGTTGTGGGTTGCTATTGGTCAATTTCATGTGAGTGACAGGTTGTCCCGCCCTCATGGCTGTAAACACGTCGTTAGAGAAATTATGTTGTTGCAAGAGGAAGAGAAAGTTCTTTTTAAAAATAATGTGCACGGATAAATTATTTATAATAAAAATGGCAATATTGCACAAAAAAATAGTTACTTTAACAAATAAGACCATATTGTAAAGTGTTACCCATAAACTGTTATTTTCAATGAATTTTTTTTTTTTTTTTTTTTTTGAAGAATCTAAAAAATGATATGAGAATGAATAGATACTGACAGAAGTTTCATTTTTGGGTGAACGATGCCTTTAAAGGGTTAGTTCACCCAAAAATGAAAATTCTGTCATTAATTACTCACCTTCATGTCGTTCCACACCCGTAAGACCTTCGTTCATCTTCAGAACACAAATTGAGATATTTTTGATAAAATCCGAGGGTTTCTGAACCACACATAGGCAGCAACTTCATTGAACCTTTTGAGGTCCAGAAAGCTACTAAAGACATCGTTAAAACAGTTCATGTGACTACAGTGGTTCAACCTTAATGTTATGAAGCGACGAGAGTTTAAAAACTTTATTCAACCATTTTTTTCTCTTCTATGTCAGTCTATTACGCTGTTGACGTAGTGAATGCAGTGCAGCACGCAGCACTTCCGTGATTATGTCCGAACTTCGGCTCAGTATTGGCCGACACTGTACATATGAGCAGCACGACGCATACATGTGATGCTGATGCAGGAGCCGGCCAATGATGAGTCAGCGTTCTGACATAGAACCCGGAAGCGATGGACTACGTCAACAGCGTAAGAGACTGACATGGAAGAGAAAAAAATTGTTGAATAAAGTTGTTATTTTTGTTTTGTTTTTGCGCACAAAAAGTATTCTCGTCGCTTCATAACATTAAGGTTGAACCACTGTAGTCACATGGACTATTTTAACAATGTTTTTACTACATTTCTGGACCTCAAAAGTTGCAATGACGTTGCTGCCTATGTGTGGTTCAGAAACCCTCGGATTTCATCAAAAATATTTTAATTTGTGTTCTGAAGATGAACGAAGGTCTTAAGGGTTTCGGATAACATGAGGGTGAGTACTTAATGACAGAAATTTCATTTTTGGTTGAACTAACCCTTTAACTGGGAGGGTAATGTACAGTAACATGGGATGTCTGTATTCAAGTCTGTGTCAGTGTTTTCATTTCAAGTTTCATGTTTTTTTTTTTTATATGTGACATTTTCAGCTCTGTACTGTGGCCTCCATCTGTCTTCACACCTTGTCTGTCTGTCTGTCTCTGTCCTTCTATTATAATTTGTAGGACAATCGTTTGGTACTGAGATCTTGTCTCACTAGTGAGTATATAGAAAGACATTGCACACAACTTGAACGAGCATGTTGGCCAAAACTGTAATGTCATAGCAGCTGCTGCCTTGGTTTAACCCCTAAACATCCTAACAACTGCCTAACTGCTTTGTTTTTTTTTCTTTTCTTTATTATTTTTACTGTACTATTTCTTTTCCATTTTTATTTCAATTGCATTCGCATACAGATGGGAAAACCACAGATGCTGTGCAGAATGATAAAGGCGATGAGAAGAAACAGCAGGAGGAGCTAGAAAAACAAATGAAGGCTCTGTCCACCACTGACACTTCAGAAACCACACCCTCGGCTCCACCCACTGCTCCGCCCAACAAGCCTGCAGGCAACACCCCAGAGGGCTCACCTTCCAAATCTCCTTCAAAGAAAAAAAAGAAGTTCAAGGCCCCCTGTTTCCTAAAGAAAAGCAAGAAACAGAAAGAGAAAGCAGAAGCTTGAACGTTCTCAAAGTGTTCTTCATTAATACTTACACACGAACACATCTTCACATTTACTGTGTATCCGTCTACTGATCTTGATGCCATACGAGTTTCTGATTATGGTTTTGTGACTTGAAACATGTTTTCGGTACACTCTGTCCATGCCGATGCAAATTTCACAATGCTTCACTAATGCACATTGAATATGACCCTTCCCCTTGCTTTAAAATGAATTGCACTTAGTACACGCATAGAAAAAAAGAATGTGGCATTGAGTAAGCATTGATTGTTCATGTCTATCGATTCTGATTGTTGCTCATTATCATGTTTATATAATAACATGTGGCATAACTGTTGACTAAAATCTTTTTTTAACTACCATAAACATCCTCACTTTATGAATAGCAGGGATAAACTAACTAAAAATGTACCATGTACTAGAAATCATGAATCGCAGTAGCTTGCAAACAATACGTGTCAAAAGGCCAAAATAAACAAGATCATGGCTTGTTGCTGCAAAGAAAATCCAACTCTAAATGCACGACTTTATTCCACTTGTTTTTTTTTATTGTTATTATTTATTATCTTTATTTTGTATGTATGTATGCTGGACACTTTGTTGAAGTTGTAATTATTTTTATGATCAGTCTCTGTTATTTAAATGCATTTGTGTGTATATTAGCTGGTTTATAAACTTGATTCCATGTCAATATTAGAATGTAAAATGCTAGGATTGGATGAACCATTCATTAAAGATCACATTCCTGTAAAGTTGTTGTAGTCTGTCTTTGGGGTGGATTTCAAAACAATACTTAAAGGGATAGTTCACCCAAAAATGAAAATTCTGTCAATAATTACTCACCCTCGTGTTTTTTCTAAACCCGTAAGACTTTCGTTCATCTTCAGAACACAGCTGAAGATCTTTTTTTACTGAAATCTGAGAGCTTTCTGTCCCTCCATTGATAGTCTACGTAACTACCACTTTCAAGGCCCAGAAAGGGAGCAAAGACATCATTAAAGTAATCCATGTGACTCTAGTGGTTTAACCTCAATTTTATGAAGCGATGCAAGTGCTTTGTTTTGCGCAAAAAAAACAAACCCGCTTTCAAATTCAATTAAGCACTCGTGTCGCTTCATAAAATTGAGGTTAAACCACTGGAGTCACATGGATTACTTTAATGATGTCTTTGCTACCTTTCTGGGGCTTGAAAGCAGTGTTGCCAAGTCTGCGGTATTCCAGTGGAATTGGGCTACTTTTACACTGTTGCCGCGGGTTGTTTTTCATGTCCGCGGGTTGAATCGAACCAAAATAACGTGATATTTAGCCCTTGGAATGCGAATTTTACCATGGGAGCCCCGCCAAAAATGCAAATTCTGCCCCCTGGAAAGCCATTTTTACCGTGGGACCCCCCTGAAATGCAATTGGGCTAGTTTTGGGCTAGTCTTGAGGAGCAATTGGGCAGGTTTTGTTGTGAAAACCTGGCAACCCTGCTTGAAAGTGTGTTGCCTAGCTGTCAATGGAGGGACAGAAAGCTCTCAGATTTGATCAAAACTATCTTCATTTTTTGTTCCAAAAAGGAACGAATGTCTTACCGGTTTGGAACGACATGAGAGTCAATACATAATGACAGAACTTTCAATTTTCACCCAATAAAGGGTGAACTATCCCTTTATTGTGGCTGAGAAAATAAAAGTTGACATTTCTAGTCATTCTAGTTATTTCAAGAACAAATATGTTGCAAAAAGTTCATATTTCATGTTAATATATCTCAGAAGTATTTAACTGAAAACAGATATGTAAATACATAATGATTTTCTTTTCTTTAATTTAAGCGTAATTTGTAGTAGGAACTATTTACACGGAACACTTGAAGGCTTTGGTTTTTCCGGATTGCTTTTTGTGGTGCACAGTTGATGGCGACCAGCAGACGATTGAGTCTGGAAATTTCTGGAAGTGTGTGAAAACGCTGTTTGAAAGAAAGGAGTTTACTTCATACTGATTTAATAATGGGGAGAAGCAGGAGCCGAACACCACCACGACGAGGTTTGTATTCAATTATATCTTTAAATATATGGATGGTAACGTGTGGCGGGCTACTGTTGCTAACATCACAGCTGGCGCACATTAATTACACAAAAAAACTAATCAAATTATCTTGCTCGTCAAGCTCTTTCTACGATTTGAAAGTTTCTACATCCCAATGTAATACAGATAACCGTTTTGCAAGTGGAGTATTAAACTATTTTAGCATTAATACATATACATTTTAGCATTTCATTAGTTGCTTAACTGTATCTTTCTAGGTCACATTGATTGTTTTTGTTCATTGTTATTTATTAACGTCTTCTTACTAACTATAAAAGATTGCTTTTGTTTTTAAATGTAATTTTATTTCACAAACAATGCAAGGATTGTAACATCAGTAAGTGAGGCTGTCAGTGGCATCTCAAAAAAAAAAAAAAAATGTTAACACTATAGCATTACAATTATTTTTATAATGGAATAAATAATAATAATAATGCCCAAAACATTATTGAACACACTAAAATCAATAGATTATAACTAAATCATTTTTAATGGTGGAAAAAAAATGAAAATGATCTTTTTTTTAAAAAATGGTATTGATCACGCTAAAATCTGTAGATTATAACATTAAAAATATTTTTAATGGGGAAAAAAAATGAAAATCTCAAACACATTAGTGATCACATTAAAAACAATAGATTAAAACATTAAAAATCTAGGGGGAAAGAAAATCTGAGAAAGAAATTAAAATAATCTGGTTAGTGTGTTAATGAGATTATGTGCATATTGAATATTACTTTTTTGAATAGTTAATTATATTTTGCTTTTTTAAATACTGGTTGACCTTGTGCTAATGCTTATTTATAATTAATATGAATATAAAGAAACAGATGAAGGGCACGATGGACTTTTCAGGCAGCTGGCAAATTGAAATATTCAAACATAAATGTTATTTATTTTGTTCCAACCTTTTGTTGGTAATGGCTTACTGATTTCTCATTCCAGAGAGACGGCGTTCACGCTCAACCTCACGAGATCGTGAGAGGAGGCGCAGGGAGCGTGAGAGGTCCCGCGACAGAGACAGACGAAGGTCACGCTCACGCTCCCCCCAAAGACGCAGATCCAGGTGAGCTTGTGGCATCAGACACTCACTGTACACATTTGATAAGTGAAAAACATAACAGGCCTCTTAATATGGTTAGATAAAAAGTGGAGCTCAGTGTTTAGTTTTTGATAACCCCTCCTCCAGCTGTGTGCCTGTCTTGTTTATGTAGGTCTCCACGGCGACACCGCTCCTCCTCCCTGTCTCCAGTGCGGCAGAAGGACAGACGGGACGATGACAGGAAGGAAGTTAAAGACAAACCAGCAAAGGTCCATCAGATATCAGGTGGAGTGCTTTGTTTTATCCTACAATAAAGTGCTGCAGTTAGTGGCGTACTGTTGTTGGCCAACCCTGAAGTTCGCATCACACTGGTTCCCAAAAAAAAAAAAACAATAGGATTTTTCCACTTACTTTTGGATTGTTATAGAAAATAAGCTCTGTGACCAAAAGTTTATTCTTGCATGTTTTATCATAATCATCATCACAAACAGCTTTTATGAATTTTGAAGACTAAATGCAATCGCCTGAAGTAAAAAGCTAAACATAGGCTATAAATAAACTACACCACAAATGCATGAGTTCAATGTCACCACCACTAAGCTTTCAACAACTCCTTCAGTCTGTTTTTTTTTTTTTTTTTTCAATCCTGAAAGTTTGAGTTAGAATAGTTTGCAAGAGCGTGATTAGAAACGCAACGATGCTGTGAAAACGGACTAGTGAGTAGATGAGTTTACCTATTCGGCTGATGAAGTTTAATGTCCCTGACAATCTCTGTAGTTTCTTTTAGCCACTTGTCAGCAACTGCTTTTGACATAAAAGCTTTAATGTTCACCCAAAAATGAAAATTATCCCATGATTTACTCACCCTCAAGCCATGCTAGGTGTATCTTCTTTCAGCTGAACACAATTGGAGTTATATTAAATAATATCATGGCTCTTCCCAGCTTTTTAATGACATTGAATAGTGCTTTTGAAGTTCCAAAAAACGCATCCATCCATCATTATCCAGTAATCCAGTGGGTTGATAAATGCTTTCTGAAGAGAAGTGATGGGTTTTTGTCAGAAACACAATAGCTCACAAACACAATCGGAGTTATATTAAATAATATCCTGGCTCTTCCCAGATTTGTAATGGCATTGAATAGTGTCCTAGTTTTTCAAGCTCCAAAAAATGCATCCATCCATCATAAAAGTAATCCATACGACTCCAGTGGGTTAATAAAGGCCTTCTGAAGCAAAGCGATGGGTTTTTGTAAGAAAAACTTTATAAACTATTGTTTATAAACTTCCGGCAACAGCCGTACGCGCTTTCATGAGAGACTTGCGTGGTTTTCCTGAGAGGCGTCTGTTTTCACCTAAGCTTACGCTACACCTACGTCATGCGTCAGGTCAGAGGTCACCCTTCCGCTGGAACTCCACTCTCTCGTGAATGCACGTACGGCCGTTGCCGGAAGCCAGTGTTTATAGTTTACAAATAAATAAAAAAAATTTAAAAAGTTTTAAATATGGATATTTTTCTTACAAAAAAACGTCACTTTGCTTCAGAAGGCATTTATTAACCCACTGGAGTCGTATGGATTACTTTTATGATGGATGGATGCATTTTTTGGAGCTTGAAAAACTAGGACACTATTCAATGCCATTACAAATCTGGGAGGAGCCAGGATATTACTTAAACCCTTAGCATTTATAAGGTCTCTTTTGAATGGTATGTGTACCACGAGCGGTACATTGGAGCGCTATCAGGTTAATATAACTCCGATTGTGTTCAGCTGAAAGAAGAAAGTCATATACACTTATGATGGCTTGAGGGTGAGTAAATTATTGGATCATTTTCATTTTGGGGTGAACTATCCCTTTAAGAGTGTATTACTGGTGTATTTTTTGTAGTAGAATAAAATGTGAAAATATCTTGAGCTTGTGTTCACCACAGACCTAATTTCAGGCATTTAACCAAAAGCCCATTGACTTAAAATGCGAACTCATTTCTAGGTTTTGGCCTACAAAAATACGCCATCACTTCAGCACTCCTTAAAGTCCCATTTAGGATTTGCATTATGCCGGGTTCAGACTACACAATTTGTTACGATAGTCACTCTGTCAGATTATGAGTTGCCGTTTACTCCTAAATTCTTATTGTGTCATGGACAAGACCGCGCACGCATTGGTTCACCACTTGCCGACTTTAATGACGTGCGTGATGTCATTGAGAAGGCGGAACAGGTGACTAACTTCCAGAAAAGAGCATAAACAAACAATGGCTACGGAGTCGCTGTGTTTAGTACTGGCTGTCTTATCATCAGAAAAGCGCATAATTCCACCAAGCAGCACCAATACCATCATCTCTCTTTCATTTCGCCATGTTTGAAAGGTGTGTACAGAAGACCTTTTCTGCTCCCATTTGGTCAACATCACAGAAGTAACAAAGCCCCTCTTGGAGGACTGAAAAAAAATTTAAACATGCTAGTCTTTTTGTCAGAACTTTGGCGTTGGTTGTCATCCACTATGAGAAGCATGTTTTCGAGACCATACATCAAACTGATTGTGCGGAAATTGGCCTGATATTGTGTAGTCTGAACCCGCTATTAGCCATTCTCTGTATCTTAGGTTTTTTTCCCACTTAGAATCGTTAAAAACGGTCAAAGCAAAGTAAAATTTTGTCAGGTAGATGTGAAAATAATCTGAAGTCAATGACCCATCAAATTGTACTGCTTACTTTATTAATAAAGTTAAAGTATAAAATTTGTCACATGCACATTGTGTGCAGGCAGCGATATGTAATTTTTTTTCTTCCCACCCCCCCATCAGGTCAGCTACACATTCCCACTATTGTGCATTATTCATCAGTTCATGTTATTCCAAAGAAGTTTCATAATCATTCATCAAATGTTTTAACTTGCT
This sequence comes from Hypophthalmichthys nobilis, assembly GCA_037950665.1. Lineage (NCBI taxonomy): Eukaryota > Metazoa > Chordata > Actinopteri > Cypriniformes > Xenocyprididae > Hypophthalmichthys > Hypophthalmichthys nobilis. The sequence goes on along the minus strand of CM075468.1, from coordinate 7,432,242 downwards.
TTGCCTCTGAAATAACTGAACCACCTAAACCATGCAAAAAATGGTAAATTATAATGTAGTAAGTTATGGCAGTAATAGCGTATAACCAAGGCTGCAAAAAATACAGTAAAAACAGTACTATTGTGAAATATTATTACAATTTAAAATAGCCATTTTCTATTTGAATATATTTTAAAATGTAATTTATTCATGTGATGCAAAGCTGAATTTTCAGCATCATTACTCCAGTCTTCAGTGTCACATGATCCTTCAGAAATCATTCTAATATGCTAATTTGCTACTCAAGAAACATTTCTTATTATTATCAATGCTGAAAACAGCTGTGCTGCTTAATATTTTTATGGAAACATTGATACAATATTCTTCAATGAATAGAAAGTGTAAAAGAACGGCATTTATTTAAAATGGAAATCTTTTGTAACATTATAAATGTCTTTATGGTCACTTTTGATCAGTTTAATATGTCCTTGCTGAATAAAAGTAAAAAAAACTTCCTGGTTCCAGACTTGAATGGTTTTGTTCATACATCAAGATGTTCTCATGGTTGAACTTGACCTTCAGCCTACACTTCTCAGTCAAAAATCCTCATCGTAAGTGTCAAACTACAGAAGTAAAATGGGTTGTGATCGTGAATGCCTTTTCTGTTATCATGGTGCTGAGAACAGACTTTGAATGTACCCACGTGTGACACTTTTAAACTGATGTCCTTTCTTATCTGATTGCTTGTGCAGCTGAGGACATGCAGGGAAAGACTGAAGAGGAAATCGAGATGATGAAACTGATGGGCTTTGGATCCTTTGACAGCACAAAGGTAAGGTCACTTTCTTTACTGCTAAATCATGTTAGATTACATCCTATAAGAACAACCAAAGATGTACTTTGCAATTTGTAATAATATTTTATCTTTTTATACTTGAATTATGTGAAGTAATGGCAATGTATTGTCAATCACATATAGTTTAGTATGTTATAGCATTGGCTGTTGTCTTTGGTCATCATGGGTAAAAGTACATAATGTTCCACAAGCTGCTTGCTGCTTTCTTAAAATGGCGCAACTGATCTTCCAAATAACCACAAGATGGCACAGCTAGACACAGTGCATGCTACAAAAAATATCCTGTTAAAAAACAATTAAAATTGAAGGTAAAATCATAAATAGTGTGCTGTAATATTATTCTTTTTTTATGTACAGTCATTTTTACATCGTTTAAACAATTTCTTTTGTTTAATTTGTTGTCGTTTTTAATCAACAGGGCAAAAAGAAGGAAGGAAATGTTGCTGCATTTGCAATTAATGTGTCACAGAAGAGAAAATACAGGTCTGTGTATTTATAGTATTTGTTTTCTGAAATTTAGTGTTCATCTGCTCCAAACCCAGATCCTCCATTTTGATGTTTGTTCTGTGATTTGCAATTCCTGGCTCTATTTTTTGTAATTTAACCCCTTAGCATTCCTGTAAAATTTGCCTAAAAAAAAAAAGGCATACCCAAAGTAAATTGCATGCTGTTCTTGAAGCATTTGGAGTATATGCATGGTTTTAGTCTCTTTTGAAAGGTATATGTACCACAGGCGGTCAGTGGAACGCTAACATTTTAATCCTTTTTTATATGAATAAACGGCATTTGTTGTGAGAAAATTAACTTAAGAAGTTAATATCCCAGCAACAGCACCGTATTTGGCCAATCACCTCTGCAGGTACTGCACAACTAAATGACGAACGTTCTCATTGGTGGGCAGTGATGTAATGTTTTGGTGCAGGAAGGAGATCAATGATGTAATCATATTTCTCTTGCAGGCAATACATGAACAGGAAAGGTGGTTTCAACAGACCCTTGGATTTCATTGCTTGATGGAGTCGTCAGGAGCCATGTTTTAACGACTTTGACTTTTTGATGAAACGTGTATTTCTTTTATTTCCCTGAGTTTATGTAAATATGTGTTCCAGAGGTTTTTCCATATGTTTTGTTTTTCCATATGTTTTGTTTTTCAGTCAATGGTTGTGATGTAAGTGTAGTTTAATTTGTAGTAGCTGATTTTAAAAAGAATTTTGAAATTGTGGATACTTTGCCTTGAATATCTTATCCAGCAAAAACGTTGCAGTACTAAATAAATGGGAACTCTTGATGAATGTTTTTGTCATTATTTTGTTATTGTGCAATTTTAGCATAATTGTTTTATTGATAGCCACTTTGAATTTTTTATCACGTATTTTAATGGTACTTAATTGGTCTAAAAACAACCAGATAAATAAAGAAATAAAAATAATTTAATTGTTATCTGTTTAAAACGTACATCTCCTGTGAAGTCATTTTAACCATCAGCATGTATAAGGGAGGTGTGTCTGTTATAAGTTCCGGAACATTTTTGAGGCGTCCAATCACCGGCGACAGTGCTGTGGCGGTCCAGCCAATCATAGCATAACAACAATACACGATTTGCATAATAATCCATTTTGGCTCAGGAGCAAATGCCAGAATACTACGGCACAGGTTGTACCCTCGCTCCTAAATGGCGCTACGGTGTTGCTTAGTTGCACCATTATCTTGCGGAATCGCATTACAGCAGTCATATATTCACGCTTTATAATGCACCTCAGCCATTAGTCCTTTCTAGACACGATCAGTTAGATTGACAGTAAACGCATCCAATGAGATGATCGCTTCCTGTATCGACCATCCAATAGTATCGCAGGTTCTCCAGAGCGCCTGACAGGCGTACAGTAACATGACAGCAGCTAGCAAACATCATCTGCCTGGCTCAACGACGTTATGGTTTCGCTAGCTGTGTGTTTTTGTCCTATTTTTGATTAATTTTTCCTCAGTTGCACACAGCCACAGCTTAGCATGTGCAACTAGAGCTGTTTAATAAGTAGCCAGATCGTCTGTCACGCTTGAAATATCGAAACCAGCGATTGTTTGGACTTTTGGAGGCCGTGTATTCTATTTTAAAGCCTATTTTCAACGCATTTTTTTTCAACGGTCAAAATCAAGATTTTTTCCTTTTTTGTTATACAACATAATATTGCCTACCACCACGCTGGACAGGCATATCAAAACGTTTTTGTTTTTTTACAACAACAACAACAACAACAACAAGGAATTGGGGTTGAACGCTGTTTGTTTTCCAGCCAGCAACCAGCACAGCAGCACCAAAGCTAAAAAAAATTAACAAAAAATAATATCACCAGCTGCTCAAATACACTTTTTTGTGTGACAAGCTATACAATCTGGCAACCAGTACCCTCATCAGATCGGTCTGACCGAGCTGTCAATCCAATATTTTTTGCCTGTTTTTTTTTTCTCAGACTCGACGATGGTCTCTAGTTAGCAGCGTTTGCTGTCAGTATCACAGCCTAAAAATTGACCAAGTGCAGAACTAATGCTGTGAGCTGTTATCTGTTTGACAGCTCATCTATAAAAGTCTTTAGACCTTCCTGAGTGTCACCACTTACATGCTTTCAGGAGGAGTTGCCAGATTTTGCAAACCTGGAAGGTTTACTTGTTGTTGTTCGTGTCGTGTTTTTCCTCACATTTTTAACATTTGTTGTCCAATATCTCGTTTAATATGAACAGGACTAGTTAATTTAGTTATTTTTGGCAGCTGAGGGACATTTTTATTCGGTTTTTTTTATCATCCAGCTATTTGGAAACCAGCGTGTTTATTTGTTAGATTTTTCTTACTCCCCATTTTTTACACATTTTATCAACAAGCCCCATATCTAAACATTTCCCTCGCTGCCTTATACTAAAAAAAATATTTTGTAAAATCGTCTGACTGGATTTTTCTTATTCTAAACGCTGGAGGAGGAAGAAGCGTGAAGGAACGAAAGGCTGCTGCTTGTTTTTTCCTCGTTTATTTCTGACCCGTTTTTTATCGGTGTTTATTGCTTAAAATGACGGCTATTGAGAAACTACAGATGTTGATCGAAGCAGCTGAATATCTTGATCGAAGAGAAAGAGGTAAAGTGACGTATTATATATATATACACACACAATCATATACATATATTATATTTTGGCATGCAAATTAATCCTGACACTGTTGCTACGCTGCTTGTCTGCTATTAAAAAAAAGGGGGGCTTCAACCTATTTATTAGAAGTGAATGCATGATATGCAGACGGGTTTTTTCCGTTGTTATTACATTTGGGGAAGATCAAGACATGGAGAAGTGGCCACTTCAGCTGTCTGAGACTGTGTGCTGGTCAGTCACCATACACTTGTCTTTTACAGGGGACACTAATGTGTTGGTAACGCTCTCTAGGGATAAAACCCAAGCGAATATGGCATATATATATATTTTTAATGGTGCTTGATGACATGTTTGTGTGCATATGTGGAAGTGAAATGCATTTTTCAAGCACTGCTGTTGGTTTACAGTGGAGGGTTTCCTGGTGCATCCCCCTTCCCCCCCTATCTGTTGTGGTTCGGCTGGCTACTGGGTTTACTCCAGTTCAGATGACATCATTGACCCAAAAGCAAGACATTTGTCAAGAAATTGTTCCATTATATTGTATAGCATAACCGCTTTTCTCCCAGGAACTAAAAAAATGGTCAATATTTGTAATCAATCGCTTTGATTTTCAGGTAGTCAATGTGCTTTTGTGATCTAATGAGCTTCTAAATGTCTCTGTTTGAATCTGCAGAAGCGGAGCACGGCTATGCCTCCATGTTACCCTTCACCAGCAACAAAGAGAGGGATGGCTTGAAACGAAAAATCAAAAGCAAGAAAAATTGCAGCAGCAGGTACTTCCACCTAGTTTCTACAAAAACGAATCCATGACTTCAGTAGCATCATGACAGATCTATTAGTGTGCACTGCATGTATTTTCTCCCTCCGAATCCCAATACGCCCTCTAACCAGGAACGTGATTCACACACATCACTCGAAAGGGTCGTGCGTCCCGTGAGTGATTTCTAAATTAGCGGACCTGCACATATCTGTGCCGTGTGTGTACGTGACACAAACACACCCACTGATTCATCCCCGTGCAGATGCAGTCAGAACACGCCGTCCCACATTCAACATGGAGAGAGACGTACACTCGCATGCTGCTCGATTCTCTCCCTGTGACTCTCACCACCCACGTCCCACAGTCACAATTTACTCACTCACTACTCAACACGTCAGATTTCATCAGCATCATCCGATTAGTGGGCCTGGAACTGTCCGTCGCCTGTCAGTGTGTGAAATCAGTTGCCTTAAATATTTTTCAAAGTAGATCTGATTACCGTTTTGTTTCATGTAAATTGCTTGTTTACCACCTATTATCAGGCAATGCTGTTTTTTTATGTTTTTTATGTTCAGTAGTGAAGCATTCAAACTCATGATTGTTAGTTTTGTTATGTTTGTTAGCATTTAATTTGGCGGTAATTACACATATCAGTATGAGGTTAAATTAAAATTACATTTAAAAGGCCGACCAATAGCAGAGCAGACATGGTCACAATGAATGCTTTAAAGTCAGCATGAAATTAAATTCACCCTATTTTCTGAATGCGTATTTTACCTCTTCTTGTGAACAATTAATCCATGCATGTTGAATTTAAAAAAATGGATCTAGTAATGTTTAATTAAAACGTCATAACTGGAGCTTCTCTCTGGTGACTGCTTAAACCCCACAAACTCGCGTTCATCTTCAAAGTCCATCTCAAAGTCCAATCAACAACGATGCATTGAAAAAAGGAAGTCCCTGTCCTTTTTTTTTTTTCAATAATCCATTACACTCAGATGTACGTCACACTACCAAAGAAAAGCTACTTCCGTTTCATTGCAGCTTTAAGGAGAACATCATCAATATTCTAGCTTTACGCCAACTTTATCTCTATCTTTATCTATATGTGAGCCGTGTATCTTAAACTCCACTTTCTAGAACTCCACTGTTCTGTTACACTATGTTCTAAACAGGCAACTCTAACCAGCTGCAGTCATTACAGGAGTTTTTGTTTGGTTGCTCAATTTTCAATTGAGTGCATTAGTTTTTGGTGGCCTTTATTCCGGTAGTATTTTTCCCATAGGGATTTTGAAAAAAGCTTTTGTTATAAGCTACGAACCAAACAAGCCAGCTACAAGCTGATCATAACATTGCAAATTCTGACTTGAAGCAAAAAATGTATTTGAAAATCAGACAAAAACAGCTTTAATGAGGGGAAAGAACTAAAAGAATCCCATGAAGCATTGTTATTTTCATCAATAGGTGCATACATTTTTTGTTAAGATCTTGTATTGACAATGCAAGAGGTGAGCACTCTGTAAAGTCTACTCCAGCACATCCCAAAGACTTGCACTGAATTTAAAGGGATAGTTCACCCAAAAATTAAAATTATTCCATGATTTACTCACCCTCAAGCCATCCTAGGTGAATATGATTATCTTATTTCAGACGAACACAATCAAAGATATATTTAAAAATATCCTTAGTCCTCCAAGGTTTATAATGGTTCTGAATGGTAACCCAAATTCTGGAAGGAAAAAAAAAATGCACCCATCCATTAAAAAAAATGAATCCATACGACTCCAGGGGGTTAATAAAGGCCTTCTGAGGTGAGTCGATGCATTTGTGTAAGACAAGTATCCTTATTTAAAACTTTATAAAGAATGCAGCCATACGCATTCGACGTACGCCCAAAAAGCGTTAACTTCCACGACATAGTACACAGTGCCATGATTTACCACGCTTTTTGTCTTCAGAATTTGGGTTACCATTCACAACCATTATAAACCTTGGAGGACTAAGGATATTTTTATATATATCTCCGATTGTGTTCGTCTGAAAGAAGATGGCTTGAGGGTGAGTAAATCATAGGATCATTTTCATTTTTGGGTGAACTATCCCTTTAAGGTCTGGACTCAGAGGTGCCAATTCATGTTTGAAAATGATTCTTCATGCTCCTTCCCAGCTATTCTTTCACAATTTGAGCCTGATTAATCTTGGCTTTGTCATCCTGGCCATGATATGTCTTCCTACATGGTTGTTTAAGAAATAAAAAGCTACACACTGCATCATTCAGGGTTAAAAGAACTGTTGCCAAACATATAACATGTTAGAAACATAATAATCACAGCAATAATGATCTAGTCATAGACTCTTAAGTATTTACCTATTTAAATCCAAACATCTACTTTTTTTTTTTTTTTGGCTGAACAGTGTATATAATAAATGCTTAAAGAGAAAAGTATGCACTAAAGAGTTATTTTAACGTAATTTTCTGATTGGTGGAGATTTCTTTGCAGAATCATGGGTAATGTAGTTTTTCACCAGGAATTCTGCTATTAAACACAATTATTTAAAAAAAAAAATGAAATGATGCAGGTTGATGGCTTTAACAAAAGCATATACTGCTGTTTAACAACCTTGTTGCTTACAGTAGGTCTGTCTTTAAAGGTTTATAAGTTTTCATTTAAAATCAATAGAAAATGAATGGGATTTTTACTTAAGGAACCTCACTGTTGCAGTCTATTTCTGTGGCGTTGCATTGATTAGCCCCGCCCACAGTGAAATCTCATTGATCCATATATTCATAACTGTATATTAAACATCAGATATGTTCTTATTGGCTAATGACGTGTTTGGTTAGGATACAGTGTTACTCTGAATCTGACTGGTCTGATAAAGGTAAAGATTGACAGCACACATTGCTGTCATACTTTGCGTATGATACTGATTCACAGCCACAAGGTCCCTCTTAAACAGGTCAGCATAGGGTCTTAAAAGCTGCTGCTTCTGAATCATGGAGATGAACCATTTTAGGAATATGACCTTGGATAAAAGTCTAGTTATTGTGTGACCCTGCATGCTGAGAACAGTCCCCAAGTCTAATCTGTGTCTGGATGTTTGTGTGGCTTGTAACTGGATATTAAGGCCTAACAAGGGTAGCACTGGGTTTGTAGCTATTTATATACAGGCTTATGGTGTGTACAGAGGAAGTTGTTGTTTAAATGTTGGTATAGTTTATAAAAAAATCATAGGAACTGTCTTTTTAATGTAACCGGTATCTAGACATGCCATTGCAGAGTACAAGTAATCACTCAACATTTGTTGCCATCATCTTATATAAAAAGGGATCATATTGTCAAAATCTTTTTTTGAAAGTTTTTGAAACATTACATGCTCAGTTTGATCAAAAATACAGTAAAACTGTAATATTGTGAAATATTATTACAATTAAATAAAACTGATTTCAATTTTAAATTTTAATTTTAATTTTAAAATGCTGTTTATTCTTGTGATGTCAAAGCTGAATTTTCAGCATCATTACTCCAGTCTTCAGTCACATGATCCTTCAGAAATCGCTCTAATATGCTGATTTGGTGCCCAAGGCACATTTCCTATATATTTATCAATGTTGAAAACGTGAAAAGTGTTGCACTGCTTAATATTTGAGTGGAAACCATGATACATTTTTTCAGAATTATTTGGTGAATAGAAAATTCAAAAGAACAGTATTAATTTGAAATAGAAGTCTTATTCAACATAAATGTAACTTTTGATTCATTTAATTAATTGGTAACACTTTACAATAAGGTTCATTAGTTAACATTAATTAACTACATTAGTTAACATGAACTAATGAACTGCGCTTATACAGCATTTATTAATCTTTGTTAGTGTTAATTTCAACCTTTACTAATACATTATTAAAATCTTGTTAACATTAGTTAATGCACTGTGAACTATCATGAACAATGAACAACTGTACTTTCATTAACTAACATTAACGAAGATTAGTAAATACAGTAACAAATGTATTGTTCATGGTTAGTTCATGTTAGTTAATACGTTAACTAATGTTTAACTAATGAACCTTATTGTAAAGTGTTACCAATTCATTTAATCCATCCTTGCTGAATAAAAGTATGAATTTATTTTTAAAAAATCTCACTGACCCCAAACAGTATGTATGATTTATTCGTGCACATCTTTTTTTTTTTTTTTTTTTTTTTATTCATATGGCCTCGTAATCTTTAATTAAAAACATTAACCTCCCCTCCCCCTTCAAATGACATCTGTTCTCTTCATGACGTGAGTCTGTGGAAGTTGGGACTAAATATCCTCCACAGCTGAGTTCCATTTAGTTAGCAATGACTAACTTCCTATGATTTAATCAATTCCCAAATATGAAATCAAGTTCTGCCCAAAATTTTTCTCATCCCAGAAGCCGTCACAATAGAGAAGAAAAGACTATCGCAACTTCCAATTCATGCTGACTTTAAAGGGATAGTTCACCCAAAAATTAAAGATCTGTCATCATTTACTCACCCTCAAGTTGTTCCAAACCTGTATGAATTTCTTTGTTCTGCTGAGCACAAAGGAAGATATTTTGAAGAATGTCAGTAACTGAACAGTTTTTATTATTTTTTTTCCAACAGTTGAAGTCAGTGGGGCCCATCAACTGTTTGGTTACCCATATTCTTCAAAATATCTTTTGTGTTCAGCAGAAGAAAGAAATTCATACAGGTTTGGAACAACTTGAGGGTGAATAAATGATGACAGATCTTTCATTTTTGGGTGAACTATCACTTTAACAGTAGCGAATTAAAAAAAAAAAATGGCTAGTTAGACATTGATAGGGTTGACAAAAAGGACTATTGCAAATAGTCACCACAATATTTTCTGTTGCTATTAGTATCAAAGCTGTAGTCATGTTCCACTCTTTCGGCACAGCAGTTTAAACACAAAATGATACAATGATGTGTTTATCCTCCATTAACTGCTATAGACAGGAAAAGATGTCTTTAATTTCTGTAAATTATATGTTGCAATATTTTATTTGCATATCGCATATGCAATGCATGTTACATTTCTTTTAAGAATAGCAGGTGGTGGAAAGTAAGTGGGTGCAAAATGACTTGCTATTAAAAAACTTGATCATAATCTGGCTGCAGTGAACTTGAGCATACATAAAAAAAAAAGAGATCAAACTAGTATATCAAGAAGTTTTGGTGCACCAAATGCATCAGAAATCATTCGCACAGCCTGCAAATAACCTACATTCACTACACCAGCACTGGTGTTAATGCATCATGCATGAAGCGCTTTTGCTCTAGAACACAACCACTGAATAAACTCCTCACATCTCTCCAACTGCACGCCTGACTCATAAGACGGCTCTCCCGTCCATTCACACCACTTGGAGGATGGAAAGTCATTTAGTCGCTTGAGCTTTGAATGTGCATTCGATGACAGAGCTACTGAAAAGCATCTCAGGAATGCTATTTACGTTGAGTGTGCGTGTTGTGTAAAACCTTTATTATATGTAGGTCAGGTGGATCTCCTACATAGTGGATCTCCCTTGCAAACCTGCCTTCCCCTCCAGCTTTTCGTGGTTGCATTTCCTGATGGATCGTGGGGGAAGGGTGGCAGTGTGTGTCCCTGATCTGTGTATGTGTGAGAGTGGTGGGCTGGTGCCTCCTCTCCCCCTCCCCCTCTTCTCTTCTCCTCGATCCAGGCAACCAGCGCAGCTCGAACACCCCCATTATATATATGACAGAGCTCCTCCTACCTCTCGCTTATATTCAGACGGTATGTGGGCTAATGCACATAGCAGCAGTCGTGGGTTCTCCTCTTGTTCCTATATGAATGTGTGCACTGGTGCCATATTTTAAGTCCTTTTTGTATTCACTATGCTGTTCTAATGTTGTGTGGGTAACGCAATGTTATGCCTTTGAGCCATTACAAGATGAACTGGATGTATATGCAGCTAATCGGACCAGATATGTTGTAAGAAACTGGCCTTTTATGTGTTGGAACAGGTGGTCTGGCAAGTACAGTAGCAACGAGGGGAGTCAACTTGGCGTTGCTCAGTGATATGAGCTGTTATGTCACTGGTATCCGTCGATCCCCCACACCGACCCCCCAAAATCCACCTCCTGAGCGAGATGCCAGCTGAGCAGATCAGCTAATCTCTTTGCATGGGCGCGCTAATGTTAGAAAGCTTGTTTATAAATTCAACTAGCCAGTCTCATAACATTCAGAAAGAGCAATTATGGACCTTAGTCAGGGTAGACTTGTCCGTATATCCTTCACAGCTTTGTCAAATTAAATATGTTGTCTACACAGATGAAGGGCCATAAACGATAAGAAGCATTTTGAAGTTTTCTTAAAGGTAGTACAGTTATTGTCATGAGGTCAGTTTGACGGATAGATGAATGAGAGGGAGATGATACGATTCTTCTGAGTTCTCTTTTCGAGTCCTAGTACACTTTGCAGGTTCTGCTGTTTGCAGTGTTCTAACCCTGACCCATGCTCTAGTGCTCATGTAAGCTCTTGGACAGGTTGCATTCAAAGTTGCAGGTCCACCTTCTACCTTTTATACAGTTCCAGTCCACTAATTTGATTGGGCAAGAGTGTTGAGTTGCTGATATACAGAAATGCTGCCTTCAGATTTCCTGGGAAAGTTCTTTCTTTTTCATTTTGGAAATCGTGATCATAATTATGATGGTTTTTATTGTTTGTTTGTTTTTGTTTTGTTTTTTTTTTGCTACAATTTAATATATGTAATGTCTTATTTCCACTACTGTTCTAAAGTTTTGGGTCGGTTCAAAAGAAATTGCTACTTTTGTTCAGCAAGGACCAGGGGTGTAACAATATATCATGTCATAATATATCGCAATACAAAAATGCAACAATTTGTATCATGGATAGTGATAGTATGTATTGTGGATAGTTCACCAAAACTTAAAATGACTGTGTGAGAAAATTCAAGTTTACGGAGTTTTAGTGTACTACATTAAACTGCTATATATACTGTTGTTATACTGTTGAATATAATGTAAAATAATGCAACGGGGGAATATTTGTGGGTGCTGATAATGCCAAATGTCTTATGTTACCAGTAAAAAGTGGCCTACATTATTTTAAATATATCTAGTTAGTGACAGAGTGTAAGCGTATTAGTCTAAAATTCTGTATTTTCAGCTTCAGAATCATTAATATTTTTATTCTGGTGTCAACATTGTCCTGTGCATTGCAGCACCAAGTCCAAGCCTATTCATTTCCATCCCCAATGTAATACCAAATTCAGCATTTTAATCAGAAGTACATTTTTTGTTAACTTTTTACCATATGTTTTGGAGTATCGCAATAATATCAGTATATGGTGATATGTATCGAATCGTGACATGAGGGTATCGATACACCCCTAGCAAGGACACATTAAAATTGATCAAAAGTGACTAAATACATTTACAAGTTACAATGACACAAAACTATTTCAAATAAATACTGTTATTTTGAACTTTCCATTCATCAAATAATCCTGATAATAATAAGAAATGTCACCTGAGCACCAGATTAGCGTGGCTGCTGAAAATTCAGCTTTGTCATTTTAGAAATAAATTACATTTTAAAATATATTCAAATAGGCAAGGCAAGGCAATTTTATTTATATAGCACATTTCATACACAATGGTAATTCAAAGTGCTTTACATAAAGAGGAAACAAATACATAAGAATAAAATTGGAATGCATAAGAAAAATAAATAAAAATAACAGTAAAAACAGAAAATATCCCTGTCTGGATGGAAGAGTCAGGGAGTTTCAGTCAGAATATTTGTAGCCACCAGGGCTAATTCAACTTTGTTAATAGAAAATAGAAAACAGTCATTTTTTATTGTAATAATTTTTCACAATACTACTGTTTTTACTGCATTTTTGCTCAAATAATTGCAGCCTTGGTGAGCATAAGAGACTTCTTTCAGAATCATTTAAAAAATGTTTCCAACTCCAAACTTTTGAACGAAAGTATAAATTTTCTCTTTTCCACTTCCCAACAAAGAAAGGAAGCTTTTTAGCAAGACTACAGAAAACTGAAAAGCAAGAGATGTGCATTAGGTGTGTAAGTAACACCAGATTCACACATACTCCATTTGCAGTGCGTATGCGGTGCATGTTGCAGTACGTATGCGATGCAGGATCAGCACACGCTCGTGTGCTTTCACATATGCCGCGTTTGCAGTGTGCAACAGATCCGCGGCTATAGAGCACAAACACAACATTTATTTATTATTTTTATTTCAAATCCAAAAGTTGTTACTAAAAAGTTTTGTCCGCATTGAAATTCTCTTAGTACACAGTACAGTTATACAATTTTTCAGACTTATTCACGTTTAAACACACTAAATTTACACAATGTATTATTCAATGCATTACTTCTATAAAGATTTATACATTAAGTTGCTCAAGCAAGTGGCAAAACATTTAAACACATACTTTTTCTTATGTTAAAATCACAAACATTTTAAAAAGAAAACTTACAATTGACAAAAACAGATGACTCTCATGCCTTTTCTTTTGAATTTAAATCTTTATACAAGAAATTCTGCGGGTCATACAGAACTTTTTTTTTCACCTCCACAAAGAGACGAGTGCCACCATCCATTATGCCCCCTTGTTGAGGTAAGGTGTAGTTGACCTTACTTTACCCTGGGCAAAAATCCATATGTTGGCTGTGAAACACAGTAGAGTTTTTATTATATGCATTTATGGTGAAAGTACTACATATTCTTGCTAATACATGTTTAATTTAATTCAGCGCGTGCAGCACAGCAAAAACAGACTGCATAAATGATCGCTGCACTGTTGCATACGCAATGCTTATGGAACGCATTGCCGGACCGCATCCGTGTGCCTTGTGAACACTCCAACCTATTAAAATGGGCACGAAAAAAAAATATGCACCGCATATGCACTGCAAGCGGAGTATGTGTGAACCTGGCGTAAAGCTTAATTTGCGTTTTCTCATTCTTGTGGTGCCTTTGAGAATAATGGGATATGTGTCATATTTTCAACTCTAAGTAAAATGCAAATCTATATTGTACAGTCAACATTCACATTTTGAATGGAAAACAAGCTCCCAATGGTAGCTATGACGTTGTGGTGGCATTCATGTGCGCTAATCTCATGAATTTTATCAGTTTATTATGACTTTAAGGCAGCAAAAACAAGATATTGGACTTATTGTCTATTGAGCTCTTGTTTTCCCTCATCTTTCTCTCCTCTGCTTTGCCTCTCTTTCACTTCTCTGTTGATCTAGAAATGGCCTCTGTGAAGCAAGCCTTCATTCACATGGTGTGTGAGGACTCTACCCCCCACCACTGTCTTGTGTCTCAGGCTTGTGTTTCTAGTTACTGTTGCTAAGCAGGGCCAAGGGCCTCTATGTATTTTGCGAACGTAGCGAGAGAGAGACACATACACAGAGGACAGAGTACATTTGCAATCAGCAATTAGCATTTTGGCAACTCCTGCATCCACTAAATAAGCCCAGGGGCCCTTAAAATCTTGGAGTTTGTTCCTATGTAGCCTTTACAACACGTACACACACAGACACCAGTTCACCTTTGTACTGAACATTCAAATCAGCAGTGAGCACAGACTACTCTCTGTGTGCCTTTCAATCCTAAGAACATGGAGGTGATGTTGGAGCCTTAGCCTGTCCATTAGTTCAGGGGGGTTTAAAAACCAGAGTCCCCAAATATGAGGATCCCCTTGTAAGGGGAGTTATTTATTTTTTTTTTATGTTTAAAATCCAATTTATATATTGTGTGAAAAATATGTGATATCATGGAGACAACATTTATTTCCCCCTAAAATGTAATAATTGGCTTCTAAATTGTCATTTTGTTAAATAACATTGACAAATGGTAAATTGTTAAAATATTGTCTGTAAAATATTTATAATAGTTGACAGAGTATATAATATTTATATTCTTAATATATGCCTAAACATTTGATTTATTATTTTAATATTAAAATATTACTTTAAAATATTTTTTTTTTTTTATTTACTTTTAAAATTTTTATTTTTTTTTTATTTTAAAAATTGCTTTAATTTCATGTGTCATTTCCTCTATCTGACTGAATATAAAAACTAGTTTTTAAAATGTTTCTATTAAAACTGCTGATATGATGCTAAGTTGTTGTGGGTAGTTACCAGGGCATTACTGCATGGTTTTGTATTAACGCACCTCTCCTTTACAAACTGCACGATTTAAAGGGATAGTTCACCCAAAAATTAAAATTCTGTCATTAATGACTCACCCTGATGGCGTTTCAAACCCGTTAGACTTTCATTCATCTTCGGAACGCAAATTAAGATCTTTTTGACAGTTACATAACTACCAATTTGACACTTCAAAAAGTTCATAAAGAGATCGTAAAACTAATCTATATGAATTGAGTGGTTTAGTCCAAACTCGATCGCTTTATAGGATAAACAGATTTAATTTAGGCTTTTACCAAAGACTATAGAATAACACAAGACGCGTCACTCGTATTGTTTTGAATGGGAGAAAGTGCAACGCGCAATATGGCCTTCTAAATAAGAGCCAATCGCCATTGGTAAAGTCATCGCGTCACTGCAGAGGCCGTTAGAAACTCCAGTTTCTATAGAAAGTCAGACGCGCGCCTCCGAAATAAGGCACAAGAGACGCGCGTTTAGGACTGCGCATGCGCATTAGCTTAATCCATCCTGAAAAATACAGTTTTTGGTCATGATTTGTGCGTTTAGAAAAAAAATTTATGAGACAGTTGTTGTCAGATTTCATTGGTGATTTCAAATATGAAATTTAATCGAAAGCTTGGCAAACAGCTTTGGAGAATTTGATGTTTCCCCATTTAAAGAGATAGGAGCTGCACTTGGATGCCCGAGAGGCGTTTCAAAGATGGCCGCAGAGTGAAATGACTTGTCTTAAAGGGACTTTGCTTTTACTCACATATAAACATTGATCAGTGAACATAAACAGAAGCTCAACCGAAACTGCTTGACGAGCGAGAACAAACGTCTTGCGGAAGCTCAAACGTGCTGCATAACACACAAGAATGAACCTCACTGGTTCTCATACCATCAAGCATACATGCTTGAGCTTCCATTTACCACAACTGATGTGTGAATGATGAATATTTATATGTGAATAAAGGCCTAAATTCAGTCTGTTCATCATATAAAGCATTCGTGTCTCTTGAGAAAATTTGAATTAAACCGCTCAATTCATATGGATTAATTTTACAATCTCTTTATGAACTTTTTGAAGCGTCAAAGTGGTAGTTGTGTAGCTGTCACCAGAGGGACAGAAAGCTCTCAGATTTCATCAAAAAAAATATTCATTTGTGTTCTGAAGATGAATAAAAGTCTTGGTTTGGAACGACTTGAGGGTGAGTAATTAATGACAGAATTTTCATTGAACTAACCCTTTATCAACCCAGGTATCATTCATGTTTGTAGCACAAACAATGTGGGGCAAGTTTCTTTCTAAAGTTTAATACTAGGGTTGGGGGTTTGTTCAAAAAAAAAGAAAATTTTACCTAAATTTAAGAATCTATCTGCTATCAATGCCAAGCTCATGGGTTTGATTACCAGTGAATGCATGAACTTTAGATAAAAATGTCTGCCAAATGCATAAATGTAAATGTTAAAGACCAAGCACCTAATTCCTAATATCTTCCTCTTTCTGTCTCTGCAGGTCTACACACAACGAGATGGAGAAGAACAGGTATGTCCATATAAGCTTCATGTTATTGTCACAGTTGTTAGTTCTTATCTGTAAGCTTGCAGGATTATACCTCATTACATCCTTGCTGATTAGATTAAGATTAAACTTCTGTAATTGAAAGCTAAACGACCAGGGAATGTGACCGAATGCCATATTTCAGTCTTTTTGAAGCTGTTTCTTTTCACGTGTGTCCACTAGCACCCAGATATTGCAAAGAGATAAGTATTAAGGTCAGTCAATCGGCTGATGTATACATTCAGCTTTGACCTAAAGATAAACCCTCAATAAATGGGTGACCTGAAATATTGAATGCGAAAGATCTCGCTAATGAACCAGGCTTAATGTCTCTGTCACCAGCGCGATGTGGTTTGGGTAACACGCACTGAGCTCTGAGCTCATCTTGCCCGAACGCATTGAATAATACATGCTGTCAGGCTTAGCAATGAGCAAAACCAGGGTGTCTGGACTTTGACTTTACACTCCTAACAATGCACACAGCTTAAGATGCACTCCCCTCCCATTCGTGCCCAGGGAAGTGTGTCTCTTTCTGCATACATCAGACCGAAGCTCTGAGGTCACAGTGCTCTGGACAACTGATCTGCTATTCATTTCTGAAGAGTGGCTTTCATCTACTGTTTAGAAAAATCCAGCCAAAGAAGGAAAACGAGGCTCCCCATGTCTATGCTTTTGTTTCACACTGGCTCAAAATGGAGTCCAGGGCTAAAATTCATAAAGCAACTCGAGTGGGAGTGCATTTGTGATGCAGATTTGAATAAATGGCCAGCATGTCTGATGTGACACCAGCACAGCTGTGTTTTGATGATTCATCTGGCCGTGAACCTCTCTGGTCCAAAAAAATATAACAAGGCTAGTACTGTGGTCTAGTAGTTATTCAACATTAAGCCCTGGTGCTTTTGCGGTTGATGCAAGTTTGAATCTGACTCTTTCCCGATTCCATTCCCACTGTTTCTCTCTTACTTAGTAAGGACTTTATTTCTTTCATTTTATTTCATTATGATTTTCTCCCAACTAAGTACTAACCAGGCCCGACGCTGCTTAGTTTCTGAGATCGGATGAGATCGGGCATGCTCAGGGTGGTGTGACCGTGAGCCATTATGATTTTCTTTTATTATGTAAATTTGAGAAAACATGATTGGTTGTCTGTTGCTAAGCGTCAAGTTGTAACATTCTAACACTGCATTGTTTCACACTGTACAAGTTTGGCACCACAATGCGGGGTTAACCCACGTAAAAAAGCTGTGCTAACCCCACTTTTAATTTACAAGTGTGAAACGTTCCTTTACTCGGGTTAAAAGCTGTGTTTAGAATGAAGATAACCCGGGGTTAAGCGCAGTGTGAAAAGCCCAAATGTGCTATGAATATTTCTGGACAGCTTATGTTGTAAGCCACGTCAGTTACGTAATTGTTCGACTCCCAAGTCAGTACTGTGATTGGTTAGTAGATATACACTATAGTTTAAAATTTTGGGGTCAGGTTTTTTTTTGTTTGTTTGTTTTTTTTAGGAAATAAATACATTCATTCAGCAAGGATGCATTAAAATGATCAAAAGTGGCAGTAAAGACAATGTTACACAAGATTTTTATTTAAAATAAATGCTGTTCTTTTGTTCTTCATCAAAAAGTCCTGATAAAGATGTAGCACGGTTTCCACAAAAATATTAAGGCAGCACAACCATTTTCAACATTGGTTATAATAAGAAATGTTTCTTGAGCACCAAATCATTAAAAGTATTTCTGAAAATTCATGTAATGGCTGCTGAAAATTCACCTTTGTCATCACAGGTATAGAAAACAAATAGAAAACGGTCATTTCAAATTGTAATAATATTACACAACTGTTTTTACTGTATTATTGATCAAATAAACTTACTAATTGTACTAATTTTACTGCTACTGTGCCAGATTCTTATTGTGGAATAGCGATATATTATATATGAGTTCCCTAAATATGAATTTGATTCCTTCTTCATTGCAAATCTATTTTTTTGGATATTTTTTACCTTTTTTTTTTTTTTTTTTTTTTTTCACTCATGTTATTGTCCACCAAGTGGAAAATCTCTGAATGTTTGTGAAAAGTTGAGCAGTTTTGTTTGCACCTGACTCATAGTTTAGCTGACATTTAAATAAAAAAGCTGTTATGAAAGTTAAAATCTCACCTGAAATGCCCCTGGGGCGTATCAGTGTCTTATAAAATGTCACACACCTGTATCATGTGAAACTGTTATATCTGTCCCAGTGACCTCAATGTCACACATGGCATGCATTTTCACCCTGCACCAGTTATGGGCCAAATGTCATAGACACACTCACCCTATAGGCAGAGGGAAAGGCTGTTTTTATAGTTTAACAGTGCAGGGTTGCCTAAGAGAATATGCAAACAACTGCTGTAAACAATGTTCTTTCAGTCAACAGGGGCCACAATAGCAGACACACACCATCTCAAACATAAGCACTGGTTGAATTTGCCTGCGAGGCGATGTGTTTGTTCTCAAGATGGACTTTGCATACCCATGGCCTGTTTGTCTTGAGAGAGGGTTTAGATCTGTAACCTGAGCTCCAGGCCGCTACACATGCCTTGGCATGTACTGTTCTCCAGTGGGGTTAAGACAATTACTTAGAGGTCAGAAGTCAAAGGCTGGGAGAGGATGGTGATTTATGCTAAAAGTCATATGGCTCGAATAGAGAGAGGCTGACCTGTTTAAAGGATCATGGTGGAACAGATTTAGGGTGTCCCACAGAACTGGGGTGGTCTTTTTGGTAGAGACACTGCATGCTGTGACTCTGGACAGGGAATATCCTGTTCCATATGCAATACCATTCAAAAGCTTGGGGTTGCTTGGATTTTTAAAAAATGTTTTTAAAAGAAGTCTCTAATGCTCACCAATGCTGTATTTATTTGATCAAAAATGCAGCAATATAGTGAAATATTATTGCTATTTAAAATAACAGTTTTATATTTGAATATATTTTAAAATGTAATTTATTCCTGTGATGGAAAAGCTGAATTTTCAGCATTATTACTCCAGTCTTCACTGTCACATGATCCTTCAGGGCTTAAAGTTTTCCAGCACCGTGCCGGATCTCCGGCATGCGGCATTTGAAAAAAAATATAGTCCTACATTTGTCTTGACTTGCTATCGTGCTTCATTTCATTCGTACAGTTTGTACTCATTAATTGATCATATCGTACAATGTTTTAAACATTTAAATAGACGTCGAATAGTAGAAAGTGTGTATGATGTAGTGTTTTAGTTGATAGCAGCTGCTACTTTTGGCAAAGCTGATTTCTGATTTCTGAGAGATGCAAGAGAAACGCGGCTATTTGATTTACGAATGTGCAGCTCATTAGAGTTTTCACCCATTTCTGTATCATATCGTTTATCATCTTGCAAGGTTTAAACATTTAAATACATATCAAATAGTAGAAAATGTTTATGATGCAGTATTTTATTGATGTATTAGACTAATTTTGACAAAGCTCTGATTTCTGAGAGACACAAACAGCACGGCTATTTGATTTGCGCCGTGCTCACTTTACACTCATTCACTTCACACACACATTAGTCTATTGCGTAGAAATTTTAGAGATTTATGTAATTTTGTGCTATCCCCCGGCTCACCTGTTATTCATCAAACACAAGGAGTGACTGACTACTTTCCCATACACTGGAGTGAGACCATGGACGTCTCTCGAGCTGTTGCGATCTTTCTTGGCACTCTGTGGAGTGACTGATCGCTGTAGTGCTTCAGTTCACGCAGAGAGCACATGAAACGACCACATACTTGTCAACACTCCCGTTTTTGCCGGGAGTCTTCTATATTTCACACCCATCTCCCGCCCCCCTCCCGATATGATATTTCTCCCGGGAAACTCCCGTAATTTGTATGGCCCAAACCCTGTTATAAGAATAATCAAATAAATATATTATTCCAAGGTTGTCCAGTTGCCAGATTTTGTATTAAACGCATTCTACTCGCGCAATCTACACATACAAATTCAAACCCATTTATGACCTCAACCTGGCAACCTACAACCCCGTTGCACTGTTGATATCTGCGCAGGCGACGCAACAAGTTGAATCGAGGCAAGCTTCACAATAAACCTCACAAGAATAAAAAATGGGCTACTTTCCCATAAACTGGAGTGAGATCATAGACATCACGTCTCTGTCGCGATCTTTCCTGGCGTTCTGTGGCGCGTGACAGTTCAGAGCGCACAAACTGATCATCCCTTCAGCTTTATTGTTACAACATGAAATAAACATGAATGAACCTCTGAAGGTATGTTGAAAGATACAGTACAACTTAAAAAAAATCTGTATCTTGCCTCATGTTTCAACCGTGGAAAGACGTCAGTAAAAAGGATTGTAAAAAATGTCAAATTTACAGTTGTATTTACCTCAGAAAAGCCATTCAGTGTCCAAAAACTCGTTAGTCAGCTACAAAAATGAACTTAGAGTGGAGCACGGAGCGGTGGTTGTAACAGTAGCCTACTTAACCTTATAGGCCCCAAATGAATCAATATTGAATTCAAGGTAATCAAATCAAAATCAAATTGCAAGCTCCTGAATTGAAATCGAATCCAGTTGTGAAATTTGTGTCCATGCCCAGCCCTATTGGAAAAAAAAAAAATATATATATATATATAATTTTTTTTTTTTTTTTAACTTGAATCAAATGTTGTTTTTTCCATTTATTTTCTTGTCAGAGTGCACCAAAATGCTTCGTTTAAATGTTAAAGTCACTAAAATGTTCTCATGGGGGAGGATGCCCTCAGACCCCCCACAACAATTTAGTTTGTACACGTCACCTTTTTAACCTCTTACCCCCCTTGCTAAAAAAGTTCAGGCTCAGGATTTTTTTTTACTTTAACCCCTGGATCCTTCAGAAATCATTTTAAGAAACATTTGTTGAAAACAGTTGTGCTGCTTAATATTTTTGTGAAACCCATTTTTTTTTCAGGATTCTTTGATTAATAGTTCAAAGTTTAATGCATTCTTGCTAAATAAA
The DNA here is from genome assembly GCA_037950665.1 of Hypophthalmichthys nobilis. NCBI lineage: Eukaryota > Metazoa > Chordata > Actinopteri > Cypriniformes > Xenocyprididae > Hypophthalmichthys > Hypophthalmichthys nobilis. The sequence continues at coordinate 7,410,725 of CM075468.1, read as the reverse complement.
AGTATTGACTTCTTAAAAATATATATATCTTAATGACCCTAAACTTTTAAACACTACATACGAGGAGAGAAAACGAATCTGAGCGTACTGTGACTGACCCTGTGACAGCAACACCCATTGTGTGTAAATGGTGGACGGCAAATGCAATCTGTATTTGCTTAACAAACACCAGGCCACTTAGGTTATGTCACCACTTTTGTGGCAAATTCTGAAGTTATGTAATAGTATTCCCGACCTTCAGACCACTTAACCTCGTACTGTATGTAAGCGTCGAGCAATGGTGCAAACATTACCCTTTGTCTGGGTGTGTTCTCCAGCGCTTGTTGCTGGAGAGGCAGGTGTACACACAACCTGTTCTTTGGCAGTATGATATTTCTCTCATTTACCCTGTGTTTGCACATTCATTTTAATAATATATTTTGAACTGGCCTTGAACTGCTGCAGCAACATTTAAAGGGTTAGTTCACCCAAAAATGTTCTGTCGTTAATTATTCACCCTCATGTCGTTCCAAACCCGCAAGACCTTCGTTCATCTTCGGAACACAAATGAAGATATTTTTGATGAAATCCGGGAGTTTTATCTCCCATAGAAAGCAATGATGAGCCGGCCAATAATGACAGAAATTTCATTTTTGGGTGAACGCTTTAAGAGAAACATATTTCATATTAATGTTTTTACAAGGTTTTTTTTTTTTTTTTTTTGCAGCAACACAGTGGCAATATGTTGTTTTTTTCACATTATACATGTATTATAGCATATTTTAGTGTGCATTTCGTACAACTGGAACCTAGTTTTTTGTAGGTTATGAAACTTGTTGCTACAAGGTTGGAAAAGTATTTTAGTTCTTTTTTTCACAGTAATTTGTTTGTGACCACACAATTTGCGTGATCTTCTCAACATTTGCATATGTCAGAATGACACCTTTCATTTTACATCCTCTTGTTATATTATGTATATTTAAATTATTGGTAACGCTTTACAGTAAGGTCTCATTCGTTAATGTATTAACTAACGAGCTAACAATGAGCAATACATTTGTTACAGTAATCTTTGTTAATGTTAGTTAATAAAAATCCAGCTGTTCATTGTCTGTTCATGTTAGTTCACAGTGCATTAACTAATGTTAACAAATACAACATTTGATTTCCATGATGTACTAGTAAATGTTGAAATGTTGATTAATAAATGCTGTAGAAGTATTGTTCATTCTTAGTTCATGACAACAAATAGTTGACTAATGAACCTTATTGTAAAGTGTTAGCAAATTATTACATGCTTAACTATAGTGGCTTACGAAGAGCTGCCCACAGCCAACACGTACACACTTATCTGTTGGCAGAACACGCATTGCTAATATGCAGACGTTTATATGCAGCCGCTGAGCAGCAGCAGTAAAATAGTTGGGTTGTGACCCACGCCTCCATACAAATACAGCAGCAAAGCAAAGCAGTCTGCAGTTTCTGGCAGGTTGCATAACAGGTCATGTGGCCGCTGGCACCTATCATCACCACACCCCAGCAGCTGTGAATCCTGTTGGCACGCACAAGAGAGGAAGGAAGTTAGAGTAGCATTTGGGGGAATAAACTTAATGATCCTTATTTAAATAACAGGTTTATTTGTTGGATTCATACCATGTAAATGCCAGCATAATAATGTCTTGCTGTTATATTCAAGGGCTTATTCACTGGCACTGACATTATTAAAGAGGACCTATTATGCCCTTTTTTTGAAGTCTTAATTGTTTTTTGGGGGTCTACTTGAATAGGTTTTCCTGCTTGAATGTTCAAAAACACATAATTTTTCACATTGTTGCATCACCTCTCTGTCTGTAACGCTCTGTTTAGATCCTGTCTTTATGAAGCCCCTCCTTCCGAAAAACACAATATGCTCTCATTGGTCGGCTGGACAAGTGTGTTTTGATTGGTCAACCACTTTCATTTTAGGAAGTTCAGAAACAGTGTTTACTTGTATAGAGAATAACTCCTTTTGGAGCGACTTTGTGTTTTGTAATTTTGCAGACCTTTTTGATACTTAAACAGACACATTAAAGAAACACTAAAGACACACTAAAGAAAGTTGAGAATGTAAAAAGCATAATGGGACCCCTTTAAAACAATAGTTCATCCAACATTTTCAACATTTTTTGTCACATCCAACATTTTTTCCAAATCTTTTTCTTCTGTGTAAAAGATTTTTTGAAGAATTAGTTTGTGCTTTGTTTTTTTTATCCCATACAGTTATAATGAACAGGAACTGAAGCTTTCAAGCTTCAAAAATGACACAGAATTATGATTAAACTAGTCGGTATGATTCATGCACTATATTCCAAGTCTTTTGAATTCTTCCTATATCTTTATGCTTATTGAATATGTTGTTGTAGTTGCATTGCTTTTATGACTCACTCTCTTTCTCTCTTTTCCTCACATCAACCACCCAGGAGGGCACATTTACGACTGTGTTTGGAACGCTTGAAATCCTTCGTGCCCTTAGGACCAGACTCAAACAGGCACACAACCCTCAGCCTACTTATGAGGGCTAAGGAATACATCAAGGTATGTGTCAACGTCCCCTTGGTAGTTAATATTGTTTGGTGGCATGAAAGCACAAGAAGATTCTCAGAAGACCGAAATGCAGTGATCTGATATTAAAGTAGTAAGTAACAAAAGGCAGTTACTGAGATTTTACCATGGTTAAGTGGTGTTGTTACGCACGACGCTGAAGTGTTTAAAACTTCCTGTGAATTGCTTAACAGGGTTTTTCCTGGGTCAAAAATGGTCTTGGTGGCGGACGAATACTGTCATTCACACACACAGTACAAAGTACCCTACCCATGTGAACTGTGAGCCCAGTACTGACAAGAAATCCAAAATAAATGCAAAGAAACAATTTGTAATGTTAACTTATCATAATTATTTATGAAATAAAAAGATCATAAAACAAAGTGCTTAGAACTATTTTATATTTAAAAATCTGTATATTTATATGTAAAAAATCACTGAGTGACTGATTAGTAACTGAAAAGTTAGTAATAAAATGACCAATATATAATACATTACATAGAAAAAGTGTCAGGTGTATTATTTTGCAAGTTACAATGAAAGGATTCGTGAGCATGCAGAACTTGCACTGAACAAAACCACTCTGCCGTTTTGAGTCGTGTTGAGTGGATTCTAAAACACAACACGTATATGTCTGTGAAAACACTCAACAGATATGTCTGTGATTGGCTTCAAAGCTCAATGCTGCAAAAACAGGTTGTAAATAGAAACCTTTGATGCTCTTCACAGAGCGCTTACACAAACACTCACGGGAGTGTTTTAAAGCAGCTGGCTATCATCACATTAATCTAATAAATTAACAAATAAATCTTTGGCGGAACAAAGATTCATTTTGGCAGGCACCAAAATATTTGCAGGAAAAACCCTGCTTAATTAAATTTATAAAATCTTATAATATTCACAATAAACAATTTAGTAACACTTTATAATAAGGTTCCATTTGTTAACATTAGTTAACATTAAAGGGTTAGTTCACCCAAAAATGAAAATTCTGTCATCATTTACTCACCCTCAAGTTGTTCCAAACCTATATAAATTTCTTTCTTCTGCTGAACACAAAAGAAGATATTTTGAAGAATATGGGTAACCAAACATTTGGTGGCCCCCCTCTGACTTCCACAGTATTTTTTTTTCCGTGCTTTGGAAGTCAATGGTGCACATCAATTTTTATTTGATAAAAAATCAGTAACAACAGTTATATTGTGAAATCGTTTGTTATACTATAAATGTCTTTACTGTCACTTTTGATCAATTTAATTGCTTTAAGCAGTACTGCCAATTTAGCGATTTTGTTGCTAGATTTAGCAACTTCCCTGCCCCTTTTGAGACTTTTTTCAAAAGCCTAGGGCTCAAATCTAACAACTTCTTGGACAAACCTTATCTAGATTCCGTGACTCGCCCACTGATCTATATTTTTATTTATATAGATATACTTTCTTCTGAAAGCAATTGGCAATGCTGTCTTTAACTTCTGAATAAAAGTATTAATTTCTTTAAAAAATCGGTAACACTTTATAATAACGTTAAGTTATAAGTCACTTATAAATTATTAGTTAATGATGAATGAATCATTTACAAAACATGACTATACATTCATAAATGATTAATAAGTGATATACTAATATTTTATGAATGTTTTATTAATTCAGTTATAAGTCATTTATAAATTATTAGTTAATGATGAACGAATAATTTACGAAACATGACTATACATTCATAAATGATTAATAAGTGGTATACTTACAATTTACAAATGTGTTGTAAGTTATCTTAAAAATGTTTAAATCATGAAATAAATCAAACAGATCATTAGTAGATGGTTTGATACATTATCACTGATAAATCAATGAAATATTTATGACAAAATTGTTTTAGTATCATTATCTCAATAAACAATTGTTAATCATGAACAAATGATGAACAAACCATTAGTAAATGATCAGCATATGATTTATTGATGAAGTTGTAAGCTGGTCTGTGTTCAAAAGCACAAACATGCAGGTATACTAAAGCACTATTTTTAAGAAGAGAAATTTGTTTGTTTTGAAGTGGATAAACATTTGTAAATGCCTTACAGTCAGGTGATTCCAGTGGGTTATGTTAAATCCTTTCACTCATCAGTACAGACTTGTGTTCTGTGGGATCTAGTGATAGGTAAAACCAGTTCAGAGGTTGAATACAGACCAGCTTTACAACTTCATCAATAAATCATATGCTGATCATTTACTAATGGTTTGTTCATCATTTGTTCATGATTAACAATTGTTTATTGAGATAATGATACTAAAGCAATTTTGTCATAAATGCTTCATTGATTTATCAGTGAAAATGTATCAACTATTAACTTATAAACCATCTACTAATGATCTGTTTGATTTATTTCATGATTTAAACATTTTTAAGATAACTTACAACACATTTATAAATTATCATACCACTAATAATCATTTATGAACGTATATTGTCATGTTTTGTAAATTATTCGTTCATCATTAACTAATAATTTATTAGTGACTTTTAACTGAAATGTTATTATAAAGTGTTACCAAAAAATCTTGTGTCTTTGCAGAAGTTGGAAGATAGCGAGCGGAAGGCCCAGCACACTATAGACCAGCTGCAAAGAGAACAAAGGCATCTGCGCAGACGCCTGGAGCAGCTGGGTGTGGAACGCACACGTATGGACAGCATGGGCTCCACCATCTCTTCGGACAAATCCGACTCCGACCAAGGTATGTATTCCCGTTTATGGTCAACAAGGGTCTTGAAGATGTCCAAACCTGACTTTTTTGCATATTTGATTGGAATCTGATCATATTTAAAAAGTGTGAATGGCAAAAAATCACATGAAAAAGATTTTTTCAAATCCATTTCAAGCTACATTCACATGTGGTTTGAAATCCAATTCAAATGTCATTTCTGGAAATCTGTGTCAGTCTGACAGCTCTGATCAGATTTCGCATAGCTTTTCTGTCTGTATTTCACTTTCTCAAAATGTCGTTGCAGAACAGGCAGTGTTGTGTTGTTGTCTATGTGCAGGTCACGCAGAAAATGATAATTTAATGGAGACATCTCCATGGTCCAATGATGAGGTGTTTCACTTCTTTCATTGTGTGGTGGAAACGGCAGCACGGAATAAAGCTGTGCATGCTAGGCTCCTACATTTCTGCTGCTGCTTCATTAGATGTAGTAGTCCAGCGTAGCAGCTACACATTGTCATATTGTTAGGCAACAAACATGTTTCAAACCGGTCCAACCCGTCCATACCAACACAACATCGATGCCATAGAAACCAAAAACCAACACAGAAATTGTGTAAAATGAAAGAGCACCACGGGACACACAAATTGGATATGAACAGTTGCGATACACGGTGTGGACAGTCAATCATTTAGATCAGAATCCAATCGGATTCGCAAATAATCAGAATTGGGCTGACTGTGTTAACATAGTCTTAGAGACTTCAAAAATTATCAGATAACACGTGGTTTAGCATGCATGTTCCAGTTCAACTGATGACAGTTCCAACTGTTTGTATGTATAAAACTGAGAAAAATATATTTAAACTAGCAGAGCCAGACACATACATTCATGTATGGGTTTTGGTAGCTTAATGATTAAGGATTTGGGCTGGTAAACAAAAATCACGTTTAATCCCAGATAATAGTAGCCCATTAATTTGATTTGTGAATTAAACTCTAGTTTCGATCCAGAGATTTAACCCAAGTGTGAAAACAGCCTTCAAAAGATTTGCCATATTCTACCTAGAAAAAAATATATGCATGACTCACATGACTGTCCCACGTAGAATTATAATCACATATGTGTTTAAGTATAAAACCACAGTTATAAAGAATGAAACAAAAAAGTAGATATTGCTTAGATCATTTTTACAGCATTATTACATTAAAGGTTTAGCTCACTCAAAAATTACAATTCTGTTATCATTTACTCAACCTCATTTCATTCCAAACTTGTGTTTGGATGTTTGTTCATCTTCTAAACACAAATGAAGATTTCTGTCCCTCAATTGAAAGTCCACGCAACTACCACTTTGATGCTTCAAAAAGTTCATAAAGAAATTGTAAAACTAATCCATTTGAATTGAGCAAAATTGAGTCAAATTTTGAAAATTGAACCCAAATTTTCTGAAGAGACACTTCATATGATGAACAGATTTAATTTTTTTTATTTTTTGGTTGAACTAACCCTTTAAACATTGGATATAAGACTGTAATTTAAAGTATTTTGATGTATTTTTCCTCATGAGTTCATTCTTTGGGTTTTTCAGTGGCCAGAGCCAATAATTTCAAAATACCAGCCAACTAAATGGTCTGGTTGTTATATCAGTTTATCAGTACATTTTTTGACAGATGTGGGTGCAACTCATGTTACCTGAGCATGATGAAAAAGTTGCACTTGCAAATCATTACAGAATGTCACACATTCCACCTGCCATATCCTTGAATATTAGGCAAGGTGAGTTTATTTCATACACAATGGTAATTCAAAGTACTTTACATTTAAAAATACTCATAACAAATAATAATAAAAAGTAAAAAGTACCAATTGATTAAAATTGTTTTAAAATGTTTTTTAAAAAAATTAATAAAAGAGGAGAAAAAATAAATAAGATGATACAGTGCAATCAGTAGGACGCAGCACAGTGCTCATTCAGTTTGGATTTAAATGTAAATGTAAGTTAAATGTAAAATATTAGGTTTAATTACAAAGCAAACATGAATATAGATAGGAAAATTGACAACAGAATACACGAAAGTCAAACAAATGTGGATAGATTGTAAATGTAGAGCTATAGAACAAACAAGGGAACTGAACTGTTTGCTTTTGCAACATGTCGAAACGTGTACTGCTTATTTAGTACACATTAAACAGAAACAGTGAAGTAGGAATTGTATTCCTTTATTTTAATCATTCTTGTTTTTATGCATTTGTCACATTGTCATACATGCATTATTTACCTTGAACACAACCAGATCTATTTGAGGCTTCTAAGAACACTTTAAAAATACCCAAAAGCCCTTTGCTTGTAAAAGGTTTTTTAGTGGAAATGCTTCTACCTCGAACCGGTTGTCATTTTCAGACTGTACACTCCCATACACCATCACGCACAAGATTCAGGTTCACTTGCGGACACACGGTGTAAGTTGGATGATCACACAGGAAGCTCTCATAGTTTTTCTCAGAATTCAGACAAATAATTGTCTTGGGGAGTTTATTTTGTATATGCTGTGGCCTGTCCTACAAACAGATGGCACGTAGACAGACTGTAGCATGCAGCACCATGATGAATGCTTTAACACATAAATTGGAATGTTGCCATGGAGATAATGGGCCAGATTGACTAAACGTAGCACACTTCAAAATGCACATGAAAATGCTATAACCTTAAAAAACGATCGATTGAAAACAAGTCTTAAACGAAATCCACGTAATTATGACACATCAGAGCAATACTGGATCACTTCCTTTATGAAAGTGTGCACTGTTGACTGCTTCATTGATTATAGCGTGATCAATCTTGTTTGTCATGTCACCACCACTTGCTTGCAGTGTAGACACACTGTCAGACATGTGTGTTAACATCTTCCGTCATAATATAACATAATATATTATTTTGATAAATGATATTTTTTTTAATAATAATAATAATTTATAACATAATATAATACAATATGATATAATATAGTATAATATGTTAATATAAAATGATCTTGTGCTTTGAAACACCTTTGTAAATGTTTTTTTTTTTTTTTCTTTCATAGAAATGCATTTTTTTCCATTATTGTATAGTGGAATTCACCATCTGTACATTCACTGTTCATTCAGTATAGTATATATTACATGCTAGCACCATGCTCTACCAGTTTTATTAGGGCTTTTGATTCAAATATCTAATCAAAATTAATCTCATATAATTTTTTTGTAGATTTTCATAATTGTTCACTTTCACTCTGCAATAAACTACTGAAAAAGAAGGAATATATGCCAAACAATCCTAAGACTATGAAGTATAAATAATATAAATTGTATTATAATGTAATATATAATGATAATGTACCTGTATTATAATATAATATATAATGATAATATAAAATGTTAAAATAAAATTATCTTTTTCTTGGATTTCAACATCTTTGTAAATGCATTTTTTCCACTATTGTGTAGTAAAGTCACTTATAGCGCATCCCTGTGCATGGTGCATAGACCCGACTTATTGTTAAAGTCCCCCTGAAATCAAAATTTACGTTTTTTAGCTTTTAGTATGAATATGTTAGCCTTAAGGTTATGAATAAGCTGGTGTGTTCCAAAACAATGACAAAATTCACATTTAGGAGATATAAGCATTCAAAACTTACAGTCTCTCATTTCCGCAAAAATGGACCACAGATTTTCATGACATCACATCGCACTTCAGCTTCTTGTCAGATCTTCTGTCCAATCAAATGCTCTCTAGAATCTGAAGTCCCGCCCCCTCCTACACAGATGCTAAAGCTGCGGCTGAAATCGGTCATTTGTTCACACATTTACTAGTTTCTACATGGTGAATGGCACATAGTGCACTATATAGAGGATAGGAAATGATTGTAAATACGCTTTCCATTGACGCGAATACAGTCAGTTTTCACGTTAGTGTCACACGAACCGCAGCAGCGCGAGCACAGTCTGTTCCAGAGACACGAGAACACAGAGTAGATCACATCCGCGGACCGCGAGTCGACTCAGACCACAAAAGGTATCTGACCCATTTGATTTCTGCACAGAATGCTGTAGTTTAAAGTGATATAGAGGGCATTAGGAGGAGAAACGGTTAGAGATTAGAAGGAAACAGAGGTTCTACCGAGTTTAACGCCTCTGGCCGAGCTGTAGTATAAACAAAACGCTATTGGCTATTTTAAAAAAGGGGCGGAGCTGTTCGATATGTCCCACCCTGTCTTCCTGTTTCAGTTGAAATTATGTCAACACATTGAATAATGATGCGCCTTCCAAGACACTTCAGTGGAACTTTAATGATGTGTAGATTTAATAATGTGTAGATTTTCATTACCGATAAGTATCAATTTTGTTGTTGCTGCCATTTCAGAGAGACTTTTTACCAAAGTGTTTTACTTTGCATTTACAGTATACTAGCACCATGCTCATAAGATTTTTTTTCTTGTGTTTGCTTTGCAGAAGAGGTGGATGTTGATGTGGAAGGAACAGACTATCTGCTGGGAGACCTGGAGTGGAGCACCAGCAGCGTAAGCGACTCGGACGAGCGGGGAAGCTTGCGCAGTAGCTGCAGCGATGAAGGCTATTCCAGTGCCAGTCTCCGTCGCCTCGCCAACCCTCAGGAGAAGAGCCCAGCGCTGGGCTGCAGTCTATAAGAGCACAGATCACCCCGGTTCCTCAGCCACTCATTTCCCACCACTTCAACCTGAACCTCCAATCACCTTCAGCCAGGTCCTCCTCTAATACTTGAACGGTGTTGTCTCCTTTGTGACTGAAACAACGAAAAGGTCTTTCCCTTGCTCTGACAAATCCAGTCTATGCGTGCGAGTGCGAGTCAAGAGGAGGAAGCACGGAGAAAGTATTGGAATTTGGATGTGCCGTCCACCATCCAGACCTCATATATGCAGCACTAACTGGGAGAAAAGGCCGACCCTTCTTCACCAAACCACACCAATCCGATCTTCCCACCCATTTGCCTTTGCTCCCACCCCACCATCCTGGAGAGAGGCACACAATTTGGGACATTCTCATTCCCGAAAGACCCTCAAAAGACCCTTAAAGACCTCATAGCCAGATGAAGAATGTGTACCATACCACACCCACTGCCTAGTCACTGTCGCACTCTGGGACAATCGAACCCAGGCTGTCTTACGCAGCCCTTTACGTTCCTTCAATCAAAAACTGAACCGTCCAGACACAGGGCTGGGTCATCTGACCAGTTAGCTAACCAACCAGAGCATGGTATTTTGCACTTAGATGACAATGTCCGAAGGAGTGGCCTTTTTACACTCGTCTGAAGCCAGCTTTGCCTCGTCCCGCGTAATAACCAAGGACCGGATTTGGGAAAGCTGCGAGATCAGAGCAAAAGGGTTACTTCTACCGTACAGGCAAGGATCGCTTTGTGTCAAAAGATGTGCTGTCATGTCGTTTTGTTTTCTAAAACGTCTCTCCGAAGGGACTGCAGCTACTTTAGTGATGTATCAGACGTAGTGTGTTAGCTAGTCTTAAACAAAAAATATCTACCTGCACTGTCTAATACCCAACACTCCCGTCACCGCACGGGCAGAGATCACTGATGTGTTGTTGTTTCCTCTTTTTGTTTTACCCAGCAAGCACTCATAATACTCATGCTGTGCGAAATCATCAGGGCGGTAGCAATACACCCCTCAACTGGACTTACCGACAGATCCCTAAAAGAGAAAATCTCTATTTGTTGTAGTTTTTTAAGCATATGCTATACTTTAAATGCCCCCCCGACCTGCCATCTTGAATTTTAGTACTACAACCAAGGGGCGAAACGACTGAAACGTTTGCAGCATGAGATTCTTCAAATGGTTTGTGGGTTGGGTTTATGAAACGGGGGTGGGAAGAGGGTTGACGTTTGGATCTCAGGTATCTCTTCCTCTCTCTCTAAGGACAGTGGCGTTTTTTGTGTGTGATGCATCTTCTTCATGTTTGTCATGTTTTGTTTTTTTTTTTCTCTCGACTGTTTAGCCCTAGAAGTACAAGGGCAATTCTAGAAGCACATTCCATGGTATAGCAGAGCTTTGCGTTATTGCATGGACTGCAGACACTGATACAAAGGTCTGAGGCTTCAGATTACCTACTGTAGGAGCAACTGAGCCCTCTCTGCTCCTGCGCCATCAGGCTCATTGTAAGAGTGTGAGTGTGTGTGTGTTCGTCAGTGACTGCAGCACTGCATTGCAGTTTCACTCCTGCTACCCAGCTATTTACCATTTCAGCTAAATGTAGACATGATGTGTATATAGTTCGCAGAAAAAGAGAGATATCTACCTTATATGTATGTATATCGATAAAGTATTTATATTTGATCTACATTATATGTTAAAACATAGACTATAAATATATATAAATATGAGAATATATTTAAGTAGTGTTTGCCTTAGTTGCTTTGGTTCTCCTTATTGTTAGTTTCAATGTGTAGTTGATTTGCACTATATATAGAAACATATAAATATATACCTATTTTACACATCCTGAATTTTAACTCTGTGCTCGTAGAGCCAAAAAAACTTTATTTTTTCCTGCACAAAATGAAAGTGTGTCGATTTAAAAAACAAAAAACAAAAAAAAAAACATAAAAAAGTAATATAAACTGCATTAAAAAAATATGATTGGGCGTATTTGTTAGTTTGTTGGTGGCACTGCGATTGTGGAAAGTGGGTGATCAGTAGCCTGTTATTATCGTGCCTGATCGGACTAGGGAGAAGCGTTTTCCTATAACACTAGTGAGTCAAGTGGGTTCTGTAAGGAGCCTAGTGAAGGATCTGTATGTTTGAATGTACTGTTGCATCACAAAGTGACATCTTGAATTGTTGAATATATATAATTTTTTAGACTGATGCACCAAAAATGGAATTTAAACAAATCAGATTGTTCATTCTTTACATATGGAATGCTGCTGTTGGGTAGTTTTAAAAATCTTAAATCCCAAAAAATAAAAATAAATAAAAAGTATAAAACTTGTGTGAGTTGTAGCCATGAGAGCATTAGAGCACCGTGTATTTTGGAAAGGGGTGAGGGTGGTGTGTACTGTGTATATATACATGTTCGCTAGTTTGTGACGTCACTGTCCACAGACAGAGAGAAAGGGTTCGATTTTTCTTCTATTTTTTTTTTTTTTTTCTCTTTGGGAGGGCAAGGGGTTGGGGGCTGTATGCCTTTTGTATTGTTATGCTTTTTTGTCTTGTTTTTATTTGTTAAAAAGTGTTTAAAAAAAGTGCAAACAAAAAGTGAACTTCCTTCTCAAGAGTGTGTCTTGTTAAAAATTGGTGTCTTAAAGTTTCTCACGACCCACTCCCAACGAAGTAGACTCTGCTTTCTGTGTAGTTCAACCTTCCCCCCCTTCCCCTTTCTGAGTCTGCGTTATTCCTCTCATACGCCGTCTTCTGTGAACACCAGTGGCGGGACATAGCTAACGTGTTGCACTTATGAATGTTACGTGAAAGACTATATGGTGCTGTCACTCACACAGATGTGAATTCCCGCTTTAACACGAACCCTTACTTTGTCCCGGTGCTGCGCTTGTCACAGTCAATGATGTCACCGCGGGGGGTAGATGTACTACTTTTGATTTGTATATATTGGTTATGTACCGTACGTAGAGTACGAAACGGCTAAAGCCTTAAGACATACTAATGTATGAAAACAATAGATGTTATCAGAAACTGATTGCTGAAATGAACCCATCGCCAGTCATTCCCACTTATCGTGACTGCGTCTCAGGTGTTTCACACCTTTCCAAATACACACACTCACCCTTGAACATATACTGCCTCTTGGAAGCTAAATGAAAGAGGTTTATGTCTGTTTTACATCCAATCAAAAATGGACATTTCTATGCTGTTACTTTTTAAGAATTGGGCTACTTTGATGTTGACTGCTAAATATGTGGTTAAAAGGAATGAACTTAAAATAAAAAAAAAAAACTGAAAACGTAGAGAGCCTGTTTTTGTTCACTATCTTAAAAATGTATCTTTTGTAGTTTTGATTGATTCAGTGGCAATAATAGTCTTGGAGATCTGTAATACCTAATACTAAAGTTTTCAATGCTAAAGTTCATCTCAGTGAATGTTAATTAATTGGTGCCTGCAGGTACAGAAGGATGCGATTTTGGATTCTGCCATGTTTGCGTACTTAAAGGTGCAGTAAGTGATTTCTGAGAAACACTGTTGATATTTGAAATTAAGCCAAACAAACACACCCCTCCCTTCATTGCTCCGCCCCCAAAATGCACAAACACGCAAAAGAGTGGATGTCTCTTTACAATAGCAAAGCGAAGCAAAGATGACGAACGAATGACAAGAAAGAACAAAAAAATGAACATACAGTACACATATATACAAGCAAGAGTTGCCAGCAGCACAGCAGCTCCAGACAAACAATGACACTCAAAACTGTCCTGTTACTATAGCTAACATTACAACAACAGCATATATATTGTTTCTGTGAAAAGCAAAACCAGTGTTACTCACATATGGTATGGAGCAGGAAAAACACAACCTCTGCGTCCATTTTCAGATCTTCCTGGTTCCCGCTTAGGTCTCTCCAGCACTGGAAAGCTTTTCTAATAATAACACGGGTCTTAATGCCTGATCATAACCCTTCTTTTTCCAGTGATATTCCATTGACTTTTCTCTTTTGTAATGTCTCTTAGAAATCTCTCTTTCTATAGTCTTATTTCAATGGACAGAAAAATGAAGATGCTTCCAAATGAATAATCTCCAGTCATTTCCTTTGTAACAACTCGATGGTTGGGAAAGACGTTAGTGTAACGCCATGCCCCAAACCAGTTGCACAAACCTGCTACTGATTCTAAAGATTTCATTGGTCATGTCAATCACAGTTCTGATTGCCTACAAAACACTGAAACAAATACTAACCCCTAATCTTAACCTTACAATAGCCTTGGTAGCACAATGTGATAGAATAATATTACTGCTTGTTGCAGTTGGATGTATCCATAATTTTATTAACTCTGAACTGAATCCATGAACTCCGAAGCAAGACACACCAACATATTCTGATTTTCTTCTTGTAGTTGTCAGTCGCTGGTGGTAGCCCTTGCGGAACAAAAATATATGGGAATATACTGCAAAATATAATGCGATATATTACATAATACATTTCCATATATGGGAAACCAGTGCTTATATTTTTCAATATACTGCAATATATGCATTGACCATGTGGCTATATATTGATATATATAAAATATTTATAGATGAAGATAAAAATAGCATTACATTTATAAAGTTGTATCCTTTATTGTGTACATATATTGCACATACATGTTCCCATATAAATGTGACTATATTGTACACACATATATACACACATTCACAGAATGAGTTACAATCAGTGGTTACAACAGTTCCCAGCATGCTTTGCTTCTGACTGTTAAAGGAGAGTAAATGTTCAAATTAAGTGCTATTTCCTGTATTTTGCTCAATATTGATATAGGGGGAGATCTGTTAGTGTTTAAAGTTTAAAAGGTTTTCTGGTATGTGTGAGTTTTTGAGGTTACCATTGTGCTGAAGAGTAGAGCCTGAGGTTAGGTTTATGATTGGCTGAACACCATTAAGACTATAATAACTTTATTTAAAAAGTAACGGCTGTGCAAACTATAGCACAGTGATAGTCTCTTTGGTAGAAACTTTAGTACATGCAGGTGTGCATTTGTTAACTAACTTGAAAATATGAAACATTTAAGATGTAAATTATTGTAAAATATAAGAAATGTTACATAATATATTTTACCATATATGTGTTTATACTGCATGAGTAAATATTTCTGCAATATATTATACATGCAGTACCATATCTGATCACATATAAATCTATATATTATGAAGTATATTACTGAATATAAAATTACATACATTATAATATATTAGTAAATACATTATCACATATTTTTCAAAATATGAAAAGTGGCAATTCCTTATGTATTATTCAATATATTGTAATATATTTACGTAATATATTTTTCTGTATATTTTCAAATATACTGCTAAATCATGTAATATATTGATCATTCATATATAGGGAAATATATTTTCTTTCCATAAGGGAGGTCGTCATCATTATAATGTAGGGGGAGGGGATTTACTCATGTTAAGGAGATTTTATTGGACAAAAACTAAAATACAAGATGAGACATCAATCATTTTGGTCCTAAAAGAGAAAAACGCATATACCTGCTTCTTGTTTTGGAGCACGCCATCATATAGATGACATCAAAACAAACATGCATGGACTAAAAGCCACAAATCTATTGTGATTTTATGAGGATTTGACTAGTGGACTAAACCACCATAGACATTGAGGGGGACAAGTACCCTCCCCCTGAACCTGTTTTGCAATTCTTGCACTGCTCTGCTGCACTCCATTACGCAGTGCTCCGTTAAGATGACAAAAAATGTTTAAAAGTTAAATTTTTAGTCTGGTCTACCTCAGCGGTCTAACAGCGCTCGTCACAGTCAAAATGATTGAGATGGCCAATCAAATCAAAGTAGGCGGGGTTTACTGTTTCCAGAAGCGGAGCGTGAATTCAGTGCGAATCAACAATTTAATCAGTGTTGCCAGACGCACGATAATTGTCGTATTTGTATGATAATTTTGCCCTCTTTACAATGTACGATCAATAATGAAAAAAAATCCCATAATGTACGATAATTTCAGAATTTTGTGACACTTCAAATGATGGTCATTGTAATCATAGGGCTGTTGTAGTGAGGGAACATACATTTGGCTGTACAGCAGCTAAAATAGTGTGATGTCCAAATGTTAAACGACCGACAGTAACATCCAGTGATGCAACCCAGCAAACAATTTGGACGTTTAATGACCGTTGAAATCCCTCCGACACGTGCCGTCAAAGTTGAAAAATAGTTCCAAAATGAAACTTGAACAGACGGCTTTGACATTTTCTTATAAATTAATCAATTAATTATTATATTGAAGTACACTAGCTAAAATCAAAGTAACAATTAAACATGCAACCCCAGAAAATTGTAGACATATACAAACATATCTGTATGCATTTTAGTAAATGTTCTGGCGTTACATATTTTTACCGATTTATGCTGTCCTACCAGGACTATTTTTAGCCAGGGACACAACATTGCCATTGGACCAATGTTTGCTGGGAAACTACTCGACTTTTTTCTCAAATATGGCCGTTTTAAATTAAAGCAACACCATGGAACATTTGCTCACGGTTCCCCCATGTGGTTGATAAGCGCGATTGTCTGTTCCCAGTGTCGTAAATATTGTCGCTGTATAAGCATCCCCGTGGGCAGCGCAATACACATGAATTTGTGCAGAAACCTTGTTTGGAAACCATGTCCACGGACCAGGTAAAGTATCCTGTGTTACACTATGTTCTACAAATATCATTACATACTTTTATTTATTGTTACTCCAGAATTGAAAGTACAATGACAAAAAGAACGGTAGTATGTTAGCCTTTTTTTCTTTTTTTTTTTTTTGCTCACATAGTTTGTATGTAGCATTGGGTGTAATTTGTATAGTAATAGAATAAATTTAATAGAATAAAATGTTGTCCGCATGGTTTTGAGACTTGCATATTAGATCGATTTGTCTTATAAGCTAGTTAGCTGTTGGCTAACTCCACCCAGGCTACCAGTAAAATATGTGACGTATACCGTAAAGCAGGTCGCTGGCAGAGGATGGACGGGGCTGTTTGTACCAACCTGAACACGAAGGCCCTGTCCCAAATGGCACCCTAAACCCTCACGGTCTTCCTCTGAGTCTGCACTGTCACAACGTAATGCCGCTTTGACTGCCGGGTAAAGTCCTCTGCGTAGCTCACAATCTTGCGGACTCAGCAGAAGTGCGCATCGAGGGCGCATAGCAGCCGCAAAGGGGGCGCTCACGAGCACCCTTCTGAAAGCTAAAATGACGAATGGGACACCCTACGGTCTTGTGCACATGAAGTGTGCCATTTGGGACAGGGCCGAAACTTGCAGAGTGTGGTTGTAGCCGCTAGGAGGCAGCTCAGGTAGCAGTGGCTGTAGAATTCATCCGGTTAAGAGTTGTTTTACCACTGAAATAATTTTAGAGACATTATTTTAAGGTTGAAAAACTACATAGTGTTGCTTTAAGAAATTATGTGATTCATATAATTCCTAACTGAGTTTGAAGAGACAAGAAACGTTTTACGTTTTCGACATATTAGACATACAAATAAAATTTCATGTGTGCATATTTTAATGCAAATTAATGCAAATATTATTTGCAAATTATTATTTCCCAACTACAATTAGACCTAGAATTTCCTTCACTGTTCTATTTTTTTCTATTTATAAATAGAATATGAAAATTGTTCCAAATGTAAAAGAATAACAGAGTTCAAACCACAACCATGCTAACGACATCACTTTCACTTTCCAGCTGATGAACGCTAAGAACATCGACAGCCAATCAGAATCCATTCCGCTTTAAAGAGCTGGAACATTCAAAGCGGCAGACAACAAACCTGCAGCGCGTGCTTGTCAATAAAGAGCATTATCGTTCGTTGGTGTGTGGATGCTAGTATACTTATGGTTAGCCTATCTTTATAGTTATCGTTCTTGGTGTGAACAGCCCTTAAGACTAGATTGACATTTCTGTAAATATTAAATGTGCCAGTTATGTGAATAAGTGGCTATTTTGCTCTCTGGCTCCACAGATCTTCTAATATGCCTTCGAGTCCCTGAATATAGCCAGATAATATCTCAGCTGCCATTCAATAACTAGATCAGAGCGGGGAATGGAGGATGGAAGCATGAAGGGGGAAGGGCAGGTGTCGTTTTTAGACGGCACAAAAGTGGAAGCGATAGACTAAGAAAGAGAGATGAGTGCTATCAGGGTTTGGACAGCCTAGTTGGATTATGGCTGCAAAGCTATAATGCTTAAAGGTCACCATAATGGACCAGTTTCCCTCCCCTCCCTCAGCATGCTTAGTGTTTTCTTAGAAAAGTAAAAATAGCAGTATTATATGTATTTAAAAAAAAAAAATAGTGTGTGCAGAGAAACAAGGCATCTGAAAAAGCTCAGTTTTCCTCTCTTTGAATTTGTCTGCTCATCTTTAGTGACAAGCTGTTCATTCAGCCGGTGTTGAACTGTCACTAAACATCCTGATGTGACAAATGTCCAGTTGTCATTTTGTCCTTTACTGAAAAAAAAATTCTTAATGAATATTGTTTTCTAGTAAAATTATGTATCTTAAAATATAAAAATTTACCTAAGAAGTAAAAATGCATTAGATAAAATTAATTTTGTGTGAACGTTTATTGCGTATATAGTGTATACAACTACACCTTTTCACCTGTTTATACAGTATATTTCTGTATTTATTCTACATTTGGTGAGGTTTATGCTTAAAATGTGATGTGCTTTGGATAAAAGCAGCTGCTAAATTATTAAATGTAAACGTAAGACAGAAATGTTTGCTTAGTTATCTTGTTTTATGGATGGTTTACTGGAAAACAAGTCAAAGATATTGATTTATTTTATTTATTTATTTCGTAGTGCACTTACTGTAGTCTCGAATAGAAAGACTAGAGTGCAGAGGTAGTACAGAGGATTAGTAGCAATTTGTGGGTCAATATTTTTGACAGGAACTTGTCGTTAGTGCTGCTGTCTGTGGGTGGGTTTGCGCGTGTGTTTGTTTGTGCTCGCGTGTGTGGGTCAGAGTCTGTTTGACCCCTCGCTCCACCCTCAGCTGTCAGATTAAACAAATCCGGCAGCTTATCCAGAAGCCAACCGCAGCGACATTCGCATCTCCACATACACAGCAGCGTTCATCGCTGCCCTGATTAACACATGCCCGAATATGACTCTGATTTTTGAGAGGGAATCAACCCCCAGTGTTTCTCAGTAGGTTAGTAGGCCTACGCTAAAATATTTATATTACATTTTTGAATATTATATACTTGATTGTTTAAAAGTTTTATTTTATTATTTTAGTAGTCTAAACGCACCACATATAGCAATATTTTTGTGCATGCATTATTACATAGAATTCAACTAATGCGCTGAAACGTGTGAATACATGAGCTTTTTAATGACCTATCTATCTATCTATCGTCTGTCTGTCCATCCATCCATCCATCCATCTGCCCGTCCGTCCGTCTATATACAAACACTGGCGGTCAAAATTTTGGAATAATTTGTAATAATTTTTTTAATATTTTTTAAAGAAGTCTTTTATGCTCACCAATGCTGCGTTTATTTGATGAAAAATACAGTAAAAACAGTTATATTATTATTACAATTTAAAATAAGCTTTTCTTATATGAATATATTTTAAAATATAATTTATTCCTGTGATGGCAAAGCTTAATTTTCAGCAGCCATTACTATCAGTGTTAAAAACTGTTCTTCTACTTCATATTTTTGTGAAAAACGTGATACACTCCCATTAAATTTCTTTTTAAAAAAATACTTCAACAAGGACGCTTTAAATTGAAGTGACTATAAAAATATTTATAATTTAACAAAAGATTTCTGTTTCAAATAAATGCTCATTAAAATTCATTAAAGAATCCTGAAAAAAATCAGTTTCCACAAAAAAAAAAAAAAGTTTCCCACATTGATAATAATAACAACCATTATTAATAATGGAGCAACAATAATAATTTATAATAACTGCAGCAGGTCAGCATATTAGAATGACTTCTAGGATCACAGGAATAAAATACATTTTAAAATATATTACAATAGAAAACAGTTATTTTAAATGTTAAAGGCACAATATGTAAACATTTTTGGATTAAAATATCCAAAAACCACTAGAACAGTGTTATATATTTTGTTGGCTTGTGTACTTACATTATACCAAATGCTTCCAAGAATGTTTAAATCCAGAGAAATAAGCAATTTTAACCAGGACTCGGGACGTGTCCGTGCGTCGCCTATCAATGACATCATACCCGCGGTACCCTCGATTTCTGGTTTTATTTTGTAGAAACCATGAAAACAACAAAGACGCTTTAATATATTGTGTGTTTTCATCGACAGAAAACTAATCATGTTGTATAGCTAAACACAGTGAGTCTTATTGTTTAAATGTTCTTGATTTACAGCTAGTACCATGTTTTACCATGCCTAATATCGATCTAGCTTACTGCAGTGTGCAGTGTCTCATAGCAGCCGCCGAATGAATGCAGAGTAGCACTATAGCAACTTTCAACACACAAATATATATATATAATATGATAAAACAGCGCTGCTTTACCCCACATACGAATGACCGGAAGAAGCGAAAGCGGCGACTGCGGCATAATAAAAGTTCCGCTGCTATCAAGATGTGTGTCGCGCTCGTCTTTCATTACCAATCGCTCCAGCGGCCTCGTTCAGCTCTCACAGCACTTGGTCCTGCTCTGCTTTATACTACAGTAACATTAAT